>CM077879.1:20582772-21196344 GCA_039720435.1 Amazona ochrocephala
ATGTAGAAGCTCTGTTTCTAAAAGCAACGACATGACTAGTAGAGATTCACTCTGCTTTCCCTTACTGTTTCTAGTTAGTTTTATTAATAAGCATTTGCATGATCATACTGCACTTGACAGCTGTACATACATTCTGCGTGCACCTTCAGGCAGCTGTGGTGCTCTGTTGCAGTGTTCAGTTCAGGGCGAGTGGCTGCGGCTTCCAAGCTGCAGGCTTTTCAGATGTCACTCCAGTATGACGTTGGTTTTGCTGATATGTTAAAACTGAACTTTAGTTCAGGGGTGGGGTAAACCTTTGAGGCTGATCATACTGATTATGCCAAGCTGCTTTGGGATTCCCTTGCACATCCAGTGTAGTCCTGTTAGATAGCAGAACTCTTCCTTTCTATTTCTTCTCTGCCCCATTGGTCTCCGAAGCACACAGTATGTGTCCTTTACTGTCTTCAGTATACTTGGACCGTGAGTTATTAAGAAAAGCTGTGTTCATTCCTGGCATCAACAGAGGGCTCAGAAATCTCCTGAACTGAAAACAGTCATACACAGGAGAATGTTCAGGGGAAGTACCATTTAAGCTTGTTTAGTTCTTACTCTTCTTCCGCTGTCTGCTAATCCTGTTGTTGGAGATGGGCAGATGGATTGCTGGAGGCTTGGCCTGAGTAAGAATAATGCCTGCATCCACTGCAGGGGGAGCAGAAGGCTCTGTACCTCTGGGTGGACTGTCTTATCTGACCTTCCTTCTCATGGCCTCACTTACTTTGCAGCAGCAAAAGGGAGTGGAGGGGAATGGATGTGAAGTAATCAGGGGTTGGGTAAGGGAACAAATTGTCTAAATGCAAAGGTAGATAATATGTGTATGGTGGCATCCTAATCTTTTGTCTCTTGATTCTCTTGAATTTTCTACTACTAAAGAAACTTTGTCACAAGAAATTTTGGAGTTGGGAAAATCTGATTTGGCTATTTCAGTGTGGAATTTTTTGTCTGATTCTTTGAATTATTTTTCATAAAGGTTAAGAAAATATTGAATGGCTTTTCTGTTTTACATATGTTCTTGTATTTAGCTGTAGGGAAGTTGGTCTTTCTCCCCCCCCCAAGGGAGTTTCCTGTGTATGTGGAAAAAATACAGAAGTGAAAAATACCTCAGGCTTCCAAACCTGCCACTCACATTTCACTTCTCCCACTACCCTTCTTGTCATAAAAACAGTTCAGCAGTTCTTCCTCTGTCCACATAGCAATAAAATTTATTTAAAGAGCAAGACACCACCATAGCTAATATGGTAAATAACTTGCCACACAAAGTTATTGCAGCAACCTGTGAAACACTGGGGGGAAAAAAAAGCGCCAAATTACGAAGGGATGTACTTTTCTGGTGTTTATCTTAAAATTGCCTGAATATTTTATTAGGCTTTTCTTCAGGCTAGTAAATATAACATAATTTGATACCTCTTCCAACAGGTTTATAGTCATAAATACATTCAGTACGCAGCTCATAGTTGTGGGGGGCTTTTTGTTTGGTTGGTTGTGTTTTTTTGTTTAAAATCCGCTTAAGGCAAGGGCCCTGAAATTGTGTATGACTAAACAGTTAAGTGGCATTCTTATCACTAGAAATTCTGGAGACCCTCTGCTTACAATCTGACTGCAGAGCAAACAGTTGGTTTCTATATTTCTTATGCCCGTGTGAACAGAATGTAGATATCAAATTGAAAAGACTTGCAAGATGAAATGCTGGTATTTATTCCGTATGCGTGAATGCTGTTCTGACAGCATTTAAACTTTCCCATAACCTTATAAGATAATTAAAGCACTTTCAAATTGGTGTTCTGAATTGCCTTCATTTGTTTAGACTGCATTTTGCATATGCCGTTGTCAAGTAATAGGGCTTTTTTTTTTTGTCTCCAAATTGTTCTATAGATAGCCGGACTAAAGAACTTGTGCTTCCTATACATTTGTGCCCTGTATGGTGAGGAAAGTTTCTTGGACAGTACCAGGAGTTCCTTCATCCCTAATGGGCAAAATGTATTTGTAGTATCGCTAAGGCATACGCTTACTATCTATTCAAATAGTGTATGCAGAGTGACCAGTTTTGAAACAGCATGTAATTTCCAAGTTCTGCTTGTCTTTTTCAGTGACATCAGTGTTTTGGAAATGCCTGTCCGGCTTCCAGATTTCATAAAACTTGTAGCAACTTAATTATTAAAACTTTAACTTTTCTTCTTTTTAAACTCAGTTAGAATTGATGTATAGGTTCCAAAGCTACTACAAAGATGGTTAATCAGTTTTGTAGCATAAGCTTCATTTTTTTGTAAACTGCAAAACTAAAGCAATGAAGGAGTATTAACTGTTAGTGAAGTACTGGGCCTGCTCTGTGGACATGTTAGCGTGTCCCTGTTTTCCAGAATGCATTAAGGCCATGGAAGAAAAGATACCATCTCTCTACAATGCTAAATTCTGAGCTGTAACTTCTAATATAGGTCATCCCCCAATTTTCTGCAGGTTGAGACTTTTTTGTTCATTTATCTTGACTGCACAGGCATCTGCATGTTTTAATTTGGGAGTTCAGCTTATCTGTCTGATTGCTGAACTTCAATGATTGCATATGTCCATGATTTTCCCATTTTTCTTGGAGAGCTCAGTCTGCCTGTTTGAAGCAGCAGCAGGCAGGAATTGTGGGAAGCAAATCTCCCTATTGATTAGCCTGTCCCATGAGCTACACAGTAAGCAGCCATGTGTTGGCCATCTTTTTTAAACTGGTCAAGATACGACTGAGGCATGTTTGTACCTGCTGACTGAAATGACTTCTTAACTTTAGTTATTTAGTACTTCAAAATAGTTCTGACAATTTACTTTTCCTTCTGGCCTGAATGTACTTGAAAGGGTGAGCAGTGTTTTGAAAAGTGCTTGGGTTCAGAGCTCAGTAGTTCAGAGCCTTTGCAACACTGCTAAGGCATGCTTATCATCCAGTAAAATCCTTACACAAAAATTTATGCCAGCACAGGCATTATTCTGGGAAACAAGTGTTGTAGCAGTCCCAGGTTCAAGATCATGCAGAAGTTAAGTGCTGTTGGGTAAAATATTCTTTTAAATACTAGTTCTTAAGCACTTAGAATACCTAGGTCAAGAAGAATTTGTCTCAGAAATGTTCTTGTTTTCAAGTTGGCTTCGTAGTTTTAGTGTACCTCATTAAGATGCAGGGAGAAGTTTTGCCAGTAATTTGCATCTCTGTGGAGTTTAAACTTGACAAACCTGAAAAGCAAGCCTACTTGAATTAAGTATGATTCACACAATTTCCATTTAAAAAAATGGACAATAATAACTGCTTTGTATTTGTGCTCTACAGACATTTTTTCTTATGAAAAATGTCCTGTAAAAGCTATTTGGGCACAATAGGAACATGTGCGAAGTAGGTAAGAGAACTGTAATGTTATAGTACCAGGAGAAAGTATGACAAGGTGTTAGCCTGCTGTCATCCCAGACATGCAGTTTAATCTTTTGATATGGTTGTTGTAAATGTATTATGATAAGAAGGAGTAAAAGTATTTTTTTGGAGTGTCTGTTTTATTATCTTGTTCAGGGATCACTGGCCCATTTACCACAACAGTTATTAAAAGTATTTCTCATATTTGATGATAGGCTTTGTGGAGATTATATTTCTCTGGCAATTTGTTTCTAAATATTTGAGTTTTGCAATTTAAAATAGCAGTAATTGAAAGGAATGTCTAGCTTATATAATTTAAGCAGAAATGCCCTTCTTGCTGTACATACAGTGTTTTTCTCTTTTCAGTAGTCAAGTATTTGTTAAATTGGCATGTGAACCTCTGAGACTTTCATATGTGGGAATGCTCTGTTCATTACTGCAGGGGCTGTAGCTGGAAAATTAATCTTTTGGAGACGTAGAACTATGAATCAGTTCAGCAACAGTAATTCCAATGTTTTTAAATATTATAAAACATGGTTTTTTTTATTAAAACAGAGGTTTGTAAACTGCACAGGGAGTATCGCCCAGTTTTGCTGTCTGGTTATGTGGCTTTAAACCTTTAAGACTAATGTGTGTGTGTAAATGCTTCCCAGTTGGAGACCTTTAGCACAACCACATTGAAAAAGATTCACAGTGAAGAATGGTCTCCAAATGATTTAGTTGTCCTAGAAAGTTGAAAAAGAGCCTTCTAATTCTCCCTCTTTTCTGGGATGTGTGTTTATTGCTGCTGTTTTTATATTCATAGGATGATGTATTCATAAGCTTAATTACAAAACAATATACTTGAGATTGATTAATTCTAGGATACTGACAGCTCATTTTGCAACTGCACCCAGTTAATGTTAGTGTAACCGCATAATTCTTGGGTGATGCAATAATAAAACATCTGAAATCTAGGAAACCCTGTAATTTTGTAAAACAGGTTGGTGCCAAATACGGCTTTGTTAAAAAATATATGTATTCACAGGTTTTGTGTCATCATTTTGATCTACTGAATAGATTAATTTTATTTGCCAATTTGGAAATTACTGTTTGCATGGAAACCTGCTTATGAGCTGATAACCTATTCTTCGCTTACATACTGGTAGCACTTGTGATACCAGTCACAAGTGAATCTGATTATTTAAAGAGCTAGACACCATAATAGCTCATATGGTAGGTATCTAGAATCTGTGGATGAGACATAGTTGCATAGCAATAAGCTTGTATAAACTCTAGCAGTTTCCTTTTAACATATATATGGAGGTGCTTCCATTTTGTGTTTTGAAGGATTTTAAGTATGGAAGTTGGAGGAAGAAAGGGAACAAAAGGAGAGGGTGCAGACTGTAATAATATTGTGTTTAAAAAAAATTATTCTACAGTATAAAAAGTAGTCTCAACTGACTGAGTTGCTGTAGAAAGGAGATGATAGGGAATCATCCCCACTTCCTAAAGGTGTTTTGTGGAAGTATAAAAATACAGTGAAGATTTTTAAAGATAGCTCTTTAAACTTCTGCTTTGGTGGGCTGAGCACTGTATATACCATTGCATTACTGTGCATACTATTACATTATTTAAAATACGCTGACATGAGTCTAAAGCGAAGCTATGGATGCACCAGCTTTCTAATAGTGCTTTGCCACCGAAGTGGGAGATCACATTCTCCTTTTGATTGCATTGTGATTGTGCTGGCACTCACTGGATTCATGACAGAATCAGTAAAATTCACTTTCCTTCCTTTCACCCCTCTCCTTTTCCAAAATACAGGTTTTATTCTGGGTTACTGGTTTCAAACTGTCTGTGGAAAGGTCTGACAAGTGCTGGAGTAGGGGGTGTAAGGGTATGTCATGGTAGCAGGGGGAAACTGGCAGGCACCCTGTGTTCAGTGGTGGCAAATCAACTCAGCTGCCTGTGCAGCCACACTCCAGCTGTGAATTGGGGCTGCTGGTGCACAGACACATTAGCTTACCTTGACCTAGCAGAGAGGTGGGAAAGACATTTGAGACAGTGGTGACTTGAACTGTCACAGCAAGGCTTGTCAGAGTCAGTCTGCATAAACCTTAGAGATACTAGTATACTTAGCTGTCATTTTGCATTAAGTTCTGTCTGCATTTGGGGTGAGAGTCTCAGAACTATCCTAAGCTAAACTTTGAGTAAGAATGTTAGTCTGCGGGTAAGATCTGTTAATTATGCTGAAGACTTAGGTTTTGCCAGTCATTTTCCTTACAGAATTTCTCTGTGTTTTATTTTCTTACATATAGTTCTTTCCCACGAGGGTTACAGACTTGGTAGAATGTAACCAAAAACAAGCCTAGCTGCTCCTTCTATGTAATCTCTTTTGGCTTCTGTTAAAGTTGAATTTGCTGAGGTGACCAAACAGCTTTCTGCAACCAAACCCACTGGTTTCTTCTGTCTGCTGCTTCCTAGTGTATTAGTGGTGTGACAGATTGATGGGCTGAGTTGGCTCCCTGGGAAGGTCTGAGCTCTGCGGGTGGTGGGTGCAGGTGAAGCCAGTTGGGGCAGTTGGAGCAGGACATTAAGCCCCTTAGAGACAGATTAGTATGTTCTCCTTGTTTTTCTGCTGGTAGGAAGCAGTCACTCCTTTATGTGGGTATAGAGTAAGGAAAAGCGAATGGAAGAGTGATTAACCTATTACTTTATTAGAGCAGTGGTTAGAAATTTTGAGCTGTCCAATGACTATCCCTGTCAAGAACCTGTTGCCTCTTTAAGGGATGTTCAAAATAAGTACGTATTTGCCTTTATGGTTAGTGAGGTTAGGCTGGCTTTTTGAGTCTTCCTCCTTTGCAGTTCAATATGGTTCTATACCACTTCCTTGCAAAATCATTCACAATTTCTGCTTCTCTTATGTATTTTTGGCATTACAGTGAACAGTGGTAATTCAAAGGAGGCCATGAACCTTAAGTTTTTGTCCTTTTTTATTCAGTGTTTTTAAGTCGCCTTCTGCACAGAAGATGAATGCTTGTCTTCCAGTGAAGAATGGAAGGTATATTTAAAGAGGGAAACTGTTCTCTGAACAGTAGACATTCAGTCATTGAAAGCAATGTTGAGCAAATCTTCAAGTACTACAGTAGAGTGGAGGGTTCCTATATTGGCAGGAAAGTAGGTGAAAAAGTCTTCTCTTATGTCTGATTTGTGACTTTTGTCAAATAATCAGGCAAGAGAAGTAATAATCAGTTTATTAAAGTTGATACCTAATGTAACTAAAAAAAATAGGCAGAATCTTATTTGCAGTTATTGGCAGATGGTGAACTAAAAAGCACCACTTTAGTACTCAGTAACTCCGTTCTTACCTTATTTAGAAATCTAATTTCTTAAAAGGTAACTGCTTGGTTTTTAAAGGCTGACTGGTACTAAAATTATGGTTAAAGGGGACATATAACCACTTAGGAAATAAAAATCCAGTTCACTTGTGAAATAATCTATTCACAGGTGATGTGCAAGGTAAGATCCAGGGGAAAATTTACTGTGCTAGATGGTCAAGAGGAATCCAAATAACCATACACTGAGCAAAGTAGCTTTTGGTGACGGTTGCAAATGTGGGATGTTACCCATGGAGACATGCTTCAGGCTGCTTTTTTGCGTGACCACTTTACCATTGTTTAGTAGCCAATTTTGTGAACTATGTGCAGTTGTTTTCCTAATAGTCTTTTTTGATTTGAGTGGATGTAGATAAAACTAATGAGCCTTATATTGCATATTCCCTATGCAGTTACAATAGCTGAGCCAAATTATATTGTGTTTTAGGGACTGAGATCCTGTTGGCATGCTGGTTTTTCAAGCTGATAACACTATCAGTTGCTAAGGTAAGTGTGTGCAAATCTGCAGTTTTCATCGGAGCCAAAGTTATTAGGGAGTTAATAAAAAAGAATAGCATGTGAATATAAATGAATATTATACATGGAGTAATTTTTTATGATGTTTCTCACATTTTGCACTATTCCAACATTTTAGTGGCAACTTAAAGTTGATATGTCTAAGTTCTTTAATATACTTGAGGTTTTTGCTGCAAGTATCTGTAGCAAAAAGCAAAAGCAGGGAAAACACATCTGTGGATATATGTTTAGGCACTTTCTTGTTCTTAAATAAGCTGTCATTACTGACTTTCTTGCCTTACTTAATGTGTCAGAGTTGTGTGAGTTCTGTCTGGGTTAAAATTGTGGCCTTTTTGGACTAGACCTTTGATTCTTAGTATCATGAGCAAGTGTAGTGATTTACTGGATGAAGTTTTTTCCCAAAGGTAGGTAGACTACCGTAAACAAGTGAATTTGGTTGCTTTCTGTAAGTTGTTCAAAAGTGAGCCTATTTACTGATACTGCAAGCTGTATTTAAATTGCAGTTGTGGTTCTGTGATTTTCTTTTTTTGGGATTGGAAAAGAGAGAGGACAATAATGAAAGCAACGTGGGAGGATGAAAGCAGGTCAGAAAAGGGAGAGGGAGTTTCTGATTGAACCAGTGACTTCCAGTGAGAGGGCGTGACTAAATGAAGCAGAGCTTTTTCTATTGTATTTATGTCAGTATTATTTGATATAGTGCCAAAAGTGTATATAGGGCTGTACAGTAGAAAACTTGTTTCAAACACATAACATGTTCCCTGTGCTGGAGGACTTAAATTCTGTAAGTGTAGGCTGGAGCAGTGCAGGAGCATGCAGTACAAAGATGCGATAGTGCATGGTTGGTGGCATTCACCCTGGAGCAGGTGGGTCTTTTTTTTTTCTTTATTGTTTTTCTTGAAGAGAGGGAATGTTTTGTGTATCGATGAAAAGCTTCCTGGTTTTGTGATTTCATGGGCTGCTGTGCCCCCTACTTCCACAGAGCCACAGTGCAGTTGGACCACCCATCATTTGTTCTTTGCACGGGAGAAAAGGACTTCAGGAGTAGAAATGCCAGCATTGTTCATGTCCCTAGACAGCCTCAACTGGTGAGGTTGTAATTAAGTTTACCTGATTTTGTGGGATGGGTAAGGAAGAAGGTACATTGGGTCAGTAATATTTCAAAGCAGATTGGCTGAGGTTTGCTCTTTGTACATTATGTATGGATATGACAACTGTATTTATTTAAAAAAATGGGTTAGCTTTCAGTTCAATTCCTAATCTTCAGGACAGAGTCTTCACAGCAATATTTATTACCATAGACAGCCTGATGAGAATCAGGGCCTAAGTGATGCTGGCAGGAGAAAGTGAGAGTGAGCTGATGACTGCATGTGACTGTGTTAGTGCATGTGCTCATCCTGAATGATGAACCAGCCTGTGGCATGATGGGTGTTCTGGAAGCTGTCATTTTGCTGACTTCATCAGCAATGAAGGATTGTGTTTGCACACAATTGCACCTGGAGGGAGCAACAAGGGAGATCAGTGTGATTTCTGCACAGTTTCTGTACCTCAGGTGTGTGATATTATAGAATGAATAAGACCCTCTGAAATGCATCATTTACCTGTGTATTGCATTACATATGTCCTACGTATGTCCTTAACATAAATCACAGTATGTCCACAGCAGAAAAAAACCCCACTCCTAAGACAGATACATCACTGCAATGTAATGGATTTGCATAATCTTCAGTGTCATCTTGACCTTTCCTAGAACTGGATAACAGCCACAGCAGTATTTTTATTGAGGAAGTAGCGCAGCAACAACTTAACGTGGTTGTGCTAAGTGAAAAGAAATAGTAAAAGACTATGAAATGTTTAGGGTATGATTAGTCTAAGGATTTAAAGATTCCTTTCTCCAAGATGCCACACAGGTAAAGCCGCAGTAGTTAATGACACTGGCAGTGTAGGCTGGGTTGTATTAGGCTGTATGGCATTAAGTTACAACAAACTGTAAAAAGCAGTGGAAGGCAAATTGAAAATATGTGTGGGAGATGGAGCAGAGTAGCCTGAGGAAGGTGCATCTGCTCACAAGTTCCTGAAGAATGAAGGTTGTGTGGAATCGTAGGCTGTGGAGTATAGAGTGACTGAGAGAATTGCTTCATCACTTGTCCTTTCTTTTGACAAATATGAGCTTGTTTATTTGCCTTTTAGTTTATGTTTCCAGTATGGCGACGGATGGGTAAGAAAGAAGGTACATTGGGTCAGTAGTATTTCAAAGCAGATTGGCTGAGGTTGGCTCTTTGTACATTATATATGCAGGGGGGTTGGAACTAGATGATCTTAAGGTCCTTTCCAACCCTAACTTTCTATGATTCTATGATTCTATATGTGGATGTGAAAACTGTATTTATTTAAAAAAATGGGTTAGCTTTTAGTTCAAGTCCTTATCTTCAGGATAAAGTCTTCATAGCAATGGATGTTACGGGTAGTACAACTGTCTTTGTTTTCCTTAATGATCCGACCTGTGGATATTGAAATCATTTTTGTTTTGGAAAAGATAAAATTTTCCTTCTGAAGGTCCTTATTTTAGCCATGTGTATGGCCCATTTATTCAGTATTCTTATCCATGGAAAAGATAAATGTGAAATTCTATTTGAGCACAAGTAATACTAATTGCTTGCATTTAGTTCCATCCTGACTGAATTACTTGTGTTCTACATTAATCACTTAGAAATTGTGTCCTGTAGGTGTTTTGGGTTTTTTAAATGTGTTAAACCTGTAAAACATCACTTCTTTGAGCTGTGCATTTTTATCATTGGTAAATCTTAAGAGTGCCCTGTTTTCAGCTTAATTTAAAAGATAAAGGGTGGCAGTGTAGAATAAAGTGCACTTATAGAAACTAAATGCACCTGGTATCTCTAACAGCAAATACTTAAAGTGATGTGAATCAACGGCTATATTTAATGTGGATTTCATACGCCAATTGTAGCAGAAACCACTGTGTGAAATTTTATGGTCTTTTTTATATGCCAGCTCATGCTGGATCATAAAGGGCCGTTTTTAAAACATAGGATTTCTCTTTGTGTCTGTAAAATCAGCAGATGGGATCATGTTTCCTAGTGATGATCTTTTCCCTTTGGAGTTGTATTCTAAAAAGTTTATAAGAGAATATGGTTGCGTAGGGGAATGCACAGAAATACTTTCAGTATTTGCATGTTGTCTTCACAGAAATCTGTGCACAGAAAAATAAACCTACATGAATAGCAAATCCCTTTGTTTTAAAATGGACATCTGCTGCTTTGCTTTTACTGTGGATGTATTGTGGTGTTCTAAATGTTGAAATACGCAAAACCAAAGTCTGATATGGAGTAGCATATGGAGTCTTATCATAGAGTCTTATCATATGGAGTCTTACCATGTAGGTTGCTGTATACTGCTTAACCTATATGAAAGATTTTTAACAAATGGAAGATGAAGGCGTAGCTTCTGAGGAGTGTTCAGTGTGTCCTGTACATGGACACGGTTGTATATTATTGACTTTGATAATTTTAAGCATGTTTAAAGTCCATGAGTGCGAACTTCCCTTAGTGCCTTTTCAGTTCCTCACTCATTTGTTTGTAGAAAGCAAATGGAAGTTGGAAATGGGCATAGGAGAGAGGATTAAAAGAGAGGGAAAATAGAGTCCCAGCATGCTACTTGACTCCATCTCTTTCAGCTTTCTTAGATGATGCCTCTGCTAATGGCTGAAAAAGAATATTTTGTATTAATCCTCAAACTTTAAATGTAAACCTAGAAAACCTAGGTTCCTAAGTGAAACCTAGATTTCACTTTCCTAGATCTTAGATACAGCCTCAGTAGACCAGGCAAACCTAGTGAGGTCACATACTGGTGAGCTTGTAGTACGCCACATTTAATGTGTTTGTAGCAACTGATCAGATAGCAACTTGAAATTAATTATTTGAAAAGTATTTTTGTTTCTTACGGTGGAAGCAGTAGGTCCTGTTATGATGAGGGTTGTCTTGTCTTAAAAGCTGAATGTACATTTGAAAGATTTTGTAGCTTTTCAGGTACATAGCAGTTGTTTTAAAGTTGAGGAAGAATAATAAGAAGTAGCTGTAAATTACTTGCCTTATTTTTATTTCTTTCTTTAAAAGGCTTTCTTCTCACTGTTCAACCTCAAGCTTTTCACATTCATTCACAGATTCCAAGCTATGTAGGAAGTGTAGGAGAAGGTTGCATCTGACAGTTCACTGGTTTTAGAACTTGGATTAAGTGAAGCACAGAGGTTTGTTTTGGTACTCTCCTAATTACAGTATACCTATAGTAGTTGAAGTGGCAGTATTTCTTCCTCCCCAGTCCTGTCATACTTAATGGCTTTTGGGATACCAGGTATTTGGTAGATATTAGAAATGTTGAAACTTAACTTCAGCCTTTCACCAGACTTCATTGTCACTTCATATTGTTGGAGAGCAGAGGTTGGAATTTCTTACATTTTCTCTTTCTAAATCACACAGTGTATTCTGAAACTTCTTTGGAGATTATATAAAATCTGAAATTCTTTTCATTAGACCCCTCCTGTTTCAAGCATTGTTTCCCTCAGACCTCCTCTGAGGAAGTAAAAACTTTCTTTAGTCGCTCTATTCTGTATTTAATTTAGTATTCTTAATCATGTCTATCCCCTAGTAAGCCTATGCGAAGCACATTGTGCTTGTCTCAAAACCCATTTATTTGACAGCTTTGTTTAAGGCAAGTGGGACTTGCCACTTGGTCAGTCTCTGAGTCTTATATTGCCCTGGAGAAGTGATCGCCATATCTTATTTCTGACAATGGTGAGAGATTTGTGGTTTAGGAGAAGGAGCTGGAAGGATTCAACGGAGCAGTTACAGAGTTAACTTCCTTCCAGGGACATTGCCTTCTGGGCACTTGTCTGGGGATTGTTTCCAGAATCCATGCTGAGGTATTACAGTCATTCCTTGTAGCTTATTAAAGAGTTCCTATAACATGTTCTGCAGCAAATGCTGTGATATGTGCCCTTGCTAAATCAGTCAAAAGCACCAACAGGTGTCCAGTTGGAAATGATTTGACAGTGGGACGTTTGGGAGTTAAATGTTTCCATTGAACAGGCAGCCTGCCTTTTCAAAATCTGGCACTTTCTTCCCATGTAGAAAGCATCAGTTTTAATTCAGTTCTCTCATTGTATTGGTTCTGGCTGGGATGGAGTTAATTTTCTTCATAGCAGCTGGTCTGATGCTGTGTTCTTTGTGATCAAAACAGTGTTGATAACACACTAATGTTTTAGCTCTGGCTGAACAGTGTTTGCACAGCGTCAAGGTTTCTCACCATGTCCCGTCTGCATCAACCTACAGTGATTGGGGGTGCACAAGATGTTGGGAGGGGACACAACCAGACAGATGACCCAAACTAACCAAAGAGATATTCCATGCCATATAGCGTCAGTGATAAAATGGAGAGGAGGGGGGTTTAGCAAGGTTAACCTAGCTTTTGCTTTGGAACTGGCTGGTTGTCTGTCTACCCTTGGGAGGTGGTGAGTGATTGGCTTGTTTTATTTTATTTCTCTCCCGTTTCTCTTTTGTTAAACAATTTTTATCTAGACCTACAAGTTTCTTGTTTTCCACTGATGCTTTTCTCTTCACTTGTCCAATGGCAGGGCAGGGTAAGCGGCAGTGTGGCTCTTAGCTGCCTACCGAGCTTAGCCCCCAACACCCATGATGATCTTGTTTATGTAAGGCAAAAAGAAAATAAAGAGATCTCAACACATGGCTATTTCCTATGTTTCTGGATTCTTCAGGGTAAGGCAAGTATTTTGCTTTTATTTTCAGTGTTGAAATTTTTACAGCACTGTGAAAACTGTCCCAGAAAAAAAAAAAAAAAATACCAAACAAACCAAACAAGCGGCAGGGAAGGCAGTAACTGTAGTATATTTTTGCTAGTGTTTGTATATTCTAGAGTTAAATCTGAATGTTTTGTCTTGCCACAGGCTTTTCTGGTGCCTCATCTCCCACAATGTTCTCAGGCCCATTCTTCTCACCTAGCAAGTCCTAATTTGCCACTCATGTTTTCCCATTCTCAGTCCTCATTCTTCCTGCTATTCCCCCACATGGGCCTCTCCAGCATGCATGCTTTCTGCTCAGCTGTTATTCCTGCTGTATTCAAATTTGACAGCTCTCTTGGTTTTGCCTTTGGAGAGCATTATTTAGAGAAAGATCCATGCTGTTCCTACTAGATGCCAAGAATTGTGTCAGTCTATAGGCCAACTGAAGATAGAATTCTTGAGGCAAATGACTGAAGTATGCCTCTATCTGAATGCTGTTGAAGTATTTTTTAAGGCTTCTGTGCTTGGTAAGTAAATGTGAATGGAATTTATGAGGGGCTGTGAAAAGGATATTCTTGGCTGAAGGCCAGTACCAGAAGAATTCCAAGTTCATATTCCACTCAGGAGGATGCTAGAGCAGTTTAGCAGCTACAGGTATTCAAGGTTGAGGATGGGATAGCATGTGCTTTTTATTTATTTATTTAAAAATATAAATGGATCAATGTCTAGCTGGAGACCAGTAACAAGTGGCGTCCCTCAGGGATCGGTGTTGGGACCAGTCTTGTTCAACATCCTTGTTGTTGACTTTGACAGTGGGATTGAGTGTGCCCTCGACAAGTTTGCCGATGAAATCAAGCTGTGTGGTTTGGTTGATACACTGGAGGGAAGGAATGCCATCCAGAGGGACCTTGACACGCTTGTGAGGTGGGCTGATGCCAACCTGATGAAGTTTAACCATGCCAAGTGCAAGGTCCTACACCTGGGTCGGAGCAATGCCTGGCACAGCTACAGGTTGGGCAGAGAAGAGATTCAGAGCAGCCCTGCGGAGAAGGACTTGGGAGTATTGGTCGATGAGAAAATGAACATGAGCCGGTAGTGTGTGCTCGCAGCCCAGAAAGCCAACCATATCCTGGTCTGCATCAAAAGGAGTGTGAGCAGCAGGTTGAGGGAGGTGATCCTGCCCCTCTACTCTGCTCTTGTGAGACCTCACTTAGAGTATTGTGTGCAGTTCTGGTGTCCTCAACATCAAAAGGACGTGGAACTGTTGGAACAAGTCCAGAGGAGGGCCACGAGGACGATCAGGGGACTGGAGCACCTCTCGTATGAAGACAGGCTGAGAAAGTTGGGGCTGTTCAGCCTGCAGAAGAGAAGGCTGCGTGGAGACCTCATAGCAGCCTCCAGTGTTTGAAGGAGGCCTGTGAGGATGCTGGGGAGGGACTCTTCATGAGGGACTGTAGTGATAGGACAAGGGGTAATGGGTTCCAACTTAAACAGGGGAAGTTTAGATTGGATATAGGAGAAAGTTCTTTACTGTAAAGATGGTGAGGCCCTGGAATGGGTTGCCTAGGGAAGTTGCGAGTGTTCCATCCCTGGCAGTTTTCAAGGTGGGGTTGGACATAGCCTTGGATGGCATGGTTTAGTGGGAGGTGTCCTTGCCTATGGCAGGGGGGTTGAAACTAGATGATCTTAAGGTCCTTTCCAACCCTAACTATTCTATGATTCTATGATATTTTTTTTTTTCTTGCAAATGGCACATCTCTGGTTAATTTTTATTTTTCTTCCAAAGTTGACCTGAAATGTAAAACCATTGGAAAAAAAAAAAAAAAGTAATTCTACCCTTACAATTATGCTTATCTCTAGAAAGTAAGACTGTATAACAGGAAAAAAGTTTGGTACTTTTAGTAAAGTCATGTATGTTATAGGTTGTCTTTGTGCTCCGTTGTAGATACTGGAAGCAATGAACATTCACATTCCTGCAGCCGCAGAAAACTATGATATAATATGTATTGTGTCTGAACAAGGAATTCCAAACAGGATTTGGTATTCTGATAATTTATGAAAATATTTGAAAAACTATATGTTGTGTCATGTTTACTTATCCTGAGAATATTAAAGCTTGAGCTAACTACTTAGTGTACTTGGAAGATTAATGCTAGTGCTCTTGTTCATTTCCATAGTTATGTGTTGGCAGTAAAGAGGTCAAAAGAGTAAGTTTACTTCCCATTCTTTGAATGGGGAAAAGAAGTTTGAATTAAAGTTTGAACAGCAAACTGGACTTGTGAAATTAAAAGGATGGACTTGAAAACTGATTTGTGATGTGATGTGAGAGAAAAGGTATGCCTACAGTGCAAAATGGGGAAGTGAAATTAGTATATTCAAAGCATCAGAAAACAAATAAAATACATGAAAATAATAGAATAGAAACTACTAGTTAGAGAAAATACTGGGAAAAGCATTCCTAGAACAAGTAAAACTTGCTGCTACAGCAAGTGATTATGGTGTGACTAATGCTCTCATTCAGGTTTGCAGTGCAGTGTGATAGGGAAATACTAATAAAATACAGTTTGTCCTGAACTGAATTAGCGAGGTTTTTTGTTTTGTGAATTAAAACAGCAACTTGACTGTATGTCCAGAGTTCCAGTATGGTGCACCTGAAACAGTGCTGACTCTTGGATAGTAAAATAAAAAAAGGAACTTGGTGAGCATTCAGACATAATGATATATAACTTATAATTAGGATTTAAAATTATATATATTTAGCTAATTTAATATCCACTATAAGAATAGAACTGTTATACGTTACTGTATCCTATTGTTATCCATCAATCTGCAAATTTTCAAGATGTAAACAAAGAAGAGGTCTAGAAATAGTAAATATCAAGAGAAATTCCGGAACAGTGAAATCCAGGGGAAACCTATGCAAGAAAAATAATTCAGTCTTTGTCATCTCTGACGGGTAACCTTGAAATGTCTGAACTGGCCCGTTTTTCAACATGCCACTCAAACACAAAAGCTTGAAATGACAGCAGTCATCGCTTGTACAATGTCTGTCATTTAGTACAAAACCATAGATAATGGTTTCTTGCACTTTCAGATGAGCTGTCCTACCATCAGAAAAAGTAAAAGGGCTCAGTCTTTTCTTCTGCAGTGTAGTTACTGATAGTTTTCGTACTTCAGATCATATTGTCAATAGAGGTATCTCTATCAAGTTTGCAAACATAAGGAATGAATAAACCAGGTGAACCATTAAATGGTTAATATTTTCATGTGTTGTTTGTATGTCTTGAATTTTGCAACGTGACTGAAAATTTGTCATCCTGGATGCAATTGCTGCTGTGGAATATACCTGGTTTGTAGAAGTATTTCACTGGACTGTGATCTAGTCATCAGTGATGGACTTTTAAGAATGTAAAAGAGTCTAAGTGTAGACTGGGTTGATATGTCTGGTTTTTTTTCCCTCCTGGTAACTTCTTTGCTGCTGATAGGGAATGGTTTAGGTTTTCCTGAGAACAAGGTTATAAAAAATAGGTCATTATGCTTAGTAGAAGCTAATGGAGTTCTGCACCAGACTTCTGTTTAATCTTTTGAGTCCATTTGTGCTTTAGCCTTCACAATATCCTCTAGCATTATGTTTCACAGCTTAGTTATAACAAGGTTTGTAGAGCAAGGGAAAAGATTTTTATTCTTAAATGAAATTTTCAGATGTTAGATGTATTTTCCAGTTCCGGTGTTTGCAAAGCAGAGAACAGCCATATCTTTTTCACATTTTGCATATCTTATAGTAGTCACCTACGTCTTTGTCGCTTTTCTCTTGTGTGCTCACTCTGACTAAAAGCTGAAGTGTTTTAGCCAATTGCATATGAAAACTGTTGATCATCCATACTGACTTTTGTGGTATGTTTTATTACTCCGAGTAATTTTTTTTCCCCCTATGTTTTCAGTGAACAGTGGGCAGTTATCAGGACTGTGGGTGTGTGAAGAATAATGCTGTGACATAGTAATGTTTGTGTTTCCTATTCCTTTCTTAATCTTTCTTGAATTCTAACTTCTTTGGCTGTTGCTATTGAGCTACGGAGATATATTTTTTTACTGGATGTGTAAGAATGCAATGTCAATCAACCTTACTCATGTACTTATTGAATACTTATTAAATAATTTGATTTATAGCATTTCTGTACAAATACACATTATTTTTTTACTAAAATATAGTTTCCCCTATGAAAATGTCTAGTGATGGAAGTGGTTTGTGGGTCAGTTAGAGTTCTTAGTTCTGAGTAACGTTTATGGGATCTTTGAAATTATTTCGAGGTTGTACGAGAAGGTGCTGTTCAGTGACATGAAGGCTAGGGTACATAACCATCAAGATTGGCCATCAAGATAACATTACTTAGGAAAAAGTAGCTGAGTTTTATTCAGAGATAGTAAAAAATTGGACTTTCAGTAAATATGAATGTGTAATTTATTCCTGCTTTGCCCCTCCCTCTAATGTCTTCCAATATGAAAAGAGGGCATACAAGAAATCTGAAGAGGGACTTTTTAAATGGGTATGTAGTGATAGGACAAGAGGGAATGACTCTAAGATGGCAGAGAGTAGATACAGATTGGATATTAGAAATAAATTCTTTACTATGAGAGTGGTGAGACACTGGCACAGGTTGCTCAGAGAAGTTGTAGATGCCACATCCCTGGCAGTGCTCGTGGCCGTGTTGGATGGGGCTTGGAGCAACCTGGTCTGGTGGAAGGTTTCCCTGCCCATGGCAGGGGGGTTGGAATGAGATGATCTTTTGGGTCCCTTCCAACCCAATCCATTATATGATTCTATGAATAATAAAAGATCTATCAAATTTAGTTTGCATAATATCTTGGAAGGTTCATGTTGCTAAAGGTAGCTTTTATGCAGGTTCGCAAGTTGATTACAGTGACGTCACTAACTTTATTTTGGGTGGAGGAGGCTAGGGAAAGTTGGCATGTTGAAGTATGAAGGTGATGCACTGCGCATCAGATGATCAGCATTTACTCTCTGCATCTCCAGAATGACTCAGTGCTTTAGCTCTGCCTCTGAAGAATGGGGATTTTGGTAGTTTTTCCTGTGTGGTGTATTCAGGATTTGACTAAAGAAAGATAAAGTGTTTATTTCTGTAAGTAATGGCTTCTTTTTTTTTGTGTAGATGCCTCTATTATTAATAAAGTTTTTTAGGCAGCAGTAACTGTACTTGCAAGGGGACCGAGCCATCTATGCTGAGAGTTCTGCATGGCTAGATGTTGCCTTATGGGAGTGTAAGATTTTGTCTGAGCTGCTTTTTCTGTGTTAATGTGGTTTCTGATGTGCTAGTGTCCTCATCTTTGATGGGATCTCTTGGCCATGGTACGAGCAAGTGTGGTGTGTGCAGTGTCATCTTTGCTCCAAAATAGGCACCTCTTAATTTTTTTCTTGGTGAATTAAAATGTGCAGAGGGATTGAAACAAAGACTCTACTCCAGACCAGGCAGCTAATCTATAGGGATGTTGTAAATTATTGTTTAGAGATAATCTGCTGTCTAGTCAGTGAGTCACAGACAGGTGAATCCTCTGCCAGATTTAATGATCCTAGGTCTTCAGGGGAGAACAGTGAGGTGGGATGTACACACCTACTCACACTGTTATCCGGGGAAAATCAGAGACACAGGGTGTGCTTAGGAGATGACACTAGGCTGATCCTGAAAAGATAAGCAGGTAGGCTTTGGGATATAACTTTCTGGCTGCCAAACAGCAAAGCTGTTTCAGTTTTCTTGTAACCTTTCTGCGTTGCAAATATGATAATGCAGTGATGCATATGACAGAGGAAAATAGAAATGAAGTACATGTCCCATAGATCTCAAAATTGAAAATACATGAAAACAAATCTTGCAGCAAAAAATTTTGGTTTCATTGTATCATCTACAGTTAAAATAAAGCCAAACAAGTGAACAGTATGCTAACAATAACTAAGTACAATGTGAAAGGAGCTTCTGTCTGGTTGGAAATGCAAATTTTAATTTCATTGTTTAAACTGAAAAGAAATAATTTGATTTCGTCTTGCTTATTCAGTTCTGCATAGGAAAGACTGCCAGTACTTTAGAAGATTATAATTTCGCAAGCTTTGAAAAATAACTTCAGAATTCACTGAATGTTCTTGTCACTCTTTTCAGTGCTATTCTGCTCAACTGCATAGTGCCATTAGCTCTGCATTTTTACTTTGTGCATTTCTGGAGTTATTCACATGAAATTGGAATACATCAAATCATTCCACCACCAGTTGCTGTAGAGTTCAGGACAGATACTCGGCATCAGCAGTGGAATTTTTCGTCGCATCGTTTAATGATGAAGTACTTCTTGTCCTAGGGAGCCTCCAACATTGTTGTAGGGGCAATATTAGGAGAGGGGAGGGCTTTCGCTATCCCGGAAGCATAAAGGGGAGGATATGACCACTTACAAAAGAGTTTGCCAAGTCATAGAGATATTTATGAACATTGGCAGCAGAAGCAGAAGCCTCAGCTTATTTTTAGATAGAAAGGTGTTAAGCTAAATCTACCTCTGTCTTTTGTCCTTTCCTTTTTTTTTTTTTTTTTTTTTTTTTTTTTAAACTTCCTTCTTTTTCCTTATTTTAGCTGTGGTTGTACTTCCGTGCCAGGTTGATGTACATTGCAGCATACAGCCTTTTTTTTTTTTTTTTCCAGATTTTTTACCTGGTCATTTTGGTTTAATCTGAGGATGTTTTTGTTAATGAAAATGTTTCTATCGTGTCTAAACTCAGTGTCTTATATAAATAAATACTTTTGTGGAAAGTCCTAACTGGGTGTAAGGAGCAACCTCTCTCTCACAAAGAGTGTTAATGCTCTGCCTCAGAACACATTATGTGTTATGGCTAAAAAACCAAGTGTGTAACAGGGTGTTTCTGGATCATGCTTGGCTACATTCCACAAGGGAGATTTTTCTTATAATTCTGTATCAGCACGCATGAAATATGTTGTCATCCTTTTTGTAAGAAGGCACTAAGAATAAGCAAATTTATGAGGAATTGTCCTCATGGGAATCATTCACTGTGATTTGTCAACTTGGAGATTAGTCTGTTGATTTCTGTACGGATAGTAACTGCTTTTTGTTGGCACTTCTGGTCAATGCTGTGGCAAAGATCTCTTGGCTATTTGCATACTCGTGACATCTGAACTTTTCAAAACTGATTCAGAGAGGAAGTAAATGTAACTTTAGCGAAGAAAGTCATCCAGTGTTCCAGATAAAGAAACCCCTCTGCTATTGTGGAAAAGGCTATTGCTAGGAGGTGGTTGATACTTTAATAGTAACCTCTCCAGGAAATTATGATGAAAAGACATCAGATTTCAATGCATTTTCAAAAAATTGTAAAATTGGGATAGTATTTCACAGTAAAATGATGACTAAGCACTTTTAAATTAGCATCTTCTTCTTTTTCAGGAAATTTGGAGAGCGACCTCAACCGAAACGGCTCACCAGGTAAGCATCAAAGAAAGTCTGTTTTTAACCGTTTTCTAAAGTTACCCTTTTCATTCTCAGAAGAATTTCTAAGTTTAAAAATTTTGGCTTGCTAAGAGCACTTTTTAGTGCCAAAATTCAGTTGTTGTGTTACTGCTGTCATGCAGCAGGTAGAAGCAAATTGAACACAGTACTGTCAAGGAGTGATAGTAACCAGTTTTTGATGAAACCTAAACAGTCGGAGAAAGTATCAATTAGTACCATCAAGTCAGTCCATTCTGAAAAGTGTTTAGAGTGATTGAAATACAGTGCCTGATTTGCTCCTGGTCTGCCTGGAAGTATTTACACCAGAATCTGTCAGGTAGTCACCATTGTTGTAACACAGTCTGTGCAAATGTTTATTATTCTGTGCCACAAACTGTGCCGATTTAAAGTAGCCACTGAATTTATAATCCACTGTCTGCTTGAAGTACAATAGGTGTGCAATTTTTCAATAGTTTTGTGTGGTAATAGTGCTGTATAAAGACATCATTCTGGCCTGCTTACATTTTGAATGAAATTGTGATGCCTCATGTAAAGCTCACGGTGGGCAGGAGCATTTACATTTTGTGTTGGGTATATCTGTCTCATCATGTTTCTGGATAAGCTTCAGGTTAGCTTGTGTATTATTAAACTCCATTTCAATACAAAATTTCTCTATACTGATTTATAAGTAATTAAACAAACATTCCTGTTTCCCATTGGCCTACCCATTTTCAGGGATATTTAAGGATACGAAGTTTTAAACAAAGAACTGGTTTCTGTCTTCAGCAGTAGCATCTTAGTATCACTGTGAAGTTACTGACAGAATTTATCTTCTACGATTTAAAAAGAACAACAGGAATAATGACTGTTCAGTGTTAAGGTCTTTTAAATAAGTTTTCTATAACTGTAGTGACTCAAAGTTTCATGTGCAGGATTTTAGCTACTAGATATGCCAGGTACTCTTTCCTGTGAGTAGGCAGCTGGGAACTGCTAGCCATCCTTCAGTAGCTTGTAAACCTTTTCTATACTGCTAGAGGCTGGAAACAAACAATGCTGAAATGGAAAAACCTTAACACATATTTTTAAGAGTATGATTGGTTTACGTAATGCTACAAAAATGTATCTGTAAACCCTTAAAGGCGTTTAGTTCAATTATTGGGAAATTATTCTGCCTCTTTGTATAAAGGCAGTCCTGTTTGTCTAATAATTGGTTTATCATCATGCAAGTTCCAGCAGAACCGCACTACTTTGTTCATACTGTGCTAGCTGGTTTTAGATGTAAGCTGTGAGAGTACTACATTCATAGAGAGTTTTAAAATTTAATAAAAGACAAATGTTGCGTAAGAATTACAGTGGTTACCATATTTTCTTTATCAGTGGGAGGGGTCCGAGGGGAACATTCCTAGTTCTTCTAGGAGCTTGGATTGTACAAGTCCACTGTAACAACAGACTAGTAGAAAAGGCAGAATTTTATCCTCATACAGGGCTAAATAAACATTAACTAGCACCTAGCGTTTGTGTGCGTGGGTTGCTGGTGGTTTTTCCTAAATGATAGTCAACAGATTTTAGTGTGACAGATGTTCTTAATTTAGTATGACACTATTCTTAATAGTATTTTGAATCTTCAGATAGAAAGTTTTTAAACCACTTACATGCAACTAATAATATCATAATGAAATGTATAATAATGATTTCACAGTGAATTATGCTTTGTGGTTTAAAATGTATTCTTAAACAGTGGTTGTACATAAAAGTAATTCTGCAAGGTTTGGGATAGATTGTCCGTCTGTGCTTTCATGGATAAACATCAGTTTTACCAATGTCAAATGCACAGAGATCAAGTTAGTCCAAATTTAAAACAGAAATTCAAGTCTTTGCTCTTATATCTTGCTGTTTACGGAGATAATTTCACACATTGGTCACTGTCGTATGCAGACATGACAAATGCAAGAATTTACAAAACACCATTAACAAAACTGGATTATTGTTGTTGTCCAACACCTCCCATCTACTTGCATTCCCCTGTGAAACCGTCTGTGGGGATTTCTTTTGGAAAAGGCCTTGTTAACAAAATACTGCTTCCATCCAAAATATTCCATTTTTTTTCACTGGAAATATTTGGTTTTCTGGATCTGTCCAAAGACAACTCAACAATTGGGTACAATTTGAAAAAACAAACTGACTCAAAACAAAAAAACCCAAACAAAAACAGCAAAACCCCAAACAAAACAGCAAAAGAACCCTTCCTCTGTCGGGTTTCATCTCTTCATATAACTTCCTTAAAGTTTATAATTTGTTTCTCTGATTGATGACTTTGAAGATGAGCACATTGGTGGGCATTCAACCCGCAAAAGCTCCTCCAGGGACTTTAAAGTGTTCCTGTCAGCACTCTGATGCAGCTAAACCCCAGGGTGTTGAATTTGGCATGGTGCTTAATGAACAGTTATTATACAGAAGAATGATAGGGTGTATTGTTCTCTTACTTCTCTCAAGGAATCACTGTTGGTGTGTTTAAGGTAATTACAACTTTTATATGATGTCTGTCATTACAGTAATGATCAACGATAGAAAATCTAATTAATTTTTTTTTTTCACCCAATTGTATGCAGGAAGTAGAGACTTCCTTTAGAAAACCAGATGAAGTGATAAGCTGGAGAATCTAACTTTTTTTTTACTGTCTAAGTTGGTTAAGGAGACAATATTCAATTAATAAAGTGTGTGCTAATCAAATATTTGTGGCATGGACTTTAAATGTGGTGTAGTGATTGGCATTGATACAATTTTGCAATCACAAGCATCTGTTTGGGAAAATGTAGCACTTGCAAAAATGACCGCAGACCCTTACTGCTGGCTTCATACAAGAGAGTTGCTGCTTTTTGCTGTGTAATTGTCTTAAAAACAAAACAAGCTCATCTTGATGCTATTAATGGTTGCCTTTATTAAACTTAAGGTGTTGGAGTGTTTTGTCCTAAAACTTTCTTTGGATTATTATAATTATAAACAAAACAAATGAATTTTCAAAGCTTATTTTGTTTTTTAATTTTTAGGGAAGCAATGCGAAATTACCTGAAGGAGCGAGGTGATCAAACAGTGCTAATACTCCATGCAAAAGTTGCGCAGAAGTCATATGGAAATGAAAAAAGGTAAGTTTCTATTCTTTCCTGGTTTCCTCTAGAGTTCCCAGCTAGGGAAACTGTAGCATGTGGTCTGGTGCATAGCACCTGTAGAATTCCTCAGGTCATACTACAGCCTGAAGAAGTGTAAGCCCAAATGTGTTCCTGAGATCATCTGATTGTGTAACAAGAGCTGCAAACCTGTGGCAATTTTGTGTGGTGATGCCTGTTTCTACCAACACCTTCTCTATCTGTGTGTGAAGTTTCCATTGAACTAAAATGGCTCTAATTTTATATCTTCCATGTTAATTTGGAGTAAGCAAGGTGATTAATGGTGACTATTTGTAGAGGAGGTTTTTCTTGAGTAATTTCAAATTAATATGAAAGGGGTAGGTACCAGCCTCAGTAAGATATTCTTCTGAATCAGATCTGTAATAGCTTTAAAATAACAGGTCAATCATAACCATATTTATGGTTCTTTTAACATTCTCTTGTAAAAATCAGTACAGTACAACTTACAATAATAGGTAGTTCTCTAAAGGACAGAATCTGTAAATGTGAAGATGAATGCTTTTCAAGTAAAGGTGAATTTCCTGCACACTTCTTATGTGCTATTTTTATTTGATGACTAGTAGAAGCAAATTGGACAGTCCTTCAGATGCAGATTTCTAGTACTGTCATGGTAAAATAGAATTTATAAAGTATAAACTGTTTTTTTCTACCTTCAAGCTCACTAAAATAAGAAGTGCAATACTTGGTTAGTTTTCATGTACTTTTTATTATTAATATTTTTTCATTACAAAAGACCACGTATTTAGTACATTAATGGTTTTGAAGTTTTAACCTTACTTTTACACTCATTCTTATGTCCTGTTACATCATTATGTTTTTTCACAGTTTTCTGAGATTTGAGATTTTAACATACTTAAACATGAAAGTGTTAGAAAACAGGAATGTTAGAATTAAGCCTGCAAAGTTCTCCATTCGTTGCTGCCAATCTAAATCACACTTCCTGATGTCTGTGAATTATAGATGCAGACTATATTTTCAACTGTTCTTCAGTATTCTATGCCTGACTGCTTGTCTTTTCAATATGTGTGGTCCTTTCTGTTACCCCGTTCTTTTGGGCAGGGTCCAGCTCATGCAGCTCCATGGAACTGTTAATTCAAAGTGCTTTTTAGATCTTTCTGCAATTCTTGATGAGAATCAAATGGGAAGTCAGCAAAACAGGAAGGGGGAAAGGCATGGAAGCAGACGTGTGCTGCGTATCTGCTGTATAACTATACAGCCTTCTTGCTCACTGCCAAACTTAAACGTGAAAGTGTTGCAATGCAAGGCCCTACTAATAGTAAATGATAACTTTAACCCTTTGCAGCCCACAAGATTTATCATGCCAGTATAGAGGTCTCTGATTGTTATCTTGTCAGATTGTGTTGTCATTCAAGAGTTGAATAGTTGACTCATTACTGCAGATGAGTAAAGCATGTTACTCCCAAAAAATGAGGGGTGTGCCTGTAGATAAGACAGTGATTTTCTAAACAGTGTATCTGTAACTTCAGGCAGTTTGTTCTCCAGGGGCCACAGCAGTTCATGAGGGCCGGAACATTTTGCAAAGTTGTCCTGTATATCATTTTTGAGAGCAAGTTGCATTGAAAGAAGGGAGAAAATAAAAAGATAAAGTAGTAATTTTGATTATTCAAAGTTCTGTTACAGTTTGGAAAACTTAAATAAGTGTTCTGAAGAATACAGAGCAAAGCTTCAAATTGTTATTTGCAAAAAGTTTCTGAAAGCGCCGATGTGCAATTAGTAAAATTGCCATGAATTCCTGTTGCCCTCCATATATGTGTGTGTTTCACTTAATTCTGTTAAAAATCACTTTGGAATGTATGTTAACCAAAGTACTAGTAATGCTCAATAAACTAGTTATTGGTTTCCCATTGCTTGAAATGATTGCTAACTGACATTAGGCATTCTTTTACCACTTCAGATTTTAGGAGGTGCAGTTCGGTGGTCTATCTCAGCACAGCTGCATTTGTTCATGAAAAGTATCTCAGATTAGTCTCTTTAAAAATGGGAGCATGTCATAGAATCATAGAATCATAGAATAGTTAGGGTTGGAAAGGACCTCAAGATCATCGAGTTCCAACCCCCCTGACATGGGCAGGGACACCTCACACTAAACCATGCCATCCAAGGTTATGTCCAACCCCACCTTGAACGCCGCCAGGGATGAAGCATTCACAGCTTCCCTGGGCAACCCATTCCAGGGCCTCACCACCCTCACAGTAAAGAATTTCTTCCTCAGATCCAATTTAAACTTCCCCTGTTTAAGTTTAAACCCATTACCCCTTGTCCTCTCACCACAATCCCTAATGAAGAGTCCCTCCCCAGCATCCCTATAGGCCCCCTTCAGGTATTGGAAGGCTGCTATGAGGTCTCCACGCAGCCTTCTCTTCTGCAGGCTGAACAGCCCCAATTTTCTCATCCTATCTTCATACGGGGGGTGCTCCAGTCCCCTGATCATCCTCGTGGCCGAGAGAGTTTCAGGAGTCAACAATAGATGACTAGGAATGAAAATGTTTGGATGTTTGTCATAGTGAACTGACTGCCATTCTGGTATGGGTGTGAAATAAAAGTTGGGAATACATACTAAGCTTTCATTATTCTGTTTAAATATTTTAGTTTTTCTTACGCTGTAGCGCACCATTTAAACTGTCTCTGCTGCTGTTCTTATAGTTCCCAGACTGTTAGCATCCGTAATGATGGCATGGATATAATCTGATTAAATTTTGATACTTGAAGAATAAGTTAAATTGCACTATCTTTGTAACTCAGAAGTCAGATTACAAAAGAAATTATTTCTTAAATTTGTCTTAAATTTCTTAGTTTCAAATTATTTCTTAAATTTGAATTTCTGAAATTTAAGAAAAAAACCCTAAACAAGCTTCACCTTTTGTTCTAGTCTTTAACTTTGTTTGTTGTGAGGTCATGGAAAATATTTATCATTAGTAAATGTTGCATGGCATAATTGAAAGGTTAGCACAATAACTACCTTTCAGTGTTCTGATGAGGCTTAGTAGATGGTGAAATACTCTGTTGAAAACTCAGGGTACATGGCACAGTCTCATGTAGTGTGATCTGGTTTAAATAGGCCTTGCAGAAACACAGTTCCAGGTTGTTGCCATGTGGATGGAGACTTTCTGGTTTAATTTGAGTGTGTTCTCGGTACTTATCTGTAAATAACAGTAGTGAAAGGATGTCCACTTTCTTCAAGTGGACTACTGTTACTAGCCATGCTCTTCCTAAAGATAATGTCGTTTAGTTTGACAAAGAAGCCAGGAGGTAAGAAGCTCAGGGGTGGAATTCAGTTTAATTTTAGACTTTTTGCCTAATGTTTCCTATTGGACGGCTGTCATCTTTCAAAAGCATTCAGCTGATACTCAGGTGATGTTTAGTGATGAGTGTGGGTGTTTTTCTGGTGCTTCTTACACTATTTCCATATTTACCTTTCACTGAGACTTCTCTCTTCAGTGTCTGAACAGTGTGAGCACTCAACATTAAGGTCCTGTGTTGTTTCACTGCATGTTCAGCATGGAATTGCCACTCTGCTCACAGCATAGAAAAGAGGTATTAAGAGAATATGTTATAAACCTAGTGAGGAAATTGCATCCTACGTGCTTTTCCAGCATCATTTCTTGTACTGAATATTCTGAGCAAGCTCAGAAGAACCAGACACAGCTGCCTTTCTCTCCAGCATGATTTTCTTTTTACTATAGGTCAAATTAATACTTCAGAAGAATTTTTACCTCCTACTCAGTCTTTTTTTAGTTTTGTGGTGAAAGGAGAGAGGGGTAGGCCCTGTAAATCAAAGGTTGAAGGAAGAGTATTTTCATTTGTTCCACCAAACATTGTCGTACTTTATTTCCCATCAGTAACACTGGAAACTACCTAAATTAGTTACTTTAGGGGGGTGATTTTCTTTTTCTTTTTTGCTCATTGTAGTTATCTGAAAGCCAGCTTCTCACATAGATATTTACATTACTATTTACATCAGAAATATTGAGAGAACCTGTTTACAGCAGTTACTTTATACATATCAAAGATACTTTCTTTAATCATCTGTGAAAATCAGAAATACTCATGGTTCACTCACACTGTGTTGGATAGAAAAATTATAATTAATCTCTTCTATACGTGAGTTCCTGGGTTTGTAAATACAAAGGGAAGAACCCTGAGACTGTACTTGTCTATATCTGAAGGTTAGGAGACTGCACATAAGGAACCCCATTCTAGTTGTGGATGTCCAGACTCTTTCTTTCTTGTTTGGTAGTTTAATCCAAACATAAAATTGTCTCATCTTAAAAAGTTTCTGTCATTATTAAGTAAGCCATAGTTTCCCAAGGTTTTTCTCGGTGTTCTAATTTAAAAAGAGCGCTTTAATTGTTGTGGCTTGTTTTCTCTCTGTCAGTGGGTTAAATCTCGTTTCTCCTGGATCTTCATTGCCACCTAGTGGCCATAGCTATTCAAAGGATTTGATTTAGACTAAAACTGTAATGAAAAATTACATGAAAAAGTTTGAGGGTTGGGTTTGTTTTTTTTTTTTTTTTCTTCTGTTCTAACGTTAAGAAAAATACAAAAGAGTACATGAGGAAGAAAGGTGAATGTGTGATGTTGGCTTTATGGTGTTATACCTGCTTGGAAGACAAGGGAAGGGGTATGGATTCTTTTTTGCAAAGTGTTGCTCCATTAATAAAGGTTGATATTAATTTTTAGTCTGTATATAATTTCTTACTGGAAGTGGCTTATACTTGTTGAGAAGAGAATTAATGGAATGCATCTATTAACACTGAAAAGATCTTGCATTGCCGTTGGAGTTCACAAGCTGACTAGCTATATGGTATGCTTTTTCTGGCAATATGAGTTTGTTTCCAAAAGATCTTTTACTTGAAACTTCCTCCCCAAATAGTTGGGAGTTAGTTCATAACCCCCATTTAAAAAGTATTGTTCACAGAGGACCATAGTCATGTTTGCCCTATCTGGGATGGCAAAGTAGAGTAGGCCTGTTAAGCAGTGCTTGGGCATGGTCATTGCCCTTGCTCGACCCCTTACCAGTCTAATAAAAATGTGCTTCCTTCTTACACTCTTGCTGCCTTCCCACCTGCACATATATATATATCTCTGTGTATATCTGTGTATTTTTTCAAATGTGATCACAGGTGTCCGCAGTAGACATTTTCGCTAAAGCAGTTATTTCTTGCTTTGTTTCAGTTTTCTCCTAAAACATGCTGAAAGTTGCAGCAACCAGATGACAATTACAGTACTTACATCTAGATGCAGGGTGATACAGGGCATATAGATTAGATTGGTCCTGTGAAAAGTAATGTGCACCTTGTACTTTAATACAAATCTTTTCTTCTTGACCATTGTCGTTGCACTGTCTCCCTCACCAAAGAACTGCTGTTAAGATCATTTTTCCTTTAGAGAAGCATTGGGGAAAATTAGGTCGTGTCATCTCTGTTTGAAATAAATGCAGTTGAAAAGTAGGAAATGCATTCTTTGTTTTGAGATCAAAAAATTGTAGTAGGAAGGGGAGGATTTAGTTGGCACATAACAGAAAGTCATGTTGTACTTAAATATACTTCTCAATCATTCAGCATCTTGATGAGGAAAGCTGGAACAGCAGAGGTCAGGTAGCAGAAGATGAGATGCAAAAGGCATAATACCAAGAAAAAAGGGGTATACCGTCTGTGCTGTTTCATAGCATGTATTACTGCTTACTCCTTCTATTCATGGACATTTTAAAATTTCAGAACTTATTCTTACAGCAGTGAAAGTTAAAACAACCCATTTCTGTAAAGTAATTGAAAGAGCCTGGTCACCTGTGCCTTGGTGAAAGGCTCCACAGTGGGTTGTTGCTGCCCCAGGGATTTGCCTCTGATCATGATAGGATATGGGGTAATGGTTTTAAACTAAAAGAGGGGAAATTCAGGCTGGATGTGAGGAAGAAATTTTTTACAGTGAGGGTGGGTGAAATCCTGACACAGGTTGCCCAGAGAGAGCAGATGGATGCCACATCCCTGAAGATACTCAAGGCCAGGCTGGACTTGATTCTGAGCAACCTGATCTAGTTGAAGGTGTCCGTGCTCATTGCAGGGAGGTTGGACTAGATGACATTTGAAGATGTAACATATATTCCATTTAAAGACTGCAAAGAGATTTATGCTTTGTTGAAATAGACTCCCTCCTTGCTAATTATGAAACACCAAGTGTTTAGAAATTGTAGTCAGCTGTTGTCCATTAAATAGTTTGTGGAATTGTTCTGTGTGAATCATGTGAATCACTTATAAAAGCAAAACAATGTCATCACTTTCAACTTTTTACTTTCTTTGAGAATTTCTTCTTTCTAAGGGTAGAAATTGTTTTATAGAAATGCAGAATGTTATGTATCATAGAATCATAGGATCATAGAATAGTTAGGGTTGGAAAGGACCTCAAGATCATCTAGTTCCAACCCCCCTGCCATGGGCAGGGACACCTTCCACTAAACCATGCCATTCAAGGCTATGTACAGCCTCGCCTTGAACACCGCCAGCGATGGAGCATTCACAACTTCCCTGGGCAACCCATTCCAGGGCCTCACCACCCTTACAGTAAAGCATTTCTTCCTCATATCCAATCTAAACTTCCCCTGTTTAAGTTTAAACCCATTACCCCTTTTCCTCTCACTACAGTCCCTCATGAAGAGTCCCTCCCCAGCATCCCTATAGGCCCCCTTCAGGTATTGGAAGGCTGCTATGAGGTCTCCACGCAACCTTCTCTTCTCCAGGCTGAACAGCCCCAACTTTCTCAACCTGTCTTCATACGGGAGGTGCTCCAGTCCCCTGATCGTCCTCGTGGCCCTCCTCTGGACTTGTTCCAACAGTTCCATGTCCTTTTTATGTTGAGGACACCAGAACTGCACACAATACTCTAAGTGAGGTCTCACAAGAGCAGAGTAGAGGGGCAGGATCACCTCCCTCAACCTGCTGGTCACACTCCTTTTGATGCAGCTCCGGATACGTTTGGCTTTCTGGGCTGCAAGCGCACACTGCCGGCTCACGGTCAGTTTCTTGTTGGCCAACACCCCCAAGTCCTTCTCCGCAGGGCTGCTCTGAATCTCTTCTCTGCCCAACCTGTAGCTGTGCCTGGCATTGCTCCGACCCAGGTGTAGGACCTTGCACTTGTCATGGTTAAACTTCATCAGGTTGGCATCAGCCCACCTCACAAGCGTGTCCAGGTCCCTCTGGATGGCATTCGTTCCCTCCAATGTATCTACCGAGCCACACAGCTTGGTATCATTGGCAAACTTGCTGAGGGCGCACTCAATCCCACTGTCCATGTCACCAACAAAGATATTGAACAAGAGTGGTCCCAACACCGATCCCTGGGGGACGCCACTCGTTACTGGTCTCCAGCTGGACATTGGGCCATTGACCACAACTCTGCGTGCGGCCATCCAGACAGTTCTTTATCCACCGAGTGGTCCACCTATCAAATTGATGTCTCTCCAACTTAGAGACAAGGATGTCATGTGACATTGTCAGTGACAAACGCTTTGCACAAGTCCAGGGAGATGACATCAGCTGCTCTACCTCTGTCCATCAGTTCCGTAGCCCCATCATAGAAGGCCACCAGATTGGTCAGGCAGGATTTCCCCTTAGTGAAGCCGTGCTGGCTGTCACCAACCACCTTGTTGGTTTTCATGTGCCTCAGCATGCCTTCCAGGAGAATCCGCTCCAAGATTTTGCCAGGCACAGAGGTGAGACTGACTGGTCTGTAGTTCCTCAGCTCATCCATTTTCCCCTTCTTGAAAATGGGGGTTATATTTCCCTTTCTCCAGTCGTCGGGAACTTCACCTGACTGCCATGATTTTTCAAATATGATGGACAGTGGCTTAGCAACTTCATTTGCCAGCTCCTTCAGGACTGGAAAGATACTCAGTAACTGCATCTCATGCTGATTTCCTTTGCTTTTTTTTTTATTTGTGTTTTAGAAAATCTTCAGGCAAATGAAAAGCATGTATGTATAAACTCGAATGCTAAGGGTGACTGAGCTGAGAAAGCTTTGGGCACACAACAGTGTCAGTCTCAAAAATTTTCTTGAAAGCTGTGTGTAATCTTATAACGTGCTCTTCATTTTCAGGTTCTTTTGTCCTCCTCCGTGTGTTTATCTTATGGGCAGTGGATGGAAGAAAAAAAAAGAGCAAATGGAACGGGATGGTTGCACTGAGCAAGAGTCACAACCTTGCGCCTTCATTGGAATAGGAAACAGTGACCAAGAAATGCAACAGCTGAACTTGGAAGGAAAGGTAGAAGAAATGTAATAAACCACTCAGATTACTGCAAAAGATATTGCAGCTACATGGTGCATATTTCAAGGAATACTTTTGTTTGTTTTTGATAACTTTTGGTACACAGTAGCAGCTACTACCTAAGTGGTTTAAAAAAAAATCTGTCAAAAATTTGTAGGACAGTTGATTAGGTGGAAAGTTGGGGCTGTTCAGCCTGCAGAAGAGAAGGTTGCGTGGAGACCTCATAGTAGCCTTCCAATATCTGAAGGGGGCCTATAGGGATGCTGGGGAGGGCCTCTTCATGAGGGACTGTAGTGAGAGGACAAGGGGTAATGGGTTCCAACTTAAACAGGGGAAGTTTAGATTGGATCTGAGGAAGAAATTCTTTCCTGTAAGGGCGGTGAGGCACTGGAATGGGTTGCCCAGGGAAGTTGTGAATGCTCCATCGCTGGTGGTGTTCAAGGCCGGGTTGGACAGAGCCTTGGGTGGTATGTTTTAGTGTGAGGTGTCCCTGCCCCTGGCGGGAGGTTTGGAACTAGATGATCTTAAGGTCCTTTCCAGCCCTAACTGTTCTATGTTTCTGTGATTCTATAATTTGGTTCATGGGATCCTCGCACGGTACTAGCCTTTAACATGCAGGTTGTTGGTTCAGAGTCGGTAAACTAGTAGAATATTTGGTAGGCATCAGTGAATAACTGAAGTAGGGTTTTTGGCCCAAACTCTGTGTCTTTCTGGCTTACATGAATGGATAATCTTAACAAAGAAGTATTTGAACAGCATCTGCTGCCAGAAGTGGTCTTTAAGTCCTTTTGCATAAAAATACTAAATTTATTAAGACATCATTTTAATTGTAAGATTGGGTTTTGTTTTTTTTTTTTCAGTGATACAAATTAGTATAAAAAAATTTTACTATATTTGTGGTGACTGAAACAGTTGGAACAGAACTGGCAACATGTCAGTGCTCATTTTAGGTGGTTGTTTTGTTAAGCAGTTTTTATAGCTATCTAATATTTCCAGCCCAGTCTATTTAGAAATGCTTCAGATGTTGCTGAACAGGGAAAAGAATAAAAGTTCTTTTTGAGATTCTTTTTTTTTTTTTTTTTAAGCTCCTTTTTGTCAACCAGCGTGTAACGCCTAGCCATGTTTTACGTTTCAAACCCCAGTCATCTCCCAGCCTTTCAAGAAAAAATTGGCTGAACACTTCTTCTGCACAGGCAGCCTCTTGTGCATGCCCAGTGCACTGCCTGTACAGCTCTACTCAAATGTAATTTTTAGTAGCGCTCTTAATCAGAGATGGATTTGACACAATTATAGTATCTAATCATCTGGTTTCTAGTCCTGATAAGGGTCTTTAGGAAAAGGCACTAAAGTTCGGTGCTAAACTTCGCGAAGCTAAACAGTAGTCATAAAAGGTATCTGTATCGAAGAGATAGAAAAAAACAGTTTCTGCTCTAGTTTAGAAACTATTGCATCAGTTTTCCTATTTTATTCATAATTAAATATATGTAGTTTCTTAAACTGGGTTGACTTGAAAAACCAACAGTATGTTTTCACCTACAGAATTATTGCACTGCCAAAACATTATACATATCAGACTCAGACAAGAGAAAGCACTTCATGTTATCGGTAAAAATGTTCTATGGCAATAGTGACGACATCGGTGTGTTCCTCAGTAAACGGATCAAAGTCATCTCCAAACCTTCTAAAAAGAAACAGTCACTGAAAAATGCAGACTGTAAGTATTTTACAGTTCTCTATTTAGCAATTCATTTTACCTCCTGCTGATTTTTTCTTCTGTTCTTATGACTACAAAGTAAATACAATTTTCAATTTCTGTTTTTCTGATGTACTTCAGACTACACTGAGTTTTATGCAGTCACAGTTAATTATTCAGTAAATGTAAAAGGTCCACCAAAAAAAACTATTCTTAGGAGTGAATCCTTGTAGGCAAATGTATGAAAAATGCTCTACCTTAGCTTTCTAAGCTGTTAGATCTCTTAAGCTGCCTGATGTGGTATTTAGGATGGTCTGATCAGCTTCAAAGAGATATCTTTCAGATTGTAATAAATCAGTAGCATCACATTAGCCAAACTGTACTTCATTGTATCACAGCCACCTTCTTACTATCTCATGCCATTTCCATGTTGGTTTTAATGTTTTGCATGGTTCCTTTTACGTAATTGGTCAAGAAAAAAATCTGGTGATATTTCACCCAGATTTATTTGCTTACTGTGTTTTTTCAAATAAAGGTATCTCTGGTGCTAATGTATAATTGGGAGCATTTTTGCTTTTCCCTCAAAACTTTTGCCTCCATAGCACTGGAGCACCTCAAGAGATACCCTTTTTTTGTCTCTTTGTTTTTCTCTCTCTTCACTAGTGCTTTAAAAGGCTCTTCCATCTGTGTTGGGCTGGAACCCATTTCACCTATGGAATGTGGATCTCGGGGTGCTAGCTTGCCACATGACTAAAGGCAGTCTGCTGTGCAGTTCACGCCCGTGGGTTCAGAGCATGCGCTGTTGGCTTTGTGTTCAGATGGATAGTTTTGATGGACAGTGAATATGAACCAAACAGTCTTTGATAGTAGATATGAACCAAGCAGAGGAATTGTGCCTGTTTCACAGCAAAATGCTAGTTGCAGATTTTTTCAGGGGAGTGGACTTAGCATTTCTCTCTCTCTTGAATGATAAGTAAGTTCAGATACGAGAAAATGTCAAGTTGCAAGGTTAAAATTTTACATAGTTATGTCTGTCTTCCTTTCAATTGATTATGATTTCTGTGAATAATTTCTTTATACTTCTTATACACTCTGAATGATCACTGCAAGTTGAAGTACTTCACAAGAACGAGTTAATGCTTAAGCTCAAATAATCAGTTGTTGGAGAGCTAGGAACAGGAAGAGTTTTCAGCTGGCAAGCACTGGCTCATTTGGCTAAGTGGCAAAATTCTGTGAACTAGCATGCTGTTGGAGAATAGCCGCTGTATGTTACCCACTTGTAGTTTTGTGATTATTTTTGATCTGTCACAAATATAAATATTTTCTAAATTTACCAATGGTTGAGAAGTATTTTTTAATTTCATCAGTTTATTTCACTGTATTTGTGAGGTTTTGTTACTTTTCTATGTAATAATGAAGTAATTTTATAATCTCAAGTCTGTCTGTGTTCCTTGCAGTATGTATTGCATCAGGGACAAAAGTGGCACTATTTAATAGACTTCGATCCCAAACAGTTAGCACCAGATATTTGCACGTAGAAGGTGGTAATTTCCATGCCAGTTCACAGCAGTGGGGAGCATTTTACATTCACCTCTGTAAGTAAAAATGAAACAATATATATTTTCACCTCCCTCCCTCCATCCCCACAAAAAAAAAATCCTGTATTTTTTCCTGTATATTAATTGCTCATATGTGGATTTGTTTTGTTACTGACTGTATATTTGATGTAATAGTGGGATGTTAGATTTTCCTCCTATTGGGGTAAACAGTGGATAAAACAAATAATGTGAAAATTCCTGTTTCATGCAGTGGATGATGATGAATCAGAAGGAGAAGAATTCACAGTGAGAGATGGCTACATACATTATGGGCAGACTGTCAAACTTGTATGCTCAGTCACTGGCATGGCACTCCCAAGACTGGTACAGTTTAATTTCTCCAGTGCTGTAATTAATCTGTAGATGGCTATGTAGTGTAATTGAATAGTTGGGTTTGCGTTGTTTACAATATTTGGCTTTATTTTTCCTTTTAGTAATATATGTTTTATATGGAAAATGGCATTCAGTTTAATGAAAGTGTATTTTTGTATCTGCAGATTAATCCTGTAAGCAAAAAAAACAGCTTGTAAGATAAGTGTAGAGAATTTCTTAGAATTCAAACCTACCAAACTAGGTTAGTCTGCAAGCTGTACTTAAGAATATGTCTATTTTAAAGCAGTAATGTAGGCCCCAGTGTAGCAAAATAGTTTAAATATTGATATCAAATAGCTGAGTAAAGTCTCTGCAGCCAGCAGCACTATTCCATTTGTTGAGTTCAGCGCAGCTTTAAAAATGCTCTTCCAGCTTGAATCTGAAACCACTTCTGTGTACTTCTAAGGATATATAATGATATCAGTATCAGCTTGCAAAAGCATTTTGGACATTTGTTAATACTGTCTGTTTTAAATATGGAACATTAAAAATGCCTGTGTAATTACTTTTTTTTTAGAAAGAGGCGATTTCAGCTCTTGTCTTTGTCACAGACACAAAATGGATTATAACCAATTATGGTTTGTGAACCAAATAAATTATTGCTGTAATGGTTTTTATAAATAAATTTAAGTATAATTGCAGATTTATTTTTTATCTCCTGTTTTATGCACTTAATGTCAGCCTAAGTGGAATTTTATGTGACTGATAATAAACAATACTTCATATGCAGTCCTCTGTGAAATTGTGGTTTGCAGCCCATTATGAACTTCATACGAGGCTTTGCTAATTCCACTTTTAACTAGAAACAGTTTTTAGAATGTGCCAATATAAAACCAACCTTCCCTGAAGGGAGTTTTTTGTTCCCCTTTTCAGACTTATTTTACTAGGACTGTAATGAGAAATTGTCTCCTAATATCAAACTTAGCTAAAAAAGAAGAGTAAAACTGCTCAGAGGAAGTGGTATAAAATGACCACTTGAATAGTTGTTTTTTTAATCACGTTATTTGACAGAAAAATCCAGACCTGGTTACTATTGATCTGGTTCAGTGCACATGACATTCAGTAAGAGGATCTCACTTTATCTGTGGGCTTCATGATAATATTTTCTTATTGCTGAAAGGAGATGCCATCACTTATGATTCCAGAAACCTTATTTTTAGGTAGAAATAGATTAAAACAAATTAGGCTGAAGGTTCCTGTTTTGGTTGCTATTAGGAACATTTGTCATGCTGCTTTACAAGATTGATTGAAGGTAATGTGATTAAAAGGTAACTTGCAGACATTTTATAGGTTAATGCAAAGAACTTTGAAGAAACAAGTTAACCTTGAAGCTTATATTGCTAATGATGCCATTTATTATCATTAGAAATTCCAGAGGACATGATTGGCTTTCTGGTTGTTGGCTTAGGAATCTTCAAGCACCTTGGCTGCTGCTTCTGTTGATGTTGCATTAAATGAAGTATTAAACTTTTTTCTAGAAGTTGAGTTTCAGTTCCAAGCTACACTGTCTGTAAGGGAATAACATTTTTAATTTTTAAAAATAAATAAGTGTAACAGCTCTGAATTAAGTCAGCAGCCACTTTTTCACTGAACTGCCGGATGTGAGGAACAGTTGTTCTTTGCAGTTGTCTTTAAGGAATATTTAATGACCACCTATTGTTAAGATATGCTATGTTTGTTGTGTTTGCAAAACTGTACTTAAGGATATCTCAATACCTACAAAGTAAATATTTATTTTTAACTGTTCTCATTCAGCAACCAGTCTTCCACAGAATGTTGTGGATGCTATCAATGATGGGAGATTCTGTAGAAGTCTGTTAATACTTGACCTACTGCTTGTTTGTACCATGAAATGGAACAAAGGTAGATTTTGCTGAAGCATCAAGTTTTTTCCCTACTATTACTCAAAAAAAGATAAAATATATATGCAGGCAGCACACTTAAGATGTAATGCTGAGTGTCACTTCAGTGTTGTGTTCTTACTTCAGAAGCACTGAGAATTATGAATCTAATGTTGGTATTAAAACAGGAGGCATGGAAAATTAAAAAAATACCTTTTACTAACAGTACATATGTAATCTCCAATGTAATGAAGTACAGAAATTGACTTAAATGTATATGTACAATTTTCCTTCACAGATAATTCGAAAAGTAGATAAACAAACAGCGTTATTGGATGCAGATGATCCAGTATCGCAGCTCCATAAATGTGCATTTTACCTTAAAGACACTGAGAGAATGTATTTGTGCCTTTCACAGGAGAGAATAATCCAATTTCAAGTGAGTTGTTTAAAATGGGGTTGAGCTTGGAAAGATCTGTAGTTCCTATCCTTGTTACGCATTTCTCTTGCAGGCTGTTTTCAGTGCTTTTTTTTTTTTGCATGATCATAGCAAAATGAAGAGTCCACATGAGAATGCAGCTTTGATCTTAACTTCTTTTCATCTAAACTGGTAAATTCACACTAGTTGAAGTTTATTTGACGTTTTGAAGAGTGAAGGTTATGGTTACAGATGTAGATATCCTTGAAGCTTAATGGAAGGAAACAGAATTTAGATATTAAAATTAGAATTTTTGAGTCCCATTTTTTTTCTGTACCTGTGGTTAACCTATACACAATTTTCTTACTAGTTGTTAGATGATGGGATTAGTCAAAAGGTGTTTGTTGCTATAAAAAATAGTTGTCAGTATATTTTCTATGTATGCACGTATACTAATTTAGTACTGTTTACAGGGAGACAGTGAAAGTTTGACTAATTTGCAAGGTTGTCAGTTCAGCTTCTCTTCCATGTCTGCAGAAACACCGAAATATGAATCTATGATTCTATAAGCGTGTATTTTCTATCATTTTGTGGATGGTGAAGAGCTGTCTAAAAGGAAGAACAAAATCTTGGCCTTATGTAAATCGTACCTAATGGAAACTTATTAGATTTGGAGTCTGTAGGTGTTTTAGTCACTTTGCGTTATTAAAACGATCTATTTTAAATAGCTGCTTGTAGTTGGTATAGTTTGTTGGTTATTGGCTGTTGAATAATGTTAAAACTTTGAAAGCTAGACTGAAATAAAACCCAGTAATAAACAGAAGGTTGGAAATATGACAGTATCACAGGTGAGAGTTACAGTGTTCTTACAAGCTTTAGTTTTCTACTACTTTTTGCTGAAATGTATGTGACTGTTTCTTTAGGTCATTTTGTTACAAGAAATGTGTAAGGAAACATGTTTTTGGAATAGACGTTGTCACTGGCTGAGTTGGTTTTTAGCTCTGTGACTTGGCAAATGAGTCTGCCGGTCAGATTGAAAACTTTTCTTTCTTTATAAGGCCACTCCATGCCCAAAAGAACCAAATAAAGAAATGATTAATGACGGAGCTTCTTGGACAATCATTAGCACAGATAAAGCAGAATACACATTTTATGAGGGGATGGGACCGGTCCATGCTCCTGTGACACCTGTGCCTGTTGTTGAAAGTCTTCAGGTAAGTTGGTTGTTTTGGTTTTTTTTTTGTTGTTGTTGTTGGTTGTTTTTTTTGTGGTGTTTTTTTGTTTGTTTGTGGTTTTTTTGTTTGTTTTGTTTTTTTATTTTTTTTTTTTTTTAATAAACTCTCTTATGTGAGATTATTTTTGTCATGCAGATTTAACCTTCATGGTACCATTGTGCAGTACTGTAGGAAAGCATTCTTACTTGCTTTATAAATAGGAAACTTACTTTATGTTGCAACAAATTTTCTCACCTACATTTCAGAATACATGGGCCTGTCCATCATAGGAATAATATTAATATTGTTCTATACATTAAGAATTTTATTTCTTAGAGTACTATGGTAGGAAGATAGGCTGAGAAAATTGGGGCTGTTCAGCCTGGAGAAGAGAAGACTGCGTGGAGACCTCATAGCAGCCTTCCAATACCTGAAGGGGGCCTATAGGGATGCTGGGGAGGGACTCTTCATGAGGGACTGTAGTGAGAGGACAAGGGGTTACGGATTCCAACTTAAACAGGGGAAGTTTAGATTGGATATGAGGAAGAAATTCTTTCCTATAAGGGTGGTGAGGCACTGGAATGCATTGCCTAGGGAAGTTGTGAATGCTTCATCCCTGGCGGTGTTCAAGGTGGGGTTGGACATAGCCTTGGATGGCATGGTTTAGTGGGAGGTGTCCCTGCCCATGGCAGGGGGTTGGAACTCGATGATCTTGAGGTCCTTTCCAACCCTAACTATTCTATGATTCTAATATCCTTGGTATTTCTACTTTTGTTTGATTATTTAGAAATCGATTTTGGCTCTTAAACCAACCAACTATAGATCAGAAAGGGACAGATACCTTGTTAAGAAAATCAGCATTCTACTGTGGAAAAACTTGAAGCTCTCCTAACACGTTCCCCAAAAGATTCTTTGTTCTTTGTTTTCAAAGCCTTATTGACTCCTATTCTGAGTAGCCACTATCAAAACTTGTAAACTCTTTCCGGATATCAGATTAATTGGCAGTATCTTTTAGATGTGTTACTTCTTTTACAGTTCAGTTGTGTAGGTATTTCTTTCAGTTTTATCCAGCTGATAGAAACAGCACTGTTTGTAGCTCTTATGTGCATGTGAAGAATTTTTTCTTGTTTTGGTTTTCTTCCTCAGAGGGGGGTGTATATTTTTATTAATACTTTTTTACAGTGGATTTTCTTCTTTTTCTATTCAATTCCTTTCCAGTTGAATGGTGGTGGGGATGTAGCAATGTTGGAACTTACAGGACAGAACTTCACTCCAAATTTACGTGTCTGGTTTGGGGATGTGGAAGCAGAAACCATGTACAGGTACAGTATTTCCTACTGTTTTTATGGTGACTACATTTTACTGGATGCTTTGAAGAAAATATATTCACATGTACACACTGAAGCGAATACTTTGTACCCTGCAGAGAGGGATCTGGGAGTGCGGGTTGACAGCAGGCTCAGTATGAGTCAGCAGTGTGCCTTTGCAGCCAAGATGGCAAACTGCATCCAGCTGGTCAGAAGAGCTAGTTATTCCACTCTATTTAGCATTGGTGCAGCCTCACCTTGAGCACTGTGTGCAGTTCTTGGCCCCACAGTTTAAGAAGGATGTGGAGGCAATTAAATGTGTCCAGAGGAGGGCAACAAAGCTGGTAGCATGTAGGCTGGAAGGAATGTCCTGTGAGGAGAAGGTAAGGACTCTGGGCTTGTCTAGTTTGGTGAAAAGAAGGCTGAGGGGTTACCTCCTTGCTCTGTATATCTTCCTGAGGAGGGAAGGTGGAGAAGAAGATGCTGAGCTCTTCTCCCTGGTATCATGTGCCAGGATGCATGGGAACTGTTCAAAGCTGTGTCGGTTGGGGTTTAGACTGGACTTTAGGGAACATTACTGAGAAGGCAGTCAAACACTGGAACAGGCTTCCTAGAGAGGTGGTTGGTTCCCCGAGCCTGTCAGCGTTTGAGGAGTTTGAAAAACACTCTTAATAATATGCTGTAACTTCTGGTTAGCTCTGAAGTGGTCAGGCATTTAAATTAGAAGATCTTTATAAGACCCATCCAACTGAACTATTCTGATCTGTTCTATTCTCTAAGCTTAAGTTTTATTGTGCTCAGTTGACTCTCTTGTTTTCCAGGTGTGCAGAGAGTATGCTGTGTGTTGTTCCAGACATTTCTGCATTTCGGGAGGGCTGGAGGTGGGTCCGTCAGCCAGTCCAGGTTCCAGTAACTTTGGTCCGTAATGATGGCATAATTTACTCCACCAGCCTTACCTTTACATACACACCAGAACCAGGGCCACGACCACACTGCAGTGCTGCTGGAGCAATCCTCAGAGCCAACTCAAGCCTCATGGCTTCCAGTGAAACAAATACAAACAGCGAGGGAAGTTACACAAACGTCAGCACAAATCCAACCAATGTCACATCATCTACAGCAACTGTAGTTTCCTAACTACTGTTGTTTGTCTGGACTTTAACTGACTTTTGAGTTCTGCAGTCAAGAGAACTGAACAATTTTTGTGGTTTCATGGGAGAACACCTTTCCATTTTAGGTGATATTATTTGAACCTTGTTACCCGCAAGTGCTGATCTTAAATATAGAAGCCACAATAAAAAAAAAAAAACAACCACCACCAACAACACCGGAAACATAAGAACTTTATTGAAAATCTATTTTTCAGCTGTTTTTTTTTAATGGGCAAGAAACAAAAAATGTGGCTGGGATACATGTTGAGCAAACTAGAAAACATGAACACAACATAGTTTTTATGGACCAAGGAACTTGTATAAGCTTTAGTATAAAAGGTACATTTTCACCATACCTTTTTTGTATCACAACATATAGTACACTTTTGTTACCAAATAGTTTATATTTTTTTTTTTCCTCTGAGCTTTTGCTCTGAAGTATATTCAGGTTCCAAGCCTGACCATGCTTGTATAATCTAATTACCATACTCTTCCAGTTTTAAAAAAATATATATATTTTTGGTCTGTGGCTGGAACTGTTCCTTTTTTTAAACTGAAGTCTTGTGACTTTTTATGAACTGAAATTGTTTTTATTTCAGCAAGTAGAACCTTGTAAAGGCCAGCATATTTTTTTTAAGATTATATGAAGTCTGTGCAAAAGCTTTAAAAAATGCCTCTGCCTTGCCTGCAATACATGCAATGTATGTTAACTTTAGTGCTCTGTTTTCAGTCATTGTTAATAGTTATTTCTGTTTTCCTTTTTTAAATATGTATTTATAGTGATAATTCATGAGGTTCTAACATTACGTGAGTTTTTTTTAAAGTGGCATCTCAAGCAGTCATATTAATGATTGTTCATGTCACAGGCATACGTTGGTGTTTTTGAAGGGTTGTTACTGGGTTACTCCCCCTCTTCCTTGCTCAGTCATAGTACATCTGAAAATGTTTCAGGATCTGTTCAGGTTTTTCTAATCTTGTACATAATTTGTATTAAGTGTAAGTTAAATGTTTTATTTCAAAAGTGGAATGTTCCCAATAACTTCATTTGGCAGCATGTCTTCTGTCTTGTTGGCATGTAACTAAAGTACCATGAGAAATATGTGCTACAAATGGGATCGGTAGGTGATGCCCTTCATCATTTGAGAATCACAACAGGCATGTTTTTCTTCATACTGTTCAGTAAATTAGGCCAGACTTTGGTGTAACACTTGTATTGAGAATGTGCTTTCATTGTGAAGTGATCATACCATAATAACTAGAAGTAAATTTTATTACTTAGAAATGGGCAAATAGAAAACCATAAAAGCACTATGAAGATGTTAACTCCTTCCATCCTTATTTCCTGTGGGTTTCTCTTTCCCTGCCAACAGCTTATGCAGCATTCAAGTTGTCTCTCCATCATAAATTCAAGGCTCATTTGCACTTTGACTTTGTTGGTTGTCGCATTTGTTTTTCATTTTGACTTTTGCCATGTTTTTTGCCCCTCCTTGCAGACCTGCCTGCCTCATTTGTATTTGAAAGAATACCCCAGTAGTTCATTTGTAGTCACAGAACTAGGCATAGACTCATAGGGCAAGTTCTGATAGTGTGATCTTCCTTTTTAAAAGCCAAAATACAAATTCTGTGCTGTGTTCAGCCTTTTCTATACCCTGAAGCAAGAGTCACAACTGCTGTGTAAATGTGAACCTGTGGCTTCCTACAGTGTGTTGCTTACAAGCTTATCTGTTGACCATTTTCATAGGGTTTTTATTTCTGACCACTTATTCCAGTTTCAACACCCACCACCATTTTAAAGCATTGTTTCTGCACCATATTTGTGTACTCTGTGCTCCATTCTACTTGTTTGCTTTAGTGCTGTGTTGTATATGTGAAACAATGGGGTTAAAGGAAGAAATCGATTATAAAGCATATTTAGCTAATAGTACCGTTGGTGCCACTGTCCTTTGAAAATGTGCTTGTATTCTACCACAGACCTTCATATTTGCTATTCTGTCTGACAAAATTTCTTCCCATGACATAGTCGCAATGCTGGTTCTTAGCACTAGTGAATACTGCCTCACCTCATCTCTGTTTCAGTGACCAAGGGCAGAATTCATTGTGGCCTTATCTCTGTTTTAAACTGTTTACTGGCATTTACTTGCAAATCTGTTTACCTTTGTGAGTGCTATAAAACTTTGTTTTAATTGTGTTGTGGCAGGAATCATTTCACAGTGTTTTTGTTAGAAGCACATAAGTATCTTACAATACGGCTTAATTCAAGAGCCACAGATTTTCATCACCGGTTAGACTGAGAATTAAAATAAGGGATAAGTATCAGATTCAGAGGGTATTCAAGAAGAAACCACAATATATACATGGTAGGCAAACCATAAGCCTCTTAACCTTCAAAGACTATTTAAAATAGCTTTTCAGGACTTGACACGTGCTTTTATACTCATTATTTTAAAATTTTTACATATAAATGCAATAGTTTTTATATTCAGTTTCTGTACTTACATTAATTTTGCCCAGTAGATGCAATATTCCTTGACTTGTAAAGAACCTAATGACTTAGCCTAATATTTGGTGTTCTACACACTACAGCCAAGTGGGTGAAAAAAAGAGACTGTTAAAGTTCTGCTTACAAGATCATTTTAAACCCCATTTTACCCTTGGGCTTGTGGCTCCGTTGTTGCCAGTAGTTATTCAGTAGTACAGAAATGGTCTTCCAGGTCCTTACTGTTGTTAAGATGTCTGGTAGTTCAGATATATTATCTTCCTGAACTTTTTCCTGTGGGGTGATATTGTTACATTTATTGGCCTTGTGAGCTGTTAATCAATTTTCATGCTATTAACAATGTCTCAAGATTTTGATAAAGCTACGTGTAGAATGTTTCAGTATGAAACTATTATAACTGTTCAAGTCTAGCTGTGTTAAGTCTGCTGTTAATTCTATATACATAGAAATTGAGTCTGTGTTCAGAATGTTGTTATAGTTCCAACTATAGGAAGAAAAAGCATAAAAAGCATATTAAGTGCTCAAATTTAGCAATGCCTTTTTCTTACTTTCTTTTGTTTGGAACTGCATTTCAGAATTCAACACTAGCGTAGTCTTTAAGAATCTGCTGCTGATGTTTTTCCTAATTATTTGCCCGAGGGCGTCCCACGACTGTGTTAATAATGGTGTTCTGTACTTCTTTTCATTGCACAGACTTATGAGATCAGAATGGTTACCTGAAAAGACATGAATGCAAGACATTAATCAGAGAATTCCCCATATACAAAATTTTAATGCCAAGTGAAGCAAATTATCTATTGGAAGTAAGCTACCCACTTCTTGATTGAATTACTCCATTGAGGTGTCCATCTTGAAACTAAGATGCTCTTCAATTATTAACCGTATTATTTTCTTTCTTTCAAAAGCAGCTGTGTTTATGAGTACTGAACAAATGTGTATACTTTCCTGTGCCAGACTTTTGACTTTGTTTTCAAGCACTGTACTGTGGGATTGAGTGGCAGCTTTGTTAGAAAAAGAAGTATATTAGGATTTCTACGTAACCCTTTTAGGACTGAACGATTTCTTCCCTTTAGATGCTGTAAATTAAATGAGCAGTTCTAACTTTGTAAACATGCTGTGTTCAGCACTGCATTTGCCCCATCTGGAGGTGCTATGCTAATGACTTCTTTCTAAATCCTGTAGCATGTGTATACATTCAGTCTTAAAAGGGTTATTTTTACAAACTGTGCACCTGTAAAGTTTCTTAGCAATAAGGTAGAAAAATGAGCAAGTTTTTACCATAATTTTGTAGAATTAATTGCTCAGTTCCATATTTCATCAAGAAAAACCCTGCAATATGGGCAGTTTTGAGGATTAAATAAAAGTGAAATGTAAACCACATGAAAGTGTTTTTGTCAAGTGTACTCTGTGTGTGTGTATGTGCACTATTGGGTTTCATTTTTTTTCCCTCAAGAGAAAATGCCATGTTGCTGTTGATGTGACAAACTGAATTGAACATCTGTACAATAATTTAAAAGTAATTATGATTTGATCAGGTGTTGAGGCTTGCCACATTTTTGTGGATTTTTTCAATGTTAACTGAGGAATATGGTTTTTATTTTCTTATTTGTGTGAACAAGCAGTGAGGCCATCTATGGAGCCAGAACGCCACAAAAGAAAACCAAGCCAGGAGTGGAAAAGTCGTCACTAGTTGTGAGGCTATGCACACTGGACTCCACTTAAACGGGATATGGAATGTCCACCCAAAAATCTAAATCGGTTTTGTTATTGCTTGTATTATTGCTGGAGTTAGATAAGAAACTGTTTATTTCCATAATGTAACAAAAAAACCCAAAACAAAACAACTGAAAACCAAAACCAAACCAATAACTGGTTCGCTTTTTTATGTTATTTATTAAATAAGAAAAAAAAAAACAGAACTGTTTAATTGTTTAGCTACTTTATTATTGTAACTAGTATACCTGACTTGTTTTCATCCTTTCCTTAGCTGCAGGCTGTCTGCTATTTCGTTCAGTCGGCTAATAATTAGAAGTAGAAATTTAGCAAGCTAGTTTGTTTCTTTCTGTGTCAGAATACTCTAGTAGGCCCATAAGGAGCTTGAAATTATGCAGTCTTTTAGTTTGCAAGCACAGGTGACACAGTCACTTGAAAAAGTTTCTGAGATGGAACGTGAACCCAGCAGAGAGAGAGTCTGGAGTGGCAAAAACCTACCAGTACTAGTTTCGTGTTAAACTAATCCAAAAATCACTGGTTTATCCATAAGACTGTGAAGGGGCCAGAAGTGGTTGTTAAGAAAGTGTGGCGAGAGGAAGAGAGGTGTCTTTGGAAAACATAGGTCAGTTGACTGAAGGAAGCATATTACAGATTTTTTTATTGAGACATCTGCAGAGGTGAATGCCACTGTTATTAGGATGCATAAAGTAGCCAGAAACAAAACACTCGTAGAGCTGCTGCTGTTTGAAACAGGGACAGTATGGGCAGATTACATCTTAAAATCATTTTTCAAGGACTCCTGCAGTCTGTTTCAGAAATAATAAATTGATTCTTCTGGAACAGAATAGGAATTGGATCTGAGGTTTTGGCAGACAGAACGGTCATTTGCTGAACTTTAGTGTTGGTACGTAAGAAACTGCGTGGGATGGTGCTGGTCTTAGGCGAAGAACTATGGATAGAAAAAAATCTCTTAATCTAAAACTTGACAATTAGCTATGTAAACAGTCTCGATAATAAATACTGTTAAAATCCAGAGCAGAGGATTAAAAGGAGAATGGTGTGAAGTTATTTGGCTCTAGGAGAGGATTCATTAGGAGATGATTTGTTTGGAGGATTACATGCAATATATGCTATTTCAGGAGCATTCAGAATTACAGAACTGGGACAGATAGTTTACCTTTCTCAGTGCCCTGTGTAGATTGGAGTTGCATGCTTCTGAGAAGGACTGAAACCACCTGTATGTGCTCAGTTAGTGTGTGCATAAAGGATATTTAGTTCTGATACCCAGTAGCACATTAGTAGTGTGAGGCCAAAAGCATTGAGAATTAGCCCATATCACTTATCTTCTCAAGTATTTATCAGTACTTTTGCATTTAATATCAGCATTAATTATGTATGCTAAAGATAAATAAGTTAAGGAAGTCTTCAGCAAACTTGCAAGCTAACTGCTGTCTGAAAAAGATCTGATAAAGCTGCCTGAATTTGGCAGCTTTCAGATCCTGCGTCGTCTCCAAGTAAGGAGGATGATCGTTAAAAGCTTGCTGTTGCCTTTTGCATGTGCTATTGCCTTTGTATTCTTGTCTTGGTTCCCTTACTTTTCATGTAAGGGAACTTTTCCAGATCCTTAATTAGTTTCTAGTTTTTCTCTGTGTAGATTTTGCTGCATAATTTAGGAGAAAGGAGTCAGTGTTAACTAAGGTGAACTATTAACTTGTGAGACTAAGTGCTGTCATCTCTGCTGTTTCTACTGTTGTGCTCTGGGATGAGGGAGAAAGAAATGTTCGTTGTTTTTTAAACTGCTTGTAGATATGTTGAGTGGAAGTTTCTACAGACCTGGACTTAGTGATCTGCAGGTCTTCATCTGAAGATGACACATGTACTTTGGAACTATACAAAGGTGCCTGTGAGTCTTCATCTGAATGTAGGAATTCTTTGCTTATTACTCACCTTTTAATTATATTTCTTGTCATGTTGCCCCCTCACCTGTGTTCATTAAAACCTTAAAATCATCTCTGCTTTCAACTAGAATACCATTGTTCTACTTGCTGATTTGTTCACTTTGAAATTTGTCCTTTTTCATTTCTGCAAATTCCCACAGGCATGTTTCTCAAGCAAGACGGGACCTTTTACCATTTGAGCTAGTTCTGTGCCCTACCTCCATCTCTTTCTACTTCAGCTTCTCCTGAGTGACTTGACTTTGAGGCCTTTGACATATAAATAATAGCAGCTGCATTCATTTGTTCACTGCTACACCCATACTTTAAGATATTTATAATTAATTGTTCTCTGTTGGCCATCCCGTACAGAAGGAAGGATTTCATTACAGAAACCACAGCCTTACAGACCATATCATCAGCATATTTTTAAAACCTTCATAGTTCTGCTTCAAGAATACAAATATATAAAAGGTAGAAGCACCGAGCTATACATAGTGTGTTTTCTGCCTGGAAATTGTCTAATAGCCAACTGGTCACAAACGTTTAAGTAGTCCTTAAAAGCTCTGAGTGAATTTAATTCTGGTTTGAGCCCAGTGACTTTTTTTCTGAGTGAGACAGTGTGTTCTAGTGTTTCTTCTTGATTTTGATAATTCTGATAAATTCTGTGTAATCTGTTTAGCACTAATCCAGCCACGGTATCTGTGCTGTGAAGTGGCATGTGACCCTGAGATCCACACTGCTGTCTTCATTACATTGGGCAAACATGACAGCCGTGACTTCAAACTTGGGTTTTTGGTCTTCATCTGGATAACTTTACATGAAACTGCTGTATGTGCATGTGGTTGCACTGTTAGTTCAGTGTGAACTCTAAATATTTCTTTACCTGCATAGGCATGTCTCTTGCAGCACCATAGAGATACACACACAAACTGCAGACACAAATGGTCAGTTTGTATGTTGTTAGCTTCTATCTTTTCTTTTTGTCCCCAGTAATCTATTACTGTGATATCTTAAATTATGTCTTTTTCCTATTCTTGTAGTTTTTTCTGTTCTGGTTTATTTTGTTTTTCTTTTCAATTAGGTGTGCTTCAAATTCCGTTTCAGTTCTCTCACCGCCAACAGTCTTGCTTTGTGGAAATTGCAAAGGGCAAATAGAGGATTCATGGTAACGTACTGCCCTAAAAAACATAATTGGGAATTCACAAAAAATGTGAAGAGATTCAGCAACATTATTAGATTTTAACATGTAAGAAATCATTAGGTTAAGAAATGCTATATCTCATTCTTTTGATGTATTCATATCTTGGTCCTAATGAAAGGTATTTCTGTGCTTTGCCTTTGAAAGCAAGAATTTTTAATTTCTGATGCTGTTTAACTTCGTTCTATGGAGTTCTTTGTCTGCAAGATTGAAAAAACAAGCACCTTGACATATAGACAAGGCAACTGCAGATTTACCTCTTGAAGTCAATGCAGTTTCTGCCACAGCGTCTACTTCTTTTGAGGGAAGAAAGCAGTCCCATTGTTTCTTCAGCTTCATCAGATTTTATGGGTGGTGGAGCCTGCTTTGTGTGACAGATTAAGTGGTGTGATCAAGTATAGTTGCTAAGGTGGCGCGGTCTTGTAGCCTGCAGCAATACAAAGCAAAATATCTTGCAAAACCATTAAAAACCACAAAAAGCTTAAAATCTTTTATTGACAAAGTAGGCAACTAGCACAAAATTCCAGTTAGTTTCTTTTTTTTCCAGATGAAAACACCTTGTGGCAGTGCTGTGCAGATCATCAATTAGTTAGGGCAAATTTCAGAAGAGTTCCTAGCAAATTAAATAATTTCTGAAGGGCCTGATGTGGATTAACCTCTGTGTGAGCATGTGTATCTGTTTTGACAGTCCTTTTGCCGTTCCATACTGCTTTTTACGGCATCCCAGGGTTTAAGGAGCCGTCAGGGTTTTGTACTCTGTGCTGGCCTCAGTTGTGAGACTGATATTTGTCATTTTCCCAGTTCCTTACATTCAGAAAGGTTTAGACTTCTAAATCAATTTCTGTTAAAGGGTTTTACCTTGGAGATTCAATAGACACAGAAATGGAAAAATGGTCTGAAAAAAAAAAAGTTTATTATTTATTTAATTTGCAAGTAATGTGGATAAGGAAAATACTTTTTCTGATTTTGGGAATATAAATGCAATCAGCGAGTGTTTAAGCTTTCAAATACATCTGCACTTTCTACCTACTGGTTCATTATTCAAGTTAATTTTATGCTATTTAGTCAATGCGTGGAGACCTCATAGCAGCCTTCCAATACCTGAACGGGTCCTATAGGGATGCTGGGGAGGGACCCTTCATTAGGGACTGTGGTGAGAGGACAGGGGTAATGGGTTTAAACTTAAACAGGGGAGGTTTAGATTGGATCTGAGGAAGAAATTCTTTACTGTGAGGGTGGTGGGGCCCTGGAATGGGTTGCCCAGGGAAGTTGTGAATGCTTCATCCCTGGCGGCGTTCAAGGTGTGGTTGGACATAGCCTTGGATGGCATGGTTTAGTGGGAGGTGTCCCTGCCCATGGCGGGGGGGTTGGAACTCGATGATCTTGATTCTATGATTCTATTCTATGATCATGTATGATTCTATGATTCTATGTTATGTGATTTTTATTGTTGGTTTATATTCTACCTTCAGATACTTTGGCTCTTGAGCTATCATGAGCCAAGTGTGTTTCATTCTAAAAATTTATGATCTCGGTGTCTTTATGTCCTGGACTACTTTAAAATTCAGAGATTTAAATGATAAATTTTGATAAAATTCTGCTTTTGCACAACTTCTTACTGTCATCTTACAGGTAAACTTGGAGAAAATAGCTATCAGCTACCAATATAAATGTGTTAAAATAGGAAACAAAGAAATCCATGTCCCCTCACTGGGCATGAGGATGGTGAAACAATAAATTAGGCTTACCACCTGCATGGGGTTGTCTTCAGAGCAAGGAGAAAATTTAAATACGTTGTTTAGCCATAGCTTTTAAAATTACATGTGAATCTCTGTTTGCAGCTTGTTCTTCCAGCTACCTTGAGGACACAGTTGTGAAATATGGGCAGAGTTTTGATATTCATCTGTCAGGATCTGAGAAAAAAGTATTAACCACTTTCACATTATATTACAGTCTAGCTTCTCTTTCTCTTACCTGTACTTCCATTCTGTTTTAACAAGTGAATTATTTGCAGCTGTCATATTAGAGTGAACTGTAAGAATATTGATGTTTATCTTGTTTTTCAGTTAATTTGATACATATGGAAGCGTTTCTTTTAAAATGATGGTGTTTTTTTTTTCACTAGCTAGCCAGCTAGTGAAGTGTTCTCTGCAAAAGCACTATGGCATGTTCAATGCAGATTGGACACTTTTCATTTTTCTGATGCAGGAAATTCACAGTCCCAATGCAGTAATATCCTGATGTAAAGGACATTTGCCCAGGTCCCAGATGAGGGTGAAAAAAAAAGAGTTTAGACCTTAAGTAAAGCATAAGTACTGCCAAATTATTACATAAGATGGAAGGAGAGAGCTAACAGCAAAGGTGAATGCAAGCTTTTAAGCTGGGCTGCTGGAAGTTTCAGGGCTGATGGGAGTTCTGAATCATGTAATGGATGCAGCCATTAGGCAAGTCAGAGTATTACTTGTCATATAGGCCAAGAGGAGATGGTGTTTGTTAGGGGTTTGTTCCACTGAACAACAGTGCTGCTGACTCAGAAGGAGGAAATGATGGCGCACGAAACCCTTCTGTTGAGTACCAGCTAAGGTGTCACCTTAATGGCCAGGACTTACGAATCATTTTATTCCAAAACCTAACAATGTAAAATGGGAAAAATCAAATAAGAGATGAATGGTAATAGCAGTGCAATCAGCTGCTGGACTTGAGCAGAACTGAGTTACAACCTGTTGTTCTCCTGCAATTCATTTATTGTCATTGGTAAACAGCCAAGAACTCAAGTACAAAATATCAAATCATATGCACAATACCTACTAGGAAAACTTGGGCATGTGTGCTGTCCAAGTTGAAATCATCTTGAATTTACCTAATCTTAATTTGATGTAGTTCGGAGCCACATGGAGCAAGATTTTTAAAAAGCAGAAAAGGGTAAAAAAAAAAGTAAATAAAATCTGGTCAAGGTACTTGCTTTGCATGCAAAGCTGGGAAATAATTAAGTGTCTTGCATCCCACTGAAGTACAGTGACAGTTTCTCTAGAGATTTCTAATCTGTTTTCCCTGGTTTTCCAATTAAGAATAGTTTATAGGCATTGATAAAACCCCTGCCCAGAGAGGTTGTAAAGTCTGTTTTCCGTGTAACCTTGCAGTGGGTTCATTTCACCTGGAATGGGGCAAGCTGAGGTTTAAATCCTTTTTCCCAACCAAGAACAGAAAGAACTAAAACCTGCTCCCTTCTCATCCTAAATCAGAAATTCTGTCTTGGATTAGAGAAGCTTTCTCCCTGCCAAAAAGGGTTCACTCTGAGTGCCTCATCTCCATCAAAAGTTCTTTGAGTAGATAGTTTTATAGGGAAGCTCCTGATGAACTCTCACTTCACTGAACTTCTCAGCTGAAGTTGAACTGCAAAGTTCTTTGAGGAGTGAATTATATCCCCGAGACAGAGAAATATGAATGATTTGGTGAGAACAAATGAAAAGCATGGTGATGTTAACTGAGCCATCACCTTCAGTACTCTAGGTCTTTGATAAGGGCCTAGGCGCAGCAGACCATAAACAAAAATGGAAGGGATAAGAATGGATTTGTGTTCAAGGGAAACTGGGGGCTACTGGAATTTAATCTATAGCTTCTGTCCAGAAAACTCCAGTTGGCTATTGTTTGGTGAGAAATATGCCAATGTGCTGGGTTTCTACTTGCCAGGCCATCTAAATCAGTCAGCTGAATCAGCTGAGCTTTTGCATGGAATGATGCAGGAATCTCAGCTGACAGAGCTAAAATTTCAATTCATCAGGAAGGTAAAAGAAGAATTGTTCACTTGTAAATGCTACAAACACTCCAGCACTTTACTACAGCACTGAAACCGTTCTATCTGCTAAAAATAACCTGAAAAAATTAAATAATAAATGCCTGCACTTTGGGCCTCATGGAGACTCTACATCAGTGGCCTTCTGAGCCCTACACCACCCCAGAAATCAGTGTTTGTGGTCAGAAGTCCCACTGGATACACCTTGAGTATAGGATTCTGGACAGATGTATTGAAGACCAGTAGGAGCAAACACTTAAAAATGAATACATTATCTCATTTCATATACCCAGACAAAAGGGAAGTTGTGCTTATTCTGGCATCCTTACCCAGATGAACTCTCATGAGTGACAACAGATTCTGCAAATATAAGCCCAAAATTGTTCGTAGCAGCTGCTATTTGGGAGCAAACAGGATTAGATGGGACTGACCCCAGGCTGGGTTTGAAGCAGAAGTAGCTAATGGAGTGTAAGGGGTTTCCATGTCATCAGCAGTACCTCAGGGTATTCTGCACCTTTGTTTAGACCATTTCTTGCAAGATTTATCCCTTTCTGAAGATTTCTGTTGCAGGTCCACTTACCCAGGCCAAAAGACACTTAAATGTCTGTATTTTAAACTAATTTCCTCTTTCTTCAATACAGACACAATCTATGTACTCATTCAGTGGCCTGAAAATTCTGCTCCTGTTTCACCAGGTGCCCAAAACTTTAATCCACTCTCACCTTGCTCTACCTCCTTTAACAATAGATGTGTATATGCCATCAGTCCTTGAAATGTATTGCAAAAAGTGAAATCTAGAAGATCTCTTTGTGTTGGTGATCTGTGTGTGAGAGCAAAATGTGAGATGTGTGTGAGATCTGGCACACTCCACATGGACAATGGGAATTGCTAGAATGGAGAGATCAGTCAGGGAAGGTGAAAGAGAAAGGTTCATATTAAAGCTGGGAAACAAAGTAAAGGGAAGTCAAAGCAAATATGAAATTTTGCAGTATGAAAAAGAAAACAAAAGTGGATATAAAGTTACTTGATTGTGTAACTGAAAAGCAGGTGTTCCCAAGTGTCCGTTCTTCAAAAGCCCTCCCGACTGCTATCTAAGGTAACTGATTGCACAGGTGGAGGGAGTCTCACAGACCAAGAAGTGTACTCGAAAGCACTTGCACAAGTATGTTCCTCCAGAGAGGACCAAGGACAGATGTAAGTAAATAACAGTTCTTGGCTCAGAAGCAGAGCCTGAAGTTGCACAGATGGCTACATTTGAGTCCACAGGCGCATGGAAATAATAGCAAAGTTCTTCAGTTTGTTTTATGTAGTGGTAGATTAGAAAGCATTATTCAAACTAAATTTGGAGGAAGAACAGATGCAACATGAATCAGTTATAAAATTGCATTTTGGTAAGTTTATATTAATTTAGAAACGTTGCTCTTGGTTAAGAGTCAGGGGAACAATTGAATGTACAAGGCATTGTAGTCTAAGCAGACACATAGATTCAGAAATTATTGTCTAGAAAAGCCAGCTGGTAGCACTGGGATACACAACAGACTGCTGCTGTCAGTCAGCAGAATGAGGACACAGGACCTATAGCTAGAGTGAGCTGGAGGTGGGGCAGGAGAGGCAATAGCTGTTTCCTCCTAGCAGAGAGTACCAGTCTTTAAGTTCATTTACAGGATGCTAGCAAAAAGTAGCATCCAGTTTCAGTAACTGGTAGCTAATAAATGCAAACACCACAGTTTTGGGGGGAGGAGGGTGTTGGTTGTGGGGTTTTTTTGGTTTCTTTTTTTAAATAATGCCTCGCTTAAGTAGGTACTGGTGTTCCTACTTACCTGACCACAACTGGGGTTTGTGGTTTCTGAAACCTTTGTCACTTCTAGCTCAGTCTGATGAAATATAGGATCCTTATAGGATACCTCATACCATGACAGTGGTGGCAGAGATGAGGTCTAGGTTGGCTGGTAAACAAGACGTGGAGCTCTTAGTAGGATGCACAGTGAATGCACAGTGTTCTGAGGTATTGGGCTTCGGGGACAGAGGAAAATAGCATTATGTTCCCTTAACCTATCAGCTAGACGAGAGCAATGTTCTGCTCACCAGCAGTAAGGTGTGTGCAGCAGAATCTCCATGGTCCTGAGAGCACTTCTCCATCTGGCTTCTTGGCTTGGGGCATGCTGCCGAGACCTCAGATCCACTTGTCTGGTCTGTCTTGCTGTCAGAATCCCTTCAGCAGCGAAACCCTGTGCAAAGCCTGTGGAAAAGAAATGCATTCCAGAATAGTTTTTTCCTTTCAAATCTCCACTTTCACCCTTGCCTTAAAGCACACCCTTGTGTGCTTTTGCACTCAAAGTGAAGTTGGGTTTTCCTTCCATCTTGCTGCCTAGGCAAAATTTTGTCTATCCCCATGTGTCTCCTTCACACAGAGGGCACAGCTGCTTTTTCTCTTGCTCTCAAAAGAGAGCAAGATAAAGGGAGCATTCTTGACAGACCAAACCCAGAAAGTGTTTGCAATGATTCTTTCTCTCCACAGGTCAGATCATGTTGTCCTTTCCTCCTCATAATTTTTCCCCAACTCCACAAGGCCAAAACATCTCCTGTTCACCTTCCTTCCCTTCTATTCCTACCCCAGCCCTACATTTGGGATCTGCAGAGCCATGCTTCCAGCTGCAAGTGCATCGAGTTCACCTTTTTCCTCAGTCACCATTTTTCTAAATATTTGCTCCTCTACCCACCTTATTAAACTTTTTCAGATCTCACAAGCAATGCAGGACAAAGCTGTGCACCTGCAGCTTGCTCTCTGCCTCTCCACACAGCCTCTCTAATTGGAGGCTTGTCAGTCTTGGCTTCAGTGTGTAGCAAAGAAAGTCTCTGTGGGTTTTAATGGATATTTGACAAATTAGTGCAGCAGAGGAGTGCGGTTGGATGTTAATAAAGATTTGATGTCTTGTGGAAAACACTGCCTTTCAATGAGCATTCTTTGAATTTCCACCAGCTTTTAGTTTTCACTAAAACGAAAGGAAATAAATGCAACAGAAAACTAAAAGCTTGAAAAATACCAGGGAACATGCAGCTAAGCCTGACAGTCTTTCCTGGACTGTATTGTTTTGCTTCAGTCACTTGATGGTATTTAAACAGGTTTCCTATCCAATAAAAACAAGGGCATTGAGAGATGTTTTCTGGATCCTTTTCCTTGATCTGCAATCCCAATGAAGTGAGGGCTTTGATATTAGCAGGATTTTCTTCTGGTTAAAAATCCACTGTGAGAACCTTTCTTATAACTGAAAATTTGCTTTGGTCACTGTTGCTTTTTTCTTAACCCAGTTGAACACTGACCACATCTGGACCACAGATAAAAAGCTCCTTGTCTTTAAGACATGGCAGCCTCCTTATCCTGTGGTGACCTCTGCCCTTCCAGATCAGATAAACAGAGGTGTGTTAAATTAACCATAGCACCCTATGAAGCTACAAGGGGTTGGGGTTTTGGCAGGAGCAGCAGCTGCGCCCTCTCTGACGCAGTGCATTGACTTCAGGCCATAACCAGTGTTATTTTTCCTACCTGCAAGTGGACCGTGGCAGGGCGATGGTGTCCCCCAGGGATCGGTGTTGGGACCCGTCTTGTTCAACATCTTTGTTGGTGACATGGACAGTGGGATTGAGTGCGCCCTCAGCAAGTTTGCCGATGACACCAAGCTGTGTGGTTCGGTTGATAAGTTGGAGGGAAGGAATGCCATCCAGAGGGACCTCGACACGCTTGTGAGGTGGGCTGATGCCAACCTAATGAAGTTTAACCATGCTAAATGCAAAGTCCTCCACCTGGGTCGGAGCAATGCCAGGCACAGCTACAGGTTGGGCGGGGAGGAGATTGAGAGCAGCCCTGCAGAGAAGGACTTGGGGGTGTGGGTTGATGAAAAAATGAACATGAGCTGGCAGTGTGTGCTTGCAGCCCAGAAAGCCAACCGTATCCTGGGCTGCATCAAAAGGAGTGTGACCAGCAGGTTGAGGGAGGTGCTCCTGCCCCTTTGCTCTGCTCTCGTGAGACCTCACTTGGAGTATTGTGTGCAGTTCTGGTGTCCTCAACATCAAAAGGACATGGAACTGTTAGAACAAGTGCAGAGGAGGGCCACGAGGATGAGCAGGGGACTGGAGCACCTCTCGTATGAAGATAGGCTGAGAAAATTGGGGCTGTTCAGCCTGGAGAAGAGAAGGCTGCGTGGAGACCTCATAGCAGCCTTCCAATACCTGAAGGGGGCCTATAGGGATGCTGGGGAGGGACTCTTCATTAGGGACTGTGGTGAGAGGACAAGGGGTAATGGGTTTAAACTTAAACAGGGGAGGTTTAGATTGGATGTGAGGAAGAAATTCTTTACTGTGAGGGTGGTGGGGCCCTGGAATGGGTTGCCCAGGGAGGTTGTGAATGCTTCATCCCTGGCGGCATTCAAGGTGGGGTTGGACATAGCCTTGGATGGCATGGTTTAGTGGGAGGTGTCCCTGCCCATGGCAGGGGGGTTGGAACTCGATGATCTTGAGGTCCTTTCCAACCCTTACTATTCTATTCTATGATTCTATGATCTTTTGGGAAGGCACCAGAAAAAGCAGCTCCAAAGAGAGAAAGACAGTATCTTTGATGACATTGCTGCGCTTATTATTCCTTTAGGGTAACAGCAAGCCAGGCACGGTAACGCTGCCAGATGCCCCTCACAGGGATGTAGACTCAATTTTGAGCTGTTTCAGAGCAGGACACAGCTCTAGTTACTCCACATCTGCTCCAGTTTAGTTATGAAGTCCTGAAGATCTTGGTGTTAGAAGGCCCATAGCAGGTTTGAAAGAGCCAAGGCATCATTCTCAGCTGGCCGGCCAGTTCTCCCTTGGCTGTTGTCATCTGATTATTGTGGTTGCCCTCATGCTTTCACCTGTATGTGTCATTCTTCACTTGGTTATAAATGGGACCTCTTGCCAGACGCTAAATGTTCCCAGAACATGGCCCTGAACCACTGTCCATTTAATTAAAAAATAGGCTCTGAGAGCAAGCCAAGAGCACGATCAGCCCCTCATCTCTGCGAGTTCTGTAGGTGTCATGCTTGTTTTGTAACATTGGTGTTTGTACGATGTTCACAGGAGCTACTTGTCCGCAGTTTTAAATCAAACTTTCATTATAAATTGCATTTCTTTGCTCTGTCAGGAGATATATTTGAAATTTTTAATAACTGCCAAAATAGCAGGAAGTCAATTAGATGGTGTTTACCCCATAGGGGATGGTTCCTACTTGATGTTTGCTACCTGCTGATGCTAATGAAGATGTTTTGTTCTTGTCCTCAGTACAGTGGACAACTGACATCTCACTAGCTTGAAATCAGTGCTTTTTGGACACAACTGGGAGCGGAAGCCAAAGAAAACTTTTCATGCCATAATTATCTGTAGAGATGCAGACAAATAACTCCTAGCAGGGATGATTTGCTATTAGGCAAGCAAAGCAGGAGCTTTACAATTCACAAACATTTCCTTTGCATGTTTGTCACTTTGGTAGGTACCCAAGGCAGCCTAAGAAGTATTGCAGGAGAAAAACAAAAAGGTAGTGCTAGAAATGGGTCTTTTTATAAAGCACTTACACAGAAGTCCTGGCATCTCTAAGGCACACATTTCTATGTTGTGGATGTAACTGATGAGAGAAAAGCTGAGGAAAAAAGGCTGGAGCTGTATAAAAGAAGTGAATAATGCATATAGAAAAATGGGTAGGAAAACTGAGGTTAGAGAGTGAGCAAACTGCTGACCTGCATACACCTGAGTGAACTGTGATTTGGTTGGTTTGTGTCATGTTCTGAATGGAAGAACAAGACATCTGTAAAAAATCCAGCCCTCTCTACCACCCTGTCTCCTGTGCTGTAATAAAAAGATTGCAGCCTCTCCTTTCATATAATTCTTACTCAAAGCCATTGCGTTTTCTCTTTCTTCAATTTCCTCTTGAGAATAGGCATCTTTTGCCACCAGGAACATGAAGTTTAGACTGATTTAAAAGAAAGAGGCATGTTTATCAAAGTCCTGAGAAATGGAGGAGGGAGTAAGTACAGTCCTTGAATCAGAAGACACTCTTAGTTGTACGTCTCAATTGTACGAAAGTGTATCGTCTATGAAAAAATGGGTATCTGAGAAAATAAAGTAGGTGAGTAGCTATTAGAGTCCTCTCAACGCCTACATGGGTACTTCCAAGATTAATGCTTCATGAGGAAAACAAAAAAAGAATAAAACCTGTATTCACCATTGCAATCGTAACAGTAGAAGCTGGTTTGGCTGCAGTCATTAAGTGACTGCCACATTCTGGTCTGAGCGCAGTGTGTGTATATCTGAGTGTAGATTAGCTCTGATGCAGAAACATGAGCAGTGTCCATCTAGATTTTCCCAGCAGCCACTATCCTTAAGGTCCCGCAGAAGGCAGCTGCCCTCAGATCAGCCCTGTGCCCTAGCATGGTTGTGCGCACGGTCTGAGCAATTGCCTGCTTTAAGGGAAATCCTGCTGAATGATGTTAGTAACTACGTGTGTGTTTATTTGTTGTGCCTTGGCTGCAGTGTGTCCATATTGTATTGTAGTATTTCAGATTGTCAGACCCTGAAATAATCTGTTCCATGCCAGAAGGGTGTCATGATGAGCCATGATGTGTGAATGCAGATTGCACCATCCCTGGGCTTGGAGGCAGGAGGAGCAGGCAGGAGCAGGGACAGGCTCACCACCTTGCCAAAAAGGGCTTGGCAGCATCACGAAAGAGGTCACAACTCGTCTAGGGGGTACAAACTTTCAGTGGCTGGAGCTCCAAACCCACATGCAACTTTTCATTCAGAGCACCTGGATTTTGCCTTGGCAACGGTCAAATATATCCTCAATTTTCACCCTTCCCACCGAGAGCTCTGTTTAGCAATATTTTAGGCATCTGCCTTAAAGTGACCTTAATAATAGGGGCTGAAAGTAATAATGACAGGGTAGAAAAGGAGGATTTGGATGTTATTTTGTGTTATGGTTTTGTCTTACAAACCAGCATATACCACCTGTTTGAGCATGCCAGAAGCTGGTGTTCAAGAGACACAATGTGTGAACTCAGACATAGGGTTGTAAGAGACAATTGCAGAGCTGTTGCATTGTGGGCAGGATATATTGCTTGGAACAGTGTGTTTCAGAAGTCTGTCAACTGTGGGTGATAGGAGGAAATGAAGATGAAAGTGCTTTCTGGGAAAGTAAATCTGGGAAGGAAAATAAACCTGTCAAAGAGGAAAGAGAATCTAGCAATTGTTGATGGGGGAAAAGTAACCCGGAGACTGGGAAGGGTACAGAAGAAAAAAACCATGGTGACATGCAGCTGAAAGAGATAACAGGAAGACAAAGGGAGACAAAAAACCAGGAGTCAGGGAGAAAAGGGAAGAAGACAAAGACTTCAGAAATTTACAGGCATTATGCACCTGAAAGTTTCTGGTTTGTCACTGACGTGTTACGTTCGGGAAACAGATTGCCTTTAGGTTAGGTACTGCCCATTCATTGTAGAAGAAGACTTTTGGGATAGGATTTCTCCCCCCAGCCCCTATAAACTAATGTTAAAACAAGGAGATTTCACGGTCTCTTTTATTTTGATGTATTTATTCCACCCACATTTATTGCTGAAGATACATTTCCACATAAAGCACTATCTGAGTTAAAGATGCTGGGACAATTCCACGGCTCTTCAGCAGTGAAAGGCAACATCTGGAACCAGGAATGACTTCTGCAATGCACAGATCAGGTAAATACCATTATGATACATGCAGGTTGCAGGAAGGCTGAAATTTCCTGTGCTAGGAAAGCAGGGCAGAAGGAGACAAAATTACTGGATTGCAATATTGAATTTTAAAAACTTGATTCCTCCCCCTTGCTGGAATTTGTCTTAAGGGTCATGACTCTGGGAGCTTGGTCAAAGAGTTAATGCATCCATTTAAAAAGCAAAGTGTGCATAGGGGCAATGGAGGGGAAGAGTGACACGTGCACAGACAAGCCCTAGAGAAAGGGAAACGTGTCTGTTCTGGCACATTTCTAACCCTCCCCTGGTTGTTGCCCAACTGCCACTCCATCAGCATCTTCTCCTAACTCCTTCACTTCATCACCTCCAAATTGTGCTCCCTGATAGGCACGAGTGGGGAATCAATCAGAGACTTCACTCATTTCAGCTGCAGGTACTGAATGGAGGCCACAGGGGGCTGTGATCTGATTAAGGCATTGTTGAAAATAGCTTTTACCTTTCATCTGAAACCACTATTCCTCGACTGAATCAGTTGGAGCTGGTAACGCTGCACACACTGCTACTTAGGCTCTAAAGGTACTGGAGCATCTACAGCTACAAAAAGGAATTTACCTTTTAAACTTCATACAGAGTAGTGAAGTAGATGATCTCACTATACAGCACATAGCAAAATTCACATCCTTTCTATTATAAAATGTTATTTATATATTTTTTTTACTTAAACAACAATTTTTAAACTATCTTCTATAATATAACCATACTTTCAAATGGTGTAAAATACTTCACAAATATTTTTTCTGCTCTCACTGTTCCACATTGATCCAAAAGCAGTGAAATTTGTTCCCTCAGTTTCAGCACGCAGGACAGGTTTCTAGAGGGTCTTATCCTGCATCCTTCAGTGAAGTAAAATTTTCATTTCATTGTTATGAATTAAAGCCCATAATTTCATTTGGCGAGTATTTGCAGAAGGTCAGGCCGGTATCAGCAGTCTCGGCACTGTTCCAGGAACAGTGGCACTTTATTACCGTGCAGGGAAAACATTGTTTCTATGGATTGTGCATAAATACTGTTTGGAATTATGTTTGTTTTAATTTCCTGTCTGTGGACAAGCTGGATGCAACAAAAAGAATGGCCAAGTGGTGCGCTAGGTTGTACAGGTAAACCATGTCAGGCATTATCTGAGTGCAGAACATGGATCTGAGTGCCTGGGACTCAAACTGTATTTCCAATTTAAAACCATTCTATAAAGAGATCAGATTTTCCTGATTAAAAACCTTGAGAGAGATGATACTTAATATCCACATCTACATTCCGTGCTGTGCTCAAATTTAATCTCTGTCTAATAACAAGTTTTTTAAATAATATTGATTCAGGTGGAAGATAGAAGTGTTTCCAACAGGATATTTTCACAAAACAAAATAAATGACCTGAACACCCACACTCACCTGTGCGCTGCACAGGAAAGAGACTGCGATCCTCCCTTAACAAAACACTGACAATTGCACCGTTCCAAGTGCTGAGGCATGGTTACAAATATGTGTGCTTGGAGAAAATCGTGTACAAGGAGAAAAAGCTTAGAAAACTCTGTTTTCTGACAAAGTCTTCCCACTTTTGCTCATTGTGTGTGTTCTTTTTGCCTTTATGCATCTAATTGCTTTTATTTCCGCATGGGCAGTACCATGCCAGGAGTGACTGCAAACATACATCTGTGAAACACATGACTACACTGGGCATCGCCTACATCTTCAGTCCTGTATCTTTTGTAAAGTCACCTCTTTGCCTTTATCCCTGGGATAAATTATCCATTTAACCCAGTGTGATTATTTCCACACAAGCCTTTGGGGCTCATTGAAGATCTTGCCACCTTTACATGTGAGTGCTTGCAGCTGCACAGAAGAAAACCACTTCTTTGTGCTTATTTGATGGAGTTTATTTAAACCAAAAATACATTAAATTATGTTAATTTAGGTTATTGCCAAAGTGAAGAATGCATTCCATCCACAAAATCACCAATATCTATTTTCAGTTTATTAAGAAAAAGATTATTTTACTTAAAATCGTTATTTGCACATGGACAAGCCCATTCTCCCCACCCAGAATTCTTCTTTTAACTGACCATGACACCAAAAATGATCTCAACATGGAGTAGCTCAGATAAAATAACATGAAAAAATATTACAAATTTAATGGAAAGGTTTTGATTTTGAGATATAGATATTAAAGACTGCAATACATGTATCCATGTTTGAGGAGGATCTATTAGTGTCTCAGAAATTTTAGGAGATACTCAGACTACAGCTGAAAACTGAGCAAACCCGTTGATGCAAAGGACACCAATTTTTACATGAGAATTTATGACAAATAGAGCAACTTCTAAGGTTTTTTATAAAGTCCCTTATTTTCAAAGAGCCCTCTTCCTCCTTTCTACTTTTGAAGGGAAAATGACAAAAAGCTCAGACAGTGATAACATCCATTTCCCATAAAACTCTCACTGCATTTACTGTCAGCTGAAGTGTTTCTTTACCTCAGGACTAAATCGCATTCAGCTGATGCCACAGTCACTTTCCAAGATCAGGTGATAGACACTTATATTTCTGTTGCCACTTCTGCCACAGCTCACGGGGGTGCAGATGCATTCATGTGCATGTAAGAACATTTGGAGAGCGAAGCCCCTGTTGTCTTCCCCTCCTCTTCATCACCAGCCTCTCCCCGTACTGCAGGGGGCTTTTGCTTTGCACAGCAGGTGAAAGTGTCCAGAAAACCCATGCGGAAGCGCTTGTTCATAAAGCAGTATATGATGGGGTTCACGCAGGCCGAGGTGTAGGACAACAGGTGGATAAAGGAGATGGGAGCCCCTGAGAGACGCTGGTCTGCTGAAGTGGTGTCAAATGCGCGCCAGGCATTGACACTGAAGATGGGAGTCCAGCAAAGGAAGAACAAAACCACTATCACCATCAACATGCGGATGACAAGTTTCTTGGCCATTAAGTTGGCAGAAGAGCTGCTGCTTCTCACCCTGTCTATTTTGCTATGGCTGGTCACAGAGAGCTGTTGCAATGGCATTTTCCTTTTTCTTTTGGTTTTGTTGAGGTAGCATCCATCTCCGTCCTCATATTTGGCACTGCAGGTACTTGTTTTTCTTTCTGTACATATAAGTTAGTGCTTAAGTGGTTGACAAAACATCTCTGAACAATGACTCAAAAAATTGAGAATGGAGTCTAAGTCTTAATAAAAAACCTAATTCATGGCTGGACAACTGCTGCAAAGAAAGCACCGGCCTACTTCTGAGTCAGCCGAATACCAACTGCTCTGAGTCAGCTATCTCCCAATATTCTCATATCCTAGCTCCATAAAAATTGATGCAAAGAATGTAAGAACCCTCTTTGCTCTAGTGTTCACTGAAGATAGTTTTCAAAATTATGTGCTTCTATCTAAATTTGACAATTTTTGTGGTGTTTATTGCCAGGAACGGTCCTCATCCATGGCCAGAAAAAGAAATAAATCCTGGTATTTACATAATAAGCAAATTAAAATTTGATATATCCTGCCCAGAGTCTTTGTAAACAAGTCATAGATGAGGAAGTATCTGCTAGTGAAGAATGGAATAACTGCAGTCAACAAATGCATCTGGCAGGCTCACAGCCATAGCTGGCCATAATGATCATTTTTGCAAATAGACAGTTGTTTTCAGTAGCCTCAAGATAACTGCTCAGATCTTCAACTCTAAGTTAAAAGAACCCCAACCCTGGGTATAAGTGTATTGTTACCTCGTGAAGGTTTTCTCTGGCTGGCATCAAATTTTATTCCTCTGTAGAGTTCCAAAGAAATGAGGCCATATGCCACCATCATTATAATCCCAGGTATGAGAAAGAGTATGAGCAGCAGGAAAGTGTACCTAAAGAATAAAAGAGAAACTGAGACCAGAGAACAGCACAAAACCAGAAAAGCTCCTTTTGATGCAGGAGGGAAGTGGGGGTTTATATGTGTATGTATGGCATGTCAAGATTTTTTCTGACATTTTTTCATGCTAATACAAAGCATTGCTTTGAAAGCTCTGGAAATCAGGAGCTTCCCAACTCTTCTTCTTTCCCCAGAAAAGTACAGCAGGAACAAGGCTACTGTGCCTGCAAAACATCCATCACCCAATCTCTGCAGGCCCTGAGCAGATGAGCACCCCTGTAGTGGTTAGAGGGAGCAGAAGGTTTCTCTGCCCAAGAGCAGGGCTCACTGCTGTAATCAGGCGAGCGTTGGATGCCCTGTACCTTTGCAGGATGTAAGAATTGCCTCGCAGAAGCCAAACAAGCCACTGATGATTCTCAAAGGAGCCCCTGGTATCGGCAGTCATTTCTTCCATCAGCTCTTACATGCCAAGGGCCATGGCACTTATGGGCAGGGACAGGGCAGCCATGACCTGGGCTTTCATCCCTGCAACCATGCAGAGCCCCCAGGGAGTGATCCCAGGGTCAGCTACCCTTCAGCTAAAGGAAGCAGCTTTTACTTGGTTGCACCTCTGTCAATCTTCAAGGCAGCTTCTGTAATGTGATTACAAGTTGGGGAAATAGGTATGTTTAACTGCATTCATGAACCTATGTCTTTTCTATTCCATGGGATGTTAGTGCAAACTCACTAATGCACCTGGGAATCCATGACAGCAGGGAGAGAGAATTTTTCCCTGCACCTTCTTCCTCATCTGTACCCACACTGCTGAATACCTGAGGCTATGAAAGCATTAGTACAGATTTGCTGTTTGTGGATACACCATCCTGAAGTGATGCACACTTTAATCTTGCTCCCAGTTCCAATTGACCTTCAGTATCCAAAAAACTCTTACATCTTCTCAGTGCCAGTTAAAATGTTCAGTCATCGTGCAAGCGCACAATGTCTAAGTAATATTGCTGCTTCTCTGCTTCAGAGGACCTTCAGACAAACAAATTAATGGGCCAGGCAGCACACAGAGGGGCACTTGTATGTGCCTGCATTTCTCAAAGATTAATCAAGGAGCTCTCTGAAAAATATTTAAGTTTGTGTATAACTGAGTGAAAGCAGTTCTCCTACTTGAGGAGTGACAGATGCTTGCTTTACAGCAACAGTAGGGGTTTAGCAGACCACAGTGTGAGAATCATTGCCATGTTGGGTATCATTCCTATGGCAAGGGAAAAGTCATACAAGTGCCAAATGCAAGCAGCTTAAAAATATGATTTTTTTTTACTTCTTAAATAAGCATGCTAGAAGTGTAAATGTATGCTGAAGGTTAATACTTGATTTTCAATAGGCTTAACGCTACCATGAAATCCTGTTTTCTGCCAGATAATTATGCATTTGCTAACAGTCAGTTATGTCTTACCAAGACTGCTGAATGACATCACTTGGCCAAAGGAGCCGACACATATTTGCTGTGGTGTTGTTATACTTGGTGAAAGGTACCAGCTTGCTGTAAATTGGGTATGGTGCCATAATGGTAAAGGAAACACACCAGGTAGCAGCAATCACCTTCAAGGCATGTGATTTTGTCTGCCAGACCCTAGACTGTAGAGGTTTGCAGATGGCACTGTATCTCTCCAAAGATATGGCAACCAGGTTGAATGTAGACACACTTACAGAGACACCTATATATATAAAATAAAGAAAAAGGTTAATTGCTTGTTTTAAAGGTTCATTTAATTTTCAAATAGCCTGGATAACTTTCCTAATGCATAGGGAAAATGAAATGTAGGATTATTTATAATCTAAAATATGTATAAATATCATACTGATAAAGTCGGTGAAGAATATGTGGGCAACAGGTCTAGGGCTCCAGACTGATATTCTTGCTCTGCATTTCTCTAATGCCAAAAGTCTAAGAGAAAAGATTCATTCTGTCAAACTATGAAATTCTGATAGCAGGGGAAGAAGACACTTTTCCTCCTAATTCTTCTCTTTACTACTGTGGTTTATCTACTCCCCTAATTAGACTGAAATTGAAACAAGCATTTGAAATCACTTGCATTATGCTGTTACCTACTCTTTTAACACAGAAGTTCACAATCCCTCTTCTACTGCTTTAATTATTTTAAGCATCCTGCTTGACTGGAGATCTGATTTTCCCTTTCAGAACTAAATATGTTATCACTTTTTAAATTAGATGCTAATGGAGTTACAAAGTAAAACTGAAGTCATGAAGCAGAATCTTTGTCCTTCAAAAGCCCTTAACTTCTCCTGATTACATACTATAAAATGTAGCGCAGTGGTCTGTGTTTCTGTCACTGAGGAGCCCCAGTTTATCACTGCAAGATTATAAATATTTCTTCTTAACTTTGTCAGTCTTTCAGTAAATGAGTTTCATTTAATCCTCTTTGCGAATGTTCTAATGTGGCTCAAAATACAAAATGCCAATATCTTTATAGTTTGCTGTACACAATTTATCTGTAATTTAATACAAGTCGTCCTACATCTTGAAATGAAAAATTGAGCATAAGCGATGCAACTCATGTCAGTGTCAATTGAAGGCCCTGTCAAGCTGAACTGATAATGGGAAATATTCACATTCTGTCTCTTAAAGCACCTTCATAATGAAAAACTCCATGTTTGAATATATTTCACTGGATTATATTTTTTAAAAGTAATTTAGTGTGAAACAAGAGGAATATGACAACGCTTCCGTAGTGGTTTGTGGTATTTATGGCAGCAATTCATTATAATTGTTCAAACATGGCCTTTAGTTTTATTGGTTTTATCTACAAAAAGTTGCTGATTTTCCATTCACACACTTTAGGTGTGTACTTTCACAACACAGCAAGGCTCTCAAGAGCACTGCTTGAAAGGGTGCCCAAGGTTTCTGTAAGGGACTGAAGGTGTCCCAAGGTAGCAAAAACTTTACACAGTGTTCTCCTTTTTTTTGTTTTTAAGAAACAAATGCACAGGAAGTTCTGGAAGTGACACAAGATCACTTACACGCACATACATAATCCAGGCATTCTGAAACTCCTGGCTCCACAGGTAAAGGGAGTATGGCAAGGCATATAAAAGCAATGTTTCTTAAAGCAAGCTCTGAAATCTTTATCTCTATGTTGTGATCTCCTGGCGAGCTCTGATCGCACCTGGTCTGTTCTCAGAAGGTGCCTGCTCTAACTTCCAGCTCCACAACTGGCACCGACTTTTCTGGTTTTATTTTTTTTTTCATGTATCACTGCAACCAAAAACCTGTGGGCAATATGTGCCCTTAGTGAGGACCGTACAACCCTGTCACTTCTGGTGGGTGATCTGACCACTGCTAACAAACGTGTCAGTGACAGGTGAACAAGCGCATGTGCTGGGTTTCTCATTAAGGCTTGATCATGCAACGCAATTCTCACTTAACCTCTCACTTGATCCAGCAAAAGACTTCGATATGTTGCTAAAATTAAATGGGTGCCTCTGCATTTTGCTGGATCAGGCTGAGGAAACCAGAACCGTTATGGCACTACGAAGGTGTTCCTTCGTGGTTTTGGTAACTGTTCAATGGCAGACGGAAACCATCAGTATTTTACAGGTCTCTGATGACCTTCTCACCTATCTCATTAGTCAGTCTTCAAAATAAGTATAAATCTCCAAGACTTACCCATGAAATAAGTGGCAGTTTTGCAAACAGTGCTTCCAAAAATAAAATCTTTCAGCAGGTTGGGGATGAGGGTGAACGGCATGCAGAACAGGCAGAGCATCAGGTCGCTGACTGCTAGTGACAGCAGAAACGTGTTGGTAACTGTTCTCATCCGCTTGTTTCTTATCAGCACTGTGATTACCAGGATGTTCCCCAAAACGCTGAGCAGAAATATCAAACAATACAGCAGAATCCGAATTATCTGATGCAAATCTGGAAATTGCCACAGGGAAAGATCAGGTATGCAGGGTACAGCTTATAGACTAATAGCGTGTTTCAGCCTTTAATCAAAAGTTGAAAGTCTTTCTGTATTCAGTTTTATTAAGGTTTATGTCTTTATACCAATGCAAAATCAATGAAATGCTGCAGTTTCTAAACTTGCTCTGATTTACCTGAATTGCATATCGTTAAAATATAATAGACACAATAACGTGTACATTTGGAGAGCCAAATTCGACTCCTTAAAAGCCCACAGCATTTTGGGTGCACCACTCACTCACCACAGGGGATCCTCCTTTATGCAGAAGTAAGAAATGATACAGCAATCAAAATATTTTAGTACATGCATTTTTCCAGCCTCAGAGTGCTATAATTTCATTCATAATCACTTTCCTACACAGCATTAGATCAGATAACTTCACTGTTATTGAATTGCTGAAAGAGTATAATTTATGTTTCTCCAAATCCTTAGCACAGCTGTTTACATTTTGTGCCCAGTACTGCTACTGTTTTAGTTCTCCATTGTATCCAGATTTTTTCCTAATGAATTTTACCTTGGAAAACCAGCACATACTAAATTCTTTCCTGCCTGTTTCTCATCCTAACTTATCAGCAAGCAGTTGATTTTGCACTCACAGAAAAAGCTTTGTGTGCCTGTTTCTTTCCATAATATCTCTATTTCTAGCTAGAACTAAAACTGGCTGGAAAAATCTGTTCCTGTATACATACCTTTAGAAGAATAAGGTGGATCATCCACACAGAAAAAAGTGTCATTTTCCAAGATGATATCGCACAGGAAAGCAGTAAAATTGGTACCGTTCCCGAGGAAGCTAGCATCAACTATTTCCATTCTTCAGTGTCCACAGGTTAGCTCTGATGAAGAAGAGGGTGGATTTGTAACTACCTGCCCATTCTTGCAGTAAACAAATACATTTCTGAATGAAATCTCCAGGAGAAACACAAGACAGGCAGTTGTGAAAGGAAGCTCTTCTAACTCTGTCAGAAGCACCTGGCACACAGGTCCTGTTGAGGCTGAACAAGATTTATTCCAGGGGCACAGAAGGCAGTCCAGAAAAGCAAAGCATGCATGCACAGACACGCTCATGCATATGCACGCACATCCACACACACACACACATCCCCTCTGGTACTTTTTTAGATCCACCCTTTTCTGTTACTGGACTACTGTGGGGATTATAAACAGGCTAGAAAAAGATTACAGCATTAACCCCTTGCAAGATTGCTCCTACTCTCAGCTCTGCAATATTTTTCAGAGACACTGTTATGCCACAGCAAACAAATCACAACCGGTGAGTGATCAGAGTGATAAAAACATCTCTCAATCAACAACAATTAAAATGGTAAGAGTAGCTGGATAAAAGGGCAGAGAAAAGAAAAACATACTGAAGACTTTTTATGCCATACATGAAAACAAGTCTTACCTTCATGTTTTTCAGAGCAGACTAAAGACCGGGTATGCTCAGAAAAACATGAGCTGTTACATTTATCTCTTTTGGTAAAATGCTGGCTTAATGCAAAAGCACTGTACTCACCTGATCCAAACCCCTGCAAGTCAATAGAAAGATTCACTAATGTCAATGTTCTTGGATCAAGCCTTATGAAAGTATGATATCAGAATTGTTGGTTAATATAAGCAGAAGCCTACACATTTTCTCAGTGCAAGGACTTGTATATGACTCAGATACAAACTTGATGAACTGATAAACTGTGGCACTTTAGTTACACATTAGTGTAAAAACACAACGATCTTGTTTGTTTAGAAGAAACCCCTTCTTCTGAATTCTGCTTTTGAATACATAAATATCGTCCTCTCTGGTGCTTTCACAAAGTCACGGGCCTTTAGCTTCCAGGATACAGACTGTTTATGGAAAAAATGTAAATTAGTTTTATAAATGAATCTCTGCTATAACTCAATGAAAACAATTCTCACATTTAAAATCTCTTCTACTTAAATAGGCAAAGCAATAACAGGTTCCTAACAACAAGTCTGGACCCCTTAAAGTTGATATACACAGACTGGAAGGCCTGGATTTCTTTTCCAGACTTGACAGCTTTGCTTTATAGCGCTATTAATGGGAACAGGTATGCAGGAGAGTAGAGATGAATAGTTACACCTTAAGTTCTAATTACTAAACTATCTTTTCTTTGTCAGATTAATTATATTTTTTCCATTTCTTTTACGGATTTTTTGCAGTTTTTGAAAATCTGAGATAAAATGGCTCAAGCTGGTGATCGGTGTATACCATGTGTGACTGTCTCAGCTGAAAGAAACATTCAGTCCAGCAGGACTCAATTCCAGTTTCAAAAGTGTAACATACTGGTAGGAAATTAATCTAGAATGACACGTTCTCAAAATGGGAGAAAATCATATTGAAGAAACTAAAATATGTGTCCATTTCGGCAATGATTGAGCATTAAGTTTGAACATTAGGGACCAACATCTCTGAAACCCATTTATTTCTTAGCTGCCCAATTAATCCTTATTTTTTTTTTATGTATTCTATGGTTAAATTGATGGGTGTTACTAATCAACCACTCTATTAAATGACAAACACCCATTTCATTATACATAGAATTCTTTTTTGCTGTTTTAGTTTTGTATTTATTTGTAATTATTCCAGTATTTCCTGAATATTTTCTCTGGTATTTTAAAGTTATTATAATATCCCAAACAGCTGGAATGTCAGCCGAGACAGGTGCTGCTTTAGTAATGGTAATGCACAGAAAAAGTAATGGATGCTTTCAAGAAAAGCTACTGAGCTTAAGCTGCTTTTTTGCTTATCTTCATAGACAACAGCAAGATGCAGACTGGTCTAAGCTGCCCAGATTTCTGGTTAACAACTGATCTTTCCTACAAAAATTACTTCCTATAGAACAAAAATCAAGGGCAAACCAACACGGACCAAATTTTGTAGCCTATGTCTGCCTTTCTAAGGTGTCCTTTACACCTGAGATATAATCCTGCTTTCTGTATGCATATGAGACTCATTTCAATGAAGTCTTTACATTTTAAAGCATTTTCTTTTGTCATGAAGTAGCATTTGGTCTGAGCTTTGAGAATCCTTTACGTACCAAAAGAAGTTACTATGATTATTTATAATTATTATAATGGTCTGATGTGCTGCAAAACACAGGCTGTGTAATCGTGTTTAGCAATTTCTTTACTGAATTAAATAGCCTGTAATGGAGTTTAAGTCTTTCTTTAAACAAGATGTCAAATTGTTGTTCTGGGCTTAGTCTTAATGTGGAAGAGATCTTTTTGGATTCCTGGCACCTTCTATTAGATCTGCATTAGAGAAATGATCAGATATGTATTCAGCTGCAGTTGTGTTGAATGACTGATGTTACCAGTATTTTTATTTACCGTGTTATTTGTTTATCGTAGACGTGTTGCTATTTGAGATTGGATTCTCCCTCTATTCATTTTTAATCTACAGTTTGCACACTGGTTGTACCACTGTACTTTTGGGGTGAGGGGTTCATTGCTGGTGTTCTGACGAGTTACAGCTTGGTTATTCCTGTACCTTGAGGAAGTAATATTAAAGAGAAAGATTAACATTTATTTATGCTGTCAAATATAGACTGAGATTGTGCACTTGTCAACATCTGCTGGCTTCCAGACTTGCTAAACTGGGTTGCATAAAGTCTTCCATAAAGTGTTCAGGACCTGGTTTAAAAGAAGAAAAAAAGTGGAATGAATGAAGGTCTGGGGGAGACATGGTCAGTGATCAGGAGGGAAGACAAGATTAGAGGGATCATTAGGGGGATCATTGCAGTCAAAGAGATTACACTGGGGCTATTGTCTCTCACTGCATCATAACAGACAGTGAATAATCATTCTGAAGTTATCTTCTCTGTACCTGTCGTGATTTTGTCAGGTTGATTATTCATTCCTTGTAAACAAGCATCTTCATACCTTCCATTAGCATCATGGCCCAGGTATAAAATATTTTCTAATTTTATTCTATACAGTCTTCCACAGATGCTGACACATAAAGATGAACCAATGATTTAATTATAAGTTATTAATATAACCATATTAAGTTTTTGTGGGTTTTCCTGTTCCCTTCCTAATAATTCCTGTAATTCTATTTGCCTTTCTTATGACTATTGAAAATTGAACTGATGTTTTCATGGAAGAACATACTGTAAGTTCAGCAGTCTCTTTCTTGCATAGTAATGTTTAATCTAGAGCCCTACATTATTCAGGAAAAATTACAATTATTTTCTGCTTTGCAGTGATTTTTATTCTCCCATTTTATCAGAAAGAACTTTCTTCAGTTCTCCAAAGTCAGTTTTTGCATCTCTTCTCCTTGAATGACTTGGCATCAGTACAAAACTCTTAAACCTCACCCCTCTTCCCATTCCTGGAGCTTTTGAAAGAGACGAACAGCCGTAGCAAAGCTCCCCGTGGGGCTCCGTTCATAATTGCCTTTCACTCCTACTTTCCTTTCTTACTTTTTATTTCCAATGTTCTAATCATACCATTCCCTGTTTCACTTCATACCAATGGTCTACTTGCCCATGGTGTTAGAAATCAGTCCTGAACTCCTTCTTCCCTGATTCTTCTTGTTCTTTCTGGCAAGCAAATCCATGCCAGCTTCACTCCCTCAGCCCAGAGAAGTCTTCCAGGATTATCTGTGAACACTGATTGCCATGTGTCAAATCATCTTAGGCCTTAGGAAGCTCAATCTAGATAAGCAATGAAGAAACAAAACGAGAAGTGATACAGCAGCTCAGTGATGTTGGTTGTGCTCGTAGCATGAGGCAATAAAGTTTCGAGTTAAAGAAACAAAACACAAAGCCTGAAGCACGTATGCAAGTCATTGGAAAACTCAGCATGTATTTTACCGAGTTATTAAGACTTTTACCAGCATTGACACCACTAGATCACCAGTTACTCATGGATCAATCGCTCTGGGTCCACATGATGCTCATGGATGCCAGGAACTTGGCTTCCAAGGATTTGCCGCTGATTGCTAGCCTAAGGGGAGAGTGCCTTTTTTACTTCTTTGTTTGTCTTTTCCAGGGATAGAAGGAAATCAGACCTTTCTATTACACTTTTTCAGAGGAAGCCTGGAGTCATGTTTGCATTGCAGTTCAGTTTTTCTGGGTGCGCAAATTCAGATGATATTTCTTAAGTTTATTGTCCTGAATTACATGTGAGCAGATGGCTTCATCCCTTGCCATTCATGTCTTCCCAATACGAGCCCACTGGTGATGGCAGTGGCAGTGCCAGTCTGTGCATAAAAAAGCCTGCCATGGCTGCTCTACATGGAGAAGGCTGAACGGTCAGAGAGCAGTGGGCTTTTGTGGAGAATTTGGCACAATGTTCTTCACCTTTGGAAGTCCTGGACACAGCTGACCTTCAGTGGTACATACCACTGCAATGTCCCACTAACCCCCTTGCTCTCAGTGGGGTGAGAGTTTGGCCAGGGCTGCAGTTCAGTACAGCAAACACTATAAAGCCAGGGCATGTCTCATGCATCAGACACAGTGGGAAGGTGTGAAGGGCCAGCTTTCCTGAAAGAGTACCTAGCCCCATCCCAAGGGATGGGCCCACTACAATGTTAAGACATGCATCCTAAGCACATGCAAGAGGACTGAAATCGATGAGGCCAGCAACTGCAGCCAGAAACTTCATGTAGTCAGCAGTATGCAAAATGGACCAAACTGCCTTAAATGCATCCTGCTTCGTGAAGACTCTCAGTATAGTCACATACCGTGCAGAAAGCAAATGTGCTGGAGAGCACAGTGGTGGAAGGCAGCATGTGTAGCATAGACATGAAGGGTTGAGGGATAAGTACTAGCCATGTTTGACTCCAGAGGGTACTAATTTCAACCAAAAGCAAGTTTTGAACAAGTGAGGGAATGCTATCTTGTGCAAATATCAACAACTGTGTAGTTACTGTTTAAACCACTCTGGATCATTCTGTTCACATACTCAGGTCTCTAAATCTGTAAGGTGCAGCCTTCCTCTACAAAATTTGTGCAGACCATGTGTCCAGAGACTTTTATCCGTTTTCGTTCTGTGGGTGCCAGGCTTACAGACTGGATCGTAATTCAGAGGGTTTAGTTCCCCTGGAGCCCTTTTTAAACATTGGCATCACATTAGCCCATTTTTTTCTCTCTGGCAACAACATAGTTCTAAGCAAGAGATTACATATAATGTTTAATAATTTTACTGTTTCCTTTAGAAGCTTTGGATGAATACCATCTGGCCCTGGGCTGAGCTGGATTCAACGTCTGCTGGTTAATTTGCAGACTAAATGAGTAAGAGTTCACTATAAACTCTTGACTCCCCTTTTGGAGTGGATTTCTGCATTAAACATGTGAAGATCAAAGGGTTTTGCTATTCTAGGCATTTTTTTGCATAGATTTACTCAAATGTACAGCCAATAATCGTAATGTTTGGTCCGTTTTGACTTGCCTTTTAAACATCATTTCTCTCCACTACCTTTAGCTAATTGTATGATAGGTCACTCTCCGTGCAGATCAGTATAATCTCATTATCTCCCTGCAAGCTTTAAGAGAGAGACAAAAGGATGCTGCTTTAATGAAATGCTTGCTAATCATGGAGAGAATTTTATTATTTAGGAGAAACCAAAGAACCTGACTGTCTGTCCCACTCGAACTTAGTCATGCATTATCTGAGATGTTGGGAGTTTTAGGCAAGAACTTCCTTTGAATTGGCTGCTTTACCGACAATACTAATTTATTAATAAAATTGGCTTTGTTAATTAGGAAATAATTTAGGTACTGTAGTTTACCTCTGTAGATAGTTTAGAGAAAGGATACAAAAGTTCCTGTATTCAAAGGGGAGCAGGCTCCTAATCCATGGTAACAAAAGAACCTGACATTTTATTTCTTTTTTAATTATTTAAGCTTTAATGCTTTTTTCCCCCTACAATGTCAAAAACTGAACACATACGGTCCTTGCAGCCAAAACAGTTGCTGTGCTCTGTCATTTCATGCTATGTATATAATGCTTTTCTTGTCCAAAATCAAACCACATCAATTTACAGTTGTCTTGTTCTTTTTCCTGAAGAATAATCATCTGTTCAGTTTTTTCATTAATTTCACAAAGATCTTTACTTAAATTTAAATAGAAATGCCACTTGTAAAATTATGAATTTAGAAAAGCTTATGTTTATCTTGTGTCAAACCTACAAATAATTTTGCTTTATTGCCAGGACTTTTTTGCCCTGGCAAATGAAGTAAATGAATTAGAAGAAATACATATGGAAAGTCATGATCTATTTCTGTTCACTTGCTAGGGTTATGTTGGCATTAGGCCACTGAGTCAGTGTTGTTACTCGCACAGATACAAACTACAGGGAGACCTGGATTAGGCCAGCCTCTGGAGAACACACAAAATTCTCAGGAACACGCTGATTTTAAGCCTTTTCAAGGTGGTCTGAGCTTCACTCTTATCAGTGTCCCACAGTAACTGCAATTAAGAACAGCGTCTATCATACTCATCTGAACTCAGTAACAGAAGGATTAAATTTACTTCAAAGCACCTGGACATACCATCAGTGATTTCTGAAATAGCATTCACCGACTGCAGAGGGGATCAAAGGCAAACAAGTTGCTCTTGCTGCCCCTGCAGTGTATTTCCAGTGGTCATGTATGACAGTGCTGTGGCAAGCAGCTTAAAAAGTGCCTGGAAGATGCCGCAGATCTTGATAGATGATACTCCATCTGGATATCTCTCAAGGTATCTTTTAAAGTATTTTTTGGGTAACTACTTTTCTTTCTTTGGAAATGCCAATTCACAGTATTTTAAATTCTTGGATGTTTGGGATGATTTAACACATGGCCAAAGAGGTCACTTTTTTTGGATTATCTTAACACCATCAGGTGTTGTAACCATTAATGTGCTCATTTGAGCATAGTTTTGCATACTAAACCGGCATCGGTCAAAGTCAAAATCCATCACATGTTCCAAGATACCAGTCCCCTGAGACTGGTTTCTGAGGTATAGTCATGACGCGGTTTGTAACAAATAGATAAAAGATATGGGCTGCCACTAGAAACAGCCCCCATAGGTTGAAAAGTCAGCAACAGAATGGTATAACTGTTCAGGACACTATTCAACTCCTAAAGAAAACTCAAATCTGGAACAATAAAATAAACCTCTACCTGTAAAACCGGGGAACTGTAGTCCTTTCTTTTTAAGATTCCAGCTAAGCACATAACAAAGAGTCACTACTGTTTTAGTGATAGAGGTTTTCATTAGCAGATCTCAGAAGCATAAAAAAGAAGACAGTTATGTTAACTGCAGTCACTATGAGTTTCAAATTAAAGATGAAAAAAATGAAGCACAGGAAAGTGAAATATTTGGCACAGGACACTCAATGGGCTGGTGAAAGAGTCAGGAAAACGAAGGCAGTCTCTTCAGACTTGGTCCAGTGCTATGTTTATCAGACAGCTCTGCTCTCAAAAGAAGCCCTCCTATACTCGTGACGTTAAGGCCAAATAGATTTCCACATTTCCACAGAATTAGATAAAGAGATGCTAGCTTCACAACACCAGCTAAGTCATTACATGACTGGCTGAACAATTAATTGGGAGGAAATAGAGAAAGTCAGCTGACATATTATTGGTGAATTGGTACCAGCATGTCTGAAGCCAAGGCTTTAATTTAAGAATCCAAAGTTCACGTGTCTTACCATGTGCAGAGAGAAGTTACATTGTGTTTCATGACATCTGAACTGACATCTACATTTTTGAGGAGTATCAGTTTCTGTGATAGATATAAATACCTTTAAGGTAATACTATTGAAATTTGTTCATTGACATCTGACTTCCCAAGAACCATTTGATCCTTGGCTTAAGAGAACCTGAGGTATGTGAAGCAAGAGCATTGTCTCTATTAGAAAAATACTAAAAATTACACTTACATTCATTTAATCACCAACGGTAGTTCTTGACAGTTTCAGGTTTTATAGGAATCATAAACTTTCTATGAACAGCAGTCACCTGATTTCACAAATTTGCACAAGTATGCACAAGAAATTGAACATAAAATTTGCTTATATTTTGATGAATTCTCTATTATTCGGTAGCTAAAGAGGGGCACATACAGCCTCACTCTTTCAAAGTAACTAACTGGCTAAGTCTCTTATCAAGAACTGAGTATGAATTTTAGTCATTTGGGACAATTCAGACTACAAAGTAAGGGCAAAGAATAAGAAAAAAAGAACAGGAAATACAGTATTTACAGGAGGGTACCTAGTTTTGAAATAACTATCCAGAGTTATTTCTAAACCTAGTTCTCTATCTAAAAATTTTAGACATGTTTAGAAGACCTTTCTATTATTACTATTGGTACAGCATAGACAGCTACTATTGTCTACAAACCCCTTCCAGTTATCTCCACAAAGAAAAAATACTCCCTTCTTGAAAGTACTTAACCCAAGTAGGATTTTGATCTAATGAAAAGAAGAGCAAAAGATTGTGAGATGTCTAGAATTTTGCTGGCTTTCCATTGTCATGATTTTGCATGGAAGGGTACTCAGTCAGTGAGGTGGTGGGTTGTCCCCAAGTTCTTGGGCTCCTAGAATGAAAGTTGTATGTTAAGCCAGGCTCATGACTATGCATTTTGCTGTACACAATCAAGTATTTTACTGTTTGACTCTTGTTCTTTTACTGTGACAATCAGAAGGCCAGGGTTTTTTTTTATTTTGGAACTCTGTGGCTGATAGTTTGGAGTAACCATTGAACAAGTAAGATGAGGTACAGGGAAACCGTCGGGAGTGAAGACGATTTACCGCAGCTGAAGTTCTGTTCTAGGTCTTTGTTTCTGGGATGCTTATCTTTATTTGTAAATTAGCCAAATTATCTTTGTATTTTGGACTTCTTTGATAGGTATAATTGCTGTCCAATTGACATAGAAAGCCATCAGTTACAATTTTTTGAGAAAATGAAAGAGGTGGGTCAAGCTCAAATACTGCCTTATTTTAACTATTGCGCTAAGCACTCCTGGGGTATTTGACAGTATTTCCATACAGAGTAATTTCACAATATTATTCAAGCACTGAAAATAGTAATTTCTAGAGTTTCAGCACAGACTGTCTGTTAAATGGTGGTATTATTGGCCTTACTTGCCGTGGTTTTGTCTATATAATTCTTAAGAAAACACACTCCAAGGAAGAATTGCTGTAGTTAGTTTGTACTATTTGTCCGTGTTATACAATATTACATTGTGCAGGGAGTTAATGTGACTGAAAGCACGCAAGTTTTAAATTCATTTTCATTGTTTAGTCTTTGCTTACATTACAAAACTGTTTTAAAGCTGCCATGGAGAAGACATAACTCTCAAAAGAAGGAAGAAACAAAAGTCCAAGGACAAATTCTGGTCTGAATTCTCTACACTCCCTTTTTGATAGAGCCAGACTCAGTTAAGAGGCCATGGTGTTCCCAGATATACGTAGAATCCCAGAATCAGACAATGATTTGGGTTGGAAGGGGCTTTTAAATAAGATGAACATATCAGAAGTTGGATCTTTGGGATGTAATCCCTGTATACAGAAAGTTACATGATACATTGTTGATTTTGCTTTAACAAATATTTGAAAAATTGCAACTCATGTGGATGATTTCTCTCAATAATTTTTGTGTGCCTGACGTCATTGTCTTACGTTCGCAATTTCATGCATACTGGTTAGGCCCTTTCTGTAATCAACTACACTGGCATTAAGCATGCTCCATATAGACAAGGCAGTGCGAAACAGTCACAGGTCATAGCAACTGTGGCTACTGTGTCACTTCTTGGATACCTTATTTTTTCCCAGAGTTCTCCTTTTATTCTAGTGCATTCATTTTGCACTCCGGCAGTGTGGGGAAAATAAATAAATTGAAGCAGGAAAAGCATTTCTGATGAGGCCATGACAAAAGATCAGTAACAATTAGTATTTTATTTTTACAAGCTTTGTTTCAAAGTTGCTGGAGCAAGTAAAGGGGTTTTAAATAATTAAAGCGACATGCTAGTGAAATGCTCCCAGATTCTACTCTCTCTCACTCTGCTTTTAAACCCAGCAGTCTGAGCAGTATAATATTGCTCAAACCATAATCTTACAGCAATCTTATCTCTTTATATTTCATTTACATTTCAGTTAGAAAGCCAGAAGTGTCAGCTGCAATTTTATACTTTGTAAAGAAAGATCTCTCCAAAGTCTTCACTTAATTCTCAATGGCTGTTCGCAAAAGTTGTTATTAGAAGTCAAAAAGGAATGCTCTGGCAAAATAAAAAGTAAAGCACTATTTATTTCTTTAGCTGTTAAAGTGAGTCATTTCATACTGGAATATCTTGTTCACAAGGTATAGAGAGAGAAAGCTGAAAATTTAAGATTGGATTCTGTGAGAAATATTCAAATAAATTCTAAAAAATCTGATCATGATACAATTTTCTATGTACATTTTTAGTTTTAGGAAGGAATAGGTGGTAGGTCATATACAATATTCTCAGTCCTAAGAAGGTAGGAAACTTGTTTTTCTGCTCCCGTATGAAGATAGGCTGAGAAAATTTGGGCTGTTCAGCCTGGAGAAGAGAAGGCTGCGTGGAGACCTCATAGCAGCCTTCCAATACCTGAAGGGGACCTATAGGGGTGCTGGGGAGGGACTCTTCATTAGGGACTGTGGTGAGAGGACAAGGGGTAATGGGTTTAAACTTAAACAGGGGAAGTTTAGATTGGATATGAGGAAGAAATTCTTTACTGTAAGGGTGGTGAGGCACTGGAATGGGTTGCCCAAGGAAGTTGTGAATGCTTCATCCCTGGCGGTGTTCAAGGTGGGGTTGGACATAGCCTTGGATGAAATGGTTTAGTGGGAGGTGTCCCTGCCCATGGCAGGGGGGTTGGAACTCGATGATCTTGAGGTCCTTTCCAACCCTAACTATTCTATCATTCTATGATTCTATGACGTTAATAAATACCCAAGACCTTCCAGATTTAATGCTGTTTGAGAAGAAACTGGCAGTACAAGTTGATATGCCTTTGATGAAACCCAGCTTACTTATCAAGAAGGCAGTAAATTTCATTTCCCTGAATAGTACAGGGGAATAAGAAACAAAACAGGTTCTTTCCTTTGTTACACTTTTCCCATCATGCTTTTCACTACATAGTGACTCAGTTAGTTAGTAACATGATAAGGACTTCTTTTCCTCTGCACCTCCTTTGATGCATCCTCATGAGTGTTTCTTTAGCTATTGCCTTTCCTATCTGTGTGTTTTCTCCTCCTTTAAACCAACTTAACCAAAACTGTGAATTTGCAAATAGCATCTTAAGTCCAGTGTGTCGATTCCTTAGTTCATGCAACCGAGCTGTATTCAGTACCTTCAACAGAGCTCTTATCCAGTGCTAAGGAGTAAATAGATGGTTAGGTCTCAGACTTGTGCCTCTTGGATAAAGGTATGAAAGCCTGTAGCACATCACTGCATAAGGAAATCATATATATTTTAAATTTAAAAAGTGAAGAATATTAACTCTTGTCACAGTTAAATGCACTGAAAGTTAAAAACACTGCACGGTTATGGACATTTGGGGGTTTTGGTGTCCTAAACCACTGCATAATGATGCCAAAGCAGTGTTTTTCTAAGTGAGCATTTGATTATAAAATCAATGCATACATATCCTTTTCTCCTCCAAATCCCTTACCAAATCTGCTCTATAGGCTGTTTTAAGTCTTTGCCTCATTCTTATTGCAAATATTCACAGTTATATTTGGGGAAAAAATTAACTATGTTTTTAAAATAGATTCCTTCAAAGAATCAGTGTCATCTCCCACTACTATTTCCCTTTAGGTCAGTACATATGTGGGGACAGGTTTATGTATCACCTCATTGATCAAAATCTATATAATTTTTACCAAAATCAAAATCCTCATAAGTGAGGGTGAGCCCTTCTGCTGTTGAACAACTCCAATGAGGTATTTTAATGCTATATTTTAGGCTAACGCTATACATTCTACCCAGCAAATTTACCTTGCTCACCTCTCTATGAGTGCAAGCCTGAATGCCGATTCAGACAAAGACCAGGAATTTTTTATCCACTGACTACTAGAGTATATCTACATATTCATTTAAGGTGGAAGCAGCTTTTATCCTATCTGCTCTGGAAAACAGTGGGTAGGAATGTTGGCTGCAGGGGTCCTTCCTATGAAGAACTAAAGTGATCCATGATAAAAGTCACCAGGGAGGGTAAGGAGGCATCCTGCTGAGAAGGTTGGATTATTGCAAGTTGCTGACAATCTTCAGCTCAGGCATGTGGGCTCCTGGAGCTGGATCAGGGAAAATCTGACTTTAAAATATTCCACACCTTAGCTGTCTAATGAATCACATTTATCCTTCTGACGTTACATATTCCTCCAATTACATTGCTATATGACTGTTTATTCACACTAATGACTGATGGCCTCAGCTAGAGCAAATCTGGACAGTTTTGCTAAATTGTTTTACCAGCTTCATAATTTGCCTCTTCGCTTTCTTTTTTTGCAATGAATACAAACAATCCCAACCTTTCTTCAGCTCCTTAGCACTATGACCTTTGTGAATGTTTTCTAATTTTCCTTTCTGGTCTTTCTGGGAACATGCTGCAATACTGACTGTAAGATTCAATCCTGCATCCTGTTCATTAACAACGGAATACATTTTTTTAATGTAGTACCTCTGTCCTTTTTTTGATGTAGCAAATCTGTTGTACATTGAAAAGATTTCTTTACAGAGCTCTAAACAGTGATGCAAAACAAAAAACATGGCTGCATTTGTATATTTAAATTCCTTTCCTTTCAGTGTGCAGAGCTTCAACTGAAATCAAGTCATCTGGGTTTGTTTGTGCTCCCTAGAGCCGGGTACAATATTTCAGTGCCATTTTTCCTTTAAGCAGATCCGTACACTAGTCTGTATTTTTGGGGTTAGTGAGAGCAGGGTAGCCTACTATTCAATGGCTCTTAATCCAGCCTTCAGAGCTGTGGTTTACATATGTTTTCTCTTCCATCTCACTGTTCCACTGTTCAGGTGGTTGCTTTGAATTCTTGTGAATGTTCGTGTTATAAGCTTATTTACACAGTAAAAACTGATCATTTGGTAGTGATTCTTCAAACAGGCAGCATTAGTGCTCAACGGTTTAGGATTATTTTCTGCAATAATACATTCCTGTATATAAGCAGAGAATTAGTGTAGAAATCAGGGCTCAGTTTTACGTTTTGACTTAATCTCTTTTGAACTAATACCGGATATTTGCAAGTATTTTGATAGACAATTCTTTAGGCCCCTGCCATGACGTGAGGTCAATTAGAGGAGACTCTATTCCATAGTTGGTGAAGACATTCATTCAGCACCCAGTGCTCCCTTTCTATGGCATAAAGCATTTATCTGTATAAGGAAAGAAAAGTGCAATCAGCACCATCAGTGGAGACAAAACTATGAGAAACTCATAAGATTCTACTTGCTATGTTCAGTTCATTCAGCACTGCCATTGTCTGGTAGGACATTACCTAAGATAAAGAAATGAAGCAATGTGAAACTCCTAAAATTAGACTGATAATTCTTAATGTTGTTGATAGTCAAAGTCTAGCTCTCAAGTTCAGCCACATATTAGATAAAATATATAACTTCTCATGAACGACAGTCTGAAATGACAGGTTTTCTGCCCTGATAAGTGAAGATACATCATCTATGCTCCCTACATTAGACTGCATCAGTGGTATTTGTGAAAAAAATCTCATTACTCCACAGGAACTGATTATTTTAAATGAAGTATTGAAACTTGTCAAAATACACACTCACTTTTTGGGCAGTAATTTGGATAAACTTGAAACTGATGAGGGTGAGTCACTGATTGAAATTTCTTTTCTGTCACACCTGTGTTATCAGCTCCAAACAATATGTAATGCTTCTGATTGCACAAGGAAACCAGTGGATGTTATAAAGGTAAGCTTGCAGGATTGGCCTATAACTGAGATTAAAGTTTAATATCCACTAGTCTAATACAAAGAGTGAGCACCCTGAGCAAAGGACTGAATATGATGTTCACTGAAAGAACCTGCTTGGATGAAAAATCCAAGGAGTAGCTTTTTGAACCTGACAATTTTGTTCACAGGTAACATTCTGCTAATGACTTGAGACTGAGGATCAGGACTGTGGAGTTTTGAACCTTCAAGAGTTAAAATGGCCCTAAGTGGAGAAAGAAGAAATGAAGGTTTGGACAGGAGTAGCTTTTTGGATGAAAAATATCCTAAATAACAACAAATAATTTCAGTTTACCTGAGAGGGGATAAAAATCCCCAGCTCACCTCTTTGAAGCAGAGAAGTAGAGCAAATTTGGAGGGGTGTGGAGGATGTGTGTGGGGTGTATTTGTGTTTGGTTTTTGTTACTTTCCTTTAATGCCTTATACTTTTGTGATGGCACTTGACTGATCTGACACAGTCATCCTTACATGTGACCCAGTCTGCCATTAGGGACTGCACAAAATGTCATTCTCCTGGCAGTGTCTCATGTAGCAAAAAAGGGGAACAACTTGGAGATCTACACAATATTTATGATACATTATCAGGGTGACTGCAATGTGTAGCTCCCCTGGACAGCTTAACCCCCTGTTACTCAGGGTGTCAAGGAATGGTAGGTGGCTTATGTACCATAATAAGTGACAACGACTGCATGCTTAGTCATATTCTGCACCATCCCTCCTTCCCTTACCCTGCCAGCACTGCCTGCACGACTGCACCCACCTTCCGTACAGGTAAAGGGGGAGTGTCCGCCTCCAGTCCCTCCCCACCTCTGTTCCCCCAGCACAGAAAGCACCCCTGAGAGGAGACTTCATGACTTAGCGTTTCTAGCAGCAAGAGAATGAAAGATGAAGGTGGGATCAGGGCAGCATGAGTGCTGCAAATTGCTATGGGGAAGACTCTCTTGGGAGCAGCTGACTAAAAGTGCTGGGATTTTGTTGACTGCTGGGAGTTTGGAATTGGGTCTGCTGGGATTTTATTGACACTGCTGGGATTTTGTTGACTTCCTTCACTATTATTCTGTCTTACAAGACAACTGCCTCCTTTGGCGAATACCTGCAGACAGTCCAGGTTTTAATTAGGTCAACTAACATGGGAAAAAAGCCAACTGCCAGGCAGTCAGTACATCCTTTGGTTGTTTCTCCTTTTTACTGACTGCATTTATGCGCCAGGAAATAAAGCGGTCTTCAGAATCACCTGGAAGTGTTAAAATGCATTTTGTCTCATGTGACTTCAATATGACAGTATGATGTATCTGTTGCTCAGTATCCTCTCCTCTTCCCAATCGAAAATCTGCCAAGGAAAAAGGGAGAGAATAAGGGCGAAATATTTCAAATACTGATGACGCAGTTTTTACCACTCCTTGCCAAATTCTTGATGCTTTCCAGACTTGCAGTGGCAGATAAATAATTGGGATACCAATATTAGGTACAGCTCACTACAGTAACTTGACCCAAAATGCAATAAAGAAAGGTATAACACTGTAGAGCACTGCAGCTGTAAATGGAGGAGGAATACAGTGGTGAAGAGAATTAGTGTTCAGGAGTGTAGGACTGAGACAAAGAGAGGAAAAGACCATGGAAAAGAAAAATCAAACCAGAAAAACAATGACACCTACACCAGAACCTCTGATCAAACCAGCAGGCACCTCTGGTATGTGGTATTGGACATCATAAAACCACCCTATGCAGTTGTTTACTTGCAATTTAAAAGTAAATCATGATGAAAAAGCAGTAATTGTCAAACACTTATCACATGAACCAAGTTAAACCAGTCATGTGATACCAGGGTGAGAGGCTAAAGAGATGGTTGGGATTTCTGCCAATGCCTGTTATTTAAGTGATATTTTTTACCAATGACCCTGCATTTCTCAAGCTGCTATGCAGTAAGCTCCTTGTAAGGAAGCAAAAAAGAAGCATGAGATTTCTTAACTGGATATGGTAAGAATACACAAGAAGCTGTTTACAGCCCTTAGTGAGATTCTGTAAAGATTATCTCTTTATATTGCCTTCCTTTTTATCTTTGATTGGTATTTACAAGAAGTAAGTTTTCCTACCCATATTGGAGGTGTAACGGGCCAAAGAGAAACCCAGGGCATAGGAGGAAGGAAACCAGACTGGAAATAGCCTAGAAAAACAGGGAACGAAGAGTGACAGACATGCACATACAGAGGGTAACAAACAAAGGCAAACTTGCAGCAGAAGTAGTCAGCTGGAGGAAATAACAAATCTGCAGCTGACGTAAGCTTTTTCTCCTGTTTTGTTGACCTATAGAGATAAGGGTGGCTTCTGCAGACCTCCAAATTCTTATGCATTGCACATGAAACTCCCCTGGATGTATCATTTCCCCTTATTCCCCAGGAGCAAGAGAACACACACGTCTATCCAGCAAGGTGCTGTGGCTTCTGTCCTGCTCCACAACCTGCCATCTGGCTGAACGTGTTGCCTGCAGATCACAGCATGGAAAACAGCCAGACACCATGTTGTGCTACCAGCAGGAATGTCCTCAACCTGTGAGTCCCTACATGTCAAGCAACACACTTGCCAAACGCAATGTAAGATTGCTATCCCTGTGGCAGTCCACAGGTTCTCTCAAAAGCTAGAAAAGAAAATGCTGCTGTGGACTGTACAAGGCAAAGGGGTAGGGCTTACTCTCACACTTGCAGTGGCAATGTAAAACCCTGGACTCAGAGGCATTTTGCTGTGGAGCTTAGTGGCATGATCTTTTCTTCTGCATGTGTTTGTCTTAGCAGATGAAGTTCCTACAAAAACAAATGATTCTCAATAAAAGAAAAATGAGGAGAGGTACTGCCTCAGTGTGAACTTTGTGCAGAATTTTATTATGAACTAGCACACAAAGCTATTACACTTTGTATGCTTGTCCAGTTGGGAATGTGGGCAAATTAACTCCCAATACACAGAAAAAAATTAAGTGTGCTCACCGTTGCCCCCAACTTCATATATGCATATAAGAGCAGAACTGACAGAAAACTTGATGTAAATTAGAACAGACATTCAAGGCATTGGTACCTGGGCATTTGATTTCTGTACGCTCCATGAATTAAGAAGTGAGTTCTCAGTGTTTTGATTCAGCATAAGTGACTTTTCCAGGTTTCTCTACAGTTTGTTAAATATCTCTGATATTCTACTACTATTCTTCTTTAAACTTAATTTTATCCAGAAATGCTCACAGATAAGTCGAAAGAGGCTGCAGAGAGATGAGCTCCAGTGCAGTTTTATACCTATTATACCTAGTTGTTTTTTCTAGCAAGGTAACCGATGACATCTATCTTAATTTCTTCACATCTGCAATACTCACAGCAGTAAAAAAGTTACAACCTGATGTTTCCGAATCTTGAAACGTTCCTTGTTTTACAGAGGTATTGCCATCCTCAGAGATGAAAATGGCTATTAATGCTTAGCTTTGGAGGTCAGAACTCAGCTTTTCCATGTTACCTCCTTGAACTCCCTTAGCTTATTTATTAATTATTCTGGGATTTTCAAAATTAGGACTTTGCTTTAGTAAATTAGTTTATTAAGTGAGAATCTCATTATATGGTTCTGTTACTGATGCACATAGGAATAGATTTTCCCATAAAGGCTAAGTGGATTAAAGTTCCTTGCATTTACATCACCCAACGAGGTATACATACTGCCACACACCTGCTTTGCTTAAATGAGGGCTGTGCCGGTTCCTGGTACTGAGCATGAATTAATGCTTCTTTATGCTGAGCAGACAGGGGTAAAATAGTCAACAGCGCAATAAAACTTCGCCTGAATTCCTCAAGGAGCACACAGAAATGAGCCTCAGGGCTGGATTTGCTGTTCACACCAGCTGGATGTGATACCTCAGGTCCTAAAAAGCAGCTTTGTAACTGTACCTCAAGCTTTAATGATGTGAATATATGACTTCTGCATGATTTACACTGCAGCTAAAGATGTTTTCTAAGCTAATCTTTCTGACTGCACTGCAATGGGTTTGAAGGCCTTTCGCCGTCAGCTCTTGCTGAGCAGCAGCTCAAGAAGATGCTGCATTGTAATTTACTGATAACAGCAGCTCGGCTCAGGTGCAATAACTGACTACAAGAGAAAGTTTAGCCCTCTACAAGGCAAAGCCAGACATGTTAATTAAGGCTCGCTGAGCGGCGGCACGGCCACGAGGGCTCGGGCATACACGGCAGGCGACGCCGCCGCGCTCCGGTCATGATCGGCGGCGGGAACCTTTCTGTGCGGCGACAGTTTCCAGCCGGACGCAGCCGAAGGACCAGCCCCGCTCCCGCAGTTGCCTGGTAACGCCGGTTACCGAGGCGGGGTGCCGCGGCCCTTCGGCGGGTAGGGGTGTCGTGCCGCGATGCTGGACCCGGACAGCGGGCTGTCCCTCACCATAGCGCGGATCGTGCAGCGGCTGAAGGGCTCCAGCCTCCACTCCCAGCTGGAGCGACAGGCCCGGGTGAGCCCCGACCTGGCGCCGTACCCCCAGGCCGCCTCCCTTACCCATTTGCCCTTCCCGGTCCTTTGTTCCCGGCCGTCGCCCCAGCCTTGCCCAGCCCAGCCCAGCCCATGCGGCCTTTGCCGGGGGGGACCCGGGGCCGGGCCTCCCCTTCCTTCCCCTTTGCTCCACTCCTCGACGGGGCCGGAGGGCGGTCTGGTTGATTTCTAGAACTGTATTGTTAGTTTCTCCCCTTGGGACTGAAGGGTTTCACAGTGAATATGAAGGCTATCCTTTTGAAATCTCGCTGCTTCATATAGTTCCGAAAGTGAATCTTTTAATCTCTAATTTGGAAAGCTTTAAATACAGCCCCACCCCTGCAGAGTGCCCCTGAGAAAATGAGAGTTTGGTGAAAGGAAATGAAAATAAATGGAAATGCATAATGGAGTTCATTTTTATAGCTGGGAAGGCAGTTGCTTTTTAAAATTTAGCAACTTCTCTGCACTTGAAACCAGATTTTTGTGTTTCAGCTGAACTTCATTTAGGATGTTTCAGATGAAAATTGTGTCAGTTGTTGGAACCATAATAACATAGTAGTGGTCCTGTAACGGTGGTGCTATTGGGCATTACTGAAGTGTTTTGGGTTGGGTTTTATGAAATTTGGGGTGGCGTGGTGTTTGGGGTTTTGGTTTTTCATTTGTTTTTAAGTGCCAATTTCGTGTCTAGCTGCTTTTCTAAATGTACGTCTGCTTTGCTCCTGTTGACTGCTCTCTGGATGTATGAGTAAGCAAATGTGCCTAACTTGAAGGGGGCTGGAATTATAAGAGTATAGAAGTTGGATTCTCCTAAGTGTTGGGCAGTTCGTCGTCGCACATAGCCTGATATGAGGTGTGGAAAGTAAAGTTCAAGACCTTGTCTTCAACAAAGGCGGTGAACAGGTTCTGTTTTGTCAACTCTGTTACTGATTATAATAAAACCTTTATGTTCTCAGCTCCGCATTCATTCTTTTGTTTCTGTCTCCCTTGAGGACTGATTTCACAGTAATTTTATACTTTGCGTGTTTGTTTTGAAACACGAGTAAGCTAGATGTCATCAGGACTTAGCGGGGTGTTTAAACTCCGCTAGGCTGGTGGGTGGCAATTTTGTACAGCCTTTTTGTACAGATAGATGCTCTGAGGGCCTTAGCAGTGCCCTTCCATGGTGGTGTTTGATATCTGGAAGGGCAGTTAAATCCCTAAATCCTCCCTGACTCTGTAGCATATCAATTTATTCAATACAAGCAGAAACTCTGCATAATCAAAGCATAAGGTAACCTATAAAATAAATAAAACATGATCTAATGACTGCAGCCAAATTTGTCATGATAGCTTTGTAGAGCACTGTATGTATGTAAGTCAGAAGATTAATCATACAAAGTGTTGAGGTGAGAGAAAATAATCAGGGCAACAAATACTCAGGTTGATTCTTAGAGTAGGTGTTTGCAGAGTTTGTAATAGAAGATTAATAGAAGATCTATAGTTCAGTGTAGTGATCTGAAAGACTCAAAAAAGTATAGCTACATCAACAAAAGGATTTCTCAGTGTAGAGAGCTGTGCACCCTGTTTGTCAGGAATCTTTATGTTCTCCTTGATCTTGAAATTTTTTTATTGACCTTCCATGCATTTATGTTCTTTCATGCACAGTATAGATTTGTTTTATTTGTAATGCTTGTATAGTCATATTATTGCTATACTATGTAGTTGCAAAGATCCAGACAGTGAGTACCTTATCTTTGTCCATCACTTAGCAGCAGAATTCTGAATTTGCTGCTCTCTGTGTTAAATGAAAGTTTGATTTCCCTTCCATTACATGGGGTATTTCTGAAGTTGCATTACGAAATAGGAAAAGCTTTGCTGTGCATCACACCTGAACTCCAGTTTATTGATAGGAGGTGATGGTTATTTTTCCTTCTTCTGGTTAGCAGTCAGTTTCTGAACAATGCTTCCTCTGCACCAGTTGCAGTATTGTTATACAGATGCTTCCTTTTTAAGTGATTTTAAACTATTTTGGGGGTTACATATAGTATTATGAGAAATCTCTTGAGGCAGTGCATTAGAATAAAACTTATTTTTTTTTAATTTTTATACTACGATTGCATTTTACCTTTACAAAGATTCCTCTTGTCAGTGTAGAAAATGACCTTGTTGATACTCTTTCCTCAAAATTATTTACTGTCTCTGAAAACATGAGAGTCAGAATGGATCATAAGGTCAAATATTACCTGCGATTTTTCAGTTTGTATAGTCTCACAAAGAGTATTTTAAGTATCAACAAAAACTATGTTTTGTAGATTCATCTCTTTTAATGTCTTGGAAGGAGAGCTGATTCTTTCCCAAGTTAATAGAATTTTTTTGGAAGACGCAATATCCTGGCATTATTTGTGAGAGATGATAGAGTAGCCCTGTGGTTATGAACTGATCACACCAGTGCTGTGCTTGGCTGTCACTGAGAGCCTGAGCTAGTGTCAAGGACTGTGATACACAATCTCTCTGAGATAAAGTTTGGCATGGGCAGCAAATGATTTGCTGCTACAGCTTTAGCTCTGGGGATACCAAGATAATTTTGTCCTGAGAACTGAGGTAGAGGTAGGGTTATGTGCTTGTTAGTGACAATTTGGAAAATCAATGTAAGGTTGATTTTGTAGGTTGAGGTATGGTATATTGGTAACATGCCTGCAGTTAATCCAAAGAGGTGAATGCCAGAAGGAGTGTTGCCATGCCTGTCATTTGCTTTGGAATTTCTTTTGAGCATATTTTGTAGTGTGTTGGAAAGGAAATAATAACAGTTACAAAGAGCCAAAATATTAGATACTAGGTTTTCAACAGGTAGAATTGCTGCTGGGGTTACTGGGGTACACAAGGCTTCAGTTGAATGAAGAAGCAGAGGAGCTTGCTTAGGGAATGCTAGGAGCACTGCAGCTGGGGTACTGCCTGACTGTGTGCTTCTAAAGGGAGTGCAAATACTCATCTTAGAATTTATGTGGAGTGAACAGTTTCCAAGATACCTGAAGGTGTTATTTCCATGACATTTTTCTCCAACAGTTAAAAAAATAAATTGGTACTGATCACTACTTAAGTAGAAGATCAAATTAAGGAGGAGCATGTTTCTGTGAAGTGTAGCATTTATTTAATAAAACTAAGCAAATAAACATAGGCTCATGATTCATCCTGGATAATTAATGATTCCTTTTCGTGCATTGTATTTAACAAAGGGCTTACTGATAGAGCTTGTACTTTAGTTTAAATGTTCAGCGGTAACATTTGCTGTACAGTGAGTTTTAAATTGAATGCAGTTGTGTATGCATTGGACAAATTACGGAGTTCAGAAGCAGTGCGAGCTTGACTCACAGATTTATTTTTTTAGTAGCGTACATTATATGTTTTACCTTTTGTGTATTTTATTTACAGCACTAATTTTGTATTCAAATAAAACCTAAAAAAACTATTAGAACATCAACATTATATTATTAAAAAATTATCCTGCACATCTTTAGAAGAACATGACATTTGAAGCTGTTTATTCTTGTATAAAGCTAATCGAAGCTCTCCGTTACAACTGCTAGGTTATTTTTACTCGTATAATGGAGTTCACAATACTTTTTCACTTAGTGTAATTAGTGTAGAAATGTAGAAGGGTTGGAAAATTGTCAATTTAATCAGGGTTTTACCCTTCCTGAGATTTGTTTAGTTATGCTCAGTGTAATTCCTTCTTCTATTACAGAAATGTATAAACCAAACCTTTTCCCTTAAAATTTGTAGGATTTAAAGTGTTTAGGGAGTGTTATCTTGAAATTGTGGTCTTACTTGAAGTGGTTTTTAACAGGTGGGCTTCATCCTGATGGCAGAATGGATTATGTGAAAAAAGGTGAATGTTTATTAGCTTTCATTGAATTCACTTCTGCTAAAATTGGACCGCATTTGGGAGTGTGTGCTTTATTGTAATTTGGGAAATAATAGCAATAAAAGCTAAAAACATTGTGCACTTGTGCAAAACCATAATGAACACTAATAAATGCTCTAGGAGTGTACATACTTATCTAAACCCAAAAGGCTTTGAAGAGAAGTTATGGCAAATAGCCTGTAAAATATTTAGACTGTGTAAAGTTGTTTGCAGAGCTGTTTGCAGCAGGATAAAAATACGTGCTCACCTGATGCAGTTCCACATTTCAGCGTAGTTGGGTCACTTTTCTGCAGTGTTTGTTCTTGTTGAGAAAAGAAATAGTTTAGCGCAAGAGTTATGCTGGAACACTTTGTTCTGTCAAGCCTCCCCTTTGTATTATGTTGTTGGTACTCTAGCTATTTTCCTGTACTTCTTTGAGTGCTGTGCCTTGATGGCTCATCTGTCCTCTTGCATGGTCAATGCTGCCTCATTCATGGTGACTGAATGCCATTTCCAAATTTAGATGGTAATTTGCACCTGGATTTGTCTCTGTGTTCAGTTGCTCTACCAATCAATTTACTGTGCCCACCAGCGTTTTCCACCAAAGTGCTGTGCTATCCTTTTGCTTGCTTTCAGCCAGATCAATGTTGAGTGTCTGGATTTTCTTCTATCTTGGCATCCAAGCACACAGGAAGTGTGCATTTAGAGTATCACTTATGGTGGTGACTGCTCGGATCTTAGTGGGATACCTTGCCAAAATCAAAGGCAAAGAAGAGGTACAAGGAGGATTACTAGTGGTACCTTAGCCAGCTTTCAGAAGGTTTGGCAGAATTTTGAGTCCTAAAACTATCTCTTCTGTGCAGCTGAAGTAGAAAAGGGTGCCAAGAAATGCTGTACTAATAGCTTGTTTTATGCAAGAGCGTCTAATAGCCAGTTGCTTCTTGATTTGCAAGAAGCTGGCCAAGACTGTAGATGAACACGGGCACCCAATGCCTGAACCCCAGTATATCCATAAGAATTCACAATGCCAATTATATAGGAAAAGCAACTGGTAGGCATCAACTGTTATTAAAAATAATGTGTTATTGCTTTCTGAAATATGCTGCATTCATCCCTGTCTCCTTTCAGGATTGTTGGCCTGACTGAGCCTCAATAGTATGAATTCTTCCCTGGTCTGTTTGTCACTCTCCCGTCGTGGGTTGCTCCCCTGTATTGTTCACTCTCTTTTACCCTGCTTGTGATAGCCTCCTTATAGTACCAGATTTTATTTTCTTTTAAAAGGAAGATATTCCTGCATCAACATGTGTGCATTGAAATTGCAGTCTGTAGTTGTACCTGGGTGTATGCTGCATTTTGATCATGCAGAAAATGAATTCAGCTCATCAATACAAATCTCATCAAGGTGTTTTTTTCCTAATAAACCATAGCCAGGCATTTTTTATCAGTGTAAATCACAGTAATACTTTTTATATAAAGGAAATTTTTGCAACATACTTTTCATTCTGCCAAACCTTCATAGGGATGAAAATGCAAATGAGTCTTAGGCAGCATGTTGTACCAAGCAGTTTACAACAAACAAACCCTACTTAAACTATAAACACCTAAATGTATTTTGCAACGTAGTAAAACACAGAAATATGATGAGTTAGTCCAAAGGGAAAATAAAAGTGTGTGGTAAACCTGATCTGGTGATTTGGTACATCATCTCTGCTAAGTCTGCTTGACTGTACCATTTAGTTCCCTTAAACACCCATATAAATTCCAAAGAGGTATGTTCTTCTGTACTGGCTGCAACAGCTGTCTGAGCCATCTACCGGATTCTCCCCTTTCAGGTGAGAAATCTAATTTGAAGACTGAGCAGCAATCCAGTATTCAATGAGTCCATAACAGTAGCAGTTTCTGTGGCTCTGTAACTCTGTTTAGCACTGTAGGAATGTATTTATCATAATCCAGAAGTAAATAAAAGGAAAAGTGGAAGTGGGAGGAGGCTTTGGCAATTGCATCCTGAAATGGCAACAGTAGGGACAGAAATGCCCCCATAATCTGGGGGGAAAGGAGAATTTTCATGTTTCCTACATGAAAATTTGTCTCAGTAGGGCATTTTGCAGTCAAGAGAAGGAAAAGGATACAGGAAAGAGGCTAGAAATTTTGGTAAGTTAAAGATTAGCACCACAGTATTTGCTGCAGCTGCAGCAGGGCTAGGAATAGTGAAATAGAATTTGAGTGAATAAATTGGCATGAAGACATGAAGGTAACTGATAGATGCACTGATGAAATCCTTGGAGAAAGTTTTCCCCAGGGTGCTGTCCTGCTTCTTTTTCAACTGCTGCCCTGCTGCCTACAAAAGAGTCACTATTTCTTTGTTCTGCAGCTGGGAACAGGCTCTATCGGGAGCTGCAGTTCACAGGAAGGTCCTCTGTTGTATCTTTTGGCCTGACAGGAAATATGGGAACTCATCTGTGTGGACTGAACTTGTTTATCTCCTCTAATGCAATATATATGAATAGCCATAATTTTCAGGAATCCACACATAAGAAAAAGTCAGCATGAGTGTCAGACCTTCCTTAATGAGTCACGAGCCCACAAATATTATAGATGTGTGACCAGCAGAGGATTAAAATACTGTTCTTCTCGTTGCACTTCTGTCACTTCTGTCACTGCTCACAGTGTTAAGACAATGAACTGCTTTTTAATAGATTGTAAAGCTCTTTGTTTTGTGTGTGATTTATCATCTGTTGGTGAGTTGTATTTTTTAGGTGTTTTTTGCATATCTATAAAGGATTTTGAAGCGTAAGTTCCAGGCCCCACAGGTACACAACCTGTGGACCTTGGGATTGGCCATATTTAACCCATACTACAAAGTTGAACATGTGCAAAAGTGTGCACAAAAACTTCTGAGGAACAGTAAGGCACAGTTTGCCCTGTTTGATGTGTGTTACTTAGTTTAAAATGCATACAGGAGAGCCCCAGAACCACTGCCTTGCAGCGGAAAAAACCCCTCAGCCTGGCATATGCCAGTCCAAAACAGATATAGGACTTTCCACAAAAGTAGGCTCAGAAGGAACCATTCATAAAATACTCCTTGAGGCTGTTGCTTAAAAGGGCGATTTGTGAGCTGCCCAAGGACTCCCATGAAAATCTTTGATTCCCTACCTTTAGTGATGACCCTTTGCCAGCTTTTGCCATTGTGCTGAACAGGATACGTGACATGAGAGTTATGCAGTTCACCACACTTCATGGTTTGTGCTTAGGATCACCTTTCTTTCTCAGAAAGCATGCTTGCAGTCTCTTTGCTATTGCAGTCAGTAAACCAAATATAAAAGCTTCCCATACCTGTAGTGGCAAGGTGACTTAAAATAAGAGCAGAAATAATGATGCTATCAGTCTCTGCATTATTGGGTATTCCTCCTTTCAGGTGGGGAAAATGGAAAGATTTCCTTTAAATTCTGCATTGTGAATTCATGTAGACCAACTTTTCCAGCAAGCACAGCAAATTCCCTTTTCTATGTGTAAATGGTATGGATTGTGAAGTTTGTCAGTTGTGTGTGATGAAACTAAAGCATGCCATGCTATCTACAGTGCTCTTAGGGCTGGCAAAGTGCACAGGCTGATGAAAATTTATTTTTAATTGCAGCATAATTTACTGCAGTTGAATCAGCAGCTGATGTGTCTATAGTGTATTGCAGGTTGCTTTTGGTAAGAGGCATCTCACATTTTGGGGTAGATTATATGGCCATATGCTTCTAACATATGCCCTGAGCTGTCACGGCAGTGGAGTAAGTTGCACACAGATCTCCCAGTGTTATTTTCCAGTTAGCAGCCAGAGTTTCTATTCTTTTCTAAGCCTCTAGCTTTATCCTCTGGTGTAAATCAGCTATGGTCACACTCCACTTTTAGGGAAGTATGTATCAGAAGGTGCTTCACAGAAATTCCCGAGTTTCTGATGTTGTCCTTTTAGACCTTTACGGTCTATTTGGTTTCTCCTCTTCCTCTAGCTATAGAAGAAGCAGGAGGTGCTACAGCAGCTACTCCTGCAGGTGCTGAAAAGTCTGCAGCACCATCTGGGTGGTAGCGTCATGGTACGGTTGTAAAGCTGGTTGGTACCTAATTGTCTGTGTTGAGTGTATTTCAGTACAAGAGGCTGTATATACCCAGTAGTCACAGCTGTAGTGAGAAATGTTTGGTCCACAGTTTTCATCTGAAGTTTGAAGATGTCATTTCATATCTGAAAGAAGTGAACTGTGGGAGGTTAAATGAAGAGTTGGGGAACATTTTTAGTTTGATTCTTTCATGTAGAATACAGTGAGTGGCTTCTAGTTATTTACTTATGTACCTTATGACCAGTCCTTTAATGTGTAGTCTAGCATTTGTGCTTGCTCAGAGTAATAGAGATATATGGCACTCCATACTCCCGCTCCCTTCTTCTCTCTCCTTCCCCACAAACAGCTTTTAGCACTGATGTGAAAGCAAAGACATCGAGTGAGGAAAAGGTTGTCTGATATTTTTGGCTGCAGCTACCATTGTCAAGTTAGTAGGAAGCAGTTTGCTTTGTGTGTAGCCTTAAGCATGTGTGTTATTTCACTATATATATATATAATAGATATAACTATATATTACCATATACAACTTTCTTTTTAGTGCTTGCTTGATGCTTATTTATTAATTTTTCTTACTAGGTTAGCCTACACAAACCAGAAATTAAACTGGAATCACTAAAAGAAGACATTAAGGATTTTCTGAAGACATCAGGTTTGTAGTATTTCATTGATACATTTGTGAATAGTATAGATCTGTATAAGAATATATGCAACATACATGATGAAAGTAGTAATTTGTGCAGCTTGGTATCTTGTTGCTGACAATATCCATACATAAACATTCAGTGATTCCAGGGTATTAAATGACAGAGAGAAAATTAAAATGGAAACAATTACTGGATTCCAGCAGCATTTTGAAAAGCATACTATGCAAAGAAGGGTTTTTATACTTTTATAAGATATTGGTAATTTTTCTGAAAGTTCTGAATAATACAAGAGTTCAGTCACTTCTGAAAGTGGAAAGTAGCATTCATGAAGGTACTCTTGAATATTTTATTCTTTAATTTCCTATTTCTATAGGAAGTTGTAGGCTATGTCACTGTAATGTGAAGATTTGATGATAAGTTATTAAGATTTGATTACAGAATCATATAGAATCATAGAATAGTTAGGGTTGGAAAGGACCTTAAGATCATCTAGTTCCAGCCCCCCTTTAGTGGGACACCTCCCACTAAACCATGCCATCCAAGACTATGTCCAACCCCGCCTTGAACGCCGCCAGGGATGAAGCATTCACAGCTTCCCTGGGCAGCCCATTCCAGTGCCTCACCACCCTTACAGTAAAGAATTTCTTCCTCATATCCAATCTAAACTTCCCCTGTTTAAGTTGGAACCTGTTACCTCTTGTCCTCTCACTACAGTCCCTCATGAAGAGTCCCTCCCCAGCCTCCCTATAGCCCACCTTCAGATACTAGAAGGCTGCAATGAGGTCTCCATGCAGCCTTCTCTTCTGCAGGCTGAACAGCCCCAACTTTCTCAGCCTGTCTTCATACGGGAGGTGCTCCAGTCCCCTGATCGTCCTCGTGGCCCTCCTCTGGACTTGTTCCAACAGCTCCATGTCCTTTTTATGTTGAGGACACCAGAACTGCACACAATACTCCAAGTGAGGTCTCACAAGAGCAGAGTAGAGGGGCAGGATCACCTCCCTTGACCTGCTGGTCATGTTCCTTTTGATGCAGCCCAGGATATGGTTGGCTTTCTGAGCTGCAAGCGCACACTGCCGGCTCATGTTCATTTTTTCATCGACCAACACCCCCAAGTCCTTCTCCACAGGCTGCTCTGAATCTCTTCTCTGCCCAACCTGTAGCTGTGCCTGGGATTGCTCCGATGACTCATAAGTGATGATAAATAATAGTCAGAAACACCGTGTCTCTTAATATTTATTGTTGTTATAATAATATGATGGCTTTGAAAATATAGCATATAATTATTTAACGAAAACTGTGTTGACTTGTTTGAACAGTAGATGAAAATAAAGGATATTCAGCCTTTATACTGGTCTCAACTTTCAGTTTTTCCTGTCTTAATAAGATAAGGATTTTTCATCACTTCTCTCTGGTAGGTAGACATGAATTAGAGCAGGAGAGAAAACTGGTGACTGCAAAGCAACCTCCGATTCAAGTTCCATTAGTATTATTTCCTAAAGTTGTCTTCTTGGTGTTTTTTTATTTTAACAGGTTGGGAAAAGAAGCTTCAGAATGCTGTTTATAGCCAACTCAATGTGTGAGTTTATTTAGTATTTTTATTTAGTAAGATGTACTTGCATGTTTTACTTCTGATTAATTTGTATATGTGGGTGTATGGTGTGTTACTGTTATTGGCAAGATCTGTCATACCAAGGGTACCTGCTTCACTTCTTATTTTAAAATGCCATTATTTCTTTTTCATCCTAGTGAAAATACTGGACTGGAGAACATTTTAAGGAATGGGTAAAATAAATATCACCAAATTTTTTTGTAACTTTAGTGATTTGCTGTTTTACTTCCTAAAGTACCAACCATCATAATGTGATTCATGTGTGGCTGAGGTGGTTGTTGCAAATGAATTTTACTGATTTTCAGATGTTTATGAGAGCATTGAGTGTATTTGGTGTATTATTTAAATAAGTCATAAGATATTAAATCTCTGGGCTTGCCAGATCAGTGCTCATCATGCTTGGGATATGGTTATAAACACACCGAAATTTCTGAAAATCCTTTGTTATTATTGTTCTGCAAACTTTGTATTAGACTTGTGGGAAGCGTAAGTTACCTGTACATTCTGACAAGGAGGAAAAGTGAATTTTGTAACAGATATAGCCTTAAATGCTACTGTATAATAAGAAATGTATATGCAAATCTATTATGCTAATTTAAATAAGCTTATTAGAGTTACTGGTTTTGAGCAATGTGTCTTAGTTGTATGAGGGACTCATTTCAGCTGTACTTGTATCTGTTAGTAAGGATTCATCTTCACTGTACCTTTCATAGGAAAAATATTTACCTGTGTTTTGGACTAATGCCTATGCCTTTTTAGAGTTCATGGATGTAAGCTGCAAAATAATGAAATTAGCCCTGTAAATTTGAAACTGAGAGTAGCAAGATTTTAGGAGCATTGTGGAAAACCAAGAAACAACCTTGCTGAAATTTATTGGTATTGATTCCATTCTGTGCTTAGGGACAGAATTGTCTGGAGCAAAGCATGAAGTACAAGAATGATCTTATCAGTTAAAAATGGGAAGAAATTTGGGGAGGGTTTCCCAAAATCATATAATAAGAGCTGGCCATGTTGAATGGGGCTTTGAGCAACATGGTCTAGTGGAAGGTGTTCCTGCCTGTGGCAGCAGGTTGGAACTAGATGATCTTTGAGGTCCCTTCCAACCCGAATCATTCTATGATTCTGTGAGCTGCTTGAATGTATTTAAAAAAATGAAAATTCAGGCTAGCTATGAGAGAAGCTTTGTGTAAATTTTGTTTCCTGAAGGGCATTTGAGACAGTTAAAATTAAGCTGGATAAAATAACTCATTGGAAATAATGTGCAGTACTGGAAGATAAATTAGTCATGTTTTGGTTTTTTTTTCTTATTTCTGTTCCAGCTTTTATATTTTGGCATATGCAGTCTATGAATGGATATTCAGCTTTGCTTAGGTCAACACCACATTGGATATGTACGTGTTCAGTATTGAGTTTTAAAAGAAACTCCTCCAAACCCTATATTGTCTCTTGTAAAAAATACAGTATCCTGAATAGTGAAAGTTTGAGGGGTTATAAAGATGGCATGATGTGAAAAGGATGCACTTTTAAAATAGCTGATTTGTTCACAGAATTATTTTATATTACAAATATGTGAAACTATGAGGAAGTATTATCATAAGAAAAGATGAGGAAGAAATGTATCCAAAAAGAATGTTTATTTTTACTTCTGATCCACATTACTAGTGCTCTCATGAAAGAAGCTGTGTTTAAGTTTACAAATACAGGATTAATAAAAATCTGAAAAAAAAAAAAAGGCAAAATAAAAATCTGAACATTTAAAATGTACTATACTTTCTTTAAGGTTTCCTTGGCCCTGCCATCCTGCAGCACCACCTGAGCATATGAAAGAGCCGTTAGCTTATATGAGGAAAGCACAGGTTGGTTGTTATCAATTTTACCATTCACATCAGATCTTTGATTAGATTATTTTAGATTTACTGTGTATAATGTTGTTGTACAATTTCTGGGACTTATACCTTAGGAAAATCAAATTTGTAATTGCATCAAAATTAGTAATATCTTATATGGACGTTTTACCTGCATACAGGAGATGTTCAAGAATGAAAGCATTAGGATATAGTGGCAGGTAGGTGAAAATTGTAGAATAGAGTTGACGTGGAATAGGTCAAGGAGGAGAATTTTATGTTGTTGGCTGGAAGGAAAAGTGTAGCTATAGATATTTCACTTAAGGTTACAGAAATATTGTTTTGAGGAGGCACAAACAGGCGGTTTTGCAATGAAAGAGAACAGGCTGCAAACATAGGACAGAAAGGAGAGATACATTTAGTACTTAGAAATTTGAAAGGAAGATGAAAAATGTAGAGCTAAGGAGCTTAAGGCACATTGAAGGACAATGAGAGAAACTGATCTATAGAAGATTAAATGAGAATTTTTAGTGTCATGAAAAAATATTTTTGCTTCATTGCTTTTATTTCTTCACCAATATATTACATTCGTAATAAATTAAAAAAAAAAATCCACATTAAAAAAGAATGCTTGAAGAATGTGATCTAACCCAAGTATTTGAGGTAAGGATAAAATTATACTTAACTCAGGCATGCCTAGAAATATATTGCAGTATTCTTTTACAAGGTATTCAACAAATTGTGTTCCTTTTTCAATCATACGGTTTCCTGTTCCAGTAAGATTTATCTTGCTGTCCTGTGTTTCAGTCGTTAGCATTTGGGGACCGTATTGTATTAAACAATTTTTCCTCTGTGGTGTGAAATGTAATTCCACAATTTACTGCCTGAAAATAATCACTCTTATCAGTTTACTAATGGGAAAACCACAGAGGTATATCTATGTGTATGTTTGTCTAAACCAGTTTCATTGACTATTATTTTGTAAAAGCGTATACAGTACTTACAGTAACCAATATTTTTAGCTCTCTGTGGGAAGGACTGTTTTTCTAATAGCTTAGGAATGAGTAGAAGTCCTGACTTTACTAGTTTCAAAATTTCATATCCCTATTTCAAAGAATGTTAGGCATCCATATCCTCTGGGGTAGGCAGCTCAGCCACTCATTCACTCTCCCCCAGTGGACTTGGGTAGAGATTCAGAAGGGCAAAAGTGAGAAAACTTGTGATAAAGGCAGTTTAACAGTAAAGCAGAAACTGCACATTCCAGCAAAGCAACACAAGGAACTCATTTACTGCGTCGCATCAGCGGGCAGGTGTTCAGCCATCTCCAGGAAAGCAGGGCTTCATCAGTTATAACAGTTACTTGGGCAGGCAAACACTGTAACTTTGAATGCCCCCCTTCCTCTTTCTCCCAGCCTTTTTATTTAAAGCATGATGTCGTATGCTCTGGAATACCCCTTTGCTCAGTTGTGGTCAGCTGACATAGCTCTGTTCCTTCCAAACTCCTTGTGCACCTGCAGCCTACTCCTTGGTGGGGAAGCATGAGAAACAGGAAAGGCCTGCAAGCTGTGTACTCACTTCTCATCAGTAGCCAAAACATCAACACCCTTTTGGTCACAAATCCAAAACACGGCACTATACTAGCTACTATGAAGAAAAACAACTCCATCCCAACCAAAAGCAGTGGATCCTCTTTCGAATCCTTTCTTGAAATGCAGCTCTTCAAAAAAGACAGGAATCCTTTTCATATAGAAATATTGTTAGATGGTATAGTTGTGAAATAATAATAAATACATAGTTAGGAATTAACGTAATATTTTCTGAATATTTTGGTTTTCAAGATGCCCAGGCATTTGTTATTGTAGGAAATAGGTCTGTAAGAAAACAGTCATGACCAGATCAGTTGAATTACAACTAGGTTTTATTTTGTTACATTATTTGATTAAAGAGCAATAAACAATGTAAAAAGCTTACAAAGTTGGTTTTTCAATGATTTTGTTTAAAATATTTGGAAATAGCTAAAGTGCAAGCATACAGGTTGCTAGTACCTTTTGGGAGAGAAATAAAAGTGGAAACTTACCAACTTCCTTTGATTAGGTATTGGAAATCTAATTTTTTTTTTTTTTTAAGGGAGAAGATTTTTTTGTTTTATTTGTAGGTAGATTTTTTTTTCACTTTGTCTTTTAGCATTCCAGCAGTTGGAAAAGAATATTTTGGTGCTATCAGCAAAATTTATCCTGGCAGAAAAATGTTTTCTGTATAAGTCATAGTCTGGTTAAACTAGGCACATCCACTGTTTAGGATGTTGTTACGAGCTTGTTGACATTTTCTTCATCCTTTTCTATCTTAATCAATTTTTCTTTACTTAAGAATTCTGGAAAGAAGGGTAATACTGTCTGAAAACCGTCTTACTTTGATATCAGTTCTTAGAATGACTTTGGATCAGTAATTAAAACTATAATAGTATTTTTCTAAGTAGATATAAAAATGCATGTTATTAACCCTTTTTATTCTCAAATTGGTTCTGTTCCCTCATCCTCAGATAGCAGACCTGAAATTTTTGTGCAGTATTCTTTTCACTACCTCAAAAGAAGAACAGCTCTTTAGGAAAGGATAAAGCATTGACGGCAAGGAGTAGTAATGCCATAAATCATTCATGCAGTTATGGTATTGTCCAGTGTAGAAAAAATACTGTCATTAGTATTTGCATATCTTTGCATAATGGTGTAAGATAATGTGTATTTTCTGATTGTGTGTGCTTGAGAGCTGGTTGCGTGTGGTTTGAGATAGATCACTGGGTGTGGCTGCTTTAGTCTGTCATGGTTTAGGTCTTTCCTAGGCACAAAAGTACTATGTCTTGGAATTTTGTTTAAGGAAAAATGTCAGATACAGTATTTAGGATCTTTCTTTAAAACATGCATCCCTGGTGTTTTCTGAGGTGTTTGGTCTGCTTACAGTTTTGGGGAGATAGCTCACTTCTTCCTACCTTGTGAAACAGCAGAATTACTGCTTAAAGCTTATGCAACTTAATGCAGACAAGGAATTAACAGTAGATGCTAGGATTAAAAATCCGAACTTTGCTAATTAGCTTTACCTGCCCAACAGTGACTGATGTGAGTTGAAACATTCCTGAATCCATTGGACTGCTGTATCGACTATTTTCATAGCTACATTTTAATGAGGGGAAGTGATTGCAGACCTCTTCGACTATTTGTGTTGCTCCCAGAGTTCACTGGGAAAGCCTTTGCTAGATTTAGGACAACTTTGCTGCAAACAGTAATGAAGAAATGAAATGGACAACATGAAAACAAGAGCACAAAGAGGTAAAGAGTAGCATGAAGAGCTGAGTCCAAAGAAATGTTAGGAAGTGTTTTCACAGTCTAATATCTCCCATGAAGCTGGCTTCTAATTGTGTCATATGTAGATTTTACAAAGCTCACAACAAACTGAACACTGTCTTCTGCTTGAAACTTACAGGGTTTGATTAGAGAAAATGTACCTAATGAAATATGTGTCCAGACACCTGCAGAGTAGGTCTTATTAGGCACACCCTGAAAAAAAACACATTTCTGGGGTTCTAGAAGAAAGAATTTTAGGATTCATTATTGTGGAAAAAAAGTATAATCTTGGCTAGTTTGTGCAGTTGTGACATATTTCTGTGTATTTCTTGTCCACCCAGATTCATTTAACTGCAGTGGAAATTTATAAATGACTTTCTACAGGATAAGATAAATCTGATATTACATGTCTCTAATGGACGTGTTTGAAGGACATAGACCTGTTGGACCAAGTCCAGGTGAGGGCCATGAAGATGATCAGGGTGCTGGAGCACCTCTTGTATGAAGATAGGCTGAGAGTTGAGCTCATTCAGTCTGAAGAAGAGAAGGCTCAGGGGAGTCCTTAGAGCAGCCTCCAGTGCCTAAAGGGGGCCTAACAAGAAATATGGAGAAGGACTTTTTGCAAAGGCGGGTAGTGACAGGACAAGGGGGAATGGCTTTAAACTGAAAAAGGGTTGATTGAGATTAGACATTCAGAAGAAATTCTTCACTATGAGGGTGGTGAGGCACTGGAAGCAGTTGCCCTGAGAAGTTGTGAATGTCCCATCCCTGGCAGTATTCAAGGCCAGGTTGGATGGGGCTTTGAGCGACCTGGTCTATTGGAAGGTGTCCCTGCCTTTGGCAGGAGGTTTGGAACCAGATGATCTTGAAAGCGTCTTCCAACCCAAACCACTCAATGACTCTGTGAGATTGTTTGCAAATTCCAGTACTGCCTTCCTTGGTTTCAACTAAGTGGTGAAGGTTATCATTGTAACCATAGCAATCCCAGCAACGTGTTTCCTTTGTGTTAAATTTCTTCATAAAATTAGAGGAATCATCTTGGAAAATGTATTGTTCCCATTAATGAAATTACTTTTTGAACTCTGCCTTTTATTTCAGTTGATGCTTCATTCTGTTTCTGCTTACTACAGGTAACTCCACTGTCCTGGGGAGAGGGGGCATCTGGCTGTGTAGCCCTCACTTGGTTGCTTTTATTTGAACATCTTTTACTGGGCAGAGTCTTGAAGGATGAATTATGGCACAGTTTATGAGTATCCGGAAGTGATTTATTACTAACATGTTGCATCCCCAATGCAATAAGTGAGTTAATGCCCAGTCTGGCAATTGTCAGTCACACCTAGAGTATTGACCTCTGTTGCTCCTTGGAACGACCTTGCAAAGCTGCCATCTGCCTCTTCTGTGCTTCTTCTGTAGCTTTTCTATCTTGGAGCATATCCATGCCTTTTTTGTTTGTTTTTTTTCTCACTCCTTAATTTTGATGGGATCAAGTGTACCCTGGTGAATACCAAACTGAAGGGGGAAGTAGACACTTTGGAAGGATGAGCCACCCTGCAGGGAGACCTTGATAGGCTGGAAAAGTGGTCTAATAAGAACCTTATGAAGTTCAGCAAAGACAAATGTAAGGATGTTAAGGATAACAGGAAGGGATTTTATAGGTACATTGCCGATAAGAGACAGGTTAGGGACACCGTGGGCCCTCTCCAGAAGCTATTGGGAGAACTGGCTACCCTGGATTTGGAGAAGGCTGAGGTTCTTAATGACTTCTTTGCCTCAGTCTTTACCGGCAAATGCTCTGACCACACCACCCAAGTCTTGGAAGGCAGACGCGGGGACGGTGAGGGTGGGGACCCTGGGCCCACTGTGGGGGAGGATCTTGTTCGGGACCACCTTAGGAACCTGAATGTATACAAGTCAATGGGACCGGATGAAATCCATCCACGGGTCCTGAAGGAGCTGGCAAATGAAGTTGCTAAGCCACTGTCCATCATATTTGAAAAATCATGGCAGTCAGGTGAAGTTCCCGATGACTGGAAAAAGGGAAATATACCCCCCATTTTTAAGAAGGGAAAAATGGATGACCCAGGGAATTACAGACCAGTCAGTCTCACCTCTGTGCCTGGCAAAATCTTGGAGCGGATTATCCTGGAAGGCATGCTAAGGCACATGAAAAGCAACAAGGTGCTTGGTGACAGCCAGCATGGCTTCACTAAGGGGAAATCCTGCCTAACCAATCTGGTGACCTTCTATGAAGGGGCTACGGAACTGATGGACAGGGGCAGAGCGGTTGATGTCATCTACCTGGACTTGTGTAAAGCCTTTGACACTGTCTCCCATGACATCCTTCTCTCTAAGTTGGAGAGACATCAATTTGATAGGTGGACTACTCGGTGGATAAAGAACTGGCTGGATGGCCGCACGCAAAGAGTAGTGCTCAATGGCTCAGTGTCCAGCTGGAGACCAGTAACGAGTGGTGTCCCCCAGGGATCGGTGTTGGGACCGGTCTTGTTCAACATCTTTGTGGGTGACATGGACAGTGGGATTGAGTGCGCCCTCAGCAAGTTTGCCGATGACACCAAGCTGTGTGGTTCGGTTGATACGTTAGAGGGAAGGAATGCCATCCAGAGGGACCTTGACACACTTGTGAGGTGGGCTGATGCCAACCTGATGAAGTTCAACCATGCTAAATGCAAAGTCCTCCACCTGGGTCGGAGCAATGCCAGGCACAGCTACAGGTTGGGCGGGGAGGAGATTCAGAGCAGCCCTGCGGAGAAGAACTTGGGGGTGTGGGTTGATGAAAAAATGAACATGAGCCGGCAGTGTGCGCTTGCAGCCCAGAAAGCCAACCGTATTCTGGGCTGCATCAAAAGGAGTGTGACCAGCAGGTTGAGGGAGGTGCTCCTGCCCCTTTACTCTGCTCTCGTGAGACCTCACTTGGAGTATTGCGTGCAGTTCTGGTGTCCTCAACATAAAAAGGACATAGAAGTGTTAGAACAAGTGCAGAGGAGGGCCACGAAGATGATCAGGGGACTGGAGCACCTCTCGTATGAAGATAGGCTGAGAAAGTTGGGGCTGTTCAGCCTGGAGAAGAGAAGGCTGCGTGGAGACCTCATAGCAGCCTTCCGATACCTGAAGGGGGCCTATAGGGATGCTGGGGAGGGACTCTTCATTAGGGACTGTGGTGAGAGGACAAGGGGTAATGGGTTTAAACTTAAACAGGGGAGGTTTAGATTGGATCTGAGGAAGAAATTCTTTACTGTGAGGGTGGTGGGGCCCTGGAATGGGTTGCCCAGGGAAGTTGTGAATGCTTCATCCCTGGCGGTGTTCAAGGTGGGGTTGGACATAGCCTTGGATGGCATGGTTTAGTGGGAGGTGTCCCTGCCCATGGCGGGGGGGTTGGAACTCGATCTTGAGGTCCTTTCCAGCCCTTACTATTCTGTGATTCTGTGATTCTGTCTTGCACCTGGGAAAACAATACAGGAGTGCAGCACAAGCTGGGATTTAGGCAGCTGGGGAGCAGCTCTGTGGAAAGGGACCTGTAGGTCCTGGTGAACAGCAAGCTCAATATGAATGAGCAGTCTGCAGCTGCAGCAGAGAAAGCCAGTGGGATGCTGGGTTACATCAACAAGGGCATCACAAGAGATAAAGAAGTCCTTATCCCACTTTAGTCAGTACTTGTCAGGCCACACCTGGAATACTGTGTTCAGTTTTGGTCCCCGCTGTACAAAAAAGATGTGGACAGGCTGAAGAGGGTTCAGGGAAGGGCCACAGAAATGATCTAAGGACTGGGAAGCTGCTGCATGAGGAAAGACACAAAGAACTGGATTTGTTCAGCCTTGAGAAAAGAAGTCTGAGGGGAGACCTTATCACCCTGCTACGGTATTTAAAGAGTAGCCACAAAGGGGGAGACTTCCTTTTTTCAAGGAGTCACATGGAAAAGACAGGGGTAATGGGCACAAGTTACTCCTCAGGAGATTTTTCAGAATGAGGACAATCAGCCACTGGAATAATATCCCCAGGGAAGTGGTGGATTCCCCAGTGTTGGACACCTTTACGATTCAGCTGGACAGGGTGCTGGGATATCTAATCTAGACTGTGCTTGTGCCAAGAAATGTTGGACCAGATGATCCTTCCCACCTGGTATTCTATAATTCTGTGACTGAGCTTGATTATTTCAGTTTGTTTTTTGATCTGCTATCAACACCTCTGTATTCTGTCTTTGTTTCCACTTTCTTATACTGTATGGCTCTGTATAGTCTGTATGGTCTGTATAGACTGTATAGTCTTTCTGCTCTCTTGCTTCTCATTTCTTTCAGCAAGAAAACCACTTTTCAGCAAAAATAGGGTACTGTAAATGCTCTGCACCACCCCTCCCTGAGAGAATAACCAGTTTGTTTAACTGCAGCATTTGGAGGGCATTTGAATACAATAATTCAGTTAAATAAAAATATTGTACAGAATATTATAAAAATACTGCAATTTGGAAAGCATTCCATACGGTTGAAACTCAGACCTGTTTTGTTTATGCAAGAGAAGGTGAAGGGATGAAATTTCTATCGAAAGATAGATATTTCATTTGGTGGAAGAAGTCATGGGAGGGCCTTGCGAATGAAAGCCAAAATGAAACAGTTACAGACAAGATCTAATTTTTAGGTTTTTTACTGAATGTTTGAACATCCGCCCTTCATTCACTTCCTGTTTAATAAGCTGCAGCCTCTTCTGGACAGAACTTCAAGTTTGAGAAACATGTGGTTAGACCGTAACTAACTGCTGTAGAATTTGTGTCTAAACCAAATCACAAATAATAAATAGAGGTAAATGATATTAAGAGGAGTCTTTGCATTCATTTGATTGAGGCCTGACTCATGATCCACAGAAAACTCAATTAAATACACAACTCACCAGTGGTGCTATAATCACAGAAGCAAAATCCTAGGTCAGTTGACAAGGAAGTCAATACTAGTTGGCATTAACTTCAGAGGAATTGCCATGGATTAGGCACCGTATGGTGTGTTTGAAGTCTAATGCAGTAGTCAGAAGAACCTGACTGCTCTTTAAGCTGTCCATTTGCTGCTGAGGTATTGTCTACTTCTGATTTTCTGACTAGAGAACTATTTCCTGAGCATTATTTTAGAAGACATTCTAGTATTTTTTTAGTTATTTTTTTTTTTAGCTTTACAGAATACCAAATTTCTAACTTCTTTAACTTCTGAGAACATTTAAGATACCTTGTTTTGAGAAAGACTTGCACTTCCTTCAGGTCACAAAGTGGAGAAGGTGTTCTCCACAGTTGATTGTCCTGCTTATAGTCATTTGAAAAATGTATGTTGATATGGAAGTTTGATCATTAGGCATATGTCAAAACCAAATAATTGTGAAATACATGCTTTTTGGAGATCTGAAATGTGAACAAATCAATTTTCTGGTTCTTTATTATTATGTCAATGATATAATTTGGTTGCTCTGTTGTTTCCATTTAAACAAGCATGTAAATATTCCCTTCATGGTTTTGCAGAGTCAGTCAATGATTCTTGCTAGCCTTATAAATAACTTTTAAAAGATGCTTGTTATTACATGATAAATGCAATTGGAGGAAAAAGTAATTCCATATAATTTAATTTTTGTGTGTTTTAGGGAAGCTGGGAGAAGCGAATATTAAAAAGTCTCAACAGCATGTGCACAGAACTCAGTATCCCATTAGCACAGAAGGTAATGTATTAACTTTCTGCTTCCAAACTGACCGTTTTTGGAAATTAAGCCTCATCTTGCACACTTGTAACACAATGTTCATTTTACACATGGTTATTAAGAGCAGAAAGGCTGTTATTCAGGTAATTTTAGTGCAGAATAATTTTTGGGGATAGTAGCAATGTTCGCAGCACCTCAACTTGGGAGAAGATGGAAGTCTATAAGTAAATCTTCCTCTTTGCTGTTGCAGTAATTATCCTCTTGAGGGAGCATCAGCATGTTGTAAAGCTAGTTGCTATTTTTATTGCTTCTATTAGAGCATTTTTATGTGCAGACTCAGCTGTGTAACTTCTAATTGTACAGCCTGTACACAGCATAGATAAACTTTCTGTACCAGAGGAAACTATATCTGAACAGGTACTTTGGAGAGAGGTACTGATTGGTACATTGCTAATTTCAGTGTTATTCATTCTGCTCTGTTTTGGTTCGGTTTTTATTAATTTAGAGTCTTTAATTTTAAAGATCATGGAATTGGGAAATAATGGAAACAAGTTTAAGGATACAGCTGTGTTTGCTTTTCATGACAGTGTCAGGGACAGGAATTTGATGATGAAGTCCAACAGCTCAATGGAATGAGCAATAACTCTTCAATAATACAAAACTGACTACTAAACAGCCTAAAATTCATTAGTAAACACCTGGGCTTCTTTTTTCCTTGCACTGGAACTTGGACTTTCTACAGTAGAATATACCTTCAGGCTGGGGATAATTTGTAAGCAAAATAAGTTTGTGTTGCTAGTGCAATCTTTTTTTTTTTTTTTAATGTGTTACATTAATTTATGTGTTTGAAATAGGCATGGTTTTACTCATTCTATTAAAAAAAGAAGAGTTACTTTCTTGTGCCTTTCAGAGGCCTGCAAGTGAACAGAAAGAACTGCTTAATAAATGGAATGAAATGGGAACTGATGAGCCAGGTAAGATCCACTAAATTTATGTACATTAAATTTTTGTACATGGAAAAATAGCATATACATCTTATTTATCAGTCAAAGATCAATGTAATCACTTCAAGATAAACTGATTTAAAATTTTTTTTCTCGTTGGTAGTGTTTCATATGCATAAATAAATATTCATTTCACTGGGTTTTTTTTTCAAATTATTTTATTAGCTTTGAATCATCACGGAGAGGTTATGGTATGATGTTCCTCATTCCAGTGCTTGAGGGATTTATACAGCTAGAGCACAGCTCCTCTTAGTGTTAGCTCAGGCTAATAGAAGGTGTTCAGAACTTTGGATAATTAAGCTCAGACGTTTTATTAATAAAATACAAACATATAATTTGCACAGAATAGTCAGTTGCATTACACTTTTGGAGAGCAAGGATAACTGCCTTGGTGATGGCCAAGTTCTTTAAATTATTTTTGCAAAGGTACTGGTTTGTATTGCAGAACCACCTCTGCAATGGCAAACACTTTTCATTGATCATTTATGGCTAGCCCCTATTTTTTGTTTGACAGCAGTATATTAAATTCAACAATGTATTCTGTTAAAAAAAACAAACCAAAACTCTTGAAAATCATCTCTGTCCCGTATCTAAGAATGGTTCAATCCAAAGACTGGAATGTTTGGAGAATATGTGGTAGTTGTAGCCATGATATCTGTGATAAAGTTAATTTAATCTTTGCTCTAATCTTATTTCAGATCTAAGTCTCTTCCGCCCTGTTTATGCACCTAAAGATTTTCTTGAGGTAAGCATTTATGAAACAATGACTCAGCCATTGACTTGGATCCATTATAGTCTTTTATGTCAAGTAGGAAAAATAAGTAAGTGTATTTCAAACTATTTGTCCTTTACAGCAAGTGAAATTTGGCATGTTTCTGACAAACTTTTTCTAAAGAGCAGTTTGGGGCTAACTTTTTTCCTCCTGAGACCCATTCTCCATCTGATTTTATAAATAATTTTACATTTTAAATTGCAATGTTAAGCTGATAATTTAATATGTTCTGGGTTTTTATTTCATAAATTGACCTTTTCCTTTGCCTCCTTACAAATTTGGGTTCTTTTTGATTTTGAAAATGTTGAGGTACAATTTGATAATTTAGGCCTGTATATACAATAGTTGCAGGAAATGGTTTTATGCTGAGTGTACTGTTTGTAATACTGATGATGCTAAGAAGAGTTCTGAATGTAAATTTCTCAATATACCGAAGGAATGACAGCTACTATTTTTCAGGTACTGATGAATCTTCGAAACCCAAATTATGAAAATGGAGACCAGCCTAGTTTCAGAAATCATCTGGGGCTAATTCAGGTTCCTCTAAAAGTTAAAGATATCCCAGAATTGGTAAGTATATTTTTTCTTACAAGGGGTTTTCGTAATAATTATTTTGCCTTGCTAATGAATAAGATTCTAAACAATAAGGAAGAATTTTAGTATAATGATAAGTCACAGAATCACAGAATCACAGAATAGTAAGGGCTGGAAAGGACCTCAAGATCAAGTCCCTCCTTTTGAAAGTATAAATCAATTTAAACAAGTAGTTAAAATACAGAGCCTAAGAAAGTTTTATGAAAAGGCATTTTTAATGAAAAATTAAACAGCAAATTACCTGCAAGTAGGAAGGTTTTTATTTTATGCCACGTAAGTTTGATTTGTGACAAAAATGTACTTCTGTATGTGTTATTCACTTACTCTTTTTTTTTCAGTGTAGTTTATATTAATTCTAGAGTTTTATTTAATGCTGTACAAGATCAGTAACCTGATAACCAGTTAGCTTCTGATTTTCTTGTCAGCATAACTTTAAATCTCTTTATTGTCAGATTGTAAATGAAAGGAGATGCTTGGGTATAATTGGAAAATAGGAGAGCTCTTAATGCTTCAGTGATAAGGCTCTTGATGATTTTCTGCCAGTAGAAAAACTGGCAGCTGGGTTGGAAAAGAGTAGAGAATTAGAGATCTTAAGGATCAGCTTAAGGCTGATCTTTAATTTACCACTTTATTAAATCCAGGTGTAGCTCACAGTTGACATGAAAAGTGGGGCCTATAACTAAAACTAGAGTAGGAATTGATGTGAGATTCTTCTCTTTAAAAACCTGAGCTCATATTTTGTATTTAAGCACTTAAAAGAGCTGTGTGTGGTTTAGAAAATATTTGCATTAAGCCTTCAGAAGAAATGTCTGGTGATTTAGAGAATTAAACATTGTTAATTACTGTTTTATGGTTTTGTTTTTTTTCAGAAAGAAGACTTCACTGAACTAGGCTTAAATACAGGACAGCTGGGTATTGATGATTCAGCACAAGTGCCTCCTGGTTAGCTAATGCTGTGCTTCAGTCATTTAAATAGAACACTACTGAGTGTAGAATACTTTGCAATTATCAAGTAATTTGTATATTATTCCCCATAATAAACCATAAATACTTGTTCTGTAACTGTGATTATGTTTTACTAAGAAAATAACTACAGCTAATAATAGAAAGCATTGTAAATATGAAGGGTCAGATTTGGAGAAGATGCAAAATCATCACCTTAAGTTGAAAAATGTATTAATTTCAGTGTCTTTGAACACTTCAGGGTCAAAAGAACCAAATTATCTGTCTCCAAAAATACAGAAAATATCAATAAATGTTAAGCCAACTAACATATATGCATTTATCATAGAATCATAGAATGGTTTGGGATTGGAAGGGACCTTAATGATCATCTAGCTCCAACCCTCCTACCATAGGCAGGGACATCTCCTACTGGACCAGGTTGCTCAAACTCTCTGTGGAAATACATGGAAATATCCATATATTAATATTAAGGAGCTTTAAAAATGCATAGTTTCTGTTGTTTTTCTATGTGTGCATCTATTCCTGTAGAAACAGGTTTGTAGATGGTCTGTCCATATCAAAATGAAAAATGCTGTAGTATCAAGTGATTTTTTGTTTTGAGTGGAAAGTTACATTATTAAAAGTCTACATTCATGTAGTACTTTGGTACTTGTGTCCTTCAGACAAAAAAAATCTGTAGTATGATTCTTTCTTAGTTTTTAAAAAAGATGACTGATGCTGATGCAGATTAATTTTTAGTGACATTAGCAGTAAAAATCAGCTGAATGTAATGGCGTGGAGTAAAATTATGCAGACCACTACTAGCTGGAGTATCTTCATTTTTTTTTTTTTTCATTTATTCTTTTCCATTCTTTCCTATTTATTTTTTAGAGTTCTTTGAAAATGAACATGTACGTGTTGGACAGAAAGGTATGGATCTGTTTTCATCTGTAATTAACTGAGTAGCTAGGAATACATTTAGAAAATTTGTATCTGTTATGTGTACCTCTTAGAATTTTAAGAAATTAGACTAACATAAAGCATGCCAGCAGTACCTTTGCAATTTAGACAGAGACAGTCAGTAGTACTGTTGTCATTTAGACAGAGACAGAAAAGCAAGCATTTGCAGTCTACTGGTAGCTACCAGATACATGGCTCCACAGATATTTCATTAAAAATGGAATAGGAAGCATAGAGACATAACTTTTTGATAATAACTTATGCCACTACTGAATTTCATTTTAAAATCAAAAGACTCTGGACTCCCTTCTGTGCACACAAAGTTCTCATTAGTGTAATGGGATTTACGCCTGTGCGTCAAAACAGTCTTTTTAATGGTTATTTGCAATTGTAGAGCTTGCTAAATACTGCAGTACTTAGCCACTGTGGAAAATTCACTCATTTGTCTTTGTATATTGCTTTTTCGGAAGAAGTGTTTTTTGTAGGTTGAGAACTAACCTACCAAAGAAAAGAAAAGATAAAAAGAAATACAGTAGGAATGTTTGGAGTTCATCTATATCTGCACCTTGCAGTCTCTTGCAATTCCTGCTAAATATTATCACCATCAAAGAAAATAGAGTGGATACCATCCAAAAAGTCCTCCATGCCTTTTTTTGTTGCAGTAACAAAACAGTGACCTTTCTTTCTTCTCCTTTTGTGGTCCTCTTTCTGTCCCTTATCATCTGTTTTCTTATCCAAGAGCAACTCATTAGGTTACTGTCTATCTCTCTTTTCTTTTCCTGTTCTTTCAAATTTCCCAACCAGACTTCCTGAGCCAGCCATTCAACTCCACAATATAATCCTCACTCCTCACCTCTTATGTGTGTAGAGCAGCCCCTGTTACAGATACTGTGTTAGCTTTTCCTATATGCAAAGCCACAAAATTTTGTAAAATATAGGTTGGGAGGCTTGACCATAAACTGAAATCTCAGTTCATTCAGTGGGAATCTTACTGAATGCTCTGTTGAGTGTTTGTTATGACTTTGGTTACCACTGATATATTGATTTTTTTACAATAGATATATTGCCAAAATTGGGGAATTTTCCTTATTGTATGTAGCAAACCCCATCATGTATATAGCATACCTACTTTTTAATGTTTTCTGTCTCAGTAAGAAAAATAATTAAGGTAAACATTCATGGACACTGAGATGAATCAGTCTTTTATTAAAGTTTTGTGGGGAATGTAAGACTGTTTTTAATTTTTGCCCTCTTAGTTTAGGAAGAAGGGATCACACACCATCTGTGTTAAAGCTATGCAGGTTAAACAGAAAATTGGCAGACTCTTCTATTCCGTATCTAAGATGAGAAGGAAGGAGGGAGGAATTGATTAAATAGATTTATAATTCCAAACCTCAGCCTTCAAAGCCACGACAGCACAGATACTCTGAATACTGAATTTAGTGAAATTCAGAAAAGCAAGTTGTTTCTGAGAGACTTCAGAAAAATATGAGGATATGGATTTCATAAGTTCTGAGTACCAGTACACCACCTGTCTAATGTCTAGATAATATCACAGGAGCATTCTCCCAGTTCTCTCTGTTTTGAAAGACATTTTGAGTATAAGGGTATAGTTAATCACATAACCTTGATGACAAACCACGCTTCTACTACACTAGGATAGCTAAAGATGCATGTCTTTCAAGTTTATTGATTAAATAAGGGGATAATTATAGAATCATACAACAGTTTGGGTTGGAAAGGTCCTTAAAGATCATCCAGTTCCAGTCCCCTGCCGTGATGTCCATAGGAACATCTTCCACTAGACCCAGGTCTCTCAAGGGCCCATCCAGCCTGGCCTTAAACACTTCAGGGATAGGTCAGCACAACTTCTCTGGCCGACCTCTAGTGTCTCACTACCCTCACAGTACAGAGCTTCTCTCTAATACCATGCTCGAAGGTATGTAGAGTACTATATTCAGGATGAGGCCCTTGTGACAAGAGTAGCTAGCCTAAAGCTTCACAACAGTGACCCATCTAAACAAACCTGTCAACAGTAGATTATTTGTTTTATATCATTCTGAAGGAAAAACAAAATCTTTGAGAAAGAAAGTCTTTATCCTCCAGAGTATGTATACCAATAGTGAGAGAATATGATAGTACACTTGAAATGGAAAATTCTTGCCCCACGGTTATCTGTGAAGATATTTTTATAGTTCACATAAAAATAGAGAAGTCAAGAAATCAGAATGTGTGGCAATCTCCTATTTGAACTGAGATACCACTCATAGTTAAACAGAATTATTTTGTGGCTGTATACAACTGCTTTTTCCACTTGCTGGCAGCCTGCTAGCTGCAGTTAGCTTCGATATAGTCATAGATACATACTAAGAGATAGATACTAAGTGCTATTTTATGACAGGAGGTAGTACAGTCTTGACTATTAATACCAATTGCCTTGTTTCCCAGGGAACTACTTCAAAATTGCTTTGTGGAAACAGACCTTTTAGATATTTTCTAAATGCTAATGCTTACAGCATGATAAACCACTTTGTAAAGTAAAAATCAAAGTATTTGATAATTCGATAAACTTCAGCAGTCTTAAACATCAATTCCTTACCTGCTTTGTTTCTTACAGTTTTAGCAGAGCAAGATAGTGCTGCAGCTCAACAATATGTTCGTCAGGGATGTCCAACAGCGCTCCGTGCTGATCTGTGGGCTCTCATTCTCAATATTTCTAATCATCCAGAGGTAAGGAGCAAAGTGAGAATAAAATATGAAGACCAGGTGAAAATATGAAAGCGCAAGCACGTGTGTTCTAGTGATCTTTTTCAAAAATAATAATGTGTTACTGAATCGTCACACAAACTGATAAACATTTTGTGAGAAATACACATTTCTGTAAAAAAAAACCCTCCATGCTGTGAAGTCTTTCACAGCTGAAGTCTTTCAGGCTCTTCCCTAATTTTTTAACAGGTACTTGAGCAAAATACTTAGGAACAAATTATTAAATTGATCTGGCTAGCTCCTGAGGTTTTCATGTATGGTGCTGACTTTTTTGAAAAGGGGGCAAGATTAAAGTCCTGGAAAGAAGACTGAACCTCTTTTATCTTTGCTGAATTTTATAAAAAGATGTGCAATACCTTTTTCCTGGTTATTTGAATCTCTCGTGATGTGGTTAGGGTTGGAAGGGGCCTTAAAGATATCTTGTAAATTGCTTCATATGTTATTGCATATGTTCTATATATGTACAATCTAAAAGATAAGAAAACCTGATAAGATGTGGATTGTTTTCCTACTCCCTTGTACAGCAGCAGTTTTTTGTAGTACTTTGTATTTGACTCAAGTCATAGAATCATAGAATCGTAGAATCATAGAATAGTTAGGGTTGGAAAGGACCTTAAGATCATCTAGTTCCAACCCCCCTGCCATGGGCAGGGACACTTCCCACTAAACCATGCCATCCAAGGCTATGTCCAACCCGGCCTTGAACACCGCCAGCGACGGAGCATTCACAACTTCCCTGGGCAACCCATTCCAGGGCCTCACCACCCTTACAGGAAAGAATTTCTTCCTCATATCCAATCTAAACTTCCGCTGTTTAAGTTTGAACCTGTTGCCCCTTGTCCTCTCACTACAGTCCCTAATGAAGAGTCCCTCCCCAGCATCCCTATAGGGCCCCTTCAGGTATTGGAAGGCTGCTATGAGGTCTCCACGCAGCCTTCTCTTCTGCAGGCTGAACAGCCCCAACTTTCTTATCCTATCTTCATACAAGAGGTGCTCCAGTCCCCTGATCACCCTCGTGGCCCTCCTCTGGACTTGTTCCAACAGTTCCATGTCCTTTTTATGTTGAGGACACCAGAACTGCACACAATACTCCAAGTGAGGTCTCACAAGAGCAGAGGGGCAGGATCACCTCCCTCGACCTGCTGGTCATGCTCCTTTTGATGCAGCCCAGTCCTCAACAATGAAATCTTTTGCAGTATCCAAAGCCATACTATAGCAAATATAATATACCTTAAAAAGTTACATCCGATCTAGATCTTTGCAGAATTATGAGTAGTTTGATGCGAGGCTTTTGTTGCAATAAAAAATAACATTCATTAATTTGCTCATGAATGTGAGTATTTTAGTGTCTCATGTCCTTTGAGGATGTAGCCATTTTCTTGTAATACCTGGACATTTATTGGTAACTACTTAGTGCAGTTGTAAGATCTTGCCCTTAGAAACAAATGTAAATCTTGTTCATTGACAGCTTACCTGAGGAGTTGAAGTTATTTGATCTGGTATTAGAATGACTTAGTTTATTCCTTTTCGAAAAAATGAAATAGGGTTTTTTTTTTAGTAAACTTTGAATTTTCTGTAGAAGAAAGAGCTGTTGAAATAATGAAATCCTATACATCTTACTTAAAATGCTTAACACTAGATTTAAGTTATTTTTAATTATCAGGACAGCTTGAATTTTGGAAGTCTTTATGAGAGCAGGAATATGAGAGGTGTGAAATTAATGTTGGTTACATTGCATGTATTTATATTCTGTTAAACACTGCATGCTCTCAGAGCATTTTCATTTTAATGTGGAAAATGAAATAATTGATTAAAAATAAAGCCAGATATTCTGTTTGGATTAGTGAAAGTTAAGGTAATAATCAGAAAGATTACAAAATATTCTATGTTCATGTGAAGCATGAGTTGTTATGGAAATAGATTTATTAAAATCCATTTCCTTGAAATTCACATGGACAATTTTCAAGGTACCTTTCTTAAAGAGGAGCAGGCCATGTCTGTCTATTAATATCTTTGCCAGCCACTCCGTTAGTTCCTTTAAAAGCTAACTCTAGTTTATAGGTTTTTTTAATATGTGTTTATACTATGCATGAAGAGTGAATATTTTAGACATTCTCAAAAGGTTAGTCTGCTGTGAGTTTATTAACTCCATTTACTGTTAGATAACATGGAGAACAGTATGCTAATTGATCACAAGTGCCATGTATGTGCCTTTACTGTGTAATAAATGGGAATTTATCTCCAACTTACTGCAAGGATGCATGTGGACATGTGTCAGGGCCGCTATTACGTTCGCATTGACGTAATATTTTACATTGAGATAACTTTCTATGCACTTAGCAAATGATACTTGTGAACTATAGATTAAGAAGAAAAAATTGTATACACATTCAGTATTCTGAGATGTGGTGCAGTAGACATCCTCCTTTAGGAGACATTCTGCAGGGTCCAGAGCCTTGAGACTAAACTGAGTGGACTGTGTGCAGGGAGTTAGGGGTGAGGCAGTATTTTGTGATGATACTGAAAGAACCCTAGAAAGATGAGCGTAAGTGGGTGGAAAATGGTAATAATAACATCAAGAAAAAGTGGTAATTAAGGATGGATGAAGTGATGCTGACTGAAAAATTGTCACTGCTTTGAGACTGTTGAAATAAAGGATTGGGAAAGGATAAAATACAAAATCAACCCTCCCTTGCAACAGAGAGCAGAAATTATCAAGTCTGTGGACAAGATATCCTATGTTGAAGAAATTCATCTAAGCTGGTGATGTAAGTGCATATGAATGTTTTTCTGTCATATTAAACTGAGACACTATCTTCTAATGCAACAGCTATTGGAGCCTCTTATCTTATTTTCCAAGACTATTTTTGCATAGTATAGTATAGTATTTGTTATCCTGGGCTCTAAGCTACAGTTGTTTTATGGACTTTGAGTACTAAAAAAATAAATGCACTTAAAGGATAGGCTTTCTGACTGAGACCTAGCAGGCTGCCCATAGATCAGGCAGGAGAGCACACTGATTGCTATAGCTATGAGTTAGATGTCTATGGTTTGTTTTAAGCATTGCATTTATTAGCATTTCATAGAGATAAGGCTGTAACTACTGCCAGAATGGTAACACCCTGAGACATTCTTCTTGCATATACTGAATACACTGCTTTATTTTTTGTAATGTATAGCAAAGCACTTTTCATATACATGTAGCTGGTTTATGATCTACTGTGTTTCATATAGATTTTATTGATTTGTCTAACATTTCTCTGCCTCTTGTGTACTGTTTCTCTGCTGGAGTTACATCGTGTGGTTGCAGAGATTTCATGCTGTAATATTTCTGATTTACAGTTCAGGCTCTATTCCATTTATAGTTGTATGAATCTGTAACTCATGAGGACTGTGAATTTCCTTTCTTTAATGTAAAACGTTACGAGGGTTTAGTATCGGCAGCATGGTGTGTATTAGTGTCCTATATTGTTTGGAAAAATTTTTTCAGTAAAGCTCAGCCTCTGTATAAAGCTAGTATAGAGCCAAGCAAGGGACAATATTAGCAATCTAGCATCGCAGTCATAAAAAATGATAAACTGTAAGCTCTATATGCAGGTTTATTTAGAAGTGCATAAACACATTGCCTGATGGTGAATTGTTGGTTTTCATTTGTAATGGTACATCTTAGTGGAATTGTGTTAAAAGAGAATTTTGAAGGTTGCAAAGTCAAACATTTAAAAGCCAAACAGTGTCACTGTTAGTATTGTCTCTGCAACCAGTTCAATTTGCTGTGTATATGTACATTTTAGTGTACGATCTTGAATTACACAATCATAGTTTTTTCATGGGGAAAGTCTGCCTCATAGATTGCACAAAATGGATGGCACACGCTTACTGAGAATCTGTTAATTTTTTTTCCCTTCTGTTTCCTATGATTTATTCACTGCATGCTCTTCAAGCAGCGCTTAGAAAACAAAATTGTTCATTATCTCATAGGCTTTTTTTCCCCCTCTATTTTTTTTAATAGGTTGAAAATAAATCTTAATTCTGAAAATTCCAGCATGCAAAAATGAGTTGTGCTTTGCTTTACTACAGCTTTTACTGAATGTAATGAATGTAACTTCCTAGGTTTGAAAAGTTTAATAAATAGGCAAGGTGGTAGGTCCATAATGGAGCACTGTGTAACTGTGTGCCTTATCAGTTTTTTTTAGGTTAGGATCAGTAGCCTAAGGTACCCACTGTACCATTCAAACAGCAGAGAAACTAGTGGCAATAATGTGCTGTTATCATCTTTGACTGGCGAAGAATGTATTTTACAAGTAGATTTCATGGGTGTATGGTAAAAGGAAAGTAAGCTTTGGATCCTCTTCAGGGATTTGCCAGGAGGGAATTTCTTTAACTCTTTTGTCCATTATGTCTTTGCTTAATCTGGCTAGTTTTTGGTTTGTACTTGTTTCTGGCACTTCTGTTCCAAAATCTACAGCTCACCTAATTAATGCTGGTTGCCATTTTTTAGGCTTCATCCAGTTCCCACAGATCTTAGTGTCTTCTTTCTAGACTCCTGGGTGTCAGTCTTTCTTCACATTCCTTCAATGTCAAGAAATAGATGCTTCGCTCATCCACTGCTTGAATTAGATTTGAGAGGCAAGTATAGATAGTGCAATAGCATGACAAGGGTAACCTAGGAATCATTCATGAGCTGCCTATAGTTCATCAGTGAGTGTGCAGCTCCAGTGCCAAGGATTTCATGACAGGCCACAGCTGGACTGTGCCTGCACAGAGGATGCTGAGTTGTCAAAACCTTAATTTCAGAGAAGGTGAATCATCAAACTCTGCTTAAACTAGGTTTGCTGTGTACTGCTGAAAGATACTCTTCTCTCTTGCCTGTGTGCTGCTTTCAGAGCTCCCTTTTCCTTATGCTGTCAAGTGGACACAGTATGATGGTTTTGTGTGGGAATTGTGGTATGTGGCTTTGTAAGGTCAAGAGGGCTAAGCACTGCAGTACTGAAAGCTACAGTCTATATAAAAATGCAACGTTTTTAAAAAGGAAAAAGCTTACAAATCAAGGTTATGTTAAAATTTGGCAGACAGAGAAGAAAGGTTGAATCAGATGAAAATGACAAGATTTTGTCTTTATAGTTAATTTTAATTAAATTCTTAGTGTAATTTTAGGCTAAGAAAGATACCACATTTTTGGACACTCCTGAAACTTGAAGAAATGCAGCCGATAAAATAGTAAAATGAGACCTGAATCTTTTTTGCAGCCTGAGTGAAGCTTTTAGAAAGTGAGAAAAACTGATCACAGAGTCATGTGACTTGAAAGTAAATCTGTGACCAATCTTGTTTATGCTTCAAATATAAGGAAGAAATTATTAATACAGTGTGAATCATATGCCTCTTGTCTTACTAAGAGGCATGGGTAAGACTCTCTTGTTGGCAACTTACGGCTGAAAATCTGGCATGATTCCCAAGCCCAGACTTTTATTTTGCATCACAATAATCACAATTCAAGAGAGAATGAATGATGAGTACTGAGTTAAAACCTTTAGTCCTAGAATGGTTATGACTGGTTTTGCCTTACAAGTCCCTTTTTAGTGATTTCTGGTTTGTTTCACAAACTTTTTCTTGTCAGTTCTAGTTCAGGTGCACAGCTTGTCCTTCTGGTCTTTTTGCTAAATTACTGAACTCTTAAAATATTTAAGTATTATTATACTCTGCTAATATTTGCAATATATATTTGCTATTAATTTTTTCAAGGCAGAGTTTTGAGTTGTGTTTGAAGTTTCAGTTCATGCTGAAATTAAAGCAGCAGCAGGAAATGGTGTTTGATTTTCTCAGTAATGACCAAATTGCCATAGTGGGGTTTTGTAAGAGTAAAGGAAAAACTGGCTCTTACTTCTGAAAAAAGAAAAGTTGACGAACTGTTGACCCTTTTCATTTAAGATCATATTGAAGAAAGCATTCAACTAAGTTATAAAGAGCTTGCATTCAGTTTCTGGGAGTTGCTGAAGAATCTGAGACCAGTTGTTGCCTCTTTTAAGACAGTGTCCAAAACATAATGTTGCTTATTCTTACCACCTTTTTCATTGCTTAAAACATTTACCCCAACTGAAACAAATTGAGGAAAATTGGGAAGGATATTTATTTCTGAAATTGTGCATACTATTGGTTAAATAATTCAAATCTCTGTCCTCAGACAGTATTTGTCCATATTCTTACAAGTAGGTTGTTTTCTAAAATCAGTGCACAAGGTAGGAAATTAAAATTTTCTACACTACAACTTTGCCAAAGCAAAAATGTATGTTACAAAATGTATTAAATGCATGTGTCATTCTGGATTAACAAATAGCAAATCCCCTGTTCTGGTTTAAAGTATTGAATTTGTATTTCTTTTGGCAGACTTCTAGGGTTATTTTGTGGATGACAGTATTCACTGGCTATTGGTATTGCAATTAATGTAATTATTTACATTTCAATTAATGCAGTTGAATTAAAGCATAGGAAGCTAATAAACATTTTAAGAAATTAATGACATAGCAATCATGGTGTTCAGTATGATGCTATAAACAAAACTACACTGAAACTAGCACTCTGAACTCATGGTGTCAGTGGAGTAGAGCATCATTTATGAATATCTTTTTTGTCGTCCAGAAATCTGTTCTTCATACATTCAGTAAAGTCATTCCTTGCATACCAAATCATTAAATCTATTCTAAGTGTGAATAAATCAGCTGCAATTAAATTTAATACCAAGTTATTCTGTCTGTTAAGATGAATGGTCCAGGTACTTAAATGATTAGTTTTTAGTTGTGACTTTAAATAATTTTCATAATAACAGGAAAATCTATGGACTCTTGTAAGCAAATGTAAAACATAATTGAAAGGCTTTCTAATTGGAAACAATTTACTGGTACAGGTTGACCAAAGAAGTTGTGGATGCTCTATCCCTGGAAGTGTTCAGGGCCAGGCTGGACAGGGCTTTGAGCAACCTGGTCTAAGGGAAGGTGTCCCTGCCCATGGCAGGGGCTGGAACTAGATGATCTTTAAGGTCCCTTCAAACCCTAACCAGTCTAAGATTCTGTGATAATTTAGGATGGAGAAGCTTAGCACAGAACACTAGTGATAAAGTTCATTTGTGGCTTGGACCCACTGTGTGACCTCAGATGAAAGTATTATAAGAAGAAAACTTGTTTCTGTATATAAAGTGTGCTCTATAGGTGTGTCGCAAAAGATTACTCATTTTTTCATACCACTTTCATCTCCCACTTCCAAACAGCCTTTAGCAGTTCAAGGAAGTTCTAGAGAACTGAAAACTAGGAAATACTAATAGGGAAAGCATGAGGTCATTAGAATCTCTTTCCCAAGTTACAGTAGATTAGTAATTGCATTATCTAGTATTCTTGTAGCCGTGAGTTTCAGTGTAGCATTCTTTATGCAGGAGTACTTTCCTGTGCAACAGAAACAGTTAATCATGCTGTCTGCTTAGCACAAAAAAGAAGTTTGGCTTGTTGTATTTTTTTTTTTTTAATTAGCTTCTTCTGTTCTAATATATACAGTCATTTGAGATGAAAAAAAAGCCTTTAGACATTATTAATGGCAGTGTTATACTTAATTAGACTACGGTATTGATACTTTAAAATTGTGACTTTAATATTAGAGTTAGTTCTCTCTAGCTTTAAAGATATTTGCATAGTGCTGTATTCATACTGCAAATAATTTACATTTAGTAAATATTTATGTCTGATTCTTTGTAAAGAAATAGTGCAGTATTTATACCTCTGCTGTTTATTTCTCAGAAAGAAAAATGCAGATATTTTCCCTGTGGTATTTATAAGTGGTTAATAAGCACAGGGTTTGTCCTCATTTCAACTTATTAGTTTAATAATATATCAATTCTAGTATTTTTTAGGTGTATACTATTCACCACTTCTCAGTTTTGGGTTAATACAAAGAACACTTTGAGTGTTCCCTGGCCTTCTCTTAATTTTTTTTTCTTTTTTTTTTTCAATTTTCTCCCTCTCAAAATTCCATCTTACTTCCCATTTGCTCTTTAAATCCTTACTCCAGACTAACCCTTTTTGCAAATAAATCGGGAGTAAATGTTATGTAAAGAATATATTGGAATATGCAAGCATTTGTGTGGTGTCCACAGAGACACTGAAATCCGAATAGTTTTGTGAAGTGGGAAGGAGCTTTTGGACTCCTGATTTAGCTTATGAGAGATTCCAAATCCATCTGAAGCTGTGTTATTCAATCTGAAACTGTTATTCAATTGTACAATGGCAGAGAGGTGTTTAGAGATTTAGAATTACATGATGATGGTGCGATACATAATTTTTTTTCCTTTGCAAGCTCTTTCTAAGAAGAAAGGGATAAAATAAGCAAAAGCAGAGAAGTGCTTGTTCTGATTCTTTCACATCATTTCACCCTTGTGTAGTATGTTCTGCAGACATTGGGAAGTAATTTGAGTTTAAAAAAAGGTCTAATGTCTTTATATTCTTCACAAGATTTTTTTAATATATACGCAATTTCATCTTTACACAAATTTAAACTATTTGGAGAGTCAGATTAATATCAAATACTTGCAGCAACTCACTAATGCTGGAAGATATGACCGAACCTATTGGTGGAGAGGTGCATGAAAATAGAGGGTAACAAAGGAAAAAAGCTTAATGATTTTGAGCATTGAAAATGTTTTATGTGTAGAAAGACCCAAAGGTTGGAAATGCAGATCTCTTATTTGAACTAGTTCCTTCATTCTCATTAATTAGCTAAAGGGGAGGTTATTTTCTTATGTCTCAAATATCTGCTTAATTTCTTAAGGCTTAAACTAGAATAAACCATGATAGAATGCTTCATAAATTATGCAGTGAGTTCTTCGGCTGAACACATGCTTATATGTATTTTTTTAGTAGTTAAGAATTGGCTTTGTTGGTTTAAATATAAAGTTGTGTCTCAGTCTGATAATGATAATATTTTTAATTTCAGGATATCTTGTACTATGAACAGCTTAAGTCAAATGTGATTCAGCACGACCTTTTGGTGGACAGTCTGATTTACAAAGTAAGTAATTCACTAAACAGTGATTAGGTGATTTATACACTCATCTTGGTTTTTAAACAAAAAAAAAGTTAGATGGTTTCAATTCTGAATACTTTAATCATCAAGTTACTACAACTTTTTTAATTTTAAAATATGGAGTATATGCTTAACTGCAGCTCTTTCATGATTCAGTGGTGAAACAGTGTCTTCTACCGCTGCGTTAAGTTTAGCTTCTATGGGAGTCTGAAACCAAAATACATCTTTTCAAGCTAACTGCTGTGCTTTTTTAATTACAGGATGTAAAGCTGACAGCAAGCAACGATGACTACTATTTTGTATTTGAGGATTATTTATATCAGGTATGTCACTGTTTTTTTCTTAGAAAAGCTACAAAGTATACTCCAGTGGGATTATATCCCCTTTGAAGTAAGGGCTGCCTTTGTGTTTCATGCATAGTCAGAGTACAGCAGTAACCTAAACAGATCTGTTTGCTGATTTACTTATACTTTCTGTTCTGAATAACAGTCTTACGCACTTAAACAGATTAAGTAGGACAGGCTTCTAAAGCTCATGCTCTGAAGGATTCTGCACAATGTCTTTTTAATGCAGTAAATGACAAAATATGGAGTCAGCTATATTCTTTCCCTCTCCGGCTTTGCAGTAATGAAATTATGAACAGCTTTGGCTTACAGAGATATTAAGATTTGAGAAGTATATTCGCGGTTCCAGTTATAAAAATACAGTGACCTACTGCAGTAAGCATAAAAGATATTGTGTTGACATATTTTGAAATTGAAGACATTGATTCTGAATAAGGTAGTGATATGTATGGTTACTTTCAGGATTGATCTCATTCCAAAGCTGCTTCTAGCAGTGGGGAACCCTGCTAATTTACAAAGAATTATCTTCATTACTGCCTGTCAAATGCCCTTAAATAGACGGAGATTACATTTCTGAATTTCCTAATATATAGTTGATTGCAGTGTCAACATAAATGTCATGCAGCAAACTTACCATTTTCACAGTGCTTTCAATTTCATTAGTCACATCAGTTAGGTTAGACTTGCTTAATTTTTCATTTTTGAGCTACATGAAACTAAATGATTTTTTCTTTGACGGCAATAAGTAAAACTGCTGGTAATTTAACTAAGCAAGAAACTGTCCTTAATGTTGTTTAGTCCATAGAGATATAAAAATATACATTACTATTTAAGCATGCTATTCAATCATGTCTGTATACAATATTTTAGTGTATTAAGCATTTCAACTTTAATACTCAAAACTATAACCTCATTAAAGTACAGGGTTTTTTACTTAAAACTACTTACAGTATTAAGATCTGTATCTGAATTTGTTTCTGAATTAAAATTTGAAAAGTGACTATATAATGACAACTCAAACATTGATATTTATTCACTAAAATACTTACATGTAGAAGTTTTTCTTGATTTAAGGGTCAAACATGATCATTATTGTAACTTCTCTTCAACATAGGGTGTTGAAAATCTCATTCTTATTTCTGCTTTGTTCATTATATAGACTACTAAGGCATATTAATTAGTCATTAACTGACAGTTCCAGTAGACACAGTATGATAAGCTATGAAGGAGTATGAACTAGTAGACAGTATAATCTTTTGGTTTAAGACCATCAGAAATAGATTTTATTCGTCATTCTTAATATACAACACAGTTGAATATTTAATTTTTTTGTATATATCTCTATTAACTAAAAGAATGATTACAGATTGCAAAACATAGAAAGGACTAAATAATCCTTTTATTTTGTAATTTGAAGGAGAGTCACCAAAAATATTTGAAAAATTGTCTGGTTTCCCTGCAAGTCTTTGAGGCAAAAAATATCTCAAACTTCTAACTATTACTTGCTCTAGGTTTGTTTGGTACTTTGTGGTATTCTTCAGACTCTTTTCTAGAGGCAAATTATCAATTTTCCTTGATAATTTTCTCTTTCAGCCTGATTTACAAATGCATTGATGCCAAATGATTTTGTTTTATGGCCCCTGGAAAAATTCTGCAGTATGAGTCACTCTGATACGGAATATTATTTATTGATTTCATATGATAACTGGGATTAAATATTGGCTAAATAAAATAGGTAATGAAAATGTTAGTTTAAGACAGATGAATTATTTCTATGCTTCCACTGGGTTTGTGTTTTTATTGTTTTTTTTTCATGACTGCGTACTGCCTCTGAATTTTCCAAGTCATTGAGAAAAATGTGGCGTTTGTCTGTCTATTACTTACCAGATAAAGCATCCATCAAAACGAGAAAACTTGAGCGTAAAATAACAATGAGGATATTTGTTTGGATTATTAGTACCCCTTTTGTATCATGCAATTCTTTTTGGGAAGAACACTGTGAAATTATGTCATTTATTTGCTTTGATAGATTTGCTTTATCCCAAAGTTTGCATGTTTTCATTACTTCTTTGTAACTGTTGAAATAGAATACAATTACTTTGAATATGGTAATTTATTTTTGATAAAAGCTTTAGGTTTGGTGTTTTTTTTTGTTTGTTTTTTCAGTCCTTTGAGATCCATAGCTTTCTTTTCAATTTTGATTATAAATGTCCAATAATTTGTCAAACAATTCTGTACTTAAAAGGGGTTTGTGTCATTTCTTTCTTTAGCATTATCATTTTGTGAGCTAGAAACATAGTATGCGGATTAATATGTGTTTAAATTCATTTTTTCATGCCAGAGGTTCAATTTGAATACTTTAGTCTTACATCCTGCATGATGAGATGACAACATGCAAAGAACTTTACCCAGTTTTTAGGTATAGTCATAACTTACGTTTGAGCTAGAGTCTATCTCTTATAAAGATGCAGAGCCTTAAAGACTTCCAGATACTGGTACTGGACACTGTATTCCTAAAAAAGGGGGCCTCAAATGAAAGTTACATTCTTTCCCCTATGAGAGAAGATAATTAATGCCCCTCTTAGATTAGTTCCTTTTCTTTCACCTCAGTTAACATATACAGAGAATTACATTTGCCTGTGTATTGTTATTGTCAGCTGTATTTTGGCAGCTACAAAAATGATTGTATATTGCGCAAAAATAATATTTAGCTTAAACTGTTTGAGATAAAGAGCCTATTTATTTTTTAAAAGATGTTTGCATCTGAGAAATAGTTTTGAGATTCAAAAGAAGAAAAAGTCTCAAAATATGACCTGCTTCCATAAATAATTGATAAAAGCAAGGATGTTCAGATGTCAGTGTTTTGGTTTTGCATGTTTCCTTTTGACAAACGCTGTTACCTGGTAAATATTTGTAATAATTAGTTAAAAGAAGAAGCCATTCGTTTTTCTGCACAATGAATTATGTAGTGAAACACCATCTAAAACGTTTCCACCTTTTCACCTTGGCTACAGTTAAAGCGAACAGTTAAAATATGCCAGAGCAGAGAAGGTTTAAGGTAGGCGAAAAAGTCAGCAAGTTGAAGTCTGTCTTACTTCTGCCCTCTTGTGTACATTCTTAATGGTGCATGAAAACACGAACATTTTAAAGTACAATACTAATTATTACACTTTTACAACTGCATATAGGGCAAGATTCTTTATTAATTTTTCCTATTAATGCTTTCACTATTTAATTTTATACTCCATTGCTGTGAATGCTGTGCTTTTCATTTATGTAAACAATAAAAAATTCAAATATCTTTTACGAAATACAATGCACATTTCAGAACTTTGGATAGGAAGTGAAAATTATACTCTATGCTTTTTGAAAGAACATAGATATCATGCAAGCATTCTGTAAAGCTCCTGGGAACAAAAGCAAATGTAAGGATCAGTCTTCCAGAACTGCACACATGCAAAAATGGAAATGTTTCATTTGCTTATTCAGTTACTAGGACTTCCTTGGGTCATAGTAACTGAATAGAAAAATAAGCTAATAGACATCAAAGCAGCCAGGTGCATGCACAGTCACTAGTGATGTGACAGAAGGGGATAAACCCATGCTGAGAGGCAAAGAAGGGGGCTGGAGAATGAGGATATTTTACTGACAACAAATGGATGTGATGCTAAAATCATGGCAAGTTCAAAACAAGCCTGGAAATTTGAACAGGAAAGTAAATTAACTTGGTCAAGAGCTTCCAACCTTATTAGTTCTCTTTGATAGCATCCAGTAGATGCTAATTCAGGCTGGTCTTCGAATGTGTTTGACATTGCTTCATTGATCCAATAAGTCATCTGATTCTTATATGCTGTCTTTTCTACAGGTATTACTTTGTTTTTCCCGAGATACGTCTGTATTGGAGCACTTTACTTACAGTAGTGCTACCCCACCCAAATCATACATACGAGGTAAAAGGAATTGAGTTTTAAAAAAAGGTTGTGGAGATGTAGTAGACTACATTTAAAGAATATTTATAAATATTTCATGTATCCAGTTGACATCTGCACTGATTCTGTTATGACAGTTTAGAAGCTGATCACATGAAGGCCAGATTGCAGTGTTCTTTTATTGTAGTTTTATGTGTATAATTCTCCAGTGTTTTACCAAAATAAATTAAACACACAACTCTGACAGTAATGGTAAACTCTTGACAACATCTGCCTTCATCAGAGCCAGAAATTTAAATACACAATATTGTCCTATGCAACTTCAGTAAATTTACAACTGGAAGTGATGGTAGGATGTTATCTTCCCAAAGCAGTATGCTTTGCAGATACTTGTAGACAGAAGCAGAACATGTTCCTGAAGAATTGTGGGCTCTGTTGAAAGGTCTGGGAGAGTAGAGCTTTACCAAGCGGACTTACACTGATTTTTTATGAAGCATGACATCTTCCAGAATGTTGGCTTACATTTGGATTTTCTTTGGTTTAAGTTCTCCTGTGAGTCTTTCTTAACAATCTTACTTGCCTTCTCTGCTAACTTCTCATGCTGCATCCGGACTCTTTTTTTGCTTCTTAGATCCTCACCCACCTTGGCTTTACCCAGAGATTCCTAATTTTGTCTTCCTTCTTGAATTATTCAGCCATCCAGTCACCCTTTTTTTTTTTTCCCCTGTACCTTTACCTTCTTCATTCTGCCAGTTTCTTTAGCCAAAGGGGATTCCCACACCAAGTACTTTTTTTGAGCAGGGCATGTGCTGGCAGTTTTCCTCTTGCTGCTTATGTCACTGGAGGCAATGTTTGTTTTCTTTTTTTTTTTTTTTTTTCTTCCTACTTCATTGCTTTTTAGGTCTTTCCTCTAACTCTCTAACTGAATTAGGGACTTTTTCTTTACCTATTTCTTAAACAAGCAAAAGGCTCACCTGAGAGCAGAACAGCAGTGGGATCCCAGGTTTCCCTGGGCTCTCTGCTAAGGTAGCCATGGCAGCCCACAAATGCAGTTATGGAGAACATCCTACTTAGTCATAGAAAAATCTCAGGAATGGAGTTGCTGAAATCTAAATCTCTGCTGAACCTGTGTAGTGTAAATCCAAAAGGCTTCTTGGTCCTATTTTTGGCTAGTTTTCCAAGAGATGTGCTTTATGCTAAAAATACTCTCCTTCCAGGTTACAGCTCCTGGCTGTACAGCAAGGAAACTTTTGAAAGGAAAAGTGAAAAATATTTTTTAGTTTAATGAAACAACTGACTTCTGTAATTAGAAAATGCTGGATTTTATTTTCATGGGGTTGTAGGCAAGTGCTTCTCAGGGTAAATTTGAGTTTAATTCAGTCAATTACAGGAAAATATCTTGCATCCAGATTCCATTGAACCTGACAAAAGTTCCCTGTACTAAGTTCTTCTGCATACAGTGAACAAATTACAGAGATCTAAAAAAATCTCTGAATATTCTATAAATTTTCATATAAATAATTACATATTCTAGTTGAACTTTCTAATTTTAAAACTAAAATAATTAGGCTTTAAGTAGTTGGAATTATGCTTAAAACCACTTTTATATTTCTAAATAAATTGTTTATTTTTTAATAGTGGATTTTAAATTATTAGGTTCTGTAGTTAAAATATGGCTAACTAATATAACATGTTCATTTTGAAGGGAAGATAAAAAGTTATCTGGTCAGTCTGTACTATCAGTGATTGTCTAGTCTTAATCTTTTGTATTCAACAGGGTACTTAAATATTTATTTGTTGCATCCCAATTATACCACCCATCTTTCCTTGTGCTGCAGGCTTAATGAAGCCTTGAATATTTTTTTTATCTGGTCTTTGATCTTTTTAAACACCTTTTCTATACCTAGGTCAGTCTGCCTCAACATATCAGATTTACCCCTTAACCCTATACCCTCACAGAGCTTCACTGCCTTCCAGGTTTGCAGCAAACACCTTTACAGCTTCTAAGATACAGACAGATAAAATCACTATGGGATAGCATTGCTGAAATCTTCCTCCTCTGTTTTGCTGTTTGTCATCGTCCCTTACTGGTGCAGTATTTTAGGTTTATATCTAACACTCTACCTGTCCTATTGCATTTCTTGCTTGTTCTAAAGACTATAAAATTATCAATAATGTAATTAATGATGATGTTTATAATTATAACTAATAATCTACCTTTTAAATTTAATTTTCATTTTTAATTTAAAGCTTTGTACCTCTTAGCAGTTTAATCACATTTTAATTGTAGTTTGGTGTTTCACAGGAAAACTCGGAATGGAAGAATATGCCGTTTTCTATCCTCCAAATGGTAAGAATTATGCTATTGCCTCCTCTAGTGGTAGATTGAAAAGGTACAGGTTTGTGGCTTTTTTCCTGAAATACATACTAACTTCTTCTATTACAAATTATGTTTTGCTGTTATTCTCTGAAATTCATTAATTTAAAGGAGTAAGATGGACTGAAGCTACTCCAAAAAAACGTCCAGGTTGGTGTTAGTATTCACATACAGAGTTTGTCTATATGTGTGGGAAGGAGCAGGAAAACAACTTCTGGTGCAGCAGCTTGTTTTCCAGTCTTGTATCACTGCTTGGAGGCTCTGAATGATATCTGCTGAAACTCTCTGACTCCCAGCTTTTTGGTACTCAAACGTTATTTTTCTTTCAAAATTTGTATTCATTTTAAAAATTCAGATATAACTTATCTATATAATCTTAATGCTGTTGCTTTTGTTGTTATTTCAGTCATTAGAATTATTTTTTCAGCTCTCATTTTGACCATTTCAGTCCATGCCTCTTGAATCCTTTTCCTACTTTTTCACTGCATTTGCATTTTAAATTCAAGCTCTTTGCTCTTGCTTTCAAGACAATATGTCACCAGTCTTGCATCTGTGTCTCTGGCCTTGTCTTTTGTCTTCTTTGTTTCAGTAGTGCCAGTTGTAACTCATACTTTTGTTCTCCCTTCTTCCATTTTTGCCTCTGAAATTCTCTGCAGCTTTGTAGCCATGAAGCATTGTCCTTATGACCTTTTTCCGAAGCAGCTTCCTTTTACTGGTCCTATATGAAAATTAATGAATGGGAGCCAAGATCAGCTGGAAAGGAGAACTGTCATCATACAACTGCCAAGTGCTCTTGTACTACACGAATCACTAGAGGTCTTGGCCTCCTTTTTTCCTGCTCCCTCCTTGTCAGTACACGACATTTACAGGTTGTCATTTATCTGAAATTAGGTTCTAATTTCAGCAAAGCTTGTATGTAGTAACTTCATGGAAACAGAGCTTTACTTGGCTTTCGAGGAGCTATAGCATGTGTTTAAGCATGTAGTTGGTTGTATTGAAGTGATACAATTCCTGTACTTAAATATTTACAAGATTTAGATCTAAGGCTGCAGATACCATTGCAAGGAAATATTTTATTCCTGTGGTAGGTAGAATACAATCTAGAAATTTAGTGGAGAAAATGCGTTTTTTTTTTACATGGATAAAAGAAATATGAAAGAACAAAAAAGGATTATTTTTGTTTTGTAGGTGTAATTCCTTTTCATGGCTTTTCTATGTATGGTAAGTGTGACTCTCATAAACTCTTACAACCGTTGTATCATGTTGCAGTTTAAACATGTATTTTTCTGCAACTTTTCCACTTGCACATATCTGTTTCTTTGTGTATGAAGACTGTTCTATATAATTTAAAAATTCCAAGCTGTTTCTATTTACTTACATTACAGCTCGCTACCTTGTGGGAGTTCCTTCTTTGAGAGATAACAGTTGAGTTGTACATCTTAATTTATGTGAATAGAGGGATACAGTTTATTGACAGAATGCTGTTTTCTTGTGTTTCACTTCAGGTAGAACAGGTTACCTGTGAAAGGAGTCCTTAAAAAAACGAACTATGTGAAAGACCTGTTGCTGTGTCCATTTGCCTGCAACAGGTGTTAAAGGAGGATTAAATAATAGAATGGTTGCTACTTTACTGCACAACAACTCAACTCAAGTATCAACAAGATTTCTAGGAAAAGAGCAGAAAAATTTCAGGTCTCAGAGGTGACAAGGCAGAGACAGTCTGACAAATTCAGATTATTTGTTATAGCTTTTCAGCTTTTTCCTTAGATTGATCAAAGGTGTTTGTGGGAACACAGAGCAAGCAGATTTTAAGATTATACTTTAAATGCTGCATTTTGCTATTAATAGCATTTAATGATCACATCAGCATTAAAACCAGGCAATTACAAATTTGAACCCAAGTAGGGAATCTTAAGTCTGAGGTAGTGAACAGCTTAGTTACAAACTCTTCCTTAGTTACTCACGAGGGGGCTTTTGCTCTTTCTGCGTGAAACTGCTTTTCAAAATGTTTGCATTTGGCTTTGCCCTTGAGAACAGCGTCTCTCAAACTGGGTGGGAGCTGCTTCCCTTCTCCTGTCCTCTCCTTTTGCAAGGGCTCAGAATATGTTGCTTGTGAGTAGGAGGGAGGCTGGAAAACAAGGCAGCAGATACACAGTAGTGTCATTTCGGGCTGTGGGTACGGTAGCTGGAGGCAAGCAGAGCATCCTGTGTACTCCATGCTAGGAGGAAGTGCCTGGGTCCTTATGTAAATCCTGTACCTTTTTGCATGTTTGCATGCATACACTCATAGGGTGTCAACTGTCAGGCACTATTCTGTTATCCTCCTGGTCTTTATGTGCATATGCATGCTGCCAAGTCTTCCACCTCCATCTTCACTCTAGTAACACCCTCTGTTTTTCTTACCCCTACGTAAATACACACACTTCTGTGAACATCTCACCTTACCTTAGCACCTCACCTTTCATACACACCACTATTTTCTATTAAGCCACCTTCTCTGCGATATATATGAAAATGAATTCACACATGCATACACCTCTGTGTGTGTGTGTGTTTGTGTATAGATATATGTAAAGGTACATACATCTATGTGCATATGTATCCATATGTATGCAGACAAATATATCCACATCCCTAGCTTTGTGTAAACAAAACTGGAAGGAAAGGTGAATGTGGAGACAGAGACTGTGAGCTTATTAAAACGTAAGCTGTCATCCATAGCGAATGCACCTCTGAAATGAAGCAGGAGATGTGATGAGTGGACAGATGAAAAGGCTGTTTACAGAAATGCACATAGAAGAACTGACTGTGAAATGCACATTGAATGAATGGAGCAGCAGTCAGAGGGAACTGATTATGTTTGTGCAGCATACGCGTACAACAGATTTATCTGTATGAGAGACTTTTACAAAAACAAGAAAAGGACTGATTAAAAAAAAGTTTTGAGAAGTGCTGCTTGAGAATTGCTGCTTTACAAGTGTAGCCAACTCTTATCTTGAATCAGGTAAACTAAAAGACTTCTAAACTGTAAACTACCAGATGTCTATGGTTTTCAGATCTTACAAGAAATAAACAGGTCTCTGTATCAGTCTGTCATAGGGATGCTGGGTAGGGACTCTTCATGAGGGACTGTAGTGATAGGACGAGGCGTAACGGGTTCAAACTTAAACAGGGAAAGTTTAGATTGGATATGAGGAAGAAATTCTTTACTGTAAGGGTGGTGAGGCACTGGAATGGGTTGCCCAGGAAAGTTGTGAATGCTCCATTGCTGGCGGTGTTCAAGGCCAGGTTGGACATAGCTTTGGATAGCATGGTTTAATGGGAGGTGTCCCTGCCCATGGCAGGGGGGTTAGAACTAGATGATCTTAAGGTCCTTTCCAACACTAACTGTTCTGTGATTCTATGATTTATGTGGTTATTGTAGCAACCAAAAGCTATATTTTATATTTTCTTTTTCACAACATCCATTTGCAAGCATTAAACTTATTCCAGTCTTACAAATGGGGAACCAATTTGGAGATGGTCACTAGCCAAAGGACACATTGGAAGTTACAGATGGTTGAATCAAAAACTTGCACTGCTCAACATACTGTTGCCCTACAGCCCAGGGAAGTTTCCTTAAGGCATATTTCTTATTGCTTTGGAAGCAAGCACTGTAGTAAGCAGATTATAGTTAGTTTAGATTCTTGAAATATATAGAACTGTTACCTAGAATGCATTGTACTTCCTTTCTTAACTGTTTACGTCAAATGATAGATATAAAAGACTTCTTTCTAAATAATTGGTTTTGCATTGTTTGTAAATTTTACTACTATAAATTACTTGTTTTATCCTCATGCTTCATGCACTTAATCATTGAACTCTTTTAGCAGTTTACAGTGTTGAGTCAATTATAATTCTTTTATCCTTTCAGTTGCTCCACTTTGTTTTCTGTACCATGAACCTTCCAAATTGTATCAGATATTCCGTGAGATGTATGTGCGTTTTTTCTTCAGACTCCATTCCATCTCTTCTCATCCCTCTGTAAGTTCATTAGGAATTAAAACACACTCACTTGATATTCTGTTTGCTATGGAACAATAATGTACAGTGACATGATTTTCTATGTGATTGAAATATATCCTTTTAAATATAATAACATATTTCAGGCAATCTTGGAAAAATTATTAGGTAAATCCAGGTTTGGTATTTTGGTTTTCTACGTCAGTGTTAGTCTTTGCTATAAAATATTATGTAATTTAAAATAGTACAGTTTGAGGGTATGGGGGTTTTTTTGTAAGTCAAGCCTTTATGAGATGGGTTTCTCAGGTTCCCGAAGTCACGAGTTCATACTCACTTTCATTTTAATTTTCCAGGGTAGAGGGATTAAAATCTAGTCAGATATTGCTTCAGCGATACCAAGTTAATGTCTGTTTCTTTATCTCGAGTATCTTAGTGTGACAGCAAGTGCTTTCTAGCACTACTAGATGACTTTAAATAATTTGGTTATGTTTATGACCAAGACCGGCTCTCTTGAATGTAAGACAAATGTAGAAATTGGTTTATCTTCTATTTTTGAACAATAAAATATAGTAATTTCTTTTCTCCTGCACAAATTGCTGAATAGTTATAATATGCCTTGAAAATGTTTCCTGGTTAAAAGAAAATCCTTTCCTTGATATACCGTTTCAAGGCTATGATTCCCAGTCGTTGCAGAGAAATGGATCAAACAGGAATCTATTAATTTTCATGGTAACTAGTAACAGAAATTTTAAAGTGTGTTCACAGTTAACTTTTTTCTAGCTATCCCTATTGCTGGTTTTGTTTTCAATTGTCAGATACTCTTTCTCCCATCCTTGTTTTTTTAGTGCAACTGAGGTTTATTTCATCAAAGTGGAAATATTTCAAGTAGGTCATATTATAATAACTCACTAAGTACTTAGATCTTGACATAAAAATACCATAAGTAACTTAGAGTTGAAAGGGACTATCACAACATATTATGTTCCTAATACATACGCAGAATTATATGAGCAAACTTTTAGTGACTGAAGGAATTAGAGCTGCCCTGTCTACCTAAGCTATGTATTATATCATTAATAGTGTTTTATTGCTTCAGTTAACAATTCTGGTATACTTACATGCTGATACTGTTTTCTCAGATTTGACAGGATGAGTGTTAGTATTCAGGATATGATCTTGTTTTGTTAGGGCATTGTATCGTTGTGTTTGCTGTTTGAAACTCTCCTACAAACCCATCTGCCCCAGCTCTTTTATCACCTTCGAGAAATTGGGGCTCAGCCGTAAGTACTTCCTTCTGACTTGCTACAGATGTTGCAAATTCATTGCTCTGAAAATGCTGTTCTGTAGTGTTTTGATTTTAAATATATGGGAAATTACTCAAAAGTGCAAACATTGATGTGCCATTTTTCCTTAAAAGTCAGTTGGAGTCCTTTTTCTAACCTTTGTGTGAGTTGTGCGTTTCTTCTGTATGTTTGTGCAAAAGAGAGAACTGCTCTATGAGAAATGCTGCATTATTCAGCTAAGTTTCAGTTATTCGTGTCAGATCTGGTGGAGCTAAGTGACTTATTTCCTTACATAGGAAATATACAGAAGACACAGAGATGTGGTAATTACAGCAGAAGCTACTGGAAGGGGAGAGAGAACAAGATGCTGTCATTCTATAGCGTAGTGCAAAAGAACCTGAAAATCTTGCTGTTACAATTGTTACCTATCATAATAGCGTAATAGCAGGAAGGATGAAACATTTGGGGTGGTAATAGGGGAGGATCCCTCTAATGTGATTATTTGGTCAGAATATTTCAATAATATCAGTACTTTATCAAATAAGATGCTAAATAGTTTTCTGATGGCTGTTGCAAAGGACAATGTTGATAATTATAGCAGCAAGGGAAAATGGCTGTTCTTCCTGGAAGAGAAATGCAGAAGAATAATAAATATTTTCAGTTTATAGAGGGTCTGTCTGATCGTTATGGCAGACAGAAATATTGTATCTGTTGTTTTATCGCTTTTTTGCAGGCTACGAATTTCATTTAAATGGATGGTACGAGCATTTTCTGGTTATTTAGCTACAGATCAGCTCTTACTTCTGTGGGACAGGATCCTGGGATACAACTCCTTAGAAATTCTTGCAGGTAATATAGAATTATTTTTGCAAAACATGTTGAGTCCAGGTGGATGTAAGGCAAATACATGTTAGCTTCAATGTATTTTTTGAGAAGAAGAAAATAGTTGCTCTTTGAATGCTGAAAGCAAATTACATACATGTCAATATAACTTTTAGAAAACTAGAATTGCATAAGTACTCCATCTCTAGCAAAATATGGGAGGTATTTTACCACTAAGTGCTCTCTGAACAGAGCATAAGATGTTCTCCCAGCTTCAGTGGTAACAATAAATGAGTTCATCACCTTTCACAAAATAACATGATTCGTGTTCCCCATCTCTGGCAAGTACTGCTTCAGTACTTACAGCAATTGAGAGTTCCCCTGGTTTTGTTGGATTTCTTCTTTTGAAGTACCATCTTTTAAGAGACTTTGAAGGTTTTGTAGTTTTTTTAATAAAGGAAATATTGTCCCAGGAGTTATGCAAGGTTTAAGATGGGGTTCTAAAGAAGACATGTATCTTCAGTTGGATCAGTTTTTAAATACAAAGTAGGTAAATAGAAGAGAAAATGTTTTGGTTCTGTTTGCATGTATAAGACAGCTATGTAGAGAGGTGTAATTATACAAGATAGTACAAAATAAATGAACTTTTTTATGTTACATAATACAAATGAAATATTGCTATTTAAATACATTAAAATTATTTGTTTAGAAATTAACTAATTGTAAATCACCTTGACCTTTTTAATTAAAAGCTATTCATCTTAAACTCCAGCTTTTTCACTCAGAGTTTTCTGAAAGAATGTTGTGTTTTTCCTATCTTATTTGAAGGGTGGCCAATGAAACAACCACAGTCATCCATTGTATATTATTCCTCAGAATCAAAAAAATGACTCTAAGGGAGTGAGAGTTAGTATTTTACCTACAATATTAACCCTAACCAGGTCAGCAACTTAAATATTGGGCATTTTCTTTCAGTCCTGGCAGCTGCTGTGTTTGCTTTCCGAGCAGTCAACCTGATGGAGGTGACATCACTGGCTGCAGCTGAAGTAAGGATAAGTTTCGTTTGGAGGAGATTGAAATAGTTTCTGATGCTTTGCCAACAAGAGTAACTTAAGCTTCATATGGCACGTGGTACATAGTGCAAATCTTTCTGCCTAAATTCTTGCCTTAGATAAAAAACTAAGGAAATTGTGAATATGCAGTACACAACACTGCTGTTCTGGAGTAAGAGGGAATCAAAGAGTACATTTGCTACAGAAATGCAGTGTTATCAAATAATTTTGTGCAATTAGGGTTTTTTTTCTGATTTTATATATGATCTGTGTTTGTGGGTTATGTTGTTTTTAAAACATTGTAGAGGCTTGTACCTCTTTTCTCAGTATGTTTTAATGTAGTTTCTTCTGTGCTTTTTCATATTGCCAAGATTTAACAAGATTACTTATGTCAATATTGAACCTGAAATTTCACTGTGAGTACTGTCATGGGAAATTAAGAAAATTCAGTCAGTATGATGAAGATTATTATTGTTTAGTAATTTGTCAAAATACCTTTTTTTTTTTTTCCAAAATCTGGTGGTGTATTTTGGTTTTTTTCAAACTTTGAGATCCTGTGATGACATTTTTTTTTTTTAAACATACTTTCATGAGAAGAAATTGACTATTTGAGTCATTACATTGGACTTACTTCACAAGTACTAGCCAAGCCACAGCATAAGGATTCTTAATTCCCAATTATTTTTAGAAGCAAGTTGAAATGTTAGACCCCTTATTCATCCATGATGCCATGTATATTTGAAGTAAGGCTAAAGGCTAAAATAAAGTTACTTGGTTTATATACATAAATATATTTTTCTTTCAAATATTAGAATGAAAAATAATACAAGAAGACCCTAACATAAAACAGCATCATTTGTTCCTAGCCAGGTCTGAGTCTGATTATTATTAGTATTGTAGTCAGTATTTTAATCTTTTTCTGACTTCTTGACTTGCTTTTAAAGAAATTCGATTCAAATGTCAAGTTTAACAAGCCTTTTTGGTTTTTATCCTAGGCTGTACTTGCTGACCTTTCAACCCTGAAAGTTATGCCTCTTCTTCAAATCTTCTTGTTTGCTACAGTCACTTGATCTGCTTCAGCCATACTGGTACCACAATTTCAGCCTTTCTTGAGAAGCTAATCATCAACTATGCAATATCTGCATAAAACCAAAATTAAGCTGTATGTACAATATTAATTTAGACATCATGACCTTAAATTTTTCTAACTGAAAACAGTAATTTTGCACAGGAGTGTGGGCAGTGCATGCTACTGAATTTCACTATAGCAGCAATGGTTATTACTGTACATTGAGAATTACTACCTGTGTAACTAAACAATATGAATCAGTGTCTAAAATGCATGTAATATTAAATTAAATAAAGTAAATGTAATTTGTGATCTGAGTTCTATGATGTTAATGTTGGAGTTCTAAAAGCTCTCTTTTAATATGAAATTACTTTTTCAAGCTCTCAGAGGATATCAGCTCAAATACTGTCAATTTGGAAAATTAAGATATTTTTAACTTGTAAGAATTTTTTATCATTTTCTAAGAAAAAGATAGGATCATGTACCAGTTCTGTTATCTCTGATTTATAATCTCAGAAATTTTCTCCGTGTTCTTTCTCATGTTAGCTAATTCCGCTATTATTTTCATATACAGAGATGTAGTCACACATTCCCCATTCATCTTCAGTTAGGTATACAGCTATCTCAAGCGTCTTCTAAAAAGTCCTACCCAGCATCCCATCAAAGGTCCCGTGTCATAAAATATGTTCCCCTGCAGAGACGGCCTGAGCATAGCTTCCTTTGGAGCTTGTTGGAGCCAGTCCTTGCATGAGCCAAAATATTCCCCTCGAGAACAGTGCCAAGAGTCCTTTCACCGTGCCCCACACCCTCTTTGGAAGAGCAGTGCTAGGCCTTTGCCAGTTTTCCAGCCTCTCTGATTCAACAGCTCGGTCTTCAGTTCAGAATCCAAACTCATTGATGTATGATGGATTGTCACTACAGGGTCAGGCTGGCTCATTGTCTCTTCTGATTGTACCTTTTTGTGAGGTGTTCCAGCTTTTTCCACTGGTTTGTTTAATAACAAAGTTGGAATCTGCTTTGGTAAAGCATATTTTAATACCTGAAGAAGGATCAAAGTCAAAGAACGTAATGGGTCGTAGAGCCACTGCCATAGGACTTTTATCTTCACCTAATTTACATACATGTAGTTGTCATCATTTGTCATACATACTGAATGTATGACAGTGAAACATGAATCCGTCATAGTTTCCTCAGAAGTTATCTGCCAGCTGACCTAAGCTGTAGTCTCAGATAGGGTTATGAGCTTTATGCCTGTGATTCTTGTTGTCTCTGTCAGGATAATGTAATAAGAAACTTACTGGACTTTAATAGACTGCTAGCAAATTTACAAGGCTAATTTTTTAAAAGGTAGAGTTGTGGGCTCAATATGATTACTTCTTATATAAAGAACCAAACTGCTTAACAGATATGACATAGCGAATAAGAATGTTTGGAGACGTTTTGTTCTAGATAAGAAAGAGAATTTATCTTTTCCTAAATATTCATAATAAATGGTGTTAACTGTTTAACTAGAGGCTTTTCTATGACATTAGTTTTTAACAAGAGGACACAAGTGACAGCTTTTATTTTTACAGCAGGTATTACCCTGTTTTATATATGGGAAAGGGAGACGTAGAAAGATTAAGTGATTTGCTAAAGATTACAGAGTAAATTCCTCACAGAAGGGAGCAGTCTCTCCTCTCCAAAATTCCAGTTTATACTTCAGGATGCTCTGAAATACAGACTGATGTTTGCGTATTAACCACAAGACCTTATTTCCTCTTCAGAACAACACATGATGCACATCTACCTCTAAAAATGCTGCACTTTGCAGATTTTAAAATCCATAAAATTGGCTAGTGCTTTAGAAATTTTAAGGTTACAAAGCAGTCACAAGGATTGTGGCTCAGTAAGGTCATTACAAGGTTGCCAGGGTTTCTTAGGGAATTAAAAGTATTTACTAAATAGCAAGGGAGATTCCCTGGAGCCCTGCTGACCCTCTTAATTCCCATTGCTCTGTGTGAGTACATGGTGTAAAATCTGAATGTTACTCTGACCCATTCCATACTGGGATTTTTTGAGCAGGGTTTTTCCCTCTTTTTTTATTTTCAGTAGTTTTGAATATGTTACTAGTAGGCAGAGACAGAGACTGCTGGGTTCTTGTGTGAACAAGCAGTTCTGTGACTAACAGAATATGGTCTGTTTTCCTCCGACTTGGCATCTTATTATTCATCCTAACAGTCTCTCATCTCTCTTGTGTCCCCTCTGCCTTCCTCACTGGAGAACTTAAACTCCTCTTCCTCACTCTTGCTTCTGGTGGCTGAGCAGGTGACCGTGTGCTGCTCTGCAGCTGGGGTGAGTCAACAACATGTATCTTTGGCTAGACCTCTTGTGCTGACTGCCCAGGCTGGATGCTCCATCACCCTGGGGTGATGCTGTGATTCTTACTTTCTGGCCTGCATGCAGCTCTTCAGATGGGTATCATAGGGACCAGCTCTAGCAGGAAACCTCTTGAAGACCTCTGCTGCCTTGGGTCAGATGTTTAAGTTGACTTTTTTGAGGTATGGAAAGATGAACATGCATACAGATACATGTACACAGGAAACATGTATACAGGAATAAGAGTATGACTGCTTTAAAAATGAGATTAAGATGGGATTAAAAATGAACCAGATCCTGTCCTTAGACTTCAACTATACTGTAGATTTCTCTATCCTTTTTTAAATCCATTTTAAAAAATTGCTTTTCCTGAAGAGGTATTATTCTCGTGTTCCCCTCTGTTTCTCATTTTAGTTCCAACAAAATATTGTGTTTCAGATTCAGGCTTATACTTGTGTTTTTAATGTCCCCTGCTTAAATAACATTCTTTCATGTAAAATATCTTTTAACATATTAAAATATGTTAAAAGGATGGCTAGATACTTCTCTTGTATATATAGGTAATATCAATTATTTAGGATTTATTTATTTAACCAGTTCAAATGTGTTGATGTCTGTACTCTATCATTTGACTTTCAAATTCCTAAAACTCCTTCTCATTTTCACTGTTTTAAGTAATGGCCAGATTTTGATAATAGAATTATATCTAAACTGATAATGACATTAATTTAAAAGGCTCAGCTGAACCTTTAATGGCTCAATTTGGCCAGATTGTTTTTCTTGGTCCATTCCTCCCTATCTGAAATCAATAGAAACAGTCATTTCAGTACAAGAACCAATTGTCTCCACATTTATAGATAAAGATCGATTTTTTGCTGCTGACCTTGGGATTCTGGCTACGGTCTCTCAAAGGTTCCTTGTAGTGTCAGATAGACTGTTTAAAAAATGTAAAAGTAAATAGGCTTGTCTAAAAATGTACCCAAGTTATCTCCATTCAGTACTTCCAAAAAAATACTGAAATGTAAATCTTGATAGCTGAGTAATGGAACAGTTGAATAACAAGAACAGTTTCTACTTTTTAGTGGAATTTTTTTATCATAGTAACAAATTTTATTCAGAGACATGGAGAGAGTATGGAGACTGTAGAACAGTTGATCTCCCAGTAAAGGCAAAGGGCTGGAAAGAGACACCAGTTTAAGGCACATTTCTACTTGTTATAAGAAACCAGGAAAAAAAAAAAAAAAAAAGAGCATGTCCAAACATGTGCCTCTTTACTGTTTCCTAATGAATTTCCTAAAATTCTCCCAACAAGACTGAAGGAGTTTCATTACACAGAATTGCTGCATGAAGATGGGTTTAGGGGAAAGCGATACAGTGAGCAGCTTATTAAAATAAGCATTTATTTAAAAGATACTGAAATGCATTGCAAAACTATAGAACCGTATCTTCAGCGAGGAAGGGGAAGAGCCTTTTGACATTGAAACAGATCAGTAAAAGACTGTGTCCAGTATTTCATGTGAGGAAGTGGGGGAGGGCAGGGAGGATGCAGCAGGGGTGGTGGGAGCTCCTGGACTCTTCCTTTTCCCTTCTTTCCTAAAGGCTGTTCCTGTCCATGCCTGACTGCTGGCAGATGCTGCTGCACCGGCTGCTTTCATCCCCAAAGCCCACACAGGAAAGGCAATTAGCTGAAGTGCGTATTTGGGATCAACAGAGCTTTGTGTTTTGTACAGCCAGCTACAGCTGGCTTCCTCTACCCTGGGAAGCTGCCCCATGTGCGCTCATTGGGCAGGGGAACGCAGGAGGACCAGGGCCAGGGCAAGGGCATGGCCAGCTGCAAGGGTATTAGCCAGCCTTCCTGTCCCTCTGGGCAGCACCAGCAGAAGAAACCACCCCTGTGAATTATGCCCCTCCAGACAGCCAAATTAACCACATTGGGTTTCAGAAGAAAACAGCACAACAGACAGTTGTGCTGAAGAACAACTGTGGTGAGGTTGGGTTTTGGGGTTTTTTGATGCTTTGGGAGGTTTTTTTTTACAGCATTAGGACCCAGTACAGAAGAATAAAAAATGCCCATTCTGGAAGCCTCAGAATTGCACCACAAGGCCACGCTTGCTGTGAAGGACTCCATGTCTGTGAGCGGTTCTGCGAGAACTGTTCTTGTAGTAAATAACCACATGATAATCCGAAATCTCCCGAATCCAGAATAAGCTGTGCTGCTAATAGAAATTGCTGAAAGAATTATTTTTCTTGCATGCTTCATGCTCAGCTTTTTCAATATCTTCACAAAACTGTCAATGCAGGGAAGATACATTTGATCCAGCAGTGTAACATCTGTGCTCTCCTTTAAAGCGGTGTTAAAATGACTCATCTTAGTATTTCTTTAGTTAGGCTGTTAGTAGTCTACCTACCAAATGATAGCCATACAGACTAATTACACTTTTGAGAAGCATCTCGGGATATTTGTGTCTTCTGTTGATGGCACACAGTGCAGCAGAAGTCAGCAGATGTTAACGGGGACAGAATTAATACATGGTTAGAATAGGATGTTTGCCTTGGGTTCACCACACGTTGTCAGACAGCAACACATAAACGATTGTAATGCAGCCTAATTGTGCTAAATACTGATTGGGGACCAGCCTTAAAATTAACATGTGGAGGAAGAAATACTGCTTTCTGGCAAACCCTGGTTTTGAGTTTTTAAGCCCAGGGGGGTTCACCTGATTCTGTATATTGTCAGACATCGCTGGTTACAGAAGGTGAACTTCAGGGTTTCTGAAGGAGGATGTAGCGGGGCCTCTGTGTGCCCATATTTCAAAATCAGTGTTGTTCTAGATGTTGGACTACTGCTATGTGCAAACAATTATCTCTAGAGAACTGGCTCTATGGAGGACCATTTTGCTTTGCCAAATGACATTGTGTTTGGCTGAACAGTTTGAACAAATTGTTTCTTTTGGGATTAATACCAAAATAAATGGAATATTTAACAAAGGAGTTAAAGCTCAAAATTTGTGGGAGACAAAGCATGTGACCAGTTTCTGTGCTTTGTTTCAAGCAAGAAAGTCTGTATCCTGTTGCTAAGATACAAATTGGAATTCAATAGTCAAAGACAAAATATTATGTTATAGCCACAGAATATGTTTTAGTAGGCATCTGATAGTTCATTTTATTCAACAGTTGTGTGTTCCATGAAATGTATGTTCTATGATTTTTTCTCTACAAAGCTGTATTTAGGATGATTATGCTTTTAGAAAGTCAAATTATAAACAGTAAATCTTCACAAATATATGTTGTCAAAAGCAATAATATTTAATTTTATATCTGTTCATTCAACCCGGGCATCATCAGCCATTTCCGGCCCATTGCTGAGGTGACTGTCTCGCGAGGGGAGGCCTGCAGCGCCTGATCGGGGGGGGGGAGGCTCGGCGTCTACGAGCTTCACCTCGGAGCAGCAACTTGCCCTGAGGGAGCCTCAAGTCCTCGACAAGGCCTGCCCGGGAGCCTGCAGCTCCGCGGAGGCAAGCGGCTGACTCAGAGGGGGCGGTGTCAGGAGGACCGGCGGCAGACCTGACTGGTTAAAAACCTGCCCCAGGGAGCGCGAGCGACCCGGAGCGGGCGGGCTCGAAGCAGTTTGCGCGGGGTGGTGAGCGGGATGGTGACCACTCGCCGTAGGGGCAAGGCTCGGTCTGCGAGCTCTGCTCTGGCTGCGCCGGTGGTAGCCAGCGTAGGCACCCAGACGGAGCCGACGGGAAGGGAGGCTGTAGTGCAGAGCTCGGGGTATCCTAAGGGAAGGGTGAGCAATGGGCAGGGCTGCACTCTGTGCTCCCTGGTGGAGGTCCTCCTGCAGCAGGTGGCTGAGCTGCAGGAAGCTGTTACCAGGCTGAAAGGTGTCAGGGAAGCTGAGGGGGAGCAGCACTGCTTGCTCCGGGACCAGACTGTTGCAGGGCCTCGAGTGTCTACTGTTGCCCGTGCAGGAAAGGAGGCTGCTAACCCAGGAAGCTGGGAAAAGGTAACAGAAAAAAAGAACAAAAAAAGGAGGAAGAGGGTAATTAAAAGCAAGGGGCGTCCTCCTACATCTGTTGTCCCCACCCAGAACCGCTTTGCTGTCCTGCAGGGGGCTGATGAGCAACAGCGCTCCCACCAGGCGCAACCAGCTAGTGCACTGGTAAAGAAGGTCACTACTGGTGCTGCCAGGAAAAAGCGGCGGGCCGTAGTGGTCGGGGACTCTAATCTGAAAGGCACAGAGGCACCCATCTGCCGGCCTGACCCAGCCTCAAGGGAGGTGTGTTGCCTACCAGGGGCTCGGATCAGGGATGTGGCCGAGAAGCTGCCTGCTCTAGTCGGTCCCACTGACTATTACCCACTCCTGGTAATACATGTGGGTGCTACTGATATAGATAGCAGTAGCCCGGAGACCATAAAGAAGGACTACAGGGCTCTGGGAGAGGTGGTTAGGGGCTCTGGAGCTCAGATTGTCTTTTCATCAATTCTCCAGGACACAGGGCAGGACCTTGAAAAGGCTAGGAGGATTGGGCAGGTTAATAAATGGTTAGAAGGGTGGTGCTATAGTCAGGGGTTTGGGTACCTTGAACATGGGACTCAATATAGTAGGCCAGGTCTACTGGGGGCTGGTGGAGCTGGTCTGACAAAGAAGGGGAAGAGTGGATTTGGTAGGAGGCTTGCCAGACTGGTCAAGGATGCTTTAAACTAGATGTGTTGGGGGAGGGGGGTGTCATTCCATCCCAACACACCCGGTTGGGTGGCAGCACCTACAGTAAACGTTCGGAGCAATGTAGAGATATTCCAGCTGCTCCAGCCAATGAGCCGGCTTCAATTGGATCTCGGCTCAAATGCCTCTACACAAATGCCCGTAGCATGGGGAACAAACAAGAAGAATTAGAGATGTGTGCACATGTGCGGGGGTATGATATCATAGGCATCACAGAAACATGGTGGGATGGCTCCTATGACTGGTGTGTTGGAATGGAAGGTTACCGGCTCTTTAGGAAAGACAGGCCCGGCAGACGGGGAGAGGGAGTTGCTATTTATGTTAGGGATAGGCTAGAGAGTATGGAACTCTGTCTGGGGACAGGTGAGCAGTCAACATAGAGTTTGTGGGTCAGGGTTAAAGGGAGAACAGTGATGGGAGACATTACTATGGGGATCTGTTACAGACCACCTGACCAAGGGGACTTGCTGGACAAAGCGCTCTATAGACAGATAGGAGCAGCCTCACGCTCGCAGGCCCTTGTTCTCATGGGAGACTTCAACCACCCTGATATCTGTTGGAGGGATGCTACGGCCCGGCACAAGCAATCCAGAAGGTTCCTCGATTGTGTGGAAGACAACTTCCTTCTGCAAGTAATAGAGGAGCCAACAAGGAGAGGTGCCATGCTTGACCTCGCCCTCACCAACAGGGAAGGGCTGGTTGGGAATGTGACGCTCCAGGGCAGCCTTGATTGCAGCGACCATGAGATGCTCGAGTTTGAGATCCTCAGGACAGTGAGAAGGGCGTGCAGCAAGCTCACTGCCCTGGACTTCAAGAGAGCAGACTTTGGCCTCTTCAGGAACCTGCTCAGTAAGGTTCCATGGGATACAGCCCTAGAGGGCAGGGGGGCCCAAGGCTGTTGGTTGATATTCAAGGATCGCCTGCTGCAAGCTCAGGAGCGATGCATCCCAACTAGAAGGAAGTGCTGCAGGAGGGCCAGGAGACCTCCTTGGATGGATAAGGAGCTGCTGAGCAAAATTTGAAGGAAAAAAGAGGCTTATAAAAGGTGGAAGCAAGGTCAGGCGGCGTGGGAAAAATACAGGGATGTTGTCCGGGAAGCTAGGGACCAGGTTAGGAAAGCTAAGGCCCAGTTAGAATTAAACTTGGCTAGGGATGTTAAGGATAACAGGAAGGGATTTTATAGATACATTGCCAATAAAAGACAGGTTAAGGACACCATGGGCCCTCTCCAGAAGTTATCAGGAGAACTGGCTACCCTGGATTTGGAGAAGGCTGAGGTTCTTAATGACTTCTTTGCCTCAGTCTTTACTGGCAAATGCTCTGACCACACCACCCAAGTCTTGGAAGGCAGACGCGGGGACGGTGAGGGTGGGGACCCTGGGCCCACTGTGGGGGAGGATCTTGTTCGGGACCACCTTAGGAACCTGAATGTATACAAGTCCATGGGACCGGATGAAATCCATCCACGGGTCCTGAAGGAGCTGGCAAATGAAGTTGCTAAGCCACTGTCCATCATATTTGAAAAATCATGGCAGTCAGGTGAAGTTCCCGATGACTGGAAAAAGGGAAATATAACCCCCATTTTTAAGAAGGGGAAAATGGATGACCCAGGGAATTACAGACCAGTCAGTCTCACCTCTGTGCCTGGCAAAATCTTGGAGCGGATTATCCTGGAAGGCATGCTAAGGCACATGAAAAGCAACAAGGTGCTCGGTGACAACCAGCATGGCTTCACTAAGGGGAAATCCTGCCTGACCAATCTGGTGACCTTCTATGAAGGGGCTACGGAACTGATGGACAGGGGCAGAGCAGTTGATGTCATCTACCTGGACTTGTGCAAAGCCTTTGACACTGTCTCCCATGACATCCTTGTCTCTAAGTTGGAGAGACATCAATTTGATAGGTGGACCACTCAGTGGATAAAGAACTGGCTGGATGGCTGCACGCAAAGAGTAGTGCTCAATGGCTCAGTGTCCAGCTGGAGACCAGTAACGAGTGGTGTCCCTCAGGGATCGGTGTTGGGACCGGTCTTGTTCAACATCTTTGTGGGTGACATGGACAGTGGGATTGAGTGCGCCCTCAGCAAGTTTGCCGATGACACCAAGCTGTGTGGTTCGGTTGATACGTTGGAGGGAAGGAATGCCATCCAGAGGGACCTTGACACGCTTGTGAGGTGGGCTGATGCCAACCTAGTGAAGTTTAACCATGCTAAGTGCAAAGTCCTACACCTGGGTCGGAGCAATGCCTGGCACAGCTACGGGTTGGGTGGGGAGGAGATTCAGAGCAGCCCTGAGGAGAAGGACTTGGGGGTGTGGGTTGATGAAAAAATGAACATGAGCTGGCAGTGTGCGCTTGCAGCCCAGAAAGCCAACCGTATCCTGGGCTGCATCAAAAGGAGTGTGACCAGCAGGTTGAGGGAGGTGCTCCTGCCCCTTTGCTCTGCTCTCGTGAGACCTCACTTGGAGTATTGTGTGCAGTTCTGGTGTCCTCAACATCAAAAGGACATGGAACTGTTAGAACAAGTGCAGAGGAGGGCCACGAGGATGATCAGGGGACTGGAGCACCTCTCGTATGAAGATAGGCTGAGAAAATTGGGGCTGTTCAGCCTGGAGAAGAGAAGGCTGCGTGGAGACCTCATAGCAGCCTTCCAATATCTGAAGGGGGCCTATAGGGATGCTGGGCAGGGACTCTTCATTAGGGACTGTGGTGAGAGGACAAGAGGTAATGGGTTTAAACTTAAACAGGGGAGGTTTAGATTGGATCTGAGGAAGAAATTCTTTACTGTGAGGGTGGTGGGGCACTGGAATGGGTTGCCCAGGGAGGTTGTGAATGCTTCATCCCTGGCGGCATTCAAGGTGGGGTTGGACATAGCCTTGGATGGCATGGTTTAGTGGGAGGTGTCCCTGCCCATGGCAGGGGGGTTGGAGCTCGATGATCTTGAGGTCCTTTCCAACCCTTACTATTCTATGATTGTATGATTCTATGATTATCTAGATTTCTTGTCTAATATATCTAGTGTCACAACATTTTCCCTTTTCTCCTTTTTTTATTGAAGTGCATCTGGGTTACAAAAACATCAGCATTGCTTTGAAGCCCAGTCCTGGTTCATTAATGTTAACATCAAGTTCTAACTGTGGAAAACTGGCATAGCTACAGCTTGTGAAGGAAGTTCCAGTTGTTTTCAGCACTCACATGTGGTGAAGAAGTTCTTTCTGTAATTTCTGTCATAAAGGCATGTTTAGATTTTCAATTTTATTTTGTGATGCATTTGTGCTACTACCATAAGGAGTTTCTAAAGGCATTACAGTTAACTGATAGACGCGAGAAACTAGTGTTACTAGTGTTAACACCCCTAACCATTACCATACAGGCAGGAAAGCCTGTCTCTCACCTCTGCCCGATGCTCACAAAACATACTTCCACTATGGGGAAAGAAAGGGCTTATGGAAAAGGGCTCAAACTGTGTAGACTTATCTTTCCCTGAGAAAGCCAATGATTCTAATCTGTTATGAAGAAATCGTGGGAAAACTGTGAAGATTTGGTATCAGTCCATTCCTGCACTGGGCGGTGACATGGATAAAGGGTAAGTATTACATTGGAGTGTCGGTTTACATCAGGGTTTATTTGTTTAGGTAGGTCATCAATATTCAGACCTGAAAGCACACAATTAAAAGCTGAAAGTAGTGGATATTTGGTCTTTGTGACACTCTAGGTTAATAAAGACCTAAACAGAGGTTTGAAGTCTTAGAAAGCCATATCCATTGTAGACCTTCCTGTCAGTGCAGCCCTCCCAAAACAGAAGGGACTGATGCCCAGGATGTTTTCTTGAACATTCCATGCAACCATTCTGAATGTAAACATTGGAAAAAACTGTTTGAAGAAGGGGTGCACTGTGTGCCTATGAGGTTTTCAGTTAGAAGTGGATAATGAGAGAGAAGCAGTGAAGCTACAGACACCATAATGAGTGCAAATTTTCTCTGGCTGGATATTAGCCTATGCATTCACTCAAAGTTGGCAGAAACCTGTCTAAGATGTTGTTGACTGCCCTGGCTTTGAAAGAAGTCACACATAGCAGTGTATGTACTAACTGTCAAGCAGGTAATGGAATATATTCCCATTATTCTACTCAGAAAACTCATCCCTACTACTAAACTGTGGCTGAGGGAAGGGACAAAATGGTAGCTTGTACAAATACACTTCTTTGTTTTGCATACACTAGATCTTGACACAGGATTCTAGAACAGGAGGATAGAGCAAAATGAAAGTATCATTTCCAGAGAACAAATCAAGAATAGTGAAAACTGGGCAAAGAAAAAAACAAACATCACCTTATGTGATAGACAATATATGTACAATAGTAATTCATGATGAATTTTTTCTAGTTTGTCAGATCCTTCCTGGTCTCTGCAAAATGGTAAAATTCTCCCCCAGAAGTTGATCAAAATCTTAATTTTTTAAGTCAAATGTAGGGGGGATAATGAGCTATAATGAGTAAGGATCTCTCTGACATGTAAGGTCCGTCTTTGCCTATTTACATCTGATTTTTTTCTTTTTTCCCAGTAAACAAAGGAATTTATAAAAATACGTATTTGTATTTTCCTATTTTAAAACCATAAACAGTAATTCTCACAGGTATTCTATGTTTTCCACTCAAGGATAGTATTCCCATAGCTAAGCAATCCTGAGCATTTTTTAAAATCTCAGTTCAGCCTGTTCTACTTTCACAGAGGAAAATATCACCATTTTTCAGCAGCACACAGATATATGCAATGTAAAATACTATAGAAGTAATAGCCCTTCATAGATGTAGATTTTTTTGTTCACAAGTTCCAAACAGTTTGATGGAGAATATTCTCAGTTAAACTGGTCTTTCTTGTTCTGTTTTTGTAGAATTTACTGCAGATCTCTCAGAACACTGTTCACAACCCCACGGAAATGTGTGTTTTCAGCCCAAATGTAAGCCTTCTTTTCAATTTTCTCCAGGCTGAAATTTTGCCCCTTTTTAGGAAACACCACGGTGAGATTATTAAATGGCAAGTGCGGGATAAATCTCTCTTTACTGACTTCAGTTCAGATATGTAAACAAAAAGATGGTTCCTGATACTGCTCAGAAAATTGTTCCAATGCAAACAGGTCAATGCTGTTGTACTCTGTTTTTGGTGGGACCAGGCCATTCCAAGGCAGGGTTATTATGGGACAGGAACATTATTTCAAGACTCAATGTTGTCTTAAGATTTTAATTAAGATTAATGCTAGGCATTTTACCTTTTTCTTTTATTTTACCTATTTATATTATATTTTCACCAGCCCCCCTGTTTGAAGTGTGAGCTTTCAGGCCATCATTTAGATCTAAAAGGGGGAGCTGTTAGAATTTAAGAAGAAAACCACGCATTCTTTCCAGCTTAAAACTCCCAGGAGAAGGTAACTACCCTGCTTTAAGGAGCAACACCCACTGCCATAGTTTGTGGTTTGCTGCAATCTTTCTCCAGTAACTCTGGGTAGGTGTCACATCTACCTCAGGCCTTTATAATTCAGCAGGCATTGGCAACCTCATTTTATGGTCTTGTAGCTAACTCTTTCTTGAGCTTGTTTTTCTTTTTGAGACTACAAAAATACCAAGATTGTGTAGAACATACCGGTCCTTGAATGTTACTGAAACTTTCAACATGGAATGATCACAATCACTCGTTCCGGGTGAAAGGGGACACTGCTGGTGTTAGCACAGCTAATCCCACTGGGAATATATCTTTGGAGCCAAATATTTCTCTGAGTCTCTCTTTAAGCCTTGAAGATGGGTTCTGAAGGTACTGAACTAACTGCAGCATAAATATGATGGCAGATAGCAAATCACTGGTAAAGGTTTCCCCATTGCTACTGGATGTGTGTTCCAGCTCTTTCATGCTGTACATATTTACCTTTATGGTTGTTTTGTAGGTATATAACTTCCAGTAAGGCCTAAAAGTTATTTGGATTCCTGTGCCCCACAGATGTGAAATAAAGTATATGGAGAAGCATCAGGACAACTTTCTGTGGGTCATTCAGTAGAGGATAAGAGACAAAAGATCACTCTCTTTTTTTCTGGAAGTTGATTTGTCTCTTATCCTCTCCTGTCCCCTCTCTTCACTTTGCTTTGCTTCACTTCTCTTTTCTGAACTCCCTTCTCAACTCTTTTCTAACAGCAAGTTGTATAGAGCAGGATCTAGTTCAACTTATTTTAGGAATCTAGCAGTTAAATGGCTATAATAGTTTTGCAAGTCTCCCTTTATTGTCAGTGAAGAGAAACAAGGGTTTAAAAGGAAAACTTGTCTGACCTTAAGTGCTTATTTTATGATGACATGAACAACCTGCCGGAAGCTCACATTACTCTTTATTGATTCTAAAGGGATTAGGAGTTGGCTGTCTTCGATTTATATGTCTAATTTTCAGTTGAGCCCTTCCCCGTGTTTCCTGTTAATTACCATGAACAGTTTAAAAAGAACTGCTAAACCTCATTAAATAGTAGATACATAATAAATACTATGACCTGTCTTATACAGGTCATATCAGAGAAAGCTGGCAAACCACTGAATGCAGAATTTGTTTTGTCCCACCCCTAACCAAAACCCTCCCAATTTCATCATGAAGGCAGATGAAAGAATAAAAAAAAATCCAAATCTAAGGAAGAGCATGAAAGCTTGTCCAACTCCAGTGCTCAGGGAACCTTAGCACATTGCACGCAACCTTCCAAGTACCACAACCTGCAAAGGAATCTGGAACATAAATGAATGTACCATTTTTAAAGGTGTAAGCATCGGATGAAATTTCACTCTCACTTCTCCTCCTCCACAAGAAACACAACTGTCTGTAGTAAGTCACAATGGCAAATGCCTCAGGTTGTGTTTAAAAGTAGGAAGATGGTCTCTTTCCAACGACCCTGTAACTGAGGATATGGTCTCTGATGCTTTATTTCCCCGTTACCCAAACCAAACATTAAAAAATTGAGACAAAGACAAAATACCTGTTAATTTATTTTCTCAGCAGTAGTTTCCATATTCCCCTCAATTTTCTGGGTGATTTGAGACAAGGTGTCTCTGCCTCTGCAGAATGATCTTATTTATTAGGTGTCATGTTGCTCACAGCACCTGGCAGTATGTGCCACGGATCTAGAGCTCCCGTTTACAGGATGTGCAACTTGCCTGCAGAAATTCCAGGAAACAGCCTGCTTGCTCTGACCTCAGAGCAGCCATTTAATTCTACCACAAACCACCTGACAATAGAATTGTATTTACATGATACACACATTCACTAGGCTTTTTATTATTGTCTGTTAGTCAGAGATCACAAGAATGTAATCTCCCACTCACTCAAGCTCTGGCCTCTGATTGATTGCTCCGTGTGATTGTTAGTTCCATTCTTCAGTTAACAGCTAGTTAACAGGTAGTTTTAACAACTACCAGAACCACATTTGATGTAAAAGCTCTGGCCACTTCCTTCTTGCTTCTTCATAAGGTTCCTCATTCTTATCCCAAACATTTCCATTATAAATAATTAATCTGACAGCATTTGTTTGACCATGCTTATTTAGACAAAGAACAGCTCTATACATTACAAGCTAACAGGGATTTAGCTTCTTATTTAGAAAAAAACCCAGACATACTGAAAGTTACTACTTACATTAATTTTAATGCAACCATTACCACATAGCCACTGAGATGATTACAACTTATCTCCCAGAACACCTCAACCAGTCTGAATAGGCAGACTCCATCCTGACAGTTTCTGTCACAAGCAAGTAGGAATGTTTTTCTCACAGTGAAAACATACCCAAACACGCCCCAGGAGGCAGTCTTTGATACTTGCTGCAATCGCAAGTATGTGCTGAGTTATTATGTCTAAATGATAGGTTTTTTAATTGTGACTTTATTCTATTTTATTTTTCACACAGTTGGTCAGCATGCTTGTTGTAAGATAGGAGCTAGTCATGTGCAGTAGTGACTCTCATCACCTGACTGTAGCTTTTTTCCTTGCTTCCTGTCTAACAGGAAGGGAGGGAGTAAGCAGACCCAAAGCACTGACTGTCTTGCTCTAGGTAAGGCTGGATTTAGAGATTTACTGAGATTCAGAGAAGGTGAAAGAAGATTATGTACACATTGGATTAGTTTTTGTCATATGGCAATGAAATTATCTGTACTCCCTTTCCTCTGAGATAGCCTTTTTCAGTTAAGTCATCCCTGTAGCTATCACTTCTGTGTTGAAATGTGTTGAATTCTCTCACATTGCTTGAAAATGGAAACAGAAAGATGGCAAGCAAATTATTTGTAATGGATTGGTTGTGCAATATTGCTGTTCCTTAAGCACCAAGAATGGTTACATTGATCATTTAAAGACAGTTTGAACTACAAATGTAATGATCATTACTTTACTGGGGAAGCAAAATTGCCACAATCAAAGCCACTGTGGACTTTTACAGTGCAGTAATCAATTTTGGTAAAAAAAGTGGCAGTAAGGAATGTTCTGAGTAAATTAGGTGAGAAGAGGGGGCTCAGTCACATCATGATCTCCAAGACTGTCCCCTGGCAGCTTTTAATATAATTCTAATCACCTTAATGTGTAATGTATAATTTCCACAGCTGTTCTTGTGTTGCTGTCCAACATCCTTTACCTGTCAAAGCATATAACAACCCGTCACTGTGTTGTAATGTAACTGATCTTTAATCTGTTTTTCCTCTTGAGTACTCACATCTACCCAAAAAAGTATTTAGTCAGATAGCAAGATCCCTACTCCTCCATCACTTGTAAGATGGTGTCCTGGCAAGTTGTTTGGCTTCCACTGCAGATTCCAGAAATCAAAGTGCTGGTGCCTGAAATATTTTATTCGTTCATTCTGCCATTGTTTTCCTTCAGGTTTGGTATCTCTGGATGTGCCTCCAGGTCTTGTGTAAACAGATTGAGTCTTTGTTTATTTTTGACATAAACAAAATGCAACCACAGTCTGCCTAGCCAACATCGTCTAGCTAGAATGGCAGCCTTGTTCCCGTAACGAACTCAACATACTGAGAAAAAGGGATAAGCACAGCTTCCACATGAACGGGAGATTCTGCTGCAAGGAACATTTGCTGAACATTCCATATTTTTTTAGACTTTTTAAAATATTTATACTTTACTCTTTAAGTGTTATTAAGAAAAAAATAATTTTTACAACACCAGTGACAATACTGATTGAAAATAAAATATCTAAAATTAGGAGATATAATCAGAAAGCTCTTTGCAGATCTACAACTCTAGTTTGCAGTTAATGACTGCTCTTTCTCACTGATTGAAAGAGACTTTATTATTTCAGTAGCATTTCAGCATATTACCAGGCAGTTTGCCCATCTGAGTCATACCAAGACTCTTGGTCATTGATAAGAAGATCATAAAGACTAATACTCCCATCAGATAAGGAAAATGTTTAATTCACTTCCATTTTCTCAGTTTCAATTTAATTACTGGACTGAGATAACATTTATGTCCCATAGCTTCTTAGTCCATTAGTGGCTGGGAAGGCAAGACCACTTAAAATACTTAGTATAGTGTCCTATAGCTAACTATTTTCCCTCCTCAAACCATGAACTTCAGTAACTCAATAACAACTGAGAAGGGGTTCCTAAACTGATCCTCCCATCCTGGCAAATATGAAGCCTACAGAATTCCACCTTCATTTGAGATTTTATAAGCACATGAAGTCAGAGAACCAGAAGGTTGTAATTAGTGCTTTTTTTTTTTACCATGTGGGTGCTGATATGAGTAATTTTGTATTTGTATTTGCATTTTTTTAAAGAAATAAATGTGATTGTATCAATTTCTACCTGATCTTTTGCTTATTGTGTCTTCTTTTCTGTAATGTGATCTCTCACCATTTTCTCAGCTTGTGCTTTGGTTCTGTTTTGCTCACCAGGTTAGTTTCTTACCTGTTTCCTTGCTTGGTTAGTATTTTTCCTCGTGAGTTCTCACATCTACCTAAAGCATTCCCGGCTTATAGTTTGGGGAGACTGTAAACAGCACCAAATAGCAGTAAAAATATTCATTTATCCTTTATTCTACTGTTCGAACCTCCTTTCAGAGTTTTTTAGGACTGGCCGAATGTACATATTGGAAAGAACTGCAGGCATTAAACAACTTTGAAGATTATTTCTTCTCCATTTATCTGTTTAGATATACCAATGTGCACAAGGCTTGGTGAATGATGGAATTGCTGTCAGAAATGACAACTCAAAGCAGTAAAATACACACTATATAAAAAAATAGCTTTCTGCTCTGAAGATCAATGGAAGGATGGAAGACAGAACTCAAAAAAGCATCTTGGGTTGTCCATACAGGAAAGTACACTCAGAAAATTTGACCAAAAATGTATGTGTCCATTAATACTGAGTACAGGACTCATGACTGAAAATAACAGAAGTGGCTGAACTCTAGGCCTCAAGACCAGTTTGCTCTCTGCAAAGATATAAAGATATGTTCACGTGGGAAATACTATTGCAATGCTCTATCAACAATGTAGCACATGTCAGTGCCAGACCTTCTGAGGAGAAGGCAGTTTTATTTAAACAGAGATTGAAATTTAACACTTTAACACTTTATGCCTATAACATTTGCTCATGCCCTCCAAGTGTTGTCCTGCTCAGGAGCATCAATATGTGTGCATCCATGAAGCCTACACAGCCACAGGGCACCGCAGCAGTGGTGACAGACTGCCAACCCAGCACTGCAATGCCTGCGTCCAGATGTTATGTTCAGCATCCATTGCAATTACATGGGGGGAAAGTGACACCACCTGTGAAGTCCTCATGTATCCTGGGTTCTTCTGAGGCTGGCAACCACGCACAGGTTTTGGATCTTTCTACATCTCTGTAGCCTTAAGCAGCTGACAGTGATCAGAGTCTCCATCCTATCCCACCTCTGTGAATCATGGGGATTTCTTCACTGCTCTTTTTCTCCACATCTGGGTGTCTTGTGAAACTGCACAAGGGTATGCTGGAGTCTTGATGACCTGCTAATTAGCCATTGTCATAGTTCATGAATCATAGTTCATAGCCAGAGCCCTTTTGTAGTTGTGTAGAGCATACAAAGCATCCAGTGTCCCAGAGCCAGATATTCATTCATGCTCCACACCAATCTCAACCTTCCTGTTACAGCTGTTTACACCTAGAGGTAGAGAAAACAATATGAATAATTTTAATTACAAGAGTACTAACCCTAAGAACCACGGGTTTGCTGCTTCTGAATGGGGTAGGTGACCTAGTGATGAAGGACAAGGAAAAGGTTGAGTTACTCAAAGCCCTCTTTTCCTTGTTCTTTACTAGCAAGGTCAGCCTAGCCCTTGGGCCTCGCAGTGCTCTCTATGCCTAGTGGCAAAGTTTGGAGGAGGAGACTACTACCAGTTGCAGAGGAAGGTTGAATTAACGCTTAACGCCACTTTACCAAATTAGGTGTTTACAAGTCCTTAGGGTTGGGCAGAAGATGCTTGTGAAGGTGATGGGAGGCTGGCTGATGTCACTGCTGCTTCCTAGGGCCTTTGAAGGCTGTGGCAATCATGTGGGGTTTCCAGTTACTGGAAAAAAGCAAATGTCCCATCTATCATCAAAGCAAAGTGCAGGAAACTACAAGATAGTCATCCTTATCCAGACTCTCTCTCAGAGAAGATTGTGAAGCAAGCCTTTCTGTAAGCCATTTCTGGGATGATGAAGGACAAGAAGTTGATTCAGAAAAAAACAGCGCTGTTCTACCAATGTGGCTGCCTTCTGGGGTGAGATGAGGTGATAGCTGCAACACACATTCATTTTGGAAAGGCTTTTGCTAGGTATCCGTAGCATCTTTGTAGTCCAGTAGGGACTGAGTAAGTGGACAAGGTGGGTGGAAAAGAGTCTGAACCATGCTATTCAAAAAGTAATAGTCAACAGTCCAAAATGAAACTGGCAATGAGTTTATGAGTGGTGTTCCTCAGGCTGAATAGATGAACTCTAGAGATCATAGATTTTTCAAGCATCCTGTGATCAGGCCTTGTAGGGTACTCTGCAATATTTGGCTCCTCATATTAAAATCACAAGTCATTTTGGTTTCTGTGGGTTGGTGGGTTAGGCTGCAGCTTGGGGTAGGTACCTTCTTTGATTCTGAGCTTACACAGCTGAGTCTGCATGATGTGAAGCAGCAGTGCATCACAAAGTGTTCCCATTCAATATGCTTCTCACTATGAGCAAAGGTGCCCTCACCAGCAACGACCACCCCCCAACTCGAGAACACAAGCATTGCTTGAAAAAAAATTGTTCCATGCTTCCCAATCTGGGGACTTGTAGTTGAAAGCAAGAGGTGAAAATGAACCCACTTTGTAAGAGGATTTTTAACAAGGGTCATTTTCTGCTTCAGGCCCACACCATTTTCATCCAAGTGTTCTCTGTCAGCGTTCCCATCTCTCAGCTATTCTGATATCGGGCATTATCCCTATGGGGTGCCTTTGACTCCAGTGGCTGTCAGTTAAAATAGTTCACACGCATTCAGAAAACCTTCTGGTTTTGTGCTCCCTTTATGAATGCCTCTCTGTGTTTTAAAATTAACTAATTAATTAAATTAACAGCTGGTTTCTCTGTTTCTGGTTGGGGAATTTCTCTGCTCCAGCTCCCCTCCCTGAAGTTAAACAATGCTGAACAAGCTTTTTCATAAGATGCAGGCATGGCATTGTTCTCTTTGTACAAGATCTGGTCAGACACCGTTGGTCTTTAAAGGCTGTTTATTCAGCAGCAGAAATGATAAGGTTATGCACAGACTTCTCAGTTCAAAGAGAATTCATTAGGTTTAGACACATTTTCCCAATCTTCATATGCCGTATGGCTGATTTGCAGTATTTTGTCTGTTTGTTGTGTGTTGTTCCCTCTCCCATTAAAAATACAGCTGGGGTGGACGATACACGTTAACTGTGTTGCCAGAGAAATGATTTCCTGCTGCATTTCATTGTACTACAACCACTTCACAGTTAGCTTTGTGGAGTCTGCTGCCCCACAAAAGCAGCCCATACCGCTCTGGTTTACCTTCCTGCCTCTGGCAGGGTCTGCAAAGCAGCCAAAGGCTTTCCTCAAGGCCCTGTCAAAACCCTTCCGGTATCTCCTAGGTGATTGCAGCAGTTAATACTAAATACAATGTTTATATTGCTTTACCAGCCATACTGCATGATTTTCTCCTATATTGTGTATGTGAGATACTAGATTGAATTTGGTGTTTAAAAGCTGTTATTCTCGTAAAATGTCTCAAAACAGAATGACTGAAAATCCTGCAGATTGGGAAACAACAAAGCCCAAAATAGATTTTATTCCCATTTTATCCCATGGAAACATCTTAAGGAAAAGCATTTTTGGAGGATTTTTTGCCAAAGTCCTAAGCATAATGAAATCGGGGTTCGATCTCTGTGTGGGTTTTCCTGATTTCAGTTGTATGGGATCAGATTGAAAACACCGTATTTTCCGTGTTTGTTTTGACAGGACTGTAGCCGAACTCAAACTTCACTCATACATCTCCCCCTTTATCAGGCTCTCCTCAGGTGACCGCACCGCTCGCACTGTTGTCACAAGCACATATTTAACACTCCCAGGACCCCCACAGCTAACGTGTCTTGTTATGGGCTGTTGTACCTTCCCAAACCGGTCTCGATCCGGGGCGGCCCGTTCAGGGACCCGGTTCAGGGCTGCCGGGGGAACCGAACCATCGGTCACGACACACGTCCCACTCCGTCCCTTCACAGCGGCGGAGCCACCAGCCTCAGCCTTCCGCCCTGGTCCGACGCCCCAGGGGCTCGCCCCGCCCCTCCTGGTGACGTCACTGCGCGGTGACGTGTCGCCCGGGTAGCTCGGTGGCGGCCGCCGGAAGCAGCGGGCGGTAGCGCGGGGCTGGCGCTGCGGTGGGTTCGTGCTGCCGGAGCGGGCAGCGTCGTAGCGGCGGAGTTGCAGCCCCTTCCTTACTTCCTCCCTCGGCTTCACTTCGTCTCTCTGCAGCGGCGGTACTAATGAGCGGGGTCCGAGCGCCCGGTGGGCGGCCAGCGGCCACCCCGGTGCCGACCTGCTTGCTTCTGCTGGGGCTGCTCCTGCCCGCTGCTGCCGCCGGCGGGGGGTGCGAACTGGAGCCTGCGGACGGTGGCGGTGGCCGGCGAGGAGGACGAGTAGGTGCCACCTCCTCTGGGGTGGAGACGGCGGCGGTTGTGACAGGTAACGGCTCCCGCGCGTGCTACCGACGGGGTGGTGGTCGGGGGAGCATCCCGCTGAAGGGGGCGGATATGGGCAGACACGAACGGGCAGATGGTCGCCTTCCTGCCGGGGCCCTGAGGTGCTCTGAGCCGCCTCTCGCTCCTTTCCTCTCCTCCCGGCTCTGCAGAGGGCGCCGGTCCGGTCCGCAGGGGGTCCGGCTGCGGCACTGCGGTACTGCCCCTGCCGGCCCCTCCCCGGGACAGAGCCCGCCGCAGGATATGTGCAGGATCCTGTTGAATAGCGATATTGTTGAGGTCCGGAGGCGCCGCTTCCGCGTCGGCTCCCGCGGTGCCGCCCGTGCGGGTGTCTCGGTCGCCGCCAGCCACGGCCCCGGCCCAGAGCCTCCGTGCGCGCCCGGGCCGCCCTCTGCACCCGCGGGCCGCTGCCCGGAGGGGCATCCCTGTGGGGATGGGGCGGCCGTGGCCCCTGGGTGAACACTACTAGAGGCGAGGTGACCCGCCGCAGCTGGCTGCCCCCGAGCCCCTCTGCAGCGAAGCCAGGGGTGTTTATCCGGTGCCCTCGGAGGGGGTTAGTTCTCAGGAGAAGTGCGGAAAGCTTTTTTTACCCTCTCTTAATTCCTCCAAGAACATATTCATTTTTCCGTATTTAATGGCAAATGGTAACGCCTGCAGTTAAAAACAACAGTGGCACAGAAACCGTTAAAATAGTCTGATTTCAGCAAGCTTTGACGGCTCTGAATTGCTTGCACACATTCTGAATGTATCTTTAATGAACAGTGGGAAGCTTTATGATGTTTAGAATCTTCACTTAAGAAAATCGGATTTTAATCTCAGGAAATAGTCAAAAGCATTTAGAAGTTTGTCATGTGCTTTTCAGAAAGCTCTCTAATTGGAGAGTATGGAATTTGGAAGAAAGAAACATGCCCCTTCCTAATCAAAATACTCTTAATTTCTTATCAGAGAAAACCTTCTGATGGTGTTTGGAATAGCATCGGCTGTGCTAAAGTTACTGGATTTTAGTGGGTGAAACGTGCATGGGTTTCTTCTCTCATGTAACACTTTAAAAACATTAGTTTCAATTACAGAACTTCAACGGTGTTTCTGAAATAACTCTGAGGTGGAGGTGCAAGGCTATGGGAGCTAGCAATCTTGTTTGCGGACAGCATTTCTGCAACCTAAATTGTCTAATCTTTTGGCTTGCCATATAAACTAAGGAAGTTGGAACATCCGCAGTCTGAAGCAGCAGTCATGCTTCCCAGGGGTGTTGGGAAAATGCTGTATTGGAACAGCGCTTTTTTTTTTTCTTACACTGTAATTAATCTGGTTGTAGGTGGTATTTAACGGTTCTTTCTATGTATAGTGCTGATACTGTCTACATTCCACACTTAATCAGTTCAGATGTGTCAGTCTGTATGGAAAAAAAAAGTGGTTTATTTTTATTTATTTATATTTTATAGACTGTATAAGTACAGAGATGCTTGTCAGATGTTGTGCTGTCCTTCCCACCCTCTCCCCCAGCAGTGAACCTGGTGAAGAAATGTATTTATTTGAGAAATACAACATGTTGTAGGTGGATTTATTGTGTTACAGGATAGTTTGGTGTGCAAATATATATGGTTAAAAAGCTGTCTTGAGATCAACTTTTTAGGATGTTTTCAACATAGTTCTGTGTTCATCCACTTGATAAATGTTGCGTTTCAGTTGGTCTTGTAAGTTACCCTTTGCATAGCTGGAAGAACTCTTGAAGATTGGGAGAAAACCAGATGACATGCAGGGGGTGATTTTAGTGATATTATCTATCATTCTTTCCTTAAAAGATAAAACTTGCAGATCTGCCATTGAGTTAGGAAGAGTTGCCGACACTCATCTGGAGAAGAATGAAATCAAGTTTCAACTCAGTCATTTTGATAGGTTTGAGAAGTACAGTCCAGAAGATAAAAAGCTGCCAAGTATATAATGCTGCTCTGGGAAGAGGCAATCAGATTCTCAAGTGGAGGTGTATGGGCAGCACAGCTGCAGGGAATAATCCAGGAGGCCCGGTCACAAGTTGGTGTGAATAAGCAACTGTATGCTGCTGGCAGAAGTAGGTGCTATCCTTTGATACTTTGATACTGATCCAGTTTAAGTTACAGAAGGCTTTTACTTTTTTTCTTTTTGCTTGCACTTTCATGTCTAGTCTTGAGTAGTAAACAATCCAGAAAGTACAGAGGAAAGTACCAGTGTGGTAGGCTCAGAACCTATGACTGATGAAAATAAAAAAAATATTGATTTATTTTGGGGAGTGGGAGTGGAAAAGGCTGTGGGAGGGATGTGTTCATAAGAAACGGTTCACAGAAGCATGTAGATTTTTTTTTTTTTAAAACTTTATCCATTTTATCTGCGGTTAAGACATATGTTAAGAGGAAGTAAATTGTAGTAGGCGAAATTTAGGTTAAATATAGGCTGGAAAGTTTTCACCTATAACAGTCAAATTACGTAGATTGTTCAGCAAGTTCCTATTATTGGGTTAGAGAAACTGGCAAATGTAATCTAGACACTTGACGGAAAAAGTATGTACGATGAATTTTAGGACTAGGAAAGAGCCTGAGACTCTATTCCTGCCATATTTCATCAGATGTTCATAGATTTTTGTAATGGTTTATCTAGATAATCATTACTGATGTCTTTCTTTCTGAATGTGCCTTTTTAATGGTAATTTATAAATGAGAGCTGTATATGTAACATCTGACACTGTGCTGAATGTATTTAGTTGCAGTGATGAAAATCAGATCGATAAAATTGTTTTCACAGGGTAGAACACCAGGAAGCTATTTTCTGTTCATTCTGGCTCTGCTTCTTCACAACTTAATTTGGTAAAAAGTTTTAAGGAACCTTCTGTTCTGAGCCTGAAGATAACACTGGGTTTTCACATTAGTTTATTCATTGACTTTTAATTAAATTGTTTTGTAATCCTGGATAATTGAGGATTTTTGCTTAAAAGTCTAAATTTAGTTCATGATCATGGATTAATTTGGCTGCCTTTCAGGTGAGTGAACCTGAACCTGTATTTGGCTGATAAGTGTCTCTCAAATAATGGCTGATAATATTGAGCTAGACCATTTAAATTCAGTACACTGAATTTACTGAAGAAGCAATGGACAACACAGTGCAACCGTTTCCTGAATTACTATTCAGGAAATAGTAATTTTTAATTTTTTAATTTTTAAACTAATTCTTAATTTTTAAGTGAATTTCCATTCTGGAACTTACCCATCATCCTGACATTCTGAGCTCTTCAAATTAATTGGACTTTGGCATTTGAGAGGTGATGGTTTCAAGAAAACATGTATTTTTATCTGCAACTACACAACTGGTTTAAGGCATTCTAATGTGGGTGGTTGTTGAAAAGTAGCTTTCTTCTTTGGGGTTGACCCCAGCTGGCCATGTGAACGATATTGCTAGCACAGGGGAGCTAGTAGGAGTAGGCATGCTCGTCTCAGTACTTGCAACCCACGAGGAGGGAAGGGAGTTCCTCCTCCGTTTCTACTTTGTACCCCGCTTGCCCTCAGTGTTGTGATGAGCCCTGTATGTTGCTTTGGCTTACAGGAACCTGAAAAGAAACACAGGAAGCAGAAAACACTATGATTTTTTTTTTTTTTTTTTCATCAGGGTCTTTCCTGACATGCTTTCAGCCCTAGCACCACTGCCGAGAGGGAGGATGGGACTCTGCAGGTGGGGTCGGCCCTGGGGAAGAAACGTGGTTTCAACATAACTGTCAATAGAATTGCATCTCTGAAGTGACTGAAACTACAGTAGTGACCTTTTTGGGCTTGAATAATCCATTTAGAAGTCAGTGGTTGTATCTGAGACTTTATATGTAGTGAACTAAATAGCCATCTGGCCATATTTTATCCCCTGTAGTGGATAAAGAGTGCAGTGGTTTTGGTCACATAGCAGAATGATCTTTGCATGATTATTTCGGCATGCAATGGTCTTAAAAGATTGTGAGCAGTGAGGTTTCCGTCGCTTTCCTAGCAAACTGCTTTTCAAAGGTAGTAGATTTCTTTAGTCGTAAAAACAGCATTGCAGGATTTTTTTATTCCATTGCTTTGTTTGTTTCTACTTAAGCTCTTTCATGATCTGGTCCTACTATTTCTGTTGGGAGGACAGAAGTTTCAAGTCCTTTCTCCATTAATGGCTACTTCAAGCTGTCATTTACTTTCTCTTAGCATCTCAATGCAGTGATCTGTCCCTGGAATCTAATTAGTTTCTGCTCTGTTCTCAGTTTCATTAGGTTTTTAATTTCTTAGTGTATTCTTTATTTTTAGTGGTAATAGGAAAGACATGCAGCAAAAAAATCCTTGTGCAACAAGGTAACTAAAAAAAAGCTGTCATTGGCTGGATTTGTGGAGTTTTATGAAACAAATATTAAAAAACAATCAGGAAAAATCTTGGCCTTTGTGTAGCTCCCATTCAGAGATAAACATCAAGCACTTGTAACTTCCTTTGGCCATAGCTGAGTATTTTTGTTATACAGCTTTCCAGTGTTTTAATTGTAAGTCTTCAGTGCTTCTGCTAGTGTGTTTTGCACCTTCTGGTGTCCTGTGAGCTTTTTTCCTTGACCATGAGCTTTACCTCTTCTGAAGATTTATTTTATCTTACTGTTGGTAATTAGCCAGGCTATTTAGCTGGTATTTTCTTTTTCTTGTCTTACAGTGGTAGTCTGTAGCAAGATCTTTCTTAAAACCCCTCAGTGTCCTTCCCTGAGTTGTTTTTTTTGTCTCGGCATCATCCTTCATCAGCAGGTTCTTGTGTTGCCTCTTTATAAGCTATAAGCTTTCTGAAGACAGCTCTGCTTTTCTGGGGACCTCCTACCAGTTTCTGGCTAGCTGGTCCTACGCACCTTGGTCATGACTCATTTTATTCTAACTAACCTCAGTGATACTGGTACATCATAACTGGGTTGAGCTGCCATGGATTTGTTGAAGAACTGGAGCTAGTGACAGAAGCAGATCTTCCATGATGATAGCATCACTGTGAAAAACACCTAAAAATGTAGTTTTCTTGCCCTTTTTCTTTTTTTAAATTTGCATAAAGCAATTTATATCCTTTTAATTGATTTTTAACTTGTGTGCTGTAACTTGTATGCCCTCTTTATATTTAATATACATCCTCAGTCAGCACTGGGGGAGAAAGCTAGGAAAATTACTAGTTTTCTATTAATTTTTAATGCATTGACAAAACCTAAGAAGTCAAAAGTATATTATTTTACATAAGAGTTGACTCTAATTTAGTGCAGAAATCCTAATGTATGAGAAGACTTAATTGGGATTAGTCTGTTATATCCTAGCTGTGAAACTGGCTCTTTGAAATACAGGAACTTGAGGTGAGTATCTGAACAAATATGGTATGTGTTAAGAGTAAATAACTGTTATGTATCTTGTCCTAAAAAATGCATATAAACATTTTACAAACCAAGATGAGTTTCAGGTTATTACATAAGTTAGTGCTATTCTGCCTTTGGATACTACTAAGTCTCTCCTGTTACTATGGAAACTGTTTTTGCATATCTGAAAGGGGGAGAGGGGTGAATAAAATGATGATGTGTTGTTAAAATTTAAAGTCAGCGTAAACAGAATGTGTTGATTGTCTGTGTACTATGAAATTTGCATTTGTTTACTTAATTTCTGCAGGCACTTTGAACTCTCTTCAGTTAAGTTTGTTACTATATCTTTAACCTTCCCCTGCCCTTTTTCTGGATTTTGCTCCTTTCTCCTTCCAATCCTAAAAGCATGGTATTTTTCAGAGACCTCTTAGGTGAATCCTTAAATCTGTGTAATGAAAAGTACTCCAGAGTTTTAACTAGAATCTGTCTTGGAAATTGAAGGTGATGTGGTTGTCAGAACAGTTGAGTGCTGTTTACTCAAATTCTTAGTGTAGCAGAACTGTTGTCACATTGGAGTCAGCAGAGTTTGAATTGGCAGGTAAGAACCACTGACCTTTTAAATCTCATTCCTGTGGTCTCTAGCAAAGATATCAGGAGAATACTTCCTCTCCATGCAGATAGTGTTACACTGTTGCAGGTGACTTGCTTCTCTGGTGATTCCTGGATGCAGAGGTGGGAGGAAACTCATCACTGACTATTGCAGCTTGTATTGCAAACCACAAGCAGCGCAGCAAAATTTTGTGGAGCAGAGTGGTTGCTGAGGCCGCAGCACAGCAAAATTTTGTAAAGCGGAGTGGTTGCTGAAGCCACTTGGATTACATGAAGCTGTAACATTTGCTGTAGCTTGGAATTTATAGGAATGCAGGGACAACTTTGATCCTTTTCCTCCAGGCAGCGCTTTCCATTTCCTGTGTTTTCTTCTGTTTCACAAAGCGATTGAAGACTTGTCAGCAGCCCAGCACCAGTTAAAATTTTAAGCCCTGTTTTTTTTCTTTTTTTGTACTTTGTTTCTGTGGTTATTGTTCATTTGTAGGAAACTGTGCTCAGGTTTTCTAAAACAGATTAGCAGTAAACGGTGGTTTATTTTAACCTATTTAAAGCTGTGTTTAAAAGCAAACAAACCTTGTGGTAGAGTATTAATTTAAACAAGATTTTGTTGACTAAAAATTTGATGAAGACGTTTTGTATTTCTGAGCTCTGTAGTTTCTCTTTAAAATGGGAAGCTTTCCACATGTGGAGATGTGGTATGAATGCTCCTTCTCGCTTTGTGGCTTAGAATAAAGCAAGGGGTTAGTTGTGTGTAATTATTAAGCACATGCAGTAATGTTACATAGATAGAGGAATAATTTTTCTCAGTTCTATCAGGTGACAGTGTGAACTCAATTAAAATTCAGAGTTTAATGTGTCACTTAGAGACGAAATCTTCACACAAATGTTATGTTATTCTTAATAGTAAATAACTCCTCTAAGCTCCCATTGAGATTGGTCATCAGTAATTCCTAAATGTTTGGCTCTTCCCTCTCTCTCCCCTCCCTATGTGTAGCATTTGATGAATGAGGGAACAGCTTAATAAGTGTGGTTTTTGGTGGTTTTTTTTTTTTTTTCCTCCTATATTTCCTCTGTTTACCTCTGGAAGTACGCTCAGTGAGCTTTGCTGAGAAACTAACAGCATGACTTTTATCAGTTTGCTGAATTTCTTGTTTGTCCCAACCATAGGCTCTTATTTGAAATGCATTCCTCCCTCCTACCCTCACTAAATGCAGTACGCAGGTGAATATTCTGTTTGTATGCCTAGATCCAAAGCAGACAAAGTCTTGCATTGTTTCTCTCTACTCTGGAAATGACAAGCTTGATTAGTTTTTCCTCAATTTGATATGCTACCCACTATTTCAAAAGCAACAAGCAAGAAATATTATACTGTAAACAAATAAACAAAACCACTCAAACCATGTAGTCTGTGATGATTTTGAGATAAATACCAAAGTTAATTATTCTGAGTAGAGGCCTCCTACTGTAGTTTTAATTATAGATTGTTATATTAGGTAGCTTCTTGCTGTAATGTAGTATACCTATATGAAAAATACTGTTGGTTTAGGTTATTTTCATTATCTAATGTCTTAAAAATTATGTGGAAGTGAAAATCCAGTTACTTTTTTATTGCTAAGTATTGTTTACTGTTTTGCTAAATTTGAAAATGAGACTGTATAATATCGTATTGCTCCAGTACTTATACCATGATGTGGCAGGAAGGAAAAATATATTTGTATCCTTTTCAATTTGTGATTCTTAGTTGCAAATGAAATGCATCAAGACAGCTCTGTCTTCCCCAGCATATATTTTTAATTTTTCTTTAAAAGACTTAACTTTGCCAGTACTTTCTTGGAGCATGGCTGCCTTCATCTCTTCCCTCCTACCTGGTTCATTTTGCCTGAATGTATCTACTGAAACACTGCTGTCAGAGCCATAGAGGCTGTTGTAGTTACTTTGGGAGCAGTGCAGTAATATCATGCTATGGTAGAGGTAAGAGACAATGTGATGGATTGCATTGACTTCAGTGTATAAACCTATATTATGAATTCACCGGGATTTCATTTTAAGGCTGCATTTTAAGTAAATTAGTATTTTGGTTTTGGTCATATGAAACTGCACTCCTGATAATTGGTCTTACTGTGGTTGTGTTGCAGACAGTGGTATGGGACCTGTATCTCTGCAGTCTTTGAAGGATGTTGCTTTATTATTGGTTTAAACTGACCTGCAGCAAGGGGTAGCTCTTCCTTTATGCTTGTTGCTTTCTCTTCCTCCCTGCCTATTCTGTGTGTTCCAGCTGCTACCTTGATGTTATAGTGGCTGGAGGTGAGTTAATTTGGGGGAATTGATTGAGCTCGAAGTTGGTAGTAGTTTGGTGTTGTGTTTTTTTTTTTTTTTTTTTTTTTTTTTTTTTTTTTTTTTTGGTTTGTTTTTTTTTTTTTTTTTCCCTGCAGGCTCAGGTGCTTAAGTTCAGTGAAGTGCTGTGCAAGGGCATCTGTGAGAAGATAACAGCATTGGAGGAAAGTAGTATTAACCATTGTAGTAAAAGCCCACACATACCAAGTAAATAGTGATTGAGGAAGGTGGGTAAGGGAGATTTAGCTATTCACAAAAACAAGTGTTTTACCCAGATGTCACAAACCTTGCAGTTGAAAAATGACATTCAAAACTGGTAAAGAAATACTTCAGGAATCCGTAAAATTTGTAGAGGGTAACTTTTAGATTAGCAGTAGAGCCAAGATTTTAGTAGGGTTTCTTAAAGAGATTAATTATTGTAAATGATAGTAATTTAGGAGTGAATTTTGAAGTGAAACCTTTGCTTCAAGAGTTTGTATTTTGCCTGTTGATTTATTGTGAGAGAGAGTTCATGTCTCAAAACTAAGATCACTTGCCTGGCATAAATGTTTACTCGTAGAAAGCAAACCTGATGAAATGTGATTTTATTAATACAGGGTAATGAAGACATGTCCCATTCTGATTCAGCTGTAGATGTCTGGGAAAAAAAAAAGAAAAAAAAAAAGGTCAAGCAAGCACCTATCTGAGCTCTAAATGCATCCTCTTGACTACTTTTAAACTTTGTTTTAAAGGAATCTAAGTTAAACTGGTTTGTTTCATTTATTAAGTAAACAGCCTTCCTAAGAAATCAGGCATCTGTGGTGTGTTTCTTTTTTTGTCACAAAAGCGCTCAGAAACTTGTTTTATGTTGCTTCATGTCTGTTTATAGTATCCTTTGAACAGTAGTGGAGGCTCTCATTTCTCTTGATGTTGATGAGTGGTAAGACTTCCTCATTTCAATGAAATGTACACAACCTCAGCTGTGATCAGGTCCACAGAAATTGCCATTTTCTTGCATAAGAGTGATAAGCAATCACATGTAAAGTATTATCCTAATGGGAAGGAAAAGGATGCATCTTCATGGTACTAGGTAGTTATAAATGGAGCATTATACTATTCAGCTTAGAAGAGAGTGGAAATTTGATGTGTAGTGGGATGATGAAGGGGAACTTCACATAAACTGCTGTTGCCTGCAGAGATCTCAAATGGTATTTCATGATAACTGTTTGACAAGGTGATGAGATGGTAGTGTTGAAGTGCAAAAAGTAGGGTGGGGAGAGAAAGGAGGAGGGAGCTTATTTTATTCAGTACTTTCATACCATGAAGTGTATACTTGGGCTGGATTTAACTAAATAATTTGAGTTCTGATAAGCTGTTGTATTCAAGATTTTGGGGAGTGAATTTTTCTTTGGAAAAAGCCTGGTTGTTGGTCAGGAAGAAATACTACAGATTATGAAGAAAGGGAAGTAGTATACTAATTGCTGTCACTTGAAAGGATATGTAAAACTAGAAGAGGTTTGAATAAACCTTGCCAATGTTTCTGTACATTCATTTTTGTGCATGAAAAGAAACTAGGACTTCTTGGATTTAAAAGACCTGCCCTGTGGTAATAGCTCTTCAGAAGCTAAACCCAGTGTATGTTAGCAGCTGTGGTTTAGGACTTCAGCCTGTCTTCTTCGGCATGCAGTTTAATTGTTTGGTTCATTATGTGTTGGAGTAACTTGCTGAAATTGACTAAGAAAGGTCGAATGAACCTGGGGCTGGAAACAAGGAAAGCCAAGGAGGTGGAGGGAGGGAGGAAGAGCACTGTGGCAGCCAGGTGGGTTTCAGGTCTTTGGAGGTGATAGTGGGTATGCAGTAGACTTCTTTGAAATTGTGAGTATTAATTATAAAGGAGGCAACTGTAGGAACACCAGTAGTTATTTTCATGCTATGAGACCTGGGGCCATTTCTGAAAGTCAGAAGAAGGTTCAAAAGTAGATAGTAGCTCGCCCCTGCCCCCTGCTTCCCATTTTCCTGGGGGAAGAGCACACCTGTGTAGATTTAAACTAGGAAGTGCATTGCAGTGGACTCTTTTGCAGACCAAGAGTATGTTATTATGGGGAAAAAATATCTTGCCATTACCCTTTGTACGGCACCATCTGGTGCTAACTGGTGCTGTGCAAGGTTGAAGTAGCTGGACACCTTAGAGTCAGTGCAGCCAATTCATATGTTTTTGCTAGCCTTCTGTGATGCTGCAAAGTACAGTCGTGTTGCTCAAGACAAGATGATTTGGCGAAATACCTGCTGTTTTCCATTAGCATTTGATTTTTGGTTTTATGCAGATGTTAAAAGTGACAGCTATTGTAGAAAGAATAAAGTAAAATACTTAATAGAGAATGTTATAATGCTGCAGTAAGCTGCATCATAATTTATGTGGGTTTTGGGAGGTGTTAGTTGCAGGTTTTCAACTGAGGACTGGCAAAATTTTAGGTGACACTAACTCAGTTTATAAATTGATTTTATTGAACTGTTTTTTCTGTTGATTTGTATTGTTTGCAGTCTCCTAAATGGTATCCTAGGGCTGCAGTTTGTTTCCTGCCAGAAGTTAGTAAAGTTACAATGTTTTTGTTTTCTTGATATTTTTTTTTTACCACTTTCAGTTTTCTATGCCCAAAATGCTGTCAGCAGCAGATTAACTTTCTTACAGAAGCCAAAGAACAAGACAGTCATTGTTACCCAAATTATTGCTTTTATTCTTTAAATATGGATGTAGTAGTTGATTACTCAATTGAATAATTTTTTTTTTTTTAAGTTTTAGCACAAAAATTTTAATAAGTGGTTCTTTGATTCTGATGATTTGTTGTTCTGATTTAGGTCTGTGAAATATTTGAGAAGACTGTAGGCAGAGGACTAAGGATACCAACTGAAGATACTGGGTTTTCATTACTATAATAGTGTTAACCTACTGAAAGTCTAGATTAGCGCCTTGCTATTTGTGATTAGAGAATCAGTCTTGTCTTTTACATTCAGATCTGACTGTGGGTGAAGTGGAGATTTTAGGCAGCTGTAGTGTTTTAGGTGGTAGTGTGACAATTTTGAAGATCGGTCAACCTGTCACTGAGGCTCAGTCAACCCAATTTGCTTTGGAAAATAGGTTTTCACTCTGTAGGTGCTACCAGCCCAGCCTTGTTTGTTTGTTTGTTTGTTTGTTTGTTTGTTTTTCCTCAAGGTGTCTAGGGAATTGGTTTCGTTATTGGAATAGAAATGATTGTGTCACTGCTTCTCTTGTGCCTGTCAATACTTAAAGTGGAATTGTCTGGTCTTGCCAGGGGTTCTGCTCTGAAAAGTGACTGCAGAAGAGTTACGTGAATGTGTCTAGTTCAGTTTGCCTTTTGCAAGTTTTTTTGTTTGTGCGCCCGATAAAAATGAGAGTGGAAGTGAAACACTGGTAATCGTAACAAGGATATTTTGCACATGGAAAAGTAAGAAGTGTGGTGTTCAAAGGAGTGAAAGTTCAGCTTGCTTTCCAAGTCTGTGCTGTATTTTCAGTGGTCATAAAAGATAAGCTTAATTCTGGTCTGTTTATTGGGAGTGTGTTAAGAGACCTATTAGAAGCAGGAAGGAGAATGTATTTCACTATCAAAACAGAGCTATGGTTATGTTTTCCTTGGCAAAGGAAAGTTTTGCATTCAGAATTTGAGAAGACAGATTTAAATATGAAGTTCTTTGTTGCTTTCTGCACGTAAATGAGTATTGGGAACATCAACTGTAAACTGCTGTGGAAAATAACAACATATGTCCTGGGATCACCACAGAGGCTGCCGTTTGTGCAGAGAGCTCCTTTTGTTGGTTAGGTAGTAAATTTCACATCAGAACTTTATTACAGAGAGTTCTGTATTATATGGAACTAATGTATGTAAGGCATCTCTTGTAAGTATTTTACTTAACCCCAGGGTTGTTGGATACCTAGTAGAGAGCATACTTCCTGGGTGTTAATGTTAGTATGTGAAATAAGTGTAAGTTGGGGAGATATAGTAGAGGGTGAATTATGATGTTCATACTGGTGACAAGTACAGGTACCAACACTAATAATAAAGTTCTCACAGTACTGCAATTTTAAATGCTAGGGCAAGGTAAATACTGTGCTTTTCCTCTGCATCTTGTCCAAGAGTTAAGCAGCCTGTTGTATTTGCATGAATAATGAGTCTTTGGCTCTGACACAGTCACTTGTTTTGTGAAGTAGCCTCACCTTATGGTCTTGAATTTCTCACTTAAGAATATTTTGAAACTGGCTTCCTCTTTGGCCTACCTCAAACTTCTACTAAACCCAGATTACTTCAAATAGGCAGTTTTAGTTAATTCGTTTGTTAAACAGGCAAACCCACTGAATTTTACTGATTGCATGTTAGTAATTTTCTGTTTACTAATTGAAATGAATATGAAGTTTAGTTGTAATGAAAGCAACCTCAATTATTTCTTTCCTAACCTGAAATATTTTTAAGATAATTTGGTATGCCTAGATATCTAAATGTGGGTTAATTTTTTCTACTATCAGAAATTCTGTTTTATTTTTGTTAAGGTGTCATCATCCAAAGATGATTTTCAGGCATCCTCCAGCTCGTGTCTGGTTGTTATACTTTCAGAGGAAAGAAAATAGGCAAATAAAGATTTTACATTTGTCAGGGCAGGCAGAAATCTTTGCTGCTGACTGCAGTGCTGCTCCCAGAAGCGGTTGATGCACGTGGGATGGCTACTGGTGGGGTGCAGGACCCAGGGCAGGGGGAAGCAGCCAGCCCCAGCAGGACCTGTTTCTGCTTATGCTGGATCTTTCCAGCAGTGAGCCTGCTTCCTTCTGCCTGGCTGTTGCTCATGCCAAGGCTATTGTTGTTATCCTGGACTCTGAGAATGCAGCATCATTTGGGAGCTGGTGCTTCAGACCATGCGAACTTCAAGATGTGGCAGGGAAAAGCATACTTGGGTAGCAATTACTATACACAGTTTCCTGCTTCACCTATTCATTATTTTCATTTGTTGTTTAACACTGCTGAGTTTGTAGGGCCCAGACATGTTCAAGTGCATACCCGTGGTGTTATTTGATCAGCAGCTTTAAGGATGGGATTAATTTTGCATTTCTGGGGGTGTCAGCATCTGAGCTAGTCTGGGTTCCTATAACAGAGTAAACTTGTTTTACCATGACGTAGAAAGCGCTGTCTGGAGCTGCGGATCACACTCTACTCACTATGTCAGATTTCTGTTGAGTGTTTAGATGTAAACTTAAACTAACTTGAAAAGTTTAGATGTACTTTCAGATACACTTTTTGAGTCAGGTGTATTTTTGCCATGTTTCTTTAATGTGTTTACGTTTTTTTTGAATGCTACAGAATGAGTAATCACTGCTCTGGTTGGATATTAATTTGGTGTTTATGTTCACAGTGCTTTTTAAGTGCACTTAAGATTTATTTTCTATGTCATTTAGCTTTAAAATGTTGCAGGATTAGGTTTCAGCCAATCAGTAATACTACCTAGGAAGCTGTAATTAATGTTATTTAGGGGAGGAGAGGTGGTGTTAACTCCTTCTTCCCACCTTTGATAGGCTTGGTAGCCATAATATGTTCAGGTTTGAGACTTCTTACTTTTTTACTAGAGAGGATGATCTATTATAGAATTCACTTGAGCTTTTTAACTTTTAAAGACTTCATTGGAATGGTTGTGTAGCAGTGTTAGGAACTTTTTTTTTTCCTCTTTTTTTTTTATATGTAATGTTTCAAAATGTATCTTGTAAGATTCTTTTAAATATCTTATCTGTTGAGTCATGCTGTTGCATTTGCCTTGCCTTGCCTCTCCTCCTCCACCCCAGCATGAAAATTGGGGCTGTTCAGCCTGGAGAAGAGAAGGTTGCGTGGAGACCTCATAGCAGCCTTCCAATACCTGAAGGGGGCCTATAGGGATGCTGGGCAGGGACTCTTCATTAGGGACTGTGGTGAGAGGACAAGGGGTAATGGGTTTAAACTTAAACAGGGGAGGTTTAGATTGGATCTGAGGAAGAAATTCTTTCCTGTAAGGGTGGTGGGGCCCTGGAATGGGTTGCCCAGGGAGGTTGTGAATGCTTCATCCCTGGCGGCGTTCAAGGTGGGGTTGGACGTAGCCTTGGATGGCATGGTTTAGTGGGAGGTGTCCCTGCCCATGGCAGGGGGGTTGGAACTCGATGATCTTGAGGTCCTTTCCAACCCTTACTATTCTATGATTCTATGATTATGTACCCCAATCTGCTTAACAGGCCTTCTCACCTCATTTGATTCACCACTTATTTTTTGCTCCAGAGTGGAAAGGAATACTGAAAAGCTAAATACAACCGTTTTGTATTGCTAAGCTTTTTATGGAGGAATTGTGTGCGTTTTGTAAAATGCTGATTACAACAGCACATAGCTGAAAATGCCATGTGGGTCACGGAAGGAATTTCTGTGCTTTGCTAATTTTTGGATAGAAGGTGCTCAGCTGGTTTTAGACCTATCTGCCTATGTTTATAAGGAGCAAATCAGAAGCAGAGAGTAGACTGCCATCAGTTAATATCATTCTGATTTTTGATCTGTAGATAAGACTAAAGCACAGCTATGGAAAAAGGAAAGAACAATTCCACCTCTGCGTTAATTGCATCTGGGAACTTCAAGTAACACTTTGTACTTCATATCAGAATGTTGTGCTAAATTAGAAATTGTGATATCCTCGCCCACAATTGTTCAGTATCATGCAACTGTGATTGGTTTAGTCACAAGCAGAATACTGGCCTGCCTACTCTGTCTTTGCAAGCTACCATAGCATTGGATTTGCTCTTAGTGGTTCATTACTATTCATACATGTTCTCCAGTAGGAAGGATGAGAGTTGTGGGCAGTGTCATTTTTCTGATGGCATAGGCTTGTCTTTGAAAGATACAGAAACACAGAGAAAACCCAAAATCTTCAAGAATGTTTGGTGACATAATTTGCAGCTTGTTGGGAGACTACTGTTGTCCTGTGTTTGAGGATCTTTCAGTAGCAGTTCGGAACATCTGATAGGAGTCTCTTGAGTTGCTGTTCCCTTTTTGGACTAAGACTGAAATTTGCAGACAGCTCTTACCTGTTACATCTGACTAAAGCAAGTTGTAACAAATCAACGTTTATGCCCAAGTTCTGTGCTGTACTTCTAAGCACAGCTGAATGTTTTGTGTAATTAAGGCTTCTAGAAATCTGCAGGTAACTCTTTATATGGAAATATTTTAATAACTGAATAGTATACTTAAAAATAGTGATTTGTCTAGTATAGAATGACTTATTTTGTCATGTAATTATTTAAATTAATATATTTTATCCTTGGGCAAAACTCTGGCTTTGGATGTCTGTCCAACATTACCTTCAATTTTGGTAACACCTGTTAATTACCTTCTCAGGTGAATGTCCAATGGAACTTGCTAAGTGATGTGTTCAAAAGAAAACACAAACAAAAAACACCTATGTAGCTTTTGCTTTTATGTTGGGTATAGGATGGTTCAGTTCAAATAGGGGTAAATGATACGAGGGTGAATACCTGAGAAATCTGGAGTTTGTTCTTAAATATTATGCAGAGCCATTTAGATAAGGCCTTATTACTGTCTGAATTTTTGATTTTCTGCACAATTAATGAATGTCTATATCACTGCATTCAGAATTTATGGTTGACCTAAGACTTAATGTTGGGAATGGTTTTTGTGTTCAGTCTAGCACACCTAATATACGCAGAAGGACTTTTGTATGTGGTATTAGAGTGTTAATATGTCCTCTGACCTGTGGCCTTGTGTGTAGAGATTCTAATACATAACTGAATATTCCTTGAATATGAAATAATCCACAATTAAAAGTAGACACGGTTATCTTTTAGCAAAAGGTATGTCAAAATTAATTCCTCCTTTCTGTTCATCCACTTGCTTGGTGTAATGCTTGATGTCCCAACCAGCTGTCACTGTTGCCCAACCAGATTGTAGAAAGCAGAGAAGAAATGGGGAAATCAGAGGCAAGTAAGAGAAACTAAAGAGAGGGTTGCTAGTATGGCCTCAGGAGTGTTCAACAGAAGATGGATGCTGGCTGCACTTGGGAGAGAAACTAAATAAAAGTTGACAGTGGAATGAGAGATGGGCCAGAGGGAAGCTCTGTCAAGGGAGGGTAGCAAAGACTGAGCATGCTACACAATGCATTGTAAAAATGCTGGATCTGTCGAGGGAAAATATGCCAAAAATACCTTGGCATTGATGGCACTTAGACATTCAAGTCGTTAGGATAGCAATGGTGACAGATTTGTTTTGTATAGGGTTTAAAGGGTTGCATAGGCAGTTCCCAGCAGTAAACAAGCTGGGGAAGCTGGGAAATGTTTCTTAGGATTATTCCTTGTGTCTCATTCTTTTGGTGTGTTTGTTCATATATGTAAACAATATTTTGTCATAGCTGTTTAAGAAACAAGCATAAGGCAAACCAAAAAATGCTAAATTAAGACACATCTTTTATGTGGTTTATTTTTGTTTGAGAAATTTGGCGATTCTGAAATTTTCCACTCTGAGGGTGCCTGGCAGATTGCAGTGTGTATTCTTTATTCCACTTACGGCATATTCTTTCGCATTCTTCTGTTCCATGATTGGAAGTTGTTAGCTAAGTCACTGATAAAGCACCTTTTGTTTTTTGGGTAGGGTTTAGTAATTTTTTTTTTTTTTTTTAAACTTGGTTTAGCAGAATTTCTGTAAGTATATACATGAGAATTGTCCAGAATGAATAGTACTGAAGTTATGCCACAGGAAACCCTCAAGGGGTATATTTATTCACTTTTCTCTAAGTAATTTAGCCTTACTTATGAGTGCTTGTTTTCTTCCAAAGACTTGGGTAAGAGACAAGGAGGATTGTATCCATGTATCACACATTAGTCTGTTATCTAATTTTTAAAAGTAATGAATCAAATTCTGTATGCGATTGCAGATCTTGACAGACCACTGAGGTGCTGTATTTGGAATAAAGTGGTCTTGGCAAATATTTTTACTGCTTTCATAAAAGAACAAACTTACTTGCATTTCTACAGAGCATATTATCACTGTAGTCTGCTATTCAGTACCATTTTAAAGTTTCATTTCCTGATAGAACAGAGGATTCAATTGATATGGCATCAACTTATCTGTGGTGCTGTAATTTGGAAATCCACGGAGGCTCTTTAGGGAGTTGTTTTTTCCAGAGATGTCTCTCTTTGACAACAATTGATGCTGCTGTTCATGAATTTGCTTTTAGGCATATTGTTGTGCGCTTCTCCCCCTTTACTGATCCAGAAGTGACTGGTTAAAACCTTGTTTAAGAACATAACTTCTCTTACAAAATTGGAGAAGCAGCTTATCTAATATCTTGGAATAACTGCCTACCTGGAGTTGAGAAAAGGATCTCGCAAGAAGTATAGTACATAGCTGAAGCACAGTGATTCAGTATAACTCTTCCTAACAAAACACATTTACTAGTTGCCTTATGTCCTGAAGTGTGAAGACTTGTTCCAGACTGCCTGATTTTTATCTTGCCTAATACAAACATGGCTTTATGTTCCATCATGTAAATCTCATTTGGAAAAGTTTGGTGCATTGAACATGATGATCAGTAGAACTCACTGTCATAACTGTCTTACACCATGTAAAGGCTCTTTTTTTTTTTTTTTTTTTTTTTTTTTTTTTTTAGCTAGAAGCTAAAATACTGTCATCATGACTTGATTTATTTTTCTCTACTTTGTTTTTTATCAAATGCCTTTTGCATATAAATATCTCTCCTTTGTTTCTTTGGAATTATGCCCATTCTGTTTGGAGATGAGCAAAATAGCACACAGTACTCAAGCAGGGAAGGTGTAATTACTTCTGCTTTTCTCAGTTTAGTAACTTTTAATAGGTGCTTATTAAACAAATAATGGAGTTAACACCAATTAGCAATCTTTCTGGTAAAAAATTCTCCACTAAAACATTCCAATGCATATAATAACCTCAGGTGAACTACTGTGCAGATCAGCAATGGTCAATTTTTCTGTGCCTTCCTCTCCACATTTCCACAGTTCATGCTTGGATTTCTCTTCAAGTTGCCATAGATGGCATTTGTTGTTAACACACTTTGCCAACAGCAAGATCACATATGAAGGAAGAATAGTTATGCTTGCTTCAATTTCTGCAGTTGAATTTGGAGCCATTCAGCACCGATGCAGAAAAAGGGAAGTCTCAATTTTTATGTTGGGTATCAATTGCCTGGGTGTAAGCTGCTGAGTATAAATAATTTGCCCCATACATTGTGTTCAGTATTTCTCTGCATTTGTATCCTGTTTCTCGGAAGTTGTCTTTTGTTTGCTTTCACATGCTGTACCCTCTCTTCTATTGAGTACAACAGCTTATGAAAAAATCTTGTATGATTTATTGGCTGTTGAATTTGTCTTCACATAAAATACTAGATTACCTTCAAGAAACGAAGTCACCGTTTTCCAGACAGAATTGAATATTGCTGGTGTTATTCTAGAACATATTTATGCAATATTTACTGTATTGATAAGGGAAGAGAAAACTGAAGTTACTCTGGTATGGCAAGTAAAAGGAAGACATTAAGGGGAAGTGCAGTTTTTCCTTCTTTGGTAGACTTTTTATGTTAAACAGCAAAGAAATTGAGGCCATTTGATCAGGAACCCAGTGCTCTGTGTAACCAAATATTTCTGTGGATCCAAACTGAAATGAACAAGGGAAAATTTTCTTGATTTCTGCTAATGAAACGTTTTACCTACCAAGTGATGAATATTATCACCTTCTTTGGAGTAGCTCCTATTAAGAAGCAACATTTTATTTACATATTATGTGAATTTATGTATTGTGTGTGTTTATGCACAAATCTTCTTTGATAATGTTGCTTAGATTCTAGTGAGTTTCAGTATCTTCAATTCAGTATGTAATTACAGGAGTATTACTTCCTTCAGTTTCATTGCATTTCTTGTCTCTCTTCAGTTCCTTAACAGAGAGAAAGTATCTCAAAAATAAACAAACAAAACCCCAAACCCACAACAACAGCAAGAAAAAAACCCCAAACTAATTAAAACCAACCACATATAAATATGTTTTCATTGAGCGAAAATGAAATCCTGTTGCTTCTTGGAAAAACCAGAATGGATAGGGAAACTGAAATGCTTACTTTTTTGTTTGCTTGTTTTTGTTGTTTTATCGTGATCTCCTTTAATGAAAGGAAGTTCAAGGTGGGATAAACAGGTGGCAAGACTGTGATGTACTAAATATTTCTGCAGCTTGTTCAAATCATGCCATTTTCCTGGCTGTGTATGCAGCATGCAAAACCACAGGCTGGTGGTGCTAGTCATAGAATGCTTAGTGATGTGCTACAAGTGATTGTTTGCTTTGCAAGTCCTGCCTGAGGTGTGTGCAAACTGAGTTAAATATTTGCACCCATACAGGAAATCTCAAGACTGACTTATTAAATCAGTTTTCCGTTGTCTTCCTATTTAGTTAATGATGTAACACAGAGGCTGCCACTTCAGCTGGTGGTCAGATTGTGCTTCAGTTTGCTCTTTATGCACATGTAAGGGACCTTGAGGTGACTGGGCAGTGGAGCTTTGATCAGGACAGGGAAGATGCTAGTGAAAAGAGTGTTTTTTGAGTCAGCTTGCAATCTCAGAGGCTACAGGAAGACAAGGTGCAGCAGACATGGCTGAATGTTCGGACTGATTTCCTTGTTTCTGTTTGAAACCTCTCCGAGGCGTGGCTTCTATCAGCCGCATCTTCATGTGGGTGGATAATTCTCTAGAACGCAGAAATGGATTAATCAGACTAGCATGCAGTGTGCAGGCAGAGCTGGGGTGGCACTGGGAGGTTTGGCGTAAGTGGACAAATTCTGGACTCTGTGTGTTTTTGAAGGAAAATGTAACAGGAAACTGTTGTCCAAGGTTGTTTTTTTTAAATTGCCATTGGGCTTAATTTGGACATGGTCGAAACCCACTCTCAAATTCTTCCTCCCTTATGGGTTTCACTGGGCTAATGTGGGTGTTTTTCTTAGTAGGTCAGTAGGCCTGTGCCCAATTATTGGTATGTGAACTTGGCATGTTATTGTAATTTATGTAGTAATTTCTATGGGATTAAGAATAAATGTGTTGTGAGAAAAGGTAGGTCTTCAGAGGCCATTTTGTTTCAAGATGTCCCTATGAAAAGCTGCAGCTAAGATCCTGCATGTCTTCATTGTAATTTTATCTGTTGCTTGGTTTTTGTTACTTTGGATATCTTTTTTTCAGCGATTATGTATACACTTATTTGCTCTCATGAGCATACTTTTCAGTGCTTTCACAGAAGTATACAATTCTGAGAAATGCTGATCTGATTTGAAAAGTGCAGGTGGGTGTTTAAGCACATGAAAGATTATCTCCTCCTTATGACACCCCTTAGCCTTTTACTGTCTCCATTTTTTGGTGTCCTTTCAAATTGGCCTGCCGAAAGCCCTTTCAGGTAAGAAAAGGGTGTATTTGTGTTCATTTAAGGATTTCTTTTTTTTTATTTTTAGCATATATATGATGTTTCATAGTCTACAGAATGGGCAGGAATTACTTGTAACTTGTTTTTTGAACAAATGGTTAGAGTAAAATGACATAAAATACATGTTCTGGAGTTGGGTATTTCATTTGTCAGCTCACTGATCTATGTTTCTGGAATTTCTTCCGTTCATTTGACCTATCATAGAAAGGCACACTTAAATGATGGTGAAAGGAATGGTTCTTTTCAAGGCAATGCTTTGGTAGCAACATAGGATTCCATTTTTAGTAATGCAGATTTTTTGTTTATAATCTCTGCAGGTATTTGCAGAATTCTGTTGTCATTTGAAAGAATGTGCTTGGCTCTCAACTTTCTTTTTTTTTTGTTTGACAGTTTCTGTAATTTTTTGGCATTCTGTACTTGCAGTAGTTGGTACTCAATTTTTACCTCAGTCTGGTAATGTTGTTGTCTTATCTATGGCTTTAAAATAATGGTGTAATATTTACTGTAATTGCTGAGCTAAGAGAATTCTATTAATCAGGTTTTATCCAGCAGGTAATCCTTTGTAAGGGATCAGTAAATCAAAAACCATGTGATCTTGTATGAAACATTGGAATTTAAAGAACTGCAGTGTTTAAGTTTGTTTATTAAAACTTAGGTTGAAATAATAGCACTTTTTTATAAAAAAAGAACAAAGGAGCTTTTGTACAGTGCACAGATTAAATTTACTGCAGTAATTCGCATTACTGCTGCTGCCTTAATTCTCAAAACATGTACATTAAAAAAAAGAAAGCCCCATGAAACTTGCAATTGTCAACACCAGTAAATTAAATAATGTTTGGTACATTGATTTTTTACATGTCAGTTTGCTGCTTGAGACTGTTTAAATACTGTTGCTTGAAAATGTTAATAGCTTCACTGTGCTTACTAGGTAAGCTATTCCTGGCAAGTGTTAGAGAAAAGGTTTTGATTAATTTCATTAAAGCCCACCTTTCAATAAATAATGCTCAAATTTAGTCTGCAGTTACATGGAACAGCTGATGCTGTTCAGAAAAGGCTGGGATGATTTCTTGTTAGTGTGTTAGGTTTTAAGCCATGAATTTGTTTCAGGGTTTGCACCTTCTGTAAGGTGCTTCCACGAGTAGTTACACAAATGAACTCTGAGCTCAGTATTTTTTCTGTTGAGGTAGAACTTCTTGCACTTTGAGACCTGAGCTCTACTGGAATAGATTTGGATACCTTTTCAGGGTGTTGTTTGCGTTAGTTCTTCATATCTCCTTAACTTCAATTTGTCTGGTTTTGGTTGCTTCTCTGTATTAGTGCATTTCATATACGCAATAATTTCTGCATATTTCCAATCAAAATATGGATAAAGTCTAAGGTTACAAATAATAATTTTTTGCTAATATGCTGAATGTTTTTGTAAGGTGTTTTTGTTACACTGCCATAAATAGATCAATAAAACAAATGCCTTACTATCTCATCTCCTTTTCTGCTGTTTCTGCACTCTTTCCCTTCCCCCTGCTGTTGACTGCAACTTAGCTAACAGCATCTTGAATCTTATTTTTGATCAAGACTGCAGTTGTAGTGCAGTAACTTATGTAATACTTTTTCAGAAATTACTTTTTCTGCTTATAACAACAGTGAAAGCATTTTGAAACAACCCTGTCTTCTATTCTTCTGCATATGAAAAATAGCCCTTTTCAGAATCTTTAGCTTCAAACTAGTGTAAGCCATTAAACCTTTTTTTTTTTTTTTTTTTTTTTTAATGTATTCATCCCTGGAGAATCTCATGTCTCAGTTTTTAAATTGCTGAAAAGAAAGGTGAGGCTTCTATGAAAACAACACTGAATCTTATTGGAGCTTTAGAAAATTTACAGTGTGAGAAAGTTTCTTTGCTTTAGCCATGGTACAGAGGTGTAGGATTTTGCAATAGATATCTCACTTGAAAGTGCAGGTTGTCATTTATTTAGAGCTAGACATGGCCATGTAAAATAGAATTTTAGTGTTTTTGCCTTCATAATGTTGTGTGTATAAAATGTCTCCTAATATGAAAAGTATTTCTTATGGAACTACAAGATGGAAAGCAATGTTGTACAACGTAGCGTGGCTTTACAAAAACCTCATTCTTGAACAAGCATGCCTATTCTAGTTGCAATGAATTCTTTCTTCTGATTGGTTATCACCCTATTTCAAGCTCTGGGCTTCTACAGCATACCAGTTCTTTGTGCTCTGTTCTCTTTACTGTTTTTCAGCATGCCTTAAGTGTTGCTGAAACTCCCTTTATCATATACAATGTATTCGTTTGAACTGATGGGATGGTAAAAACAAGTTCTGCTAAGGTGTTCCTAAGGTAAAGTTCATTTGTGTACATGCATACAAACACTCTTAAGTATTGACATGAGCAATAGATATGCACATTGAATGGCAGTAGAATCTGTGCACAGATGTCAGTGCTGTAAGACGCCATGTGGGATCCGATTTGGATTTTCCAGGGGTTTCTTCAGCCTTGCCTTGTTCACTCTTCTGTCACCATTAGATATTTACTTAATATTTTGGGTTATAAATGTGGTAGGTCAGCAACTTTCTTCACACAGCTTGCTTCCTATGAGCATTCTAGGAACATACGGCAAGGATACAATTAATATTTCGTAAATATGACTACTGGTATTACATTTTTATTTGTATTTGTGAATTGGAACAGTTGTCATTATACTAGAATCTTCCTTTCAAAAGATGCTAATTGGAAAGGACAACTGGATGTCAAACTTGTGTTTTGAGCAAGAATATCACCATTGCAGGGTCAGGTCATCTGGTCAGCTTCCGAAAGCCTCTGAGGGTGAAGACTCCACATACTCAGCAGCATGACATAGTGCTGCAATGCCGTCATAGCAAAAAAAGGTTTCCCGTTATATAACTTGACCCTCCCAGTGCATAATTAAACTGTTGGCATGTAATATATTGTCTGCTCCTATTGATGAGTAGTTAGTTGCAAGCTACTGTTAGATCACTTTAGCCTCCTCTTCAAGAACCTAAACAAGCCCAGCTTTCTGATCTTCTTGTAATTATGTAGGATCAAAACTTTGTTCTATTTGATTTGGATTACAAAAAAACAAGTTCATTGAGCACAAGATTTTGAAGGCAGAATTTGTAAGAACGTGTAGTATTAATGGATTAAAAATAAGCCTCTAACAAAAAAAGGTTGCATGCTGCAAATGTATGTGTTCATATGTACCTGTATAACCAAACAATGCAATTTTTTATTAAGAAAAAAGTTACTGAAATCTCATGGATTGTAAATTGGCTTGTTGAAAAACTATAATTTGTTTTAGGACAGAAGATATTCAATATTTTCTTCAGTCTAACTACTCTAAAATTTGCATCTTTGGAAGAATTATTCTGCTTGGAGGTTATTCATGTGTTTAGACCATTACATATGAATAATAACCAGTAGGTGTTGGAGGTGAGATCACATGGAGAAAAGTTCTTTGGTTGAACTGTGTTTAAGAACGCATGTGAACAGAAAATAGAATAATTTCTTACTACTCAGTGAAAAGATGGAAAGTTTATCACCCAGAACATTTAACAGCTTGAGACTGTTTCTTGAGAGTATTATCTTGCATGGCAGGGAATTGGTAGCTCACAGAGAGAAAATTTCTAGACGTGTTTAAAAGAAAGTTTTCAAACTGAACTTCTGATATGCCTAGATGGAAAACTCTTTTAATGCCTTGACACTTCTTCCTCTAAGTAAATTTTAAGCTTTTAGAACTCAAAATTAAGTTTTAAAGAAAAGGAAAATCTGAGAACTGAATTGGTAATTTTTAAGCTAAGAGGATAGTGGGCCAGTAGTGCAGTCGGTCTGGTGTAGACTGTTTGTAGTGTTTTATGGTGCTGACAGTAATAATAGAAAAAGAAACAAACAAAAAAACCCAAACAAAAGCAAAACAAAGCAAAAAAAAAAACACAACAAAACAAACAAACAAACAAAAACAAAACGAAACAAAAAAAGAAACAAAAACAAAACCAAAACCAAACCAAAAAACCCACACCAAAATCAAACAAACCCCAAACAAAACCATCAGAAACACCCAGTTGCCAGCTCATTTGGCTTTGTCGCCAAGTGTCATATTTTGTCAGCTTTGGGACAGAAGCTATTTTTTTTAGTCCTGTATATTGAATTCTTAATGCATGTTCTGGCTCCCAGGTTTTGGAAACTGGTCAGAAAAATTGAGCTTAAATGAAGAAACTACATAAATTATAGCAACATTAGGGACAGGCATGCAATCACCTGGCACTTTGAGCTTGCTGGTGCAAGTATGTAGAGATGAGGTGTCTCTGAAGACCTACTGTTTATGAAGGGGACTGCAGCACAAGTGGTTACGCTCTCTGACTTGTGCTCTAGGCTCGCAAGGAAAACCTTGGAGAGAGGACAGATTCTGAGCTTGCCGCAATGGTGTTAGAAACTGGTCAGATTTTGTTGACTGTTTTATTTGGTTTGCTATTATTCCAACTCCTGCTATAGTGTTACGGAAGTCTAGTTTAGGTTTTGTAGGGCACAAAATCTACTTGAAAAAAGCCTATAGATTGCCTCAAGTAGAGAGCTCAATGCTGTATTTGAAGTCCAGCCATCATGCCAACTTGTTGCAGATAAATAGGTAATTTTTGTGCATGACAGTTAATTGCAACAAGTTGTCTAGGACACGGCCTTGTCCTATGCCTCCTAGCTGAGAAAGCAAGGATATAAAAAAATGGAGCTGGAGTTTTCTGCTCATGTAGCATAGATGTTGTTCCACTGCATTAATTCAGTTTTTCAGTTTATTGCCCACTACTGTGTTGCTGGTTAGATTCAGTTATAACATAGGTCACATCAGGACCAGGGTTTAGAAGCAGCGCTGGCTGTAAAGTGCACTTCTGACTGCTTCTGCATGGGTTTCCTCCTCCCCCTGTGCCTTTGCTGTCGCAAGTGTTTGTGTACAGAGAGCCAATTCAGGCAGGATCAGTTATCTGAGCCTTCCTGCAGCATGATTACAGAAATGTGCTTATGTTGGTACAAGGAGGGGGATAGTACAGGGACAGGAACAGAAGAGGAAGGGACAAACAATTGGGAATCCTTTTAGCAGTAGTCTTTGGCTCTTCCTTGCGTCCTGAATATACTCATGCTGTTGGGTAGGTATACAAGTAGCGCTGTACAAGCAGTAGTTGGCAATATGCATTGTTCAGGCAAATGCAGAGTATTCAGGAACCTTACCATTTCCTTTTGTGTGTGACTTTTGTCTAGAGGTGGAATACTACTTACTTAAAACTTGTATGTAAACTTGTATCTAATTCTTTGATGGGAAGAACTATGTGCTTGCAGTACAAATTTAATTTATTTATTTTTAAAACAGAATTGACCTGAGCTAAATCTCTCTAACATTATATGAGTTCTGGAGTTCTTGTTTAATTGAACTGAGTTTCCTCTTTTCCTACTCTGTGATTCCTGTGCATGACTTTGTGAACACTCATTGTGTAGGGTCTGGCTTCTATTTTATTGCCTGCTTTAACAACAAAGGAATATATATTGGAAAACTATACCATTTGATACTATTTTTATGGGCCTAGAAATATATTTATAAAAATGGTATCAACCAAGATGTAGCCAAGGTATGTGCAATTATGGTTTATTCTGACATCCTGATAATTGTAAATAGCACTATCTGTGTTTTTGAGCAATAGCATGATGATAATGTTATTTCCAAAGAAGTGTGACCAGTTCATTTTTGCGTTCTGAAAACCTGTTTTGTTTTTGAAAACCCCAGCTCTTTAGATTTCATTTGCATCAAATAAGCCAAGGTGAACTGAGACACCAGCAGTAAATTTGTCATCCTGGTTTATCACTTAGTGAAATTAATCATGAGAAAAATATTTAGCAGCGTATTAGTAGAAGCAAAACTGCCAATTGTGCAATCTGGAGTTGGATGTGAGTGCAGAGTAGTTCATGTAAGCTTCTGGAAGCAGGATAGTACTTAACTAGGCAGCAGTCTGCACTACTAAATCCTCGCATAAGCAAATAGAACTATTTAAAGAAACTGATATTTATTTACATCCTTAAAATTACTGATATGTTGAATGATACTAAAAGGAAGTGTTTCATTATGGTGTTATTGATTAAGTAAATGAATCTGTGCACTCAGTGCCTTGTATTTCTGAAAGTATAAACATTACATAGGTTGACAAATTTAATAGTCAAATGCTAGAATCTTAACAGTTTTTTTTTTTTTTTTTTTTAAAAAGGTGCCCTGATGCTAAGCTTTCTTTATTGCAAGTACAGTGTTACATCTTTTTACTTTAGGTTTCAGTTGTATAATTCCGATATGCTCCCCTAAAGTGTAAATACATCCTGACAACATGTTGTTACAGGAACTCTGAGGGAACTGATGATCCTACAGATGGTGCTCACAGAAGATTAAATTTGATTCCTTGGTTAGAACAGTTGTTAATATATGTACTAGATCAGATGGTCCAGAAGACTGAAGTAATTCAGTAATGTCAGCAATGTCATGCTTACATGCCTGATTCATGGATATAGGATATGATTATGAATCACATGTGAAAACAAATATATCAGAGGAAAAATTGGTGTGATTAATAGTATAAATTTAAAGATACATCTAGAGTTTGTGGAAACAATGACTTTAATACACTCTGATTTATAATTTTAGTAGTTTATTTGTCTGAAAGTGTAAGGATTTAGGTCTTAAAAGATGCTTTTTTAATCTTAAAGCCACACCTGTAAAACCTTTAATGCCTTGACTAAACTTTTTTCAGATCTTGTAAGATGGTAAAATGCTTTTCAAGGGTAGTCCCCACCCCCGCTTTTTTTTTTTTTTTTTTTTTTTTCATTCTGAGAAGCTGTGAACTACCTTTCGGCATGAAAAAAGTTTGTAGACTTTTGCTTTATCAGCCATAATATCATGGTGGTTGTAGTCTGCAGATTAGTGTCTTCCAGAGGGGAATTCAGTGTGGCTCACGCTCTTGAGCCATATCCAAAAAAAGAAGTTGGTACACTGAATATTGACCAGATACTTTGACCAAGAGGCTAAATATGAGGCTTCCAGATTAATATACAGCAGAGTTGTTAACAAGAATGGAATTCTAAGCAAGAAGATGGGGTTTTATTTAGAAAACCATTACTCAGAAGTTTGCTTCAGAAATCACATGGACATATTGTCAGACATTTGAGGGTACCCTGTGAATTGTTTTTCTAATTTCCTGACCAAGTTGTGAAAGTGGCTTAAATACTGTGCTACTGTTCTTCCTTAAGAACTGACAAACCCTTAGGCACGTTAAAGTATATGATCAGGGATATACTGCACCTTTTCCAGCTTCCTGCTGTTAGAAAATGGGGAAACTTGTTAGAACAGTGGTAGATAACTAGTCAGACCTAAAATGTATTAGAAGCTTGGATGTGTGTTGTTTATGTGCTTAGATGTGGTATGCATTAATAGTCGCTGAGTATATATGAATATGCATCTGCAGTTTATTTCATCAGCTTAATTAATGTTCTGTTCAGAAATGAACTCAAATAGTAAATTCATAGTCCTCTTTCTTTGGTAGCTGTAACTTCTAAATGTGTGAGATATAAGGCAAAAATATTGACTGTCTTCTTCAGCTTGTCTGAGTTAAGAGTGTGTCTTTATTCCAGGTGAAGTTACTAATTTAGATCGTCTTTGAACCTGTGGTAATTTGTTTTTTCTTGGAGCTATTCAAATTTTAAATGCTAATAGTTACGATAATGTGCAAAGAATACGTAATATATTTTTAAAGGTGCATTAAATAGTCTTTCCTACCAAATCAAGATATATGGATGAGTACTTGGATTTAAACTGCATTAAATATTTCCTTTCCTGGTCTTGTTGTACTAATAAGTGAGGCAGATTTTCCTGTTACTGAGAGTAGGTATTAGATATCTGGTATCCTTTTTTATTATTATTTTTTATATTTTAACTGAACATTCATATGTGTGTTTGGGTTTTTATATTAAGTACCATTAAAGTACATGTAAGGCTGGAAGTAGGAAAATAGGTGAATTTTTCATGGCTTACATAAAATGCATCTCCTGGTTTCCTCTCATCCTGCTCTGTCAGGGTTGGCAGGAGTTCCTCTTCTAAATCGGTCTGCTTTGACCATTGTGTACAGTGATTGTCCAACTTCCTCTTCCCTTCAAACTATGTCATTGCTCAGGGAGGGTGTGGGAAGAAGATGGAAAAGCCATGAAACCATCTTGATTTTTGTTTAATTAGAGAGTGTTGTAATTTAATAATAAATTTCCTAAGAGTCTAAATGAAATATTTATACTGATATTCTGTGTTCTCTGTATAATCCTTGACATGATTAGTGTATTCAAACCCCTTATTGCAACTTTCTTTTCAAACAGCATTGCTGATTTGGGATAGTTGCTTTCAATGCAGTTAAATTAAAGCAAAATTAGATTTTACATAAAACTTAATTCTCTAGAGAATTTATTTTGTATCTTTTCTGTTGAATAATAATTTTTATTGCTACAGAGTTCTTGAATAGTTTTCCAAGATAGTGTGTGATGTTTTGAATGTCTTAACAGGTGATCAGAAAGTTAACACTCCCTGCTGTTCTGCAGTTTTTTATGCTTTTGATCTAGGAAAGATTAGAAAAGCCTTAATCACAAACTGTTTTAACGCTTGATTTTGCTAATGGCATTATTGTCTGAATTTTTGCTTTAAATATCAAACTGGTTTCACTTTTTTCCTGGGCATAAAAATAGGAAATTTAAGTTCAGAATTAGACAGCTTTTTTGTGGGTGTGGAGACAGCAGAGATGAGCTAATGGTGATTTAAGGAAAAATGAAAGCCTTGCTTGCCTGATCAAGTTTCCATGCAGGGTTAAAAATATAATTGATTTGCATGTATTAAAAGGTACTGAAGTAGCAGACTAAATGGACACTTCTCGGTAGTGACAGAGCCAGGTCTGGGTTTCTCATGGGGATATTGCTTATATACATAACGAAGTGGTAAGGAATCATTTTAAGGCTGTTCAAAATGATCTGTTTTTACTAGAAGGATGTTTAGTGGATTTTAAGAGAATTATGGCAGCTTTCATGGAGCTGAATTGCAAATATCTTTGGTTTTATTAATTTATTTTTTTTAACTGAAGTGCTGCCAGTCACTAAGCATTACACATATGCTCAGAAACAAGTGCTTCAGATACCAGGCTTTGCAGTCAGGAGTTTTATCTGAGTCTCATCTGCTGTTACTGCATGAGCTTAGAAAGATGATTTCAGAAAGTGTCTCAGTTTCTAATATGGGGTAATGGAAAAGCTTAATGTGAAATTTTGCATTATAAAAGTCTTTGGCGACAGCAGTGGCCTGATTCTCCTTTCCTGTTGCGCCCCTTTCCCTGCTGTAATTAGTATTACAGCATTTTTTCCTCTTTAGGAAGCTCATTGAAGTAAATCAGTGTTGTGATTAAAAGACAAGTGTATTCTGCCCTCTTTATCAATTTTTTTTCAATGTTTTTATTGGAAAGATGTGCTGCAGTGATGAATTTTATTTTCCACTCTAATCATTTAAATAAATGTCACAAATGACATTGTCAAGTTAACAGTTATATCCTGCTCAGCCTACTTGCCATATGGAGTAGTTTAATTATTAAGAGTAGGAGTGATTTGCTTTGGGAGCTTTTAATTGAAAGATTAAACAAAGCTTACTTTGAGGCTCTATCTTCAAGCATTTGAAGACTTTAATGACACCTTATGTAAAGATTTAAGCTAAAAGAAACATGTTTGTTGCCTTTGTTGTGAATAGGTGTTTTGAACATCTGGTGAAATTCTTGAAAACACTTGCTTTTCAGTAATTTGAGTACTGTACCTGACACCCAGATTTGTACTTTGTTATTTTACGGTTTTTATCTTGCCTTGAAAGGAATATATTAAATTGATGAAGAAACTGTAATGTATTGAAGTATAGTGTAGAACTAAATCACAAAAGAAATGTAATGAAATAGAAATCCTAGTTAGGTAAAAATGCATTTGTTGGGGGGTTGGGAATATTGTAGCCACCTGCTTTGCTGTGGAAATTACAAAGAAATCCTACTTCTTGGGGAAACAGCTACTTTAAGCTGAGAGTATGTATTTAGGAAGCTGACACTGTATGGGGCTTGCCTTTCCTGTGAGGCTTCCCTTTCTCCCAGATGGCCTGTTAGGAACCAGGAATCATAAAACTAGAAGAACATGGTACACTCCTGAATTCATCAGAAAAAGGCTGTCATGGAAGCACTGCAAACTTTCATAGGACTGCCATATGCTAGCATAAAAAAGTGTGCTTCCTTCTCTGTGAGTGCTGAACATCCTCACAGAGCAGAAATGATATGAAGTAACCAATCTGTCCAAATAACTCCCAACCGCTAAGTTGCTCTGAGTGAGCTAATGGGGAAATTTAAAAGCATTTAAATTTTACATTTGGAGGTGTGTGTCAGGTTCCAGGTACCTTTGAAAATCATAAAGGTTTTGTGTGACGCTGTATTCTTACTTAGAAAGGCACTTTGAGGCATTTAAAAGACTTGAGGGCTCAAGTGCTTTGGAGGCCAGATTGGAAGTGCAAACACTTGCTAGGGTCCCTCTGTCACATAGCTGCTATGCTCCAGTGTCCATATGCAACAGGGCGTGTGTGTGTGTGTGTGTGGGATGACCGCAGGTTTATTAGCTGTTTGTCTGCCAGTCTTTCATTCTGAAGTTTATGATTGCAACAATTTAGGGAAAAGTCAGTGCAGGATAGATAAAGACTGCAAGGTGCATGTATCCTTTTGCTTTGGGACTGTTTCTGATGGTGTATTCCTGAAATAAATTTCAAGGGCTTTGCTGAAATGCTTGAATGCTTGAAGATATTGGTGTAATTAATTTTCCTTACTGGTTGGTTTTGACAGTGTCACTTTGAGTTAACCCCTGTTGCTTTTAGGAAATGGGATGAAAAAAGCCATTACTCTGATGTTTAGGAGAGTTTCAAACTGAAGTTTTTCTTGTAGTTTCGCATTATTCTAACCTCATTAAAAGACAGAGAAGAGGAAGAAAGAAAAAGGGGGGGGAGGGAAAAGTGTAAGTGTTACTTTCCCTTTATCTGCAAATACAAAATTTCCTGTATACCCGGTTGGATAGCTCTGTACTCAGTTTACTATCAAACTGTCTTGTGTAGGACTGGTCTGTACCCATGACCATGTGCAGCTCCTTGGACTGGTGAAGACTATTTTCTTCTCTTGCCTCAGAGCTAGGAATCAGTTACTGAGCTACTTGAGGCAGGTGGAAGGGTCAGTTCAAAAGCCTCTGCCACGTTTGTTGAGCCACAGATTTGACATGTAATTTTTTAGTAGCAAATTCCCTTCATATCATGACCAGAATTTCTGAAAACTCCTTGCTTCTGAGCAACATGAAAAACTGGGCTGTAAAATAATTCCTGCATAGAGTGACATATGGTGTGCTTGTATGCCCCTTGTTCACCTCATCTATGCTATGTCTCTTTTGTTTGCTTTGCTAATTCTTCTGTGCTGTTTGTGAAAGGAAGGATCAGATTCTAAGATATCGGGTTAACTCCCTGAATGAACTTGGTATCCCTGTGCCCTTTCCTGTGATGATGGTTTTGGACTGAGTGTATTATGCCACACATACTGGACTAGGACAGTGAAATTGGTCCAAATGTGAAATAGTTTGTCATTAAAGTACAATATAAGGTTTGGAATCCAGAACACCTTCAACAGATACAAATTGAAAAATAAACTATCAACTAGTCTTATAGTTTATTGCATGGTCTCAGACCTGTGTTTATGGTGCTTGTTCTATATTGAGACTTTTCCTCTTGGCTTTTGTCTTAATTAACAGAATATTTGGGAGGTTTCTAGCCAAGTTTCATGTAGTACTAATTTGAATTGTTTCTGCCATGCAAGTGAGGCAAAATTATGTGTGTTAGAATCCTCTGTAGAGCTGCAGGTCACTAAATTTGTCAGGTGTTTTTGGGACTGGTAGGGCTTCATAGGTATGCTTGTGAAATGTTTTTCACTTATTCTTTATGTTGTGGCTTTGTAAATTGTTGCGAGATTGCCCTCTGAGTAGAGGGATGACAAGTGTTGTTTGTTTAGGAATGTTTAATTTTACCATATGAAAATAACCTTGAAGGTAAATCTGGATTCTGTTTAGAGTGGGTTAATTTTTTTTACAGTGGGAATGTGGTCCTGCTCCATGTTTCTCAGTTCCAAAAGGAGCAATTAGAACTCTGTCGTCTCTCGAGAGAGAGATCAAGTGTTCTTGGAGCCAGGACATGGGACATTTGAAGCACAAGCAGCCTGTTTACTTCTCTCAAGAAGAGCCATAGCTCTTTAAAGTGCCTTCTTTCTTAAATAACCAAAAAAGGCATATTTAAGATAAATAAATACACTGATTAAGAAATTGATTGAGAAAAGTGTTGAAAACTGTTGAAAACTTCAGTTTTCAGAAAATGTACTCTGAGAAAACTTTTTTTAGTTGAAAAGCTGGGCTTTCAGCTGAACGAAATAGCAAAGCGTTTGAGTGAGTGCTTGCAAACTGAACACTTGGTCTGACATTTTCTATGTCAAGTCTGGGAATAACTACAAATGAAGTTGGGTGTGTTTGGAGGACCTGTTCATCTGTTCTGACAATTATGCTTTCTTCTAACTTAAAACATAGCATAGAACTTAATCTTGCAGTACAAAATGTTCTTCTGAAATATATTTGTGTTCAAATAGTGTCATATTCTTTGTGGCTATTGGAATTTAATTATTAGCAGAACTTTGAGGTGATTCATTGCTATTGCAAGGGAAGTCTTTCTACAATAAATATTTTGTATTGCAAGGATAAGCCCTTTAACCCCTCCATGATAGTAATATTTTCATTGCAAGGGAAAAATCTGAAGGCTTTGTATTGTACAAATTAAACCTTTTCCAATGATGTGAAGATGGGCAAATAGAAGATTTTTTTTTTTTTTTCCATAAAATTACTCAGTTTCACTTTTTTTTTTTTTCATGACAAATCACTTGTGTTCCAAAGCTGAAAACGGATTGAAAGCATTCTTGTTTAATGTTTAGTAATTTGTCTTTCTGCTTTCTATGAAGTATTACTAAATTTAGCATCTCCATTCTGGGATGGTTTCAGTAAGGCATTTAGTTTGTTTTCGTGGTTGGTTCTTGGTTGGTTTTTGGTTTTTTTGTTTATTTTTGTCAATTGATACATGGGCACGGATAACAGGTAACTGTTAACTTCTGTGTAATAAAACTGGTGTATAAAGTAAGAGTGCATTGACTTGTGTCTAGCTGTAGGGAACAGTCCTGTTAATATGCATCAGAGAATCCTGCTATGCTGTGGTTGCTACCTTTGTATTTCTGCTTTATAGCCTTCTGCAAGCTGAGTGTTATCCGCATCCATTATTTTTGATTGTTTTTAAATTTATAATAGTCAGAATCATGCTAATGCAATTGGTATGGAAGTACTAAACCAGTAAATCTATTTTTCTGTGCAAACTCTTGATCTTACCAATTTCTATGTGTGCTTCCCTTTCATTACTTATATAAATGAGCCTTTAATAAAATCTGTAGAAACACTGAAGCTTAATCCTTTGGTAGACTAGAAGAAGCAAAAATTACTCATTCTGCCTCAATTTGTGTTTACCTTGATATGATTGGAGTTGACCAGTTTATGGGACTAGTGAGTGCATTTTTATAATGGCTATTGCAGTGGGAATTCACCACCTTATTAAAGCTGAACTTTCAAAAATTAATTTGTGTATCCTTCTCCACCTTCTATTCGTTGATGGTGTTCAGTGCATCAGAATTAATGAAGTAGCTATTAGTTAATGCCAAGGTCTGTGAAAGACCATCTTTAACGATGGTTGATCATGCACTGTAGAATTTTTGGAGCATTTGGCATGTGCCTTGTGGAAGGGAAAGAACGGAGATATAACAATCTGACATGGTGGAAGCAGAGCCATCAAATGCATGCGAATCATTAGCCTTTGGTAATGAATGCAGGTGAAAATGTACTATTTTTGACCCAGAAACCTGCTCCACAATAATTCTGGTGGTTTTAATCAGAACATATGTGGCTGAGAATATGATGTGTTGTTATCACTTGAGCTTTCTTTGCTTGCTTCTCTTGCAGTCCACTGTGAATATTTTGCAATCAGTAGTACTGTCTAATTTGAATATGATCTGCAGTATGGCTATCATTCTTTTGTTACCTGTTTATGAAGCTATAATTGTAGGAATGACACTTTTTTTCCTCCTCTGCTCTTTTTAGTCCAGGCTTTCAGAAAGGAGGTTGCAAAGCACAGTGACTGGATTTGCTGTTGCAGTGATATATTATGGAGGGCGAATGATAGATAGAAGAGGTGGAGACAGCAGTTACAGGGGTAAAAAAATATAAATATCCAAGAGCCAGTCTGTTGTAGCCTATTCTTTGGGCTTCTCTCCTGATAAAGAGTTGACACCCTTTCCCCTCCAGCCCTTACACCCCCCCCCCCCCTGCTTTTTTTTGGTAAGAATTATTATTTTACAGCTGAATTTGGTGTCTATGACCTCCTGGCTATGCGAGGTGAAGGACATGTACACATACAGAAATTTAAGCCCATTCTTGGGAGGTTTATATTCTAGAGCGACAGTAGATAATATTTCTGGTTTATTTTTTTTTCTCCCCCCCTCCCTTTAGATCCCTGCAGTTCACTCAGCCCACCGTGCTTTACTGAGGAGGACCGGTTCAGTCTAGAAGCTCTCCGCATGATCCATAAGCAAATGGATGATGACAAAGATGGTGGTATTGAAGTAGATGAAAGTGATGAGGTAGGAGTAAAAGCCTTCACTTATGCATACGTGAGGTCTGTCTTTTTTTTTCCCTGTTTTAGATAGCTGCTCTTCATGTTCCAGCACTTTAGTTGTTACTGTTTTTCTTAATTCAGCCCTTCCCACAGCCAAATGTAGAAGGAAAGTCTAACTTCTAGAATTGTCTGAAATGGAATGTTATTGTCCCCTGTTCTAGCCTAAAGGAAAATTTTATACAACTGTGTATAAAAGCTGTTATTTTTGTGATTAGTGTAAGAGGTAGGTAAATGGTGTTGGTTTAGCTTGCAGTGAGGTTGATGTGATCTGCCACCTCATATTTTAATTTGTTTGCTCCAAGGTTTTCCTGCTTAAGGCATTGTTGGTCTTTGCTATTTACTTTAGATCAGTTCCCAGCACTTCATGGTGCAAACTAATAACCTGTTACAGACAGCAGTCAAGAAAGGTGTAGCTTTTTCTGTTGGTGTGTTTTTTTTTTTTTTCTTTTTTTTTATTTGGTTGTGGTTTTTTTTTTTTGTTTGTTTTTTTAAATGTGTTTTTACTTACATTTTATGGGCAAGTAGCAAGTACCTCCTAAGGAAGGTTATGCAGACCTGCCTGAAGTTTTTTGTGACAGCTTGAACGAGTTCGACAGGCAGGCTTCTAGTGGTCCTGGAAAGGGCTTTGCGCTTACCATAGAATCATAGAATGGTTTGGGTTGGAAGGGACCTCAAAGATCATCATCTAGTTCCAATGCCCTTGCTGTGGGCAGGGATACCTGCCAGTAGACCAGGTTGCTCAAAGCCCTGTCCAGCCCAGCCTTGAAAACTTCCAGGGATGGGGCAGCTGCAGCTTCTCTGGGCAACTGCTTCCAGTGCCTTGCCACTCTCATAATGAAGAATTTCTTCCTAATACCTAATCTGTATCTACCCTCTTTCAATTTAAAGCCACTCCTCCTTGTCCTGTTGCTATATACCCTTGTCAGAAGTCCCTCTCCAGTTTTCTTGCAGGCACCCTTTAAGTACTGAAAGGCTGCTCTTAGGTCTCACCGTAGCCTTCTCTTCTCCAGGCTGAACAATCCCAGCTCTCTCAGCCTGTCTTCATAGGGGAGCTGCTCCATCCACTTCATCATCTTTGTAACCCTCCTCTGGACTTACTGCAACATGTCCATGTCCTTTTTAAGTTGAGGCCCTAGAGCTGTATACAGTACTCCAGGTGGAGTCTCACGAGAGCTAAGGGGTAGAGTCACTGCCCTGAACCTACTGGTCACAAGCAGGTCTCAACTTTACCACTGGGGCTCTCAGAGTTGCTGGGTAGGAATTGAAACATCCATGTAGTTTCATTCTTCTTGCTTGTTTAGGTTTCTGGCAGTTGTCAAGTATAGGCTTGAGAAAGGAAGGGGAGTGAAGAGGGTATTGCCGTGTGGTTCTGAAGCCCATTTTCATTGGAGGTGAATGGGAGAGGAATCTAGTGCTGATTATTCTTCCTGTTTTTGTAACATCCTGTTCTTCTTGAATTCATCTTTGTCAGTTATCGTTGTCCATTTTAATGTGATGCTACTTACCTTTCTGTGTGACTATGTACAAACAGCATCAACAGTAATTGATGCTTTGTTGATAGGAGTTTTGTGAAGGAATATGGCACAATGGAGAGAATGGTCCAGAATAATATAACTTTGGAGGGAAAAAAAATCCGCTCTGTACCATAGGGAGTGTCATGGTGAGGTAGTTCAGGTGCTAGAAACAGACTAGATCTGTTGCTGCAGAAAGTTTGGTTAGTCAGTAATGTTTAGGACAGGCACAATCCAGTCCGCAAACTGAAATGTTAGTGATGGAGCGTAAGCTTCCTTGAGCTTCTCAGCACTGTGTGATTCTCTTGACTTGTGCTGTATTTGTTAAGAAAGTTAAAAGAAAACACTGAAATATTTCTACATTGGAAAAATTTTATTAATAATCGAAAGATCTGTCCTGGTTTCAAGTGGACCATCTTTATATCTGATCTTAAGTTTCTTTTTGTTCCAGTGAAATGTCAAGATAAACCCCAGCAACAGAAGCTACTCTTAAAATCTGTTAAAAAGACTGAAATTAGAACAGTTCATGAGGGATGCTGTTATTGCTGGGGTAATGAGAGAAGAATGAAACTGTGTATTCAAACTACTGACTGTGCATAAAATGACTGAAATGTAGCCTTTTTTTTTCTGCAAGCTCATTTTTAATCATGGAAGAAATATTTAATAAATCCCCCAATTAGCTTTTTTCTACATACGTTTTCCATGCAAATCAATGATGAATATGTATTTGCATAGAGTGCTTTCTTTTAAGACATTAAAAGCAAACTGAAATTAATGAGAAATGCAATTTAATTGCATGTTAAACTAATGACCTGTATGTCCTTCTTGTAATGCTATTATTGGAGCTTTACCATAATCTTTAAGAGATCTGATGTTTTAAAAACACAGTTACCTGATTACAGTAGGTCTGAATATATAACAAATATATCCTAATATACACTAGTTCAAAACCAGGTTTTTTTCTGTTCTGTCAAAGTGGGTAATGCTGCTTGTTTTGATTAAAAATGAGGATTAATTATTAAAGAAAACCCACATTTGATTAGAAGTTTACATAGAATACAGGGATTTTATTTAATAGCTAGGTAATATATTTCCTGTTCATGCTTCATGGTTTTTACTTGCAAGACTGCTGGAAGAGCCATATATTGAGTGCGTTGATCAGACATTTGTCAGCTTTCTATTTGGCAGGAAAAATGTGACAAAGTACAAACACTTTCTGCTGTTTTACCAGCACTAAAGCAGTGTTACAGATTACAAGTGTATATTTACACCAAGGAAGGAAGTTCTTGTAAATATGTTATTTTGAGAAGAAAGGTAAGAGGAGCTAAAGATGTTGAACAGTTTTTTAGCCACTTTAATTTGCTAATCCTGTTGAGAAATCCCAACAGCAGTTCCAGACATTTTATCTGCACTCTATTTTTCCTAATGTTCATCATGCCCTGTTTTATGTTGTACTTTGTTTTTCCTCTATAAAATGAATCCTTACATAAGATCATTCTGTGGAGGAAGAGTTTATTTAGAATATAAGAAAATTTTACCTGTTGCTAGAAACTTATTTCCTCAAAAATTGTCTTATGCTAGAAGCCCTTTGAATCTGCCTTGTGTGGACTGAAAAGAAGCTTGTAGTTGACCTTGATGAAATTGACGTGGGGAAACTTGATCTAAATTTTTAACACGGGATCTATTAGTCGTTGAAACACATGGGGGATTTGTCAAAGTCTGCTAAGGAAGATAGAGGGGTTCTAACCAGCCCATGCTCAAACTAGATATGCTTTTTCCTTATTGTTTAGTCTCTTACCTGAGTTAGACTAGATGGTATAACTTAAAGTATCTATAGTGATGAAAAAACCCCTAAACTTTCAAAGTCACTAGAAGATACTTTCCAATTATTACAAAATACTTGAGGAAAAAGAGCATTTTGACATTGCTACTCATATGGGTTCTTTTTTTTTTTTCCCATTCAGGGTTCATGTAAGTTTCTAATACTTGCCCTGAATTTTTAGGGTAGGCTAATATGAATTTTTCGGTCAAATCTAGCTTCTGTTGTTACTACTTTTATTAGCATACGAAAGATTGCAATTGCTTAAACTGGTTTAGAGTTAGGCTGTAAAAGGGTAACTGAAAGGGAGAGCACATTACTAACTGAGGTTTCAGTCATGTGTTGTAGGAGGCTATCTGCCTCAGGAAGCATCTGTTTCGCCATGTGTACATGATTTGTTTTAATGATGAAGAGGCACAAGCAGTAAGACTTATCATATGTTCACTATATACATAGGGTTTTCCTGTTTCCAAAGAGCTTTTATATGTAGACCTACATAAAGCAGTTTCCTCAAGGAATCTCACTGTACAAATAGAGTAAGTTGATGTTTTTGAAATATTAGTATCTTACTGTGTGTTTAATGTCACACGGAGCTAATGGCACGAATCTACAGCTTTCTGTGGGTAGATCACTAAATATCTTAATATTTTGTTTTGGGCTTTTTGAGTGTACTTGCATAGTTACTTAACAAAAAAAAACCCACCCAAAAAAACCCCAACAAGAAACTATGTGGAGAGGAAGAAACCGCAGTATTGAAAGCATGAAAAAAATCGGAGAATAGCTTTTAACAGTACAGTCAAAGAAGCTGGAACCTCAGAGGTCATATGCAAAAAAGTGCCTGACTTAAAATGTTGTTTTGAGGTAAGAATTGAAAAGAACCTCGTTTTACTGGTCTAAACCAGGGAATATGATTGTTTTCTATACAGAGATTAAAGCAGAAAAAGTAGCTAGTATAATCTGTTTGAACTTTGGCTACATACAGGATGTTTGACAGAGGCAGAATATTTGACAGCCCACGATCTTCCTTTGAGGTGACAATCTCCTGAATGGATGGTCTCTGTAAAGCTTTTGTTTGAGGGCTTGAGGTAATATTTGCATTTTGAATGCAAATAATCCAAGAGAGTTGGAACAAACATAATGTCTTGGAGAGTAAGCTGTGTTTTTTAAGAGGGGATGAAGAGGTGGAGTCTAAAAAGAATAAAGTCAAAGGAAGAATCCAAAAGGGGGAAGATACAGAGGTCAAGTGTAAACTACAAGTCCAGAGGAGGGCCATGAGGATGATCAGGGAACTGGAGCGCCTCCCATATGAAGACAGGCTGAGAAAATTGGGGCTGTTCAGCCTGGAGAAGTGAAGGTTGCATGGAGACCTCCTAGCAGCCTTCCAGTATCTGAAGGGTGCCTACCCCTGGGGAGGGACTATTTATTGGGGTCTGTAGTGAGAGAACAGGGGGTAATGGGTTCAAACTCAAACAGGGGAAGTTTAGATTGGATATGAGGAGGAAGTTCTTTACTGTGACGGTGGTGAGGCACTGGAATGGGTTGCCCAAGGAAGTTGTGAATGCTCCATCCCTGGTGGTGTTCAAGGCCGGGTTGGACAGAGCCTTGGATGGCGTGGTTTAGTGTGAGGTGTCCCTGCTCATGGCAGGGGGGTTGGAACTAGATGATCTTAAGGTCCTTTCCAACCCTAATTATTCTATGATTCTATGATACTTGGTTCAAAATAAGCAATTTATAGAAGGGGGTTGACTTCAGAAATGTGTGCTTCAGTATACCCATTAGTGCTAAAACGGTTTTATAATAAAGGAGAACCAATTCATGCTCTTATTACATAATCAGTTTGCTAATCCCATTCTTGGTTGTTTATGCTTCCTTTCTTTTAGGAATTAAAACTGTACGTGCATCAATACATTACAATCTATTTTACAAGCTTGTTAAATTAGAATATCATACATTAGAATTGCTATTTTAGGGAAATTTGGAGAAATAAAATTTAACATGTATCTTCTCATCAAAAAATAATTTTCTGAATTACTGCTGATACAGACCTGCCTATTCAATTTGTATAAAGATGAGTGGGTAAAGAATCACAGAATCACAGAATCACAGAATAGTAAGGGCTGGAAAGGACCTCAAGATCATCGAGTTCCAACCCCCCCGCCATGGGCAGGGACACCTCCCACTAAACCATGCCATCCAAGGCTATGTCCAACCCCACCTTGAACGCCGCCAGGGATGAAGCATTCACAACCTCCCTGGGCAACCCATTCCAGTGCCCCACCACCCTCACAGTAAAGAATTTCTTCCTCAGATCCAATCTAAACCTCCCCTGTTTAAGTTTAAACCCATTACCCCTTGTCCTCTCACCACAGTCCCTAATGAAGAGTCCCTGCCCAGCATCCCTATAGGCCCCCTTCAGGTATTGGAAGGCTGCTATGAGGTCTCCACGCAGCCTTCTCTTCTCCAGGCTGAACAGCCCCAACTTTCTCAGCCTATCTTCATACGAGAGGTGCTCCAGTCCCCTGATCATTTTTGTGGCCCTCCTCTGCACTTGTTCTAACACTTCCATGTCCTTTTTATGTTGAGGACACCAGAACTGCACGCAATACTCCAAGTGAGGTCTCACGAGAGCAGAGTAGAGGGGCAGGATCACCTCCTTCGACCTGCTGATCACACTCCTTTTGATGCAGCCCAGAATACGGTTGGCCTTCTGGGCTGCAAGCGCACACTGCCGGCTCATGTTCATTTTTTCATCAACCCACACCCCCAAGTCCTTCTCCGCAGGGCTGCTCTCAATCTCCTCCCCGCCCAACCTGTAGCTGTGCCTGGCATTGCTCTGACCCAGGTGTAGGACTTTGCATTTAGCATGGTTGAACTTCATCAGGTTGGCATCAGCCCACCTCACAAGCGTGTCAAGGTCCCTCTGGATGGCATTCCTTCCCTCCAATGTATCAACCGAACCACACAGCTTGGTGTCATCAGCAAACTTGCTGAGGGCGCACTCAATCCCACTGTCCATGTCACCCACAAAGATGTTGAACAAGACCGGTCCCAACACCGATCCCTGGGGGACACCACTCGTTACTGGTCTCCAGCTGGACACTGAGCCACTGAGCACTACTCTTTGCGTGCGGCCATCCAGCCAGTTCTTTATCCACCGAGTGGTCCACCTATCAAATTGATGTCTCTCCAACTTAGAGAGAAGGATGTCATGGGAGACAGTGTCAAAGGCTTTACACAGGTCCAGGTAGATGACATCAACCGCTCTGCCCCTGTCCATCAGTTCCGTAGCCCCTTCATAGAAGGTCACCAGATTGGTCAGGCAGGATTTCCCCTTAGTGAAGCCATGCTGGCTGTCACCAAGCACCTTGTTGGTTTTCATGTGCCTTAGCATGCCTTCCAGGATAATCCGCTCCAAGATTTTGCCAGGCACAGAGGTGAGACTGACTGGTCTGTAATTCCCCGGGTCATCCATTTTTCCCTTCTTAAAAATGGGGGTTATATTTCCCTTTTTCCAGTGGTTGGGAACTTCACCTGACTGCCATGATTTTTCAAATATGATGGACAGTGGCTTAGCAACTTCATTTGCCAGCTCCTTCAGGACCCTTGGATGGATTTCATCCGGTCCCATGGACTTGTATACATTCAGGTTCCTAAGGTGGTCCCGAACAAGATCCTCCCCCACAGTGGGCCCAGGGTCCCAACCCTCACCGTCCCCGCGTCTGCCTTCCAAGACTTGGGTGGTGTGGTCAGAGCATTTGCCAGTAAAGACTGAGGCAAAGAAGTCATTGAGAATTTTAGCCTTCTCCAAATCCAGGGTAGCCAGTTCTCCCGATAGCTTCTGGAGAGGGCCCACGGTGTCCCTAACCTGTCTCTTATCGGCAATGTACCTATAAAATCCCTTCCTGTTATCCTTAACATCCCTAGCCAAGTTTAATTCTAAGTGGGCCTTAGCTTTCCTAACCTGGTCCCTAGCTTCCCGGACAACATCCCTGTTTTCTCCCCAGGCCGCCTGACCTTGTTTCCACCTTTTATAAGCCTCTTTTTTCCTTCAAATTTTGCTCAGCAGCTCCTTATCCATCCAAGGAGGTCTCCTGGCCCTCCTGCTGGACTTCCTTCTAGTTGGGATGCACCGCTCCTGAGCTTGCAGCAGGTGAGCCTTGAATATCAACCAACAGTCTTGGGCCCCCCTACCCTCTAGGGCTGTATCCCATGGAACCTTACTGAGCAGGTTCCTGAAGAGGCCAAAGTCTGCTCTCTTGAAGTCCAGGGCAGTGAGCTTGCTGCACGCTCTTCTCACTGTCCTGAGGATCTCAAACTCAACCATCTCATGATCGCTGCAATCAAGGCTGCCCTGGAGCATTACATTCCCAACCAGCCCTTCCCTGTTGGTGAGGGCGAGGTCAAGCATGGCACCTCTCCTTGTCGGCTCCTCTATTACTTGCAGAAGGAAGTTGTCTTCCACGCAATCAAGGAACCTTCTGGATTGCTTGTGCCGGGCCGTAGCATCCCTCCAACAGATATCAGGGTGGTTGAAGTCTCCCATGAGAACAAGGGCCTGCAAGCGTGAGGCTGCTCCTATCTGCCTATGGAGCGCTTCGTCCAGCAAGTCCCCTTGGTCAGGCGGTCTGTAACAGATCCCCACAATAATGTCACCCATCGCTGTTCTCCCTTTAACCCTGACCCACAAACTCTCTGTCGACTGCTCACCTGTCCCCAGACAGAGTTCCATACTCTCTAGCCTATCCCTAACATAAATAGCAACTCCCCCTCCCCGTCTGCCAGGCCTGTCTTTCCTAAAGAGCCGGTAACCTTCCATTCCAACACACCAGTCATAGGTGCCATCCCACCATGTTTCCGTGAAGCCTATGATATCATACCCCCATAGATGTGCACACATCTCTAATTCCTCTTGTTTGTTCCCCATGCTACGGGCATTTGTGTAGAGGCATTTGAGCCGAGATCCATTTGAAGCCGGCTCATTGGCTGGAGCAGCTGGAATATCCCTACATTGCTCCAAACGTTTACTATAGGTGCTACTAACCGACTGGGTGTGTTGGGATGGAATGCCGCCCCCCTCCCCCAACACATCTAGTTTAAAGCATCCTTGACCAGCCTGGCAAGCCTCCTACCAAATCCACTCTTCCCCATCCTTGTCAGACCAGCTCCACCAGCTCCCAGTAGACCTGGCCTACTATATTGAGTCCCATGGTCAAGGTACCCAAACCCCTGACTATAGCACCACCCTTCTAACCATTTATTAACCTGCCCAATCCTCCTAGCCTTTTCTAGGTCCTGCCCTGTATCCTGGAGAATTGACGAAAAGACAATCTGAGCTCCAGAGCCCCTAACCACCTCTCCCAGAGCCCTGTAGTCCTTCTTTATAGTCTCCAGGCTACTGCTATCTATATCAGTAGCACCCACATGTATTACCAGGAGTGGGTAATAGTCAGTGGGACAGACTAGAGCAGGCAGCTTCTCGGCCACATCCCTGATCCGAGCCCCTGGTAGGCAACACACCTCCCTTGAGGCTGGGTCAGGCCGGCAAATGGGTGCCTCTGTGCCTTTCAGATTAGAGTCCCCGACCACTACGGCCCGCCGCTTTTTCCTGGCAGCACCAGTAGTGACCTTCTTTACCAGTGCACTAGCTGGTTGCGCCTGGTGGGAGCGCTGTTGCTCATCAGTCCCCTGCAGGATAGCAGAGCGCTGTTGCTCATCAGCCCCCTGCAGGACAGCAAAGCGGTTCTGGGTGGGGACAACAGATGTAGGAGGAAGCCCCTTGCTTTTAATTACCCCCTTCCTCCTTTTTTTGTTGTTTTTTTCTGTTACCTTTTCCCAACTTCCTGAGTTAGCAGCCTCCTTTCCTGGGTTAGCAGCCTCCTTTCCTGCAGGGGCAACAGTAGACACTCGAGGCCCAGGAACAGTTTGGTCCTGGAGCAAGCAGTGCTGCTCCCCCTCAGCTTCCCTGACACCTTTCATCCTGGTAACAGCTTCCTGCAGTTCAGCCACCTGCTGCAGGAGGGCCTCCACCAGGGAGCGCAGAGTGTAGCCCCGCCCATTGCTCACCCTTCCCTTAGGATACCCCGAGCTCTGCACTACAGCCTCCCTTCCCGTCGGCTCCGTCTGGGTGCCCACGCTGGCCACCACCGGCGCAGCCAGAGCAGAGCTCCCAGACCGAGCCTTGCCCGTACGGCGAGTGTTCACCATCCCGCTCACCACCCCGCGCGAACTGCCGCGCGAACTGCCGCGCAAACTGCCGCGCAAACTGCCGCGCAAACTGCTTCGAGCCCGCCCTGTTTGCCCGCCCTGTTCGCCGCGCTCCGGGTCGCTCGCGCTCCCTGGGGCAGGTCTGCGGATCTTTGTCCTTTAATTCCTTGAGAGATATAAAAAGGGAATAATACATGATTTACTAGTTTGGACCAGAGACCCGTTCGTTTCAGTAACCTGTTCTGGACAGTATGAGTACTAAATACTGTGGGCAAAATGGCAAGAAATTCCATGACAGGAAATCCCAAATAACTAGATAACAAGAGAGTGTGGTACTCCCATTTTAAGTGTGTATATTTTGGGTATTAGGAGCATGAAGTGTGAGGTCAAAAAACACTGTCCGAATTTTAATATTAACTCGAATGACTTAAGTGAATAGTCCTTGTGTGTTCTTGAACAGCAGCAAATTTATGTGCAGAATTTCTCTTCCTTTTGATTGTTAGATGTTGGAGGAAGCAGAGATTTAGCAGAAGATTAAGCATCAGGAGCCTACCCCAGAGTGTTTTAAGTTCAGCTGGGAGAAATGTTGCTATAGACTGAGCTCTTGCTTTATTTTCCCTGCAGATACACACTGAGCAAGTGTTAAATGTCCTGTAAAGTTGCCTTAGTTTAGTATACTGGTTTTGTCCTTATTTATATAATAAAGGTCCTTAAACTGGCATTTATATTTGTGTAAACTAGTTGATACTTCAGTGTCAGCAGGTTCGGTAAAGTTCTGCGTGTAGAGAAATACCGGCTGCAGTGGTTTGGAAACTGAACACAACTGTTCTGCATAAAACTGGGATGGCTCCTTGGTATGTTAGCTTCCTATCCAGGGTAACCTTTTTTTCCCCAAGAGCTGTTGGGTTACCTTGATTCCCTTAGTTGGATGTAGATCTGTTAATAGGGGGTGTTTGGTGGTTTTGCTTGGTTGGTTGTTTTTTGTTTTTTGATCTGCATTTTTTTTTTAATATCCCCCCCCCCCCCCCGAGATTTTATAATTCAGTTTGTCTCCTGAAGTTTTGTAAGCAACTCTGAGCATGTTATGGATTTTTTCAGAGCCAGGCTTTGTTTGCAAACATGACCGTTTTAGTCTGTGGCTATGCCTGTGCTAAGGTGTCCTGTAGAAAGGCAGTGTGTGATATCGTGGGTACCATTGCATAGAAACTTGTTGCAATGTGATTTGCTTTAGACCTATCTCATGCCTTTACCTCCTTGGAGGTACTTAAGCTAATATGTAGCTGTCAGCGCCTATTTGTGTAGCTCTGCAGGTGTTTAGTCCTGCTACAATGAAATACCCCTTTGGAAATTCTTTGAAGAGATTGTAGCTTTTCTACTGCAAAGCAAACTTTGCAATTTTATTTTGAGATGCAATATTTATTTATTTTTTAAAAATAGAATTTGTAGATTACTTAAAATGCACTTGGTAACACTTTGTAACATTTGGCAACATGGTAACACCATGTCCTACCTTTTTCTAGTAATGGTTTTATTATGCTGAAATATCTTACTGTGTAACATTGTTAGAAGCCATTTCTATAGAGTAGGCAATTGAGAATGCTGTCATACCTGAATCATCGTATACTGCCTTTTGAAAGTATACTTGCCAATGAGTGTGACATTACAGTAGCCGCGATGAGTCTGGTAGCAGAAGATGAGAGGGAATCTATTAAGAGGCTGTCTAACAGTGACCGGCTGTACCTGGAAGTAGGATTACAGGAAAGCCGCAGTTGTAACTTCTGCAGATTTTCTTCTGAAGGAATAAAACTGAAGGGCTTAACACTGAGGTATAGATACTCAGGGAAGACAGTGATACATAGCCAGGAGCTTTTACTAATTGTTCTTAAAGTAAACTTGTCGGTTAAAGAATCTATTTTAAGTTGATGAAACTGAAATTCATGAACTTGAGCTTTCACACAGAACAAAATGTAAACATAGCATGAGTGCTTCCTTCTGCAGTGAGTGAGTGTAGTTACTTTTACTTTTCCACTGGCAATTGCAAAAGAATGCAGTTATTCATTTGCTCTTCAAGGACCAGACATCTCTGGCAACTTCTGTATTTTAACATACGTGAACTTTTTGTGTTGTTGCATGTGACCTTAGTGCTCTCCATGTCAAACTGGTACTGGAATGTATTATTCTTATTCTTATTTTGGTAGCTCTTAGTTCAGGTTAGTTTTTGGTTATGAGTTGACTGGATTTTGGTGAATGTTATGGTACTAAAAGCTTTCCAAAGAGGAAGAAAGATGGTTGTGGAGCTACCTGACTTTGTAACTCTTTTCCAGGACTCCACAAGTTTTGTTCCTTCAAATAGAGAAAGTTTCCTCTCTACCTATTACACTGCTGAGCCTTGGGCTTCGGGATGTGAATCGTCATAGAAGCACGGTTGTAATGGTACTTTTTGGGAACAAAGCTCCAATTTTGAGTCTAAGCGTGATGGGTTTTTTTTTATGCTTTAGTAGTTTTCGAAGTAACTACTTTGACAAAACATTTCTTTTTTGTTTGTTTCACACTGTTTTTAGGTATCTTATCTGCTGCTTTCTTTGTTTCAACTTTGTAGTCTTAAGTGGTCTTCTCCCTCTTGAGTAATTATGTTGGCTAAGATAATTCTTAGATGTATTTTGTTAAAGCTTATTCTTTTAACCTCCCCATTTCAAGTTATTTTTCTAACCTTTTCTTTGTATACTTAATGACCAGGGCAACAGAAGAGACATTAGCTGCCATGACAAAGAACAGAAAAATCCTCTTTTTATGGCTTTCTTCAATTTAGGACACAATTTCTTTACTTAGAGGATCACTTCCATATTAGGCCACTTATAAAACAAAGATCTTTTAAACAGAAGAGCGATGTTTCATGTCATTAGTAAATGCATTCATTCTTTGAAACATGATGTCCTCTTTCCAGCTGTGCACACTGTAACTACCGTTGTGACTATCTGGTGTTAGAGCTGAGAAAGTCATCGTGATTATTCTCACAGGATCTGGGAGCAATATGGGTAGCATTGAGCGGGAAAGGAGCTTCTTTCTTTTCCTGAAGAAATTCTCACAAGTGCATAATCTCTCCCCCCGAGGAGCAACTGCATACTGATAACTAAATGCAAGCTGCTTGTAGGTTTGTGTGTTGACAGCCCCTTTTTAGAAAGGAACTTAGTAAAATATTCTAAGTAGCCTCTCAATATAAACCAGATCTTTTCCACTGTTGTCCTATTCTCCCAGGAAATCTTGTGTTTTGAACTTGGATTTGTTTTCTGTATTTGTGATGAAATTTGAAAGTGGGCTTTAAATTCACCCCTTCCTGACGCTGTAGCAGGTTGTGCTCTAGCACTATATTGAGAATATGAATTCATATGTTAACTCTTGCTCCCTCTGCGGGCTCTGTAGCAGAATGACATGAAATGCTGCAGGTTTTCCACAAACTGTTGTTTGTATTGCTTATCTGGGTGCCAAGGTAACCCATGCCTGTCCCATTTTGAAAATTAGAATGCTTTCTTGTAGAACCTTTTAGTGCTTTGGCGTGGGTTATAACACCTTGAAGCTTTTTTAGTGTATCGGTTGGAATCTTCTTTATTCGTGTATGTAGTATTATTAACAGCAATTCAGATTTTACTTGGCAGCACCTACAACTGTTCAGATGTTCTTGTCCTGAAGTATTTTGCAACTTTTTCTGATAGCTAGCAGTAAAGATAGAAGCAAGTTTATTTCTTAAGAGCAAAACTGATCTGAAGTGACTTTTAGCTAAGGGGTGCAAAATGTGCTGGGACCTTTTAAGTGCAGTATATATGTAATTCTGTTCCTCTTCAGAAACTTGATTGCCTGCAATGTTTGTTTTTAAAACAAATGTCCACACCTGACATTTGAAGTCTCCAAGGGCAGTGCATCACCAGTCATTAGGAAGCTGAAGAGTGTTAACATGTACCTTAACCCCTGTATGAAGTGAGATAGCTTTAAGTATAACATATTTTTTACTATCCTTTTAGTACATTATTCCCAAAAGGCACGCAGGGGATGATAGTCGACAGTAGGTACTTGCAGTGTGAAGGAAGAAGGTGAGGTGGGCAAACATCACTTCTTTCCTGCTGGTCCAGCTGTGAGACTGTACTTAGCTCTGGAAAGTTTTAGAGACATTAGTGAATACGATGGTTTTCTGTTTTTATATTATTTGGTTCCTTTTTTTCTATTTAGCCTTTAATAAACATGAAGTGAGAACCAATAAGGTAATCCAGCTTTGACTGCATGTTAGCAATGGAAATTGTAAGCTTCATGGTAGCTGTACTAATTGGGGAAGTACTTGGAGTTCACACTTGGATGATGGAAAATACAAGAGGTATTTTTACATTTGCATATAGCTACAGCAGTCAGTCATTTTCTGTGCTTATTGTCCTTTTTTACAGTTGCTGGTCCATGGTGTTTCAGAAGTTCTGTAATTACTCTAACAGGCTGCTATTTTCATTTGTTTTCATATATTTCATAAATTTCTCCTGTATTTCTCATGTGTGTGTATATATATATCTATATATCTGTGTATCTATAAATACATGTATTTATGCCTCTTATATATGTAGGAAAGAGTTAAAAGTGCAATGCAATTTGTATGAGCTAAATGGAACTATTTTAGGAATCAAAAGGCATTAGACAGCTAATGTCTGACAGGTTTTGAAGTGATAAATGAATGAGAGAGGGTTTGCATTAAACCTGCAACCAAAAGGCACATAGGACTTTGATTGGATTAGGGAAGGCAAATAGAACTTTATCTCAAGTCTAGCAGTTAGAGGAGAAACTTGAATCCCTTCCCATGTGTTTAGATTCCCTTACTTTCAAGTAGGATTGAAATTTTTAATAAGGGGAATTTATGTTTTCTTTTCTTGCTTATTTCTGCTACCATACACTGCCTCTTTTTATTGAAAGTTAATATTATGGTTTACAATTGACTACTTTTCAGTTTTTTGAGTAGCTAAATCTCTAGATTTGTTAGAAATGGGGTCTATGCAGGACACTTCACAGATAAAGCAAGACTAAATTTTAAGTGGGGGGTCTTCTGCAGTGCATCACTAGCTTGGCTTTCTTCTTCACATCTGCTTGAAGTGGTGATGATGACATATGACCAGCCACATAAAAAGATGTTTTTTGAGTTAGTATCATGACTGCCTATAGCTGTTCCTGTATGAGCAGCTTTAATCTTCAGAAAATGAAGAAAGCAAGCAATCGCTGTGGAAGATGACTTAGCTCTCGTGTTAGCTTTCTAGTACTAATGTTAAGATCTCCACCCACAGATGTGGCTCATGCTGTGCTTTTAGGGACTGATATCTATGGTAGGTTTCCGCTATTAATGAGAGGTGGTTTGCTAACCAGGATTACAACTTTTTTTTTTTTTTTTTTTTTTTTTTTTTCCCCTTGTATGTGTTTGGACATCCTGTTTGCAGGGACTTGTGAAATACTGACACAACACTGCTATATAGGATGGGATTCCAGGCTATTCCTTTTTGTCATGTTTACTGAAAGGCAAAAAGTGGTGTTTTGGCATAGGCTTCCTGTTAATTACTGAGAATGAAACAGCTCTGTTTAATGCTTCTACACTAGGAGTGTAACCACTGAGGAATGGTTAGCAAGAAGAAAATTTGCCCTAAGATGGACTTCTGTTTTTTAATTTGATGAAACAGAAGTAAAATTTTTGTTGTCTAATCAAAAGGTTTTATTAATATTTAGTCATCACTTTTCTTTCATACCTCAAGCAGTTGCTTTATCTGTTATAGAAGGGTTCAAGTATTACTCCTTTATAAAGGACTGGTACATTTTCAGATCTTAAATGGTCTTCAGGTAGGTGAAGCTGATTAAATGTGTTGAGAATGGAGAAGTATGTAGTATGACTTGTGTGGTGCATTCTTGTAATCACTGTAAATGTAAGACATACTAATAATGTTGAATCTAGTGTACTAATAATAATATAGTTTTTCTAGGATTTAATCATTGTGAAAATGAATTCCTGTAAGGGTGTTTAACTTGCTTTCTGAGTCTTTGATGTGGGCAACTTGTGTGAGCTGTGTGCTGCTTACATGGGAAAGAGCTCCTAAAGATTCTCCTCTGACTGATTTCCTGTAGTTCTGTTGTTGTTTTGGCATTTAAGATGTTTTCATTTTCCTTCAGTTTCTAAGAGAAGATATGCAATACAAGGATGCCTCTAATAAACATAGTCACCTGCACAGAGAAGACAAACATATCACCATTGAGGATCTGTGGAAACGCTGGAAGACATCTGAAGGTAAGTAAAGAAGAGCTAAAAATTGTCGTTATTGAAATAGACATAATTCAATGATTTTTGCCCCAAGTTGGTAAATGGATGACCTTCTTAAAGCATCTTCATGAATCTGTTTTGGTACTGTTATTTACAGACCTATGTAAACCTGACTTAAAAACTCATTCAGTCCAGCTAGTATTAATTTCCTCTTGATGTGCTGTGTGTAAGTAAATTAAGCTAGCTTACACCCTTGTCTGTGCGAGGTTGTAATTTATGAAAGTGACTGTTGCAAGCACTGAATTCCATATAAACACATTTTTAATTTAGTAAGCCTTAGGGTTGGCAGTCCAGCTGTTTATAGAATCATAGAATAGTTAGGGTTGGAAATGACCTTAAGATCATCTAGTTCCAATCTCCCTGCCATGGGCAGGGACACTTCACACAAAACCATGTCACCCAAGGCTCTGTCCGACCCGGCCTTGAACACCACCAGGGATGGAGCATTCACAGCTTCCCTGGACAACCCATTCCAGTGCCTCACCACCCTCATAGAAAAGAACTTCCTCCTCATATCCAATCTAAACCTCCCCTGTTTAAGTTTGAACCCATTACCCCTTGTTCTCTCACTATAGTCCCCAGTGAATAGTCCCTCCCCAGTGTCCTTGTAGGCACCCTTCAGATACTGGAAGGCTGCTATGAGGCCTCCACATAGCCTTCTCTTCTCCAGGCTGAACAGCCCCAACTTTCTCATCCTATCTTCATACGGGAGGTGCTCCAGTCCCCTGATCATCCTCATGGCCCTCCTCTGGACTTGTTCCAACAGCTCCATGTCCTTTTTATGTTGAGGACACCAGAACTGCACACAATACTCCAAGTGAGGTCTCACAAGAGCAGAGTAGAGGGGCAGGATCACCTCCCTTGACCTGCTGGTCATGTTCCTTTTGATGCAGCCCAGGATACGGTTGGCTTTCTGAGCTGCAAGCGCACACTGCCGGCTCATGTTCATTTTTTCATCGACCAACACCCCCAAGTCCTTCTCCTCAGGGCTGCTCTGAATCTCTTCTCTGCCCAACCTGCAGCTGTGCCTGGGGTTGCTCTGACCCAGATGTAGGACCTTGCACTTGGCATGGTTAAACTTCATCAGGTTGGCATCAGCCCACCTCACAAGCATGTCAGGGTCCCTCTGGATGGCATTCCTTCCCTCCAGTGTATCAACCAAACCACACAGCTTGGTGTCATCAGTAAACTTGCTGAGAGCACACTCAATCCCACTGTCCATGTCACTGACAACAATGTTAACCGAGACTGGTCCTAACACTGATTCTTGAGGGACACCACTTGTTACTGGTCTCCAGCTGGACATTGAGCCATTGAGCACTACTCTTTGCGTGTGGCCATCCAGCCAGTTCTTTATCCACCGAGTGGTCCACCTATCAAATTGATGTCTCTCCAACTTAGAGAGAAGGATGTCATGGGAGACAGTGTCAAAGGCTTTACACAGGTCCAGGTAGATGACATCAACCGCTCTGCCCCTGTCCATCAGTTCCGTAGCCCCTTCATAGAAGGCCACCAGATTGGTCAGGCAGGATTTCCCCTTAGTGAAGCCATGCTGGCTGTCACCAAGCACCTTGTTGGTTTTCATGTGCCTTAGCATGCCTTCCAGGATAATCCGCTCCAAGATTTTGCCAGGCACAGAGGTGAGACTGACTGGTCTGTAATTCCCTGGGTCATCCATTTTCCCCTTCTTGAAAATGGGGATTATATTTCCCTTTTTCCAGTGGTTGGGAACTTCACCTGACTGCCATGATTTTTCAAATATGATGGACAGTGGCTTAGCAACTTCATTTGCCAGCTCCTTCAGGACCCTTGGATGGATTTCATCCGGTCCCATGGACTTGTATACATTCAGGTTCCTAAGGTGGTCTCGAACCAGATCCTCTCCTACAGTGGTCCCAGGGTCTTCATTCTCACTGTCCCTGTGTCTGCCTTCCAAGACTTGGGTGGTATGGTCAGAGCATTTGCCAGTAAAGACTGAGGCAAAGAAGTCATTGAGAATTTTAGCCTTCTCCAAATCCAGGGTAGACAGTTCTCCTGATAGCTTCTGGAGGGAGCCTACGTTGTCCCTAGTCTGTCTTTTGTCTGCCATGTACCTTTAGAATCCCTTCCTGTTATCCTTAACATCCCTAGCCAAGTTTAATTCTAAGTGGGCCTTAGCTTTCCTAACCTGGTCCCTAGCTTCCTGGACAACATCCCTGTATTCTTCCCAGGCTGCCTGTCCTTGCTTCCGCCTTTTATAAGCCTCTTTTTAACTTTGATTTTTGCTCAGCAGCTCCTTATCCATCCAAGGAGGTCTCCTGGCCTTTCTGCTGCACTTCCTTCTAGCTGGGATGCAACACTCCTGAGCTTGCAGCAGGTGATCCTTGAATATCAACCACTAGTCCTGGGCACCCCTGCCCTGTAGGGCTATATCCCATGGAAGCTTACTAAGCAGGTTCCTGAAGAGGCCAAAGTCTGCCCTCTTGAAGTCCAGGGCAGTGAGCTTGCTGCACACTTTTCTCACTGTCCTGAGGATCTCAAACTCGAGCATCTCATGATCGCTACAAGCAAGGCTGCCCTGGAGCATCACATTTCTGACCGGCCCTTCCCTGTTTGTGCGGACAAGGTCAAGCACGGCACCTCTCCTTGTCAGCTCCTTTATTACTTGCAGAAGGAAGTTGCCTTCCACACAATCGAGGAACTTCCTGGATTGCTTGTGCCGGGCCGTACCATCCCTCCAACAGATGTCAAGGTGGTTGAAGTCCCCCATGGAACAAGGGCCTGCAAGCGTGAGGCTGTTCCTATCTGTCTATAGAGCGCTTCATCCACTGAGTTCTCTTGATCAGGTGGTCTGTAACAGATCCCCATAGTAATGTCTCCCACTGCTGTTCTCCCTTTAACCCTGACCCATAAACTCTCTGTCAACTGCACACCTGTCCCCAGACAGAGTTCCGTGCTCTCCAGCCTATCCCTAACATAAATAGCAACTCCCTCTCCCTGTCTGCTGGGCCTGTCTTTCCTAAAGAGCCGGTAACCTTCCATTCCAAAACTCCAGTCATAGGAGCCATCCCACCACGTTTCTGTGATGCCTGTTATATCATATCCCTGTAGATGTGCACACATCTCTAATTCCACTTGTTTGTTCCCCATGCTACGGGCGTTTGTATAGAGGCATCTGAGCCGAGCTCCAAATGAAGCTGGCTCATTGGCTGGAGCGACTGGAATATCTCTACATTGCTCTGAGCATTTATTATAGGTGCTTTCCTTAATGTTTTAATTAATATTTTAAATTCTTTGCATGGAATTTAGAGCACTAATGATATATTTTTTTAAGTGGAAAGTCCAGTGTGTTTTGATTTAGATGTGACTTTTCTTTGGGCTGCAAAGAATTAGAGTTCTTAGTCAAAGCATTTTGGGAAATTTTTTTTAACTTGGAATATAGGAAAATGGGCTGATAACCCAACACCACCATCCGTCCCCCGATTTGATTTGAATGAGAAAATGTAAATACAGCCAAATATTCCAGATATCAAAAGACTGTAGTAAATGAGCAGTACGCTGTTCACTGCCAGATATGGTCCATGATATAGCTACTAAAAAGAGATTTCCAGGGGTCCAGAATGTGTTGTGAGCATATAGAGATCTGGTGTTAGTCAAACAGCTAAAAGTAGGAACAAAGGAGAAATTAAACAAGGAACATTGCACTTGTTCATCCTATGTGGGTAGTCATTTAAGTGCAGTCTGAGGTAATTAATTGGTTATTTGCTCTGTAGTAAATATCTGAATTTTAACCAGCGATTTCTATCCTCATCTCTTCAAATATTCTGCAAATACTTACTGAAGACCTTGTTCAATGAAAGTATTGCAATTCAATTATCAGAGAAAATTATCTCCCTACAATTGTTTGTTTAACTTAATGTAGCTCTTCAAAAATGTAGGCTATAACAATATCAGAAGTATCTGTCTGCTGTGTATGTCTTTGTTCCAGGTTTCTTGAATGTAGTGAGCAGCATGAGTAAGACACACAAGATTTTGAGAGGAATGTCTGGTCTTACTGTGTCTGCTTATAATGGCCTTACTGTGCATGCTGTTGAGGAAACTGAAGTTGCACCATAGGGAGGCTCTTGGAATGAGACTACCAAGCAGTGCTAACCGTGACCTGGTGACTGTCAGAAAGCATGAAGCCCCTCAAATAATAAGCTACTTTCATTTAATATTAGGGAATATGGAAAATTCTGGTTTTCCTTTCTAGGTGTTTTTAGGAATTTTGATTTGTTAGTTTATGTGCTGCTAGTTTATAGTACCAGTGTAATTTGACAGCACTAAACAAGAGGGTGGAAGGTAGTGTAAATGATGGTATCAGTAATTTGAAACTCTAAGTACTCTAAGGTATCTGTGTGAGAATTACAAGCTGTAAATAGTACCCTGGACAGTGAGCATTAGTACTTATGCAGAAACATCTCCTGGGCCTATTGCTGCTTAGTTTATGCTGAGCAGAATTGTCGATTCTTTTCCATATAGCTTTATGTAGATGTTTGTCTGAAGTATTTGGCAAATCACTTAAAGTTGCTTGCTGTTTAAGATATTGGTGATGTGAGACAGATAAGATTTGAGTGTCGGAAGTGAAAATGCAGTTTATGGTATAGTAAGTTTGCTGTTGCTGTTTGGTGTTGCCTTTTAGGATTAAGGAAAACAGGTGTTTTTTGAGTAATTGCTTGAAAAACATGCAGTGAATAGAACCCTGAGAATTGGCTCCATGCAAAGTTCTAAAAATTATCTAATAAAATAAAAAAACCCAGCTTTTTAATATTCCTGGCACTGGGCATGGTTTTGGTAATCCCCACCTGCTGCAGAATCCTTAAGGCATAGTCTGTATTGATGCAAATTAAAGTAATTTCAAGGCTGCTGTTGGTTCTACTATCATGGAGGGAATTGCATCATAGCTTAAATCAGCATCTAGCCTATTGTTGTGTTACACACAATCTCAATTGGTCCTTCAGTACAACACAAGGTTGTCAGTTTAAGCTAGCTCATGTTACTTGTGCTTTTCATGACTGCTGAAATTTTTTATTCTCATAATGTACAGAGAGAGCTCTATTTAGAGGAATGACTAGGAAAATAGTGTAGCTGTTTAAAGCCCAGGAAACACTGCTTTCTGATAGTCCTCTGACTTCTATTATTGTGTGTCTGTTCTTTGAATGTAAATGCCAGTATATGCTTGTTGTATGGAATTTGCTTTGACTTTTTCTATCTAAGCAGTATTTATACATATGCGAAGTCTTTCAGCTGTTCTAAAGTATGAAGCTGAGTAGTTATTGTTGGGTTAAAATTAAAAGGTGTATCTTCAATTTTTTCCTGCAAGGGCCTTGAAGAGGTGATAAGTGTGAGTGCAGCAAAGGGGACAGAGGAACATTTGTTTTAATGTCTGAATACCAGTTTTTTACAATGAGTTTTTGAAGTTCTGTGTCTTAAGGGGGTCTGCCTTCTCTTTTTTTTTTTTTTTTTTTGTTTCCCCCCTCTAATAGGCTAAGATCATATGTATTTGCTGTCTGAAGAGATATATGTGGGTATTTAGTCTCAATAGTAAGGGGGTCTGTAAAATCAACATGGAGCAGCTGAATTGCTAATGAAGGCAGCTGGGTAGCTTTCTGAACTGTCTTGTTGAACAGGTAGGGCGCTGCATTCTTGGTGATGTAGCATTGTCCCTTGGGACTTGATTTTGTAGCACAGTAAAACTTCAGTGGTGAGACCTGGAGCTCATGAAAAGTTTGTCAGACTAATCAGAGTACCACCAAAACCTCGTTTTTACAAAATGCCTTGAAAAGTAGTTATTCTTCAACATTATAGCATATTTGCCATTATGTTTGTATGTGTGATCACCTGTGTATTGAGTGCACAGCTGGTTCTTGCAGCAACTGGGACTAAGATGCATATGACAAAGATGTTGTGGTTGCCTTGCACTTTGTTGAACATTGCTGTCTCAGATTTTAAATATCTGGAAACTGGAAATGCATGCAAGCAGGGCTTGGCTAAGGGTGAGTTACATACTGTTGTGTCGTTCCAAGCAGGGCTAGCACAGTACTGATGTACTCTTCTACTGGAGTTGCAATGTTCAGCTGTTGCAAAGATAGTTAGGGCCACACCTCTCTCGCTTTTTCATGCTGTTTAAAAACCTACTGGTGGCAGCATATTTCATGCTTATGTTGCTGCTGTGAAGTCCTGCTAAAACAGAACTTACTTTTGAATCCTTGTGTGTGCTTGATATAGAACAAGCTCGTGGTTTTCTATGTTGCCTGGTCAGCCTGTTCTCAACTTTAAGCCTAATAGATGGCTGTCATCCACTCCTTGCTGTGAAACACTTATTGAATGTAATTTGATTTCTCAAGGGAGTAGGAGGCCCATAGAAGTATGAAGGCTGACACTGTAACCTTGTTTTTCTTCATGACTGCCTGCCCTGAAGCACTGTGCTGCGGATAAATTTAACATGAAAAAATTATAGCCTGATCTTCTAGTCGGTCATTAACATGGATTAGCAGGGAGCAGCATTCATGTAGGGCAAGTTTGAAGCTACTTTTGCTGTCTTCACCTTCAGGTGTGTAGTTAGAGCAGTTAAAAACCAAACCAAACCAACGAACCAAATGAAACAAAAACCCAAACCAAACAAAAACCCCCCACCAAAGTAAAACAAAACCAACCAAACAAAAAAATCACCCTAAAGTTGTAACCTGAAATAGAAAACAGCTTATGCGAGTCTAGATTCTGAGTGCTGCACCAGAGTATAAACACTGGCTTCTACACGCAACTGCCCATCCTCTCTCCCAGGGTATCTATTTACAAAACAGGTGTGAGAGGGAAGTATGTTATATGATTGCTCTCTAATGCTATATGCTTTAAGTTACCGTAACTGTCAGTCGCTGCTCCACTGAAGCACTGTGTTATTTTCTGGTGATTAAAATAAGGCAAAGTTACAACCTCAGCTAATTAGTAGGAGATGGCACATTCTAATTAACAGTGCTGGTTGAGATGATTTTCAGCTGGCCTGCTCACTGTTCAGTACACCTGGTGTATGTCACTTGTGTCATGTTTCAGTAGGCTTCTACTGAAGAAAGACTGGTTTGCTTCTCAGTACTGTTGTAGAATAAACATGTATGTTTGTGGCGTATCACGCCTTCTCTCCCCGCATATGTTGTCTTCAGTCTTACCGTCAAGCAATACTTCTTACCAGTAAATAGCATATAGAAGATATTAGCAAAAAAAAAAAAACCAACCAAAACCACCAACCCAAAAACATTATGAATGTTTTCACTGATGTACATCAATCTCCAAAGGCTCTACTGTGGTGCTCTAGGAAAGGGAGAACATGGTCGTTTAGGGGCCAGTTCGAGCTGGAAAAGTTGGGGATTTGTGGGCACTGACACTGGAATTCTGCTAGTGCAGAATGATTTTGCATAGTAAATCTGAATTTCTAGTGAAATATGTGCATGGGCAGAGATTCAGACTGAAATCCCAGAAGAGTTGACTGCATTGATTATGCTTCGCTTAAATGGTGAATGGCCATTTAAAAGGAGAAAGGATATACCAAAAGTTCTGATTCTAATTTGTGATAGACTTCAGTTGCCTCTCTTTGCAGTGTCTGTATTGAAGGAGGTATCTGATACAGTGATATATGATGAATAGTAAAGTGCTTTTTCCTAAATACAAATTGTTTGTTTGGTTGGGGAAATTTCCTTGATATTCTGTGAAGAAAACATCATAGAAGTCTAAGCAGTAGAACAGATGTGATTGGCCCTATGGTAAACAACTTCAGTATGTACCTCATTTCTTACATGACTGTGTCTATAATTACTACTGAATGATAAAAAAGTAAGTTTTGACAGTGACAAAATACTAGCAGCCGAAGTGACTCTTCTCAATACATTATTATCCGTTTTTCTTTCCCCCACAATTTATAAACCCGGTGAATTGCGTGGCTTCTGAAATTGCGTCTTCTGCACTGTCAGTGATAATGTCTGTCGTGTGTAGTAGCTATTTTAGGAGTGTTTTTTTTTTTTTTTTTTTTCTAATGTCACATCAAAACCATGCTTTTGCTTTGGATCAGTATATGAACCTATTTCCGGAATGCAGTCAAGGTGATTAAGGTGATAACTTTTTGGGTGATCTTATGTCATGGTTTAAGCTTCTCAGCCACGCAGTTTTGCTTGCTCACTCACTTCCCCCTCTTTCTTCCCTCCACTCCTGAAGGGATGGGAAGGAGGATCGAAAGAATGCAACTCCCACAGGTTGAGATAAGAACAGTTTAGTAACTAAGGTATAACACAAATCACTACTGCTACCACCAATAATAATAATGACAAGAGAAAATACAAGGAAAGAATACGATAGCTCACCACCAATCCCCAGCTCAACCAAATAGTGCACCCCCCACCGTGCACCCCCACCACTCTGGGTCTCTGCCCTCCGTTTTTACATCCTGGACATGATGTGCTGTGGTATGGAATAACCTCTTTGGTTAGTCTGGGTCAGGTGTCCTGTCTCTTCTTCCTCCCGGCTTCCCCTCCTCCCTGGCAGAGCATGAGACTCACAAAGTCCTTGGCCAGCCTAAACATCACCAAGCAGTAACTGAAAACACTGGTGTTATCAGCGCTGTTCCCAGGCCGAAAATCAAAAACACAGCACTGCACCAGCTACCAAGAAGGAGAAAAAAATGGCTGCTGCTGCTGAACCTAGGACATCTTACCACCATTTTGAGATGCTTAGAATGACTTGTAAATCTGATTGCAAAGATTCTTAACTGTTCTGTGAATAAGAAGCAATGTGAAAATGATCTGTTTACAAATATACCCCAGACATTTTGCAAGAAAGCTTAGGGTAATATGACAAAAGTGTCTGTTGCAAGATCAATACCTGGAAAACAGTTTGTGGCTCAAAAGAAGAGGGGGAAATGGGGCAGCATTCTGGGAAGTAGAGGTAGCCATTCATACAGATGGAATACATGTGCCTTTGTATTGGAAGTTTATTTTTTTTTAAAGCTATTAATGGCTCTGTGAAATGTGTTCTGTCTTCTGTTTACTGGAAATGATGAAAATTTGAAGTGTTTAAACTTATTCAGCTACACTACTGTAGACAAGAGACCTAGAAGTCCTTATTTCAGTGCAAACTGAAATATGAATTTAAACACATGATTTTTTCCATTGCCTGCAGCTTACCTGTCAAAATTTCAGCAGCTCTTTCTAAAGGGTCATTGTCAAAATTCACCACTAAGAATGTGTCATTGTGGTAAGGTTTCTCAAGAAATACCTGCTCAGCATTGTCATATGCAATTAGTTTTGGGGGTTGGAGATGTTCATGCAAAGACACATCTGTCCAGAAGGAGGCTGTCAGTTTCTTTCATGTGCAGACAAGCCTTTGCTGACTTTGTAAATGGAGCGAACAACTTCCCTTCGACTTTGTCGGTGTGCAGCTGTAAGGGGCAGCAGCTGGCCTGTGAGGGCCAGAAATGTTTTTGTGGTGGTGGTTTTTTTTTTTTTGTGTGTGCGGTATTTACGTAGTATTTCTGTAGCTATGAAAGCTTATGTTAACTGTTGCTGTTATACAGGAAAGCTTTTGATTATTCTATAAATACTTAAATATTTTTTCTTAGTGGGATGTTATTGTATGTAGTACGGCTGTTCTAGGCATATTTGAGAGAGATTTAGCTGTTTTCCTCTTAAATTTCTTCTGTGTCTTGGTATTTTCTTTCAGTCTTCCCCCTTCTTCTCTTGTCTGCTCCCATTTCATGGTTAGTAGGAGTGAGCCTCTATTGAGTTTTTTGTGAAAACAAGTTCTTCAGCTGTCATCCTGGGAAAGATCTTGGTACATTGCCTCAAATGGCTACAGCACCTGCTGATGTGTTTAGTTCTGCAGGAGTAGCATGGACAAAAGGATTGGGGCTGAGATCAGTTTAAGCAGATAAAAGTCACAAGATGCTGCCCTGCTTTAAACTAAAGCAAAACACTAAATGATTCTGTGGAATTTTTAATAAAGCAATGTTTCTGTTGGTTCTGTGCTTTTTTTTTGTTTATAGTTTGCCTAAGCTTCCTCTGAGAAGCATATAATGAAAAAGGCAAAATGCCAGAAACACCTTGGTGAATGTGAATGCTAATTTTTCTGCAGTTATATTTGGCTAAACCCTCTTGCTTATTGTAACACTTTTCTGTTGCTTGTCTTGTGTCTTGCTATTGATTTTTACAAAAATTAAAGGTAATTAATCCGTCTTTTTCTTCCAGTTCATAACTGGACTCAAGAGGACACTCTTCAGTGGCTGTCAGAATTTGTTGAACTGCCCCAGTATGAAAAGAATTTTAGAGACAGCAATGTCAATGGAACAACACTTCCCAGGTGAATGTTTCTTCTGGATTAGTTTCAATTAATTCCCTGTAGGTTGCTGCTTTAGTCTTTATGTGGGAACATCTATGTGAGCCCAAGTCAAACAAGATACAGTGAATTGGAAGGGGAGAGTAGCATCCTTGCAGTTTTGAAAAGCTGGCTGGTTTGGTTTTTTTTTTTTCCTGCCAAAATAATTCAAAATATAAATGCTGCTTCTTTTGTTTTTGCTATATTTCTTGACGTTGAAGCTTTTATCGATGGACACAATTCTGTACAGTAGTGAACTTCCTTTTGAACAGTTCCCAATCTGTTGTACGGTTATACCTCAAACTACCTGCAGAACCCACTTTTTGAGCATAACTACTAAATTTGAGTATTGTGTGTATTTTAGAGGGTTGGTGTCACAAGTCTTCAAATATGCCATTACCTCTAACTATGCTACATGGATTTGTTTTAAGATTATTACAGACAGAAAGAAATAGGGAAATGATTCTTTGTTCTTCCTTTGCCATATGCTGATATGCTTTTTTAATAGCACTGTTGTCATTGTACTATTATCTCTCACTCTAATTACATAACTATAGCCTATATAACTGTGGGAAATGCTATTGATGTATTTCTTTCCATAGACTGGTTTTAATTATAGCTTCTGGACCTTTTGTCTTATCATTAACAGGATAGCAGTAAATGAACATGCTTTCATGATCTCTCACTTGAAAATAATTGACCGGAGCCATAGACAGAAGCTTCAGCTTAAAGCATTGGATGTTGTTTTGTTTGGACCTCTCACTCGTTAGTATTTTTTTTAAGTTTTTTTTTTTTTTTTGGTCTTATCTCTTGTTTGTAAGAATTCAACATAGAAATTTCAGTGACATGAGGTAGGTAGGACAGCTTGTCTATTTTGTGGCTGTACTGACATGTTACTTGGAATGCCTTGTGAAACTGGGCAGTGAATTAAAAAAGATGATCAGGATGCTGGGATCAGGACAAAGATTCATATCTGAGTATGAGATTATGTAGAAATTTTAGTATAGTGCCATTTGACAGATCAGTGTTGATCGATGTCACAAGAAGTGTACTCTAAAAGTCTGTTTAAATTACACTTGCAGCTAATGTAGCATTCACTTCTGCATTAGCTTGGACAGTGTAAGATGGGATGCTGAAATGAGAGGGGATGACCTTCCCCAAGGAATTAAAAAAGGAGATGGTAGTGTAAATCCAATGCTAGTGTCTTTTGTGCAGACTTGAGTTTAAGTGCAGTTAAATTTAATGCAGCATTTTCACTTCTGATCCATTTTAGCATATCCAGACATTTCTGTACCGTATCACCAGTGGTATGCATGCTTGCTAGTACACAGTTGCTGGTACTGTGCATGTTGGGTATTCCTGGACTAGAGGGCCCTTCCAGAGCTTGGTGGTCAGTTTGGAGAGTAGTGAATGAGTCTGCAAAAGTCAGACCATATCTGAGCTATATAGAGTAAGTAGATTAGAGCAGAGTTGATTATGCTGTGTGGAAAATGCTCTGGAATCCATTTGAAAGGTTGGAGATGGTTTGAGATAAAGGAGGTGGAATTTTGTTTAGTATCAGGTTTTGTCACCTTTTAGGCTCAGGGCGGGTGGGGGGGGGAAGGGAAGGGAGTCCATAGTCTGTTGTCTGTACCAGTGAATTAGCTAATAATCATGTTTTTTTCTGTGCAGGACCCCCTCACAACTGGATGAAGGATTTTATATTAACAGTTTCTATAGTTATTGGTTTTGGGGGCTGCTGGTTTGCATTTACACAGAACAGAACTTCAAGAGAACATATCACAAAAATGATGAAGGATTTAGAAAGTCTCCAAACAGCAGAGCAAAGTCTTCTTGACTTGCAGGAAAGGTATAAAAACTAAAAAGTTAATGTTTATTTCTTCTTTTGAAGCTAAAACTAAATACATATCCTTTACAGTCATAAATTACTTGCATTCAGCTGCCTGTTCATCTTCATTTTGCATGGAAATTGTGATTTCAGTGGTGATGGGTCTTTGGATAGAAATTCCTCCTGGAGATATTAGTAGGCCGTATGAAGGTAGAGAATAGAGATTTTTTTTTTTTTTTTTTTTTTTTTTTTACCTACAGATTTAGAAGTATGTGCTGTTATTTTCGTATAATTATAGTTTACTTTGGAATACTTAGATACATGGAAAATAAGAACATTTGTCCTGCTTTTAAGCTCTTAAGATTGAAGCAGACCTGGACTGATGACCTTCTACTTTCTATTGCATATTTGTGTGTGAAAGTTGATAGTCTTCTCTGGTGCACCTGTAACTTAGTTGTCTATGAAGACTTATTTTTTACGCCCTTAATGAAGGTTCACCTAAAAGTTTGCATGTTTTGTCTGATGTGGAGGTCACATTGTCTGATGTAATTGCTGTTGATTCCTGAAGCTTGCACAGTCTTTATTGTCACAGACTGGTTGAGGATGGAAGGGACTTCTGGAGGTCATCTTGTGTAGCCCCACCTGCTCAAGCAGGATCATATAGAGCAGGTTGCCCAGGACCATGGCCAGGCAGCTTCTGAATATGCCCAAGGATGGAGACTATACCACCTCCCTGGGCAACCTGTTGTCAATGCTCAGTCATCCCCATGGTGAAAAAGTGCTTCCTGGTGCTCAGACCTCTTGTATTTTGGTTTGTGCCTGTTGCCTCTTGCCGGAGACATTTTTTTCTGAGAACTGCAACTTTTAACAAATATGCTGTGTATTTTCTCATATTTTTTTGTTCAATTGTGAAGGCTTGAGAAAGCGCAAGAGGAGAATAGAAATGTTGCTGTGGAAAAGCAAAATCTGGAGCGCAAAATGATGGATGAGATCAATGATGCAAAACGGGAAGCTCATCGCCTAAGGGAGTTGAGGGAGGGAGCTGAATGTGAGCTCAGCAGGCTCAAATATGCAGAAGAAGAGCTAGTACAGGTATCTACAAAATGTTTATAGTCTTAGTGTTGACTTTAAATTGGTCCTGGCTTTAATAGATCCTTAAGAATGTTTAAAGCAGTATTTGTCTCATGCTAGATTTGGATGGAAATATCAATCATGCCATTTTCTAGTAAAATAATCCTTAAACCCTAAAAAGACATACACTTTGTACATTAGGTTATCATAATATTCTTGAGTTCATGGAACAAAATACATATGTACAAAAGCTTTTTTTCTGTCTTCTTAACAGATAAGAGATGATAGCTTTGTTCCACTCCTCTGAGTAGCAATAGATTGGATTTATTGCACTGAATAAAAATGCTGTCTTATAAAAATATGTAAGATTCAAATTAGGGAGTATATAGAATAGAAAAAATTATACTTATGTATAATGGAGTATATGGAAACTCATATGCTGCATTTCAGAAATGCCAGATCCACCTTCTTGACAGCAATTGGCACATACCAAAGGCTCTGTAAAGCCTTAGTATGTTGCTGTGGGTATAAATGTGGTTATATTTCACTTTCCTCTGCTGTCAGTTCTAATGATACTCTTGGTGACACTTTTATTTCTGATTGTTAGGTTCGCATGGCTTTAAAAAAGGCTGAGAAGGAGTTTGAACTGAGAAGTAATTGGTCTGTTCCAGAAGCATTACAGAAGTGGCTTCAGTTAACACACGAAGTTGAAGTACAGTATTACAATATCAAAAGGCAGCATGCAGAAATGCAATTGGCAATCGCCAAAGATGAGGTAATAAGTCCTAGCTAAAGACTTTTCTTGATCTGTTGCTAGATATGAGATAGTAAATACAAATTATCCAGAGGAACATTTGGATACTTTTTCACCTCTGAGTTGTTGTTTGCGAACTGTCAATATTGCATTTCATCTTGTTTTCAGGCAGAAAAGATAAAAAAGAAGAGAAGCACTGTATTTGGAACATTACATGTTGCACATAGCTCCTCCCTGGATGAGGTGGACCATAAAATTCTAGAAGCAAAGTAAGAGTATTGCCAGGATGCATATTCTTTTGTGGTTATTCCTATAACAATGGAATTTTTGGGGAGTTACGGAATTTAGTGTCGAAGTGGTTTTGCACTTTTAAGTAAATAATTTAAAAAGATGTTTAAGTGTGAATATTTGGACAATCCTAATTGGATATTCTGGTATGTGGGAATGACTGTACTTGTGTTGCTTTGCTTTATCTTTAAGAGCAATGTATGTAACTTTAATGTGTGCTTTTCTTCAGGAAAGCACTGTCTGAGTTGACGACATGTTTACGAGAGCGTCTTTATCGATGGCAACAGATTGAGAAGATTTGTGGGTTTCAAATAGCACACAATTCTGGGCTACCAAGCTTGACCTCATCTCTCTACTCTGATCACAGCTGGGTAGTTATGCCTCGAGTTTCCATTCCTCCTTACCCAATCGCAGGGGGAGTTGATGACTTAGACGAAGATACTCCTCCAATAGTTTCACAGTTTTATGGTAAGTGGTGAGCTCGGTAAAAATAAAGGGGGAAAGTTGTGGAGGCATGAGATTTTGAAGTGAGGTAGGAGAAGAGTGCTGAAATCAAACAGGATTGGATTAAAGCCGAAAGGATCAAAATTCTATCTGGCATTTCAGATATATCTTTTGAGACTTAGATGAACTGAGAACTGGGGTTTGCAATAAAGATAACATGAAGAAAAAGTCTTTTTTCTGTTTCAATGGGGAAGCGAGGGGCAAATCCAGTTAAGGTTTTGAAAGTCCATTTGTCATGCTTGTATTGCTGCTTAGGCAAAAATTTATGAGTAATGCTGAATTTCTGTTAGCATACTTATTCTTTCGTATGGAAAGGATGCAGTTCGTCTAGGGTCCCTTGAGCTACCATGAAGATCACACCCTAGAAATGCTGCGTGTTACATAGCTTTTAAAACATTCTTTAGTAGCTGGAACAAAATCTTGTTGTCTAAGGGAAGCTTTCAGGCAGAATATTTGTGTTTGGATACAGTGGATTGTTTGAGTGCAAGGCAGAGTGGCCAAGTGCTGGAGGGAGGGAAATACAGCTTTGGTTAAACTATGATCCAAGGATATACACTGGGGATTCGGACCACCCTTGTATCTTGAGTTATTACATCAATACAAGAGCCTGTTTAGTGGAAGTTTTGATTAACTGGACTCTAGAGGAAAATCAAATAGATGAGCTCCCATGTAGCTATTTAAACAAGCAATATATAGCTGAGGAATGGATAAGGAAGAGAACTTCATCATGTGTGTACGTTTTTCTTCCAGGGCTGTGATTCTCAGAAGAAATTAGAGCCATATTATAAAATAGCATAAGGAGAATGATTGCCACTTTGCTGGCTTCATTTAGTGTGCCTGGGGCATGTGTTTTTCTCCTGAATGTAGCGAACCTTTTCTACAGGCTACAGTGAAAAGTCCATTAATCCCCCTACAACACTACTTAAAATGGAATGATCTGTGGTTGAAACCACAGGAGTCAAATTATTGTAGGTTACTTTGGTAAATTATTCCCATCCTTTAGACAAAAAAGACAAAAGCACATGAGGAAGGACAGAAGCAAAATGCCGTGTCTTACTCATGACGCTTCAGGCAAAATGCAACATGCAGACAGGTCAGCTATGAGCACAACTGTTTCAGTCTCTGGTCCTAAACCTAAGCCCTAATCTGGGCAGTATCATTTGATCTCAATATTGACAAAATTCGAAGTCTGCCAGACAGGCTTTTTTGTGCTGCAGCAATTGGGATGATAGGTTTAAATGGAGTGAAGTAATAGAGCTGATTAATCAGTCTGGAGCTGAAGAACAAAAGGGGATAAAGAAATAATGTACAAGAGTGGAACAAAATCATACATGAAGGTGATAGTGAAACTCCCACTTTCCCACTGACTGATTAGGATACAGCTAATTTCTTCATCTAGTGAGTTTCATTTGTAGTAGACAATTCTAGACACTAAATTCTCATAGCTGCATCCTTCATAATTCTCTGTTTACACACCTACGAGGACCCAAAATGTTTGCAACTTTTCTCAAAATTCACTGGTGATGTGATCTTGTTCTTTTTTTATACGAGTGAGTAGGATGGCATCGACACGTAGTATAAATTTTCTGAAGGGGTTCTTATTCTCTTATCTCAGTTCACATTTGCTTTTTTCGGAATATTTTTGTGATGACCAAATCTTTTTTTTGACCTGTGAACCCCTGCTTTTCAGGTCAGTAGGTCGTTCCTCAGAATGAAATCGGAAGTTTTAGTTACATGACAGCTGTCATGTTGGGAGTTTTAAACCTTTGTTTTCTGTTCAGCTGGGTAGGAAACAAAATCTAAGTGTTGGTGAAGGTGCAGCTAGTTGCTGTTTTGTGACAGTTCTGATTTCCTGCACTAAACCAGAATGACAGCATGACCTTTTCTGAGATTCTGGGAAGGAAAACTGTAATCTGCCTGATGCTAAACTGGCGTCTGAAAACATAAAATGCATTTGTCAGTTTAGACATCCTTGCCTACAAAAATAACCTTTTCATTCTATTTTTTTTTTTTTTTAGTGTTTGGTATACATTTTGAACATCAGGGTAGGTCTGTCTTACCTAAGCAGTAGCACGTTCTGTGGGACAGTTTGAGGAGGGGTTTGAGAAATCCTGAGGCTCGTAACAGCTAGCCTGAAACCAGGTCTGTGGATTTATTTCCATAGAAGTTCTGCTGCCTAATAATGTTTTCAAGGATGAATTGGATTAAGAACATTTTAGTTTGTCGCTTCCTGTTAGATACTTTCCTGGTCAAGTCTTGTGTTGCTGCTTTCACCCGTTCTTAGTATTTTTGTTTCCAGAAATTCATAGTTAGCCTGGCGAAAGAAAGCATTACCAAAAAGGAAAATCTTGAGCTAAAAATGAGGTTGAAATCTACTTTTTTATATGGCGTTAAGTGAGTGAAACTGATCTTCTGCATCTATTACAACTTTCAACTAATGCAGCCTATTTCATGGCTGTTTGGTTAAGTGTATCTACATTGCAAAACCGTCACGTATTCTTTTAAGCTCCAAATCACCACACAAGTAAAATACAGGATATTGTGTAATACACTAATTTCAGCACTGCTATTTTTAGGTTATAAAGGGTTGGAAGTTTTAGTAGAATCTTTCTCTTTGTTCTCAAGAGAACATAGTGAGCCAGAGCTTCAGTGCACGTGGTCAGAGTAACATTTGGCAGGCACAAACTGCTGCAGTTGCATCTTAGAGCTTCATCTAACTGTAGAATGTATAAGGTGATGCCAGTCTTTCTTTAATGTCACTTGGAGAGTTTTGGTTTGCTTTTTCTTTGCCTCAGGGTCCATTGCAAAACCTCCGGGCACACTGGCAAGAAGCAGTAGCTTGTGTCGATCAAGACGCAATGTTGTGTCATCATCTCCACAGTCTCAGCATGCTTTGCACTCCCCTGACCCTGACATCCTTTCTGTGTCAAGCTGCCCAGCCATTTATCGAACTGAAGATGAGGAGGAAGCCATTTACTTCTCTGCTGATAAACAATGGTATGGAGATTAGCAAATAGCACTTGGAAATCTGATAGGATTATTTGAGAGTAAGAGTTTAGAATTAGGGCTTGAACCAAGCAAAAGGTTAAAATAATCTGTAGGATAATATAGATTAATATAGTCCACATGGAACAGAGAGAGTTCTTGTCTGGTGTGTGTATGTAAATAGCTAGCATGTCATATACAGTTAAGTAATGTTACAATCCAGGGTGCACTGAACTAACCCTGATTCTCCATTACAATATGTTACTGGCTTTTACATCTGAAACTAGGATCAAAAGCAATGTCAGCTACTGGGCGAAGAGAAGATGGATGGTAACACAATTCTTACAGCATGTTGAGCGTGTACCTACTCTTGTTACATGGCCTCATAGGAAAAGGTTAAATTCCTTTTGGAAGGAGCAAATGAGCTTATTGAAAGGTAGGGACACTTGTCCTGAAGAAACTTTTTATATATGATAGGCTTAAATCTCCTTTCATTTTATAACTTTTCTGACTTCAAATGCCAGAAAGATAGTTTTTGTTCTTTGAAGTGAGATACAAATGACTGATTCTGGGTAGATGCTGCTGCCCACAAAACCAAGATTGCACAATTAACTATCTTAAGTTTAGATAATGAAATGATGTAATGCAAGTTGTGACATAAACTGTTTAACTAAATGTTTTTTGTTAATTAACTAAGGAAAAGTGTGGGTGGTGCTTTTAGGCTTATGTTTTTGTTTCTAAATTAATTTCCTTTTTTAACTGTATAAAGGAATTAGTCGTTTCAACTGTGTTTTCTCTTCTCTTTGCTCTGACTCAGGGAAGTACAGGAAACAGGTTCGGAATGTGACTCGTTAAATTCATCCACTGGAAGGAAGCAGTCTCCTCCAGCAAGTCTTGAGATGTACCAGGTGCTTTCTTCTCAGAAAGTATCCCCAGAAGAATGCTCCCTGGAGGAATCATCTACAGGAGACTCCTCTTCTCTAACTGCAGATATTTCTAGGGGCTCTCCTGACTGTGTAGGCATGGCAGAAACTAAGAGCATGATCTTTAGTCCTGCAAGCAAAGTTTATAATGGAATCCTGGAGAAGTCCTGCAGCATGAACCAGCTTTCAATTGGGATCCCCATCCCAAAGCCTCGGCACACTTCCTGTTCTTCAGCCAGCAGTGATACTAAACCCAGCCATGAAGCTGCTTCTGTCCCCAGGATAAGTAGCATCCCACAGGACCTGTACCAAAATGGTGAAAAAACCAAAAAGCCATCAAAAATAAAAAGCCTCTTTAAGAAGAAGTGTAAGTGAGGTGGGCAGAAGAAGCCTGTAGTAGTGTTATAAGAACTGTTTTTTAAATCTTTAGGAATGTGATTCCATTTGAGCATTCCAAACTGGATGCCCTAATGGAATGCTCTGTAGGTCTATATTTAACTTCACTGTACTGTCACAGGTCGTGCCAGCTGTCAATGAGAAATCATTAAAAAGTTCAGACAGTTTACATTCATTTCTGCCTATTTATTTCTTTTTTTTTTTCTTTTTAAATTTGTTTTGTTAGAGGTTTTTTTTTTTTTTTGGTAGTTTATTTGTAAACCATTTTCAAGCCTCTTGGACTTCTAAGCTTTAATGGACTAGTAAGCCTTCCTGGGCTTCCCAGAGTTTCTTGTTTACTGGAGCATCTCCCTATCGTTCTGTAGAGCTAGAACATTTATTTACTGGACTTTAAGAAAAAATAAAAAATAGAACTAATGGAATTGCACTACTGTTTTACAGACTGGAAAAGTCTCTACAAGTGAAACTGAAAGACTTGTATTTGTCTGAGAAGATGAGTCTTTTCACTTTTAGATCTTTTGGGGGTTTTTAAGTAGAATTTAGGATTTCTAATTGACTTGATTTCTGGAAATGGAAATGCCATGCTTTTGTTATGGGAAGATTTGTTAGATGCATTTATTATTAGAATGGTTCAAGTCCTGCTGTAAAGATCATGCTTTTCCCAGGACTTTCACTGTGATTTTGCTTCACTGCAGGCTGTATGACAAAAAAAAAAAAGTAATTTAACAAGAGAAGAGGCTCTTGATTCCTTATGCAAGCGATGGATATGAATCTTTACTGAGGACTGAAAATATTCACCCCCTTCAAATGAAGAGGGGGGATAGTAGCTTTTGTTTACAGGCTGACAGACAATGGACATTTGGTTTGTCAAAGTTTGTATTGTGGCAAAGATAATAAATTGGAAATATTATTGTGTTTGGGAATTTTAGCTGATGCTTGTTTCAGAGGTCCTGCTAATTGAAAGCTGTTACAGGCTACATTGCTTATGCTTTCAGCTCTGTGTAAGGTGGTGTATTTTTTTTGATTAATAGTTAATGTCTTAGTGTCCTCCTTTTGTAAGATTTCATACACTTTATTTTTGTATAGTTTGAAGATTCAGCTGTTCGGACATGTCTGAAGTAAATGGCATAATTTTATAATGCATACTGTTACACTAACTCATAATTTTAGATACAGATATAAAGGTGAGACATGACATGCTTCAGATAAAAGCAATTTTTATGTTAAGCTTTTATAGGGAGAGAAGAAATTACTAGGAGGTGATAAGGAAGCCTTCTTAGAGCAACAGTAGCTAGTTGTTCAGAATCATTTTTATTTTTTTTAACAGTTGGAGACAGCAAATGTACTGCTTGAGCAACAGTGCCTTTATTCAGTTTGTTTGGAAATATTAATACCGAGCATAAATGTCTTTTGAGGTACATTCCAAAGAAATACTTCTTGCTCTAGTGAACACAAATAATTTACCCAGTGATGGCTAAATGGTTTAATTCTTCCACAGCAACAGGTGCCACTGCCAGGGACCTGTGAGTAGGGGCTCACTTCTTGCCAATATATACATGCTATACTGTATGAAAAAATTAATTCACTGACTGCCTGATTCTTTTTCTAGTAAGGGAGCTTTCAAAACCTGTAGCTAATTGGAGTCAAGTGATGTCTTTTCTATCATTTTCTACTTAGGTTCCACTGCACATAACTGAGGTATTCTGTTCTCAAGGAGTGGTGGTGATGTTAGCAGATGCGTTTACTGCGGCCAGTGAAACGGCTAGAAGAGAGTTAGAAAATGGGGTGGAGGCCTCACATGTCAAATACCTTAAAGGTTCTGGTACATTCATCAGTTCCTTAACAAAACAGAACAAATCCAGAGTTTTACTGTTTAAAAATGGTTGTATGTCATCTATACAGAAAAGCTTAGGAGGAATCAGCTGCTTGGTAAAGCTTGGAAAAGAGAAATGGAAATGGGATATTGTTCCATTATGATATAAAGCATCAGACTGAACAGCTATAGCTGCAAAAAAATCATCACAAGGTAACAATTGTCTCAAAGTTTGTACACTCCATGCACGGTAGCCAAAAATCCCAAAACAGCAGTGCAGAAAGTACTTGTGCCAAACCATCCCAGTGCTCAGTCTTCAGAGTTGTAGTTGGAGGCCTTATGATGTACTTGAACAGGTACAAAGGGAAACAATACAGAAAAGCAGGGAATTTACTTTGCCTCCTTAACAGCATGGAGAAGTGTTTAATGTCTGAGAAGGCTATAACAAAACTGAGTTTAAAGTAAGATCTGGGGTTGGATGGTAGATCTTGCAATGTGAATTTTGAGGGACTCTGCCTCGTGTCATTATCAGAAAAGATGAAACTGAAGAGTGTATATTTACACGTGAGGAAAGAATATCTTGTACTGAGGAGTGGGAGGACAGAGCTTCTTAATCCTTACGTCAAAGTCAGGCAAGCTTAAATGCTGGGAAGCCAAAGCAGACAAATTCAGCTTTCCGTAGTAAGCATACCAAAAAATGATATAGAGAAGGCGTTGGACTCTTCATTGGCTATGAGTTTAAGTGTTAAGTAATTTAACTGTCTTCTGAAAAAAAACAACTCTGTTTATCCCCAGCTATTCTGTAACTTATAGCTGCTTCTTAACATAGAACTAATAGCTTAAGTTACTACCATCAGAAGTGGTGAGTATTGTATGTTGGAGCACAGACTGTAATCTTAAGTTAATAGATTTGGGAATGTTTTTACTATTTTAGCAGACCCTTTGCACATCTTGACACCTAAATTTGTCCACAGTTTAAGTGACTTGCATTGTTCTTATTGTGGCTACTGTAGAAATGCTGATCTTCAAACTGCTAGCATCCTTTTGCTAAGGTATGTTGAGAGCACTGACTCGGGTAGTTCCTCACTGTCAAACATCAAATCCAGTGTTAATTTTGAAGTACTTGGTATGTCACCATCTCAGAATTGAAAGGATGTGCTTCAAAAGGTCTTTTGTTTTTCCCCAATTGCTTAGTGGTGTAACTTGAACTGGCTGGCAGAAAGTCTAGCCAGCATTCCAACCACTAGGATTTCTGTAGGACATGTCAGTCATTCAAGACAATCATCTAGTGTCATCAGCTTTGAATGGCTGAGGACTTTTTTTTTGAGCTTGTATAGCTAAAATCCACATTCTGTTTTAAATTCTCCAGTACATATCAGAAGATGAGGATCTTTGCTTTCTTAAATGTTTGGAGTTTGGTTTTTTTTTTTGTTTTTTTATTTGAGCACTTTGTCAGGACAGCAGCCCCTTTGTGGGAACTGCCTGAAAGGTTTCTCTGTGAGGAGGTTGTTGTTTAACTCTTTCACCTGTAAAAGGAAGAAGTATCAAGTGTGTGGTTCTATAGAAAGAGGACACCAATTCTTCCGAAACTGAATAAACGCAAACCTTTCCTCAATTCTTACAAAAGCTGTGTAGCACTTTTTTTCCTCATAAAGTAAAAATTTCAGGAAAGGCATTTCTAGTTGCCACTGGGAATGCGTTTGATCAGCTTACGGACTTGGAGATTAAACCAGTTGATTCTTTTTCCCTGCTGAATGATGGAATTTAAAATTGCACATTGGCAGTTCCAGGCATATGTCAACTTTTCTTTCCTCACTTCACTGGTACCTAGGTAGCAGATTACCCTCCACTTTCTGATGGGCAGTTTGCTGAAAGAGGGAAAATTTTCCATCATAGTCAAGGTAATAATGTTATAGTAAGAATACAGTTCCTCATTTGGAAGCCTTGAAGATAATGAAGGCAAGGATGCTTGACTTGAGTTTTCTTAGTATATTTATGGATGCCAGCTTGGGTTAGGCATTAATTTATGACTGGTCAAAAACCTATAAGATAAAATTAATTAGAAATTGAAGCTTCCAAGATTTTTCCTTTTTTCTTCTTAATGTATGGAAGAACAGCATGCAGCGGAGGGAGATGAGCTCTAATTAGCATTTCTTATGCCACCAGCTTTTAGAGCTTCAGGATAGTTTCATTCCATTTGCAAGATACATTGCTGGAGAGGGATTGCTACCTTATTTTTACAATGTATGCATTTACTTACAAGCAAGGGAGAAGAAGGTAAATAAACTGAATGTTTCTGTTTGTTTGTTTTAAAGCCAAATAGAGGACTTGGTTGTTGGAAGTCTTTAGCATTTGCTTATCTCCTTGTACAATATGTTAAGTAGGTTGAGGGCAGTTTTCTAATCTATTCTGGTCGCACTGACTAAAGTGATGCATTACTATCTCATGTTTGAAACGTTGCTTGCTTTGAATTGCTGTAGGCATTTTAATTGTGGATGTTGCACTGAACAATATTTAAGCCTACTAAGGCTGTTTGATTCCAAGTGCTGATAAACTTTTCTAGTAGTGACTTAAACACAGATGTTGGTATAACTAGTAACCAAAGAAAGGCTTTTACTGGTGGAGTTTGACTGCCTGACAGCATATAAATGTCTAGGAAACCATTCTTTGAGGCTTCAGTAGCAGTTTGACAGTGTCATACATGTTTTCAGCAGCTAGCTTTCCCTTCCAGCTCTTTAGCGATGTTGCTGATCTGAACCTCCACTTAGTCCTCTCTTGCATAAACAGAATGCACTGATTCATATAAATTGTGACAATATTAACCTTTAAACTGTTGTTCCCAGTTGCTCTAGCATTTGACATTATTTAAGATGGCAGTGCTTAATCAGTCCACTTCAGTCTTTCAAAAATAACATTGATTTGTGTACCTTTTTTTCTCTACAACATTGAATCTCGAGTTTACAAATTGTGTGTGTTCTGTGTATGTAATGCTTCACTGAACTTAGAGTGGGAAAACTAATTTGTGATTAGTTGTTAAGGAAAGCACATTTGAACCGGCTAAAAGGAAATTCCTCTTGCTCTTTCCAGTTGATGAAAAGTTCAGAGGTTTTTCGTCTATTCCTGAGTCAGAAGACTAAGGAATTCTCATGACTTGCATAACTGGAGATGAGAGGTACATTTAATCTCAGAGCTTTCATATCAGTAACTCTTAATCCAAGAGAAAAAAACAAACAACCCACCAAAAAAAACAACCTTTCTTTTTCAGATGTGCTTTGCTGAGTGTTACCTTCATATTTCTATTGCATTTTTAACCCCACATTAAATTTGGTAGTTACAGCACTAAGTTACCTGATTGCCAGACCTTGGAGCAGTTTCAGATAATGATTTTAAGTAGTGTGTCTTAAAGTCAGTTTTCGTTTAATATGTGGTAAAGACATCTGAATTAAGACTTTCTCCTTTACATTCCTCTTTTTGTAAATTCAATCCAGTTCTTTGTGATCCTTCTACTGCTAAAAAATAAACAGGTACTGATAGTTGATTTATGTTCATGTTTAAGAGTACAGTAGCCTTTTCTTTCGCAGAGAATTACTAACGGAAAAAGATAGATGCTTTTTACAATATCCATCCATGCTCTTGTCTTGAGAAACACTGCTGTATTTCAGTTGAGCTAGGTAGAGCACTGACTGATCCAATTTCTGTGTGAGTGGTAAAGTTATCCTTCTTAAATTCTCCTTTGTTATTTATTTGTATCTTACCTTGATGCTGCACAATTATTTTCAGACTTGAATTAGTTTAAAATTAAGGTCAGTATGTCCAGCCCTACGAAAGTCAGTCTTCAATTGTCAGCCATTAGTCTATTCTTACTGAAATTAAAATATTGAATATTTGTACTAGCTTATTAGCTTGTTTGGTGGTAGAGTGGATTCCTGGAAGTTTTCAGATGGAGGGCAGAGGACTTGAAGTAAACCAGGTAACCTGTGTTCTTTATGAGCTTTCATATCCATCTCCCAACAAGACCAAGTCTCCCCACAGAATGTAGATGTACTTCTTGCTCGGAACCTTGTAGTTAATTACATTTGGCTATATAATTCTAATAACTTGCATGTGCATTGTGCTTGCTTGCTTTTCAATAGCTGACAAAAGCTATAGGAGATCTTGAGGGTTTGTTTTCTAAAAAAAACAAAACAAAACAAAACAAAAAAAACCCAACAAAAACCAACAACAACATTTCTGTAAAAAAGGACTGGCAAGAGAAATGCGCCAGGCTCTGACCTGAGTAGAACCAGCAACGATGCCAGCTTTTTGTCTGAAAGAATCGTTTAAATAGTTCTTAATGAAATGAGTTAGGTAGCGTGTGTATTTTCACACTGCTGTCCTCCAAGGAACAAAAAGAATTAAAATGCCCTACATTTTAGCAAGGCTGTTTGGGAGATGCCTTGCCCTGTTTTAATTTTAATTTAAATAACAGTAAGTTGTAGTGAGTGTTCAGCATATTAATGCCTGACTTAAAAGATTAGTAGAATTTGAATGACTTGCATTGTTTTCTTTAATTACAGCTATACAAAAATGTAGATACTTGCGTAAAACCCATCATTGGATCTAGGTATGTTTCAATGACATAGCAAGAAGAGGACCAAGACAAGTAAATATGTGCACAGTTTAAATCTATCTTAAGATGCTTTACTGTTCTGGGAAGAGATGTCCTTCTTCATGCAGATTCTGCTCTTCCTCTAATTGCTCTTAGCTTCTGTTTGTTTTCTTTAGTTGAACTAAACCAAGAAACAAAGCCCTCAGACTGACTATTTTCTGTCTCTCTAATATATACACACTGTACTTGCTTTTAACCTCATCTACTGCATGTTGTTAATGCTGTACACAAATGCAGTTGGAGTATTTCTTTGTCGTACAGCATGATGCATTTCATTCCCCTTTCTAGTTTACCTCCCATTAGCTATATATTGCTTTACAACTGGAAAAAATGAGTTTTTGGGAATTGAATCTGTTTGCATTTAAAAATATTTTTTTTTCCTGTGAGTCTTGGGAAATGTCCTGCTTGGAGAGTCTGAGACAGTATTTTCCTGTGTTTATTCATGTTACTTTGCTTTATTTTATAAGTGGATATTGATTTCTGATGTGTTGTTACACTTAATGTTTAATAAATCTGACTTCCATTTTGAAAAGTGAAACTGTGTTAGTGAAAATGTTATGTAATGTTACCTGATCTTAGAGTGTTCCCAGGGTATATAAACTTTGATTGTTACTTACTAAAAACAAAGAAATCGTGAGATAAATTTTCTTTGTTCTGCTTAGGATTCTGGCCAATATTTATTTGTTTCATGACATTATTGAAACTTGACAGCAATATTACTGGAAGGCACATGTAGAGACAGTTTTCTTTGTCAGCTGGGGTGCTACAGTTAGGCTTGGAAATCCCGAGTCTTCCTGCTTTTGCTTGAAATAACCTGTCTGAGCTTAAGTTGCTTCATATTTTGAGGATGTGGGATTTTGTGGCTTTCCTTTCAAACAAGGTGAAAAGCCATTCCAAATGACTGTCGGAATAATGCATACCTTTGTGATTTTGAGTATGACGATCAGTTTGAGAACCTGGGGCTCTCTACAAAAAAAATAAAAAATCAACTCTGAGAAGGAAGAAGCATTAAGGCATGCATCAGGAAGAGCTTCTTAAGAAGGGCTTATCTTGTAACCCGAAGTTGAACCTATGCGGAGTTGACAAGATTGCAGTGAGATAAAGGAGTGACTGTGCAAGTGTGGACCATGGGATCAGTGTAATTTATGTTTAGAGAACTTACAGTGCAAAATAAGTTTATCCTAGATAAAAATAAGGTATGGATAATTGAATCTGTATATAAATTATTTTCAGTTGTAGTTCTCTAATACAGCCCTCTTCAGAAGCAATAATTTAGTGTGACTGGTCACTGGTTTCCCTTGAAATTGTTGTTAGTGTTCTTGGTTAAAGAGTGTTAACTTTGTCAATGAAAAAAACATATGCTGTCAAAGCCTAAATTAGCTCTGCTTATTCAGAGGGCTAAATACCTTCCTGTTGGAGACCTACTGTTAATTTCTCCTGCAAGTTTAGATTGAGCTGTTATATCTTATAAGAAATGTCTTTACTGCAAGACTGGGTACCCAAGTAAGTGGAACACAAAGCATTATGATCCCATGGGATATTACTGAGCTTTGGTTGGTTAACTTCAGCAAGCTGGTATTCAGTCACTGAAGTATTTTTTCTTTTAGATGAAAAACTTTTGATTACTATTGAATTAAAGTTCATTTCCTCACCTTGCCAAATTTAGGCTTTTAAACTGATAGTTTCACCAATTCCACTGGGCAATGACATTGCATGTGGAATTCTGTAGCATCCTGCTTTTTCCATCTGTGAATAGGTGGGTGTGGATTCCGGTTGAAATGGAGCAGGTAATCTCTTTCGGGTGTTGAGCTCTTCCCTAGGGATAGAGTGCTCTTGATTAAACTGATTCTGGATCAGTTTTCCTAGAGGTCTCCCTTACTCTCTGTTATTTTTGACTGCCTTGTAAGGATGTGCTAAATATCTGCTAATGCAGCTATACAGCAGAAGATATTTCTTATTCAAGGAATTTATCTGTATTCAAAGTAATGTCTAACTGAGCTCCCTGTCAGCTTAATGCTGCAGTACTTGTCTGCTTCAGTCCTGTGTCTCTCCTACTTCTGTATTTAAAAATATCACTTTTTCCCCAGTGTTTCCAAGAGGAAGTTAACTAGTTAAGTTTTGAAGGCTGGGGTTTGTCTGTTCTAAGAGGCCTTATCTGTAATCTAGTGACCGATAATATTCTGGAAGTAATTTCTGAACTTTATGCTGGATTTCCTATTTGTTCTGTGTACTGCTCACATCCTGCAAAGCCACTTATCTATCCTCCAGTTTTTCTCATTGGTTTTATGCAGAGGAGGCTTAGCGATAGAAAAATATTTCAGAAATTGGAAGTCACAATTACAGCATATGGGTGAAGGCATGTGAATACATGTGTGGGTGAAGAAAGAGGCTGGGGACAGGGGCACAGGAGGAAGAGTCTACTATTATTTGTGCTCTGAAATGCAGGAGTATGGAGGAATGATGGATTGATTATAAAGATGAGGCATATGAGAGGGAAGTTTGAACACAGACTATGTAATTACTGAAGTGCCTTCTCCCCACCCCCACTCTTGAAGATACCTCCTCTGTTTTTGAGGTGTAGAGATAAAATCCTAAAGAGGAGTGTGAATTTAAATACTCCTGGTGTGTGTATGGAAAGGGGGGATCCTTTCTGCTTTCTACTCAACCTATAGAATGTGTTAATCTTTTGTAGCAATTTTAGATAAAGTAGTTTGAGAAGGATGAAACATCTGAAATAACTTCGGATGTGCCTTTGGGGGTAGAATGTTATCTGCCAGGAATGCTCCAAGATAGATGGCTATGTTAAATCTCTACAAGACAAAAAAACAAAGCCAACAATGACCAGAGCCTGTGATGTTTAAAGTGTTTTCATTTTAGTATGCTGTTGCCTACTTAGAGCATATAACAGTCTGAATAAGTGTCAGAGATTTTGATTAATTTCTGATCAGGGTAGAAGAAACATCAGAGACATAGAAAAAAACACTTGAGTTTTGATGAATGGTGGTAAAAGTTAATGTATTGACAGTATCTAAGTAAAGGGCTTCTGAATGTGGACTTAGTTTCTGATTAAGTCCATGACACTTTAAAAAGACTGCATTCATACATCTAGGCATTGCTGAATTGTTCAGCCAAAGGGGTGCTTTGACTGTAGTTTCAGCTTTGATATATGTCTTCAGATTTGTAAACAGCAAATCCTCCAAATTTAATACGTAGAAGTAAAAAAACACAACCCAAGCCCAAAACCCTGTTGAGAAAATTCAAATAAAAGAATTCAGTCTTTTAAGTAAAGTTTTCTAGTGTAAAAGAGCTAAATATAGTATGCATATTGGTGATCATAATTTCTTTTGATATGCTGCTCAACCCATCACTCCCAATGTCTGCCTCAACAGGAAGTTATGTTTTGTAGTAAATCTGACTTTTTGTCTTGTGTAATGCAGAGAAAAGACTGCTGTGCAGAGCAGCCCTTAAGTGTACTTATGCAACCTCCATTGTCTAAATCAGGCCCGGGATATTCCTGCTGCTTTGCTGTTGATGTATCTCCTCATGTTACAGGCAAACCTTTTTTTTTTTTTTTTTTTTTTTTTTTTTTGGCAAGTTTAAAGTTTTTTATTGGAGGTTTTTTTTTTTTTGTTTGTTTGTTTTTATTTTTTTTTTTTAATAGTCAAGCCTGGAATACTTCATTCCTCAAGGTCTGTCCAGAGCTACTGGGTATTGCTAAGCATCATGTGTATGAGACAACTACTGTAGCTACTCAGTGCCATTGCTAATGTTAGGTTGCCATACACAAGTAAACTAGTTGAGGCTCTGAAGGGAGTAGAGAAAATTCTCAGTCACCAAAATATTGAAGCTTTTTCTATCTAAATCATGTAAATATTAATTAAGAAAGAGCCTTGAAGGAGCTCTAGTTACTGCAGTCGTGAGTCTGGTTATTTTCTTGAAAAGAAAAAGTTAGTATTACTTTGTCCTTCAATATCCCAAAATACTATGGATAGAGGAAGACACAGTAGTTTTTCTTTCAAAGGGCTGTAAAAGAAAGTGCTCATGACAAAGCAGTCAAGCTAAGAAACTAAAGGGAGTAATATGCTTGCATAAGCTGATGGGAATAGTGAAGACACCTTGTTAGATTTATTGGTCTTTGATTTCATTAAAGATATTAAAGGTGGTATTTGTATAATAAAGCATAGAAGAGGGATTAGGTGACCAGTTTTGATAAATACATGTTAGAAATGTCAACTACTTTCTTTAGAATGCTTTAGGTACAATTTGGAACTCAGGAAAGAGCCTTTGCAGCCCAGTGTAGAATTTGGTGTCAAGCTGCTACTCAACTTGAACATGCATGATATCAGGATTGTGTGTGCAGAAAATAGTGAAAAAGACATTTAAAGTATGGCCAGTTGTGCAAGGTAATAATTAGTTACAGTGATGCTCTTAACAAGAGCTTTTTTTTTTTTATCTTTTTGAATCATAGAATCATAGAATAGTAAGGGCTGGAAAGGACCTTAAGATCATCTAGTTCCAACCCCCCTGCCGTGGGCAGGGACACCTCCCACTAAACCATGTCACCCAAGGCTCTGTCCAACCCGGCCTTGAACACCACCAGTGATGGAGCATTCACAACTTCCTTGGGCAACCCATTCCAGTGCCTCACCACCCTTACAGTAAAGAATTTCTTCCTCATATCCAATCTAAACTTCCCCTGTTTAAGTTTAAACCCATTACCCCTTGTCCTCTCACCACAGTCCCTAATGAAGAGTCCCTCCCCAGCATCCCTATAGGACCCCTTCAGATACTGGAAGGCTGCTGTGAGGTCTCCATGCAGCCTTCTCTTCTCCAGGCTGAACAGCCCCAATTTTCTCAGCCTATCTTCATACAAGAGGTGCTCTAGTCCCCTGATCATCCTCGTGGCCCTCCTTTGGACTTGTTCCAGCAGTTCCATGTCCTTTTTATGTTGAGGACACCAGAACTGCACACAGTACTCCAAGTGTGTCGATCATATTGAGAGAAATAGTGTACTCTTTGGCAGTAGAACAAGCTAAAAAGAAAACAAAACCAGGCTCTTCCACATGTCTGAAGAGACTCTGCTGTTCAGAGCCCTCATTAATGACATTGGTAATAATTTGAGAACTATCTGGAGATCCTGTAATTTAAAATAAAAGTCCTGCAGGAGTCCTGTGAGAGAGAGCTGCATGGAAGCAGAAACTACTGCTGTCACTTTCTCTAAAGACTGTATACTTTGCCATGCCTTGCTCCAGAGCTTATAGCTGAGACAGTTATACAGTTATACAGTTATACAGTTCTCCTTATGCTCCCCTTGTTTTATCTAGAGCTATTGAAATTAAGTGTATGATCTCCAGTAACATGTACTCCTTCATTCCTTTCTCAATATTCTCTTCATGTATATCCGTTGCCAAACTTGAGAGGAGTATTTACCCCATGCTTACCTGCCATATGCATGTGTAGGTAGAGGTGATGTTATTTTGGTTCATATGATTTTGATTTTTTGATGATTTTTTGGTTTTGACTTTTTGGCTTCTGCCAGGTTGTTCAGTATTCCTGCAGAACCAATTGTTCTGAGACTGTATTATTTCCAGACTGAATGGAAATAATTCAGCCTTCCTTGGCTATCTTGGATTTGTATCTCCTGTAGTTAAGAATTGTCAAGTGTCCTATTTTCCAGGGGAGCTCAGACAAATCTATTATCAGAGAGCTGTGGTTGATTTTGTTGCATTACAACCGAACATTAATTTTCTTTTGTTCTGGAGGGGGAAGGGGGTGTATGTTTTCCATCCCTTTAAAGAAGTTCTTCATCTCCAAGCACTGTGTAAGATGGCATATGTTCAGAATTTAACATCAATGGAGAAGGCAGCACTGTAATTCACACATTTTGATTTGACAGTTAGGTCGCAAATATGCTAATGTTCAACTTGTTGGTTATTACTGCTGCTCCTTTTCACGAGAGAAAATTAGTATGCACATTAGAGGATGACTTCTCTACAAAGAATTTTATGAGCTAGGCAGGCAGCTCAATTTCTTAGCTGTTTGTGAAAAAGACGTTTTTCTTTCTGTATTCCCTCTCTGGGAGAAATCAAACATTCATTTGCACAGACAGACTTGGGAATTAAACAAATAGTTCCCTCTCTTTAAATGCAGCCTGAACCCTGTGGAAACACTAGCTGTTTCTTCTTCTTTTTTTTTTTTTTTTTTTTTTTTTCTTGAGAGTCTTGCACTGTCTTAGTTCTATGTTCATGATATATCACACTCATAGTTTGTCTACTGAAGACTTTAGGGAAATCTGTGTATACTACTAGGGGGTGCTTTTCCTTGCATTATGAGATGGGATTGTAGCAGAAAAAAGACACTTGCTTTGAACAGTACTCTACTATAGGGTGTAGTTGGAGCAATGAAGAGTTTGGGTGAGAGAGAATCAATGAAAAGGTATGAATTCAAAGATCGCATTGGTATTACTTTTCAGGATTGTGAATTGTAGAATAGTTAGGGTGGGAAAGGACCTTAAGATCATCTAGTTCCAGCCCCCCTGCCATGGCTAGGGACACCTCCCACGAAACCACGCCACCGACGGCTCTGTCCAACCTGGCCTTGAACACCGAATCTATAATTGGAAGCTTGCATTTTTGTAGTTTACTGGTATGGACACCAAAAAGATTTTACCAGCACCTGTGGCTTTTAAGCTGGTTTAAAATGGTATCCTATAAATCTGAAACACTTTAGTGCTCTGTCAACTTCCCAACTTGAAATTATAGCTTATGCAAGTTACCTTGCACATTTCTTCCAAGTTGTCTTCTAATGAGATTATTACTAATGTTCCTATTGCACTTCTGTCCCCATCTCTGGTAGTATGATATGGTTAGCTAAAATTACCAGATTCTAAGTCATGCTGGAAGTGTAACCAAAACCTTAATTACTGAATTAATTAATTAATATTTATTTATACTGTCCCCGTACAGCAGAATTAGATTGTAGAAATACATAGAAAATTACTGTTGTGTATGAGACTGCCCTTTGCCTTTTTACAGCATAAGAATATATCATACTATGATCACATATACTCTGCACTATGCAAATCATGTACCTGTCCTTAGTGAGAATGAGGTAGTGTAGTTTTATTTCTGGTTTTGGTTTTGGTTTTTTTTTTTTTTTTTTTTTTTTTTTTTTAGTGATAAAACATAGCAGTAATGTCTGGCTCACAACAGTGAAGAAGTTTGCTTTATGAAACTTCCTTTATACAGCCCTTTTCATCTTACGTGGTGATGGCTGCTCTGGAATACTCTACAAAACTGCAGGTCTCTCAAAACTGCTTTTAATGAACCAGTAGGACTTCATTCTTTTCTGTTTCAGCAGCCAGATAAAGCCCCAGGTGAGCTTTCCCAGTGCACTCTAAGTTAGTGTTTGATCACTCTGCCTGGACTGCTACAGACTGTGCTTTGTACGTTTTGAAGGCCTTACCTGATAGGACCCAACCCAGCGTAGCTCAGTCAGATTCAGTCTGAATGAAACAGCTACTGCCTCCCATGGCAATCTTCACGGTAATGACAGGCACAGAAGGAAACTTCTGTAAAAGAAAATTGTCTGCTTCAAACTTAACTTCAGCAGTGTGTATGTGGTTTTATATGCACATACATATATGTGTAAAATAAATATATGGCTAAGGAGCCACGTAAATTCCCGCTAACACCTTAAAGCAATGATGCATTCAAGTGAAAAAATCTGCTGTTTTGTCTATTGTCACTTTGAAGTGAAAGTTTTCTGTTGTTTTCTGGCCTATCAAAGCTGAGTATCCACAAAGGTAGTAACTTTGGATCTTTGCTTTAATTAATACAAAGAGATAACATAATATATTTAGTTGAGCTTCAGACAGGAAGTTGAAATCTAGTTCTTGTTGTCATCTGCTTTGTGACTTTTAATTAGACAGTTCAATTGTTCTGTAAAATAAAGACAGTAGTAACTGGCTTCCTGCTAGGGGTCAAATAAATGTTAAGCTTCTGTTAATTGAAAGTACTGTTCTGAATTCTAGATATTATTAGTAATTCACTAGATTAAGGGATAAAGCTCTTCTGAGAGCTAAGCATTTTCTCTTGCAAAGGGAAGTGTTGATTTTCAAAGCTACCTTGAACTCTGCTCTGTGTTTCAGGATGCTTTAACCTAGTAATTTTGCGGGGATGAAGGGGAAGGGAAGTGAGTGGCAAGTAAAATGAAAAGCCAGGAAAAGTATGATATAAAAAACAGGGTTGACCTTCCTTCATCTTGAACAGGGACTTTCATAAAGTGACATGATGGGGGGAAAGAAAAGACACAAACGTACTGTGAACGTAAAGTGTAAAGTGGTACAGAACCATCACAAAGACTTCAATAGTGCTTTATATGTATTTCACGTCTATGTTGCTAGTTATTCTAAAAACCTTTATAAATCAATGGAGTATAACCAAATAGGAGTGAGGAATGTTCAAGCTTATCCTGTCATTGCTGCTCACTAGCTGGAGACATTAACATGTACTCTGCTAAAACATAGTACGTGTTTCCGGAGTTTGTGTTTCCTTTCCTGAAAGAGAGTCTTGCAGCTTGATTTTCATTGCAACTCAACCTGCTCAGTTAGCCCACCTTGTGTTTCAAAAGCATTCTGGGATCTTATTCTGGGTGAGATGACTGATGGCTTAACCTGCTGGTGGGTTGCAGTTAGTGTGTATTTCCTGAGAATGTCTAGCAATCTCTGATGGCTTTCCACACATTGACTTCAAAACATATTGGGGAACAATGAGTTTCTTTTCTCTTTTTTCCTTTCCTTTTTTTTTTTTTCCCCCCCCACTTTATTCAGTCACAGAACATGGATCACAGGCTAATGGAACTTTCAGAATCCAAGGAAATCACTAGAGACTGTCTATTCTAACACCCCTACTGAAGGCAGGGTCACCTACTGCAGGTTTTGAATACCCCCACAGATGGAGATTCCACAGTGTATCTCTGGGCAACTTGTACCATGGTGTGAACAGCCTCAGAGTAAAAACCAATATTTTTTTTTTTTTTTAATTGAAATTCCTATTTGAATTTATGGCCATTATTTTGTGTCCTTTCATTGTGAAGAGTCTGGCTTAGTCTTGCGCTCATTAGGTATTCATACCCATTGATAAGGTCCCCTTGAACTTTCTGTTCTACAACCTGAACGATCTCATCTCTCTGAGCCACTTATCAGATGTTCCTGTCCTGCAGTCATCTTCATAGCCCTGTGCTGAAACTACTCATTTGTCCATCTCTCTCTTATACTGCTTTCAGGGCTCTTCTGAGTGCATCCTGGAAGACTGCTGGTCTTTGTTTCAAGGATACAGTGCTGATTCATGTTCAATTTGTTGTCCATCAGGATCTGGTCTTTCTCTGCAGAGCTGTTTTCCCTTCCATTGCCCCCCAGCCTGTGCTGGTGTTTGGAGTTATTTGCCCAAAGATAAAGATTTGAAATTTCTTTTTTCTGAACTTTGTGAGGTTCCTGTTGGCTCATTTCTGCAGGCTGTTGAGGTCCCTTGGAATGGCAGCACACCCATCTGGTCTGCCAGCCACTTCTCCTCATCAGTTATCTGCTGACCTCCTGTTGGTGTGCTCTGTCCTATCTTCCAGTTTGTTAATGAAGAGGGATACAACATTAGTGACTGGCATCTGGCGAGGCCTTGTGCTGCTGATCACAATGACCAGTTTGAGCCCTTCAGTTCAGCCAGTTTTCAGTCTGCTTTGTCCACTTAATTTTGAAGGCTTATCTATAAGAAAGATGTGGGAGACTGTCAGAAGCCTTGCTAACGTCAAGATAAACCATACCCACTGTCTCTCCTCATCCCGAGTTCATCACTTTATAGTGGAAGGCTGTTAGGCTACGCAGGCATGATTCCTGCTTTGTAAATTCATGCTGACTTATCACCTCCCTGTCCTTCTTGATCTTGGAAATGTCTTCCAGGATTATTTGCTCCATCACTTTTCCAGGGTTTGAGGTGAGGTCAGTTAGCCTTCTGGAAGATGCAACACTCGCCATCTGCTGTCCTGAACCACTCTCTTCTCCAGGGCCATACTCATATCACCTCTCCAAGCAGGTCCCTGAACAGGGCAAAGCCAGCTTTTTTGGAGTTCAGAATCCTGCTATTTCCTCTGTTCCCTTCTCTCTGGATCCTGAACTACATACCTCATGGCTGCTGCAGCCAGCATTGTCCGCAGCCTTCATACCCCCTGTACTGTGTCCGGCTGGGATGGAGTTAATTTTCTTTATAGCAGCCTGTATGGGGCTGTGTTTTGGGTTTGTTACCAAATGCTGATGACACACCAATATTTTTCTATTGCTAAACAGTGCTAGCACAGCATCAAGGCCTTCTCTGTTTCTCTGTTCTCCCCCCTAAGGACTAGCTTGTAGCTGGGAAAGGACACAGCTGGGACACCTGACCTCAACTGACCAAAGGGATATTCCATACCATATGACATTGTTCTCAGCAATAAAACTGGGGAGGAGTTTCCCAGGGGTGGTTGTTGCTTGGGGACTACCTGAGTATCAGTTGGCTTGGCTGGTGGTAAGCCATTGCTTTTCTGTATTTTTTTCTTTGTTTCCCCCCCCCCCCCCCCCCTCTTTTCCCACCCTTTATTAAGGTGTCTGTATCTCAAACTACAAGTTTTAAATGTTTCTTTTTTAAATATCACTTTTGACCTCCTAACTCTCCCTCATCCCTCCAGGGGGAGTGTGAGTGAGTAGCTGCCTGGGGCTGAGCTGCCTGTGGGAGTTAAATCACAGCACCCCTGACCAATTCTTTTGTTGTAAGTCAAAGTCCAGCAGAGCATCTGCCCCTGTTGGCTGCTTGATCACTGGTAACAGAAAGTCATTGTTAACGCACTCCTGAAACATCCTCAATTGCTTCTGCTCTGCTGTGTTATCCTTTTAGCAGGTACTGGGGTGATCAAAATCTGCATGAGGACCAGGGTCTGTGCATGTGAGGCTTCTTCAGTTGCCTGAAGACAGCCACAAAAATCTAGTATTTCCTCCTGATCCGGCTGGTTGGTAGCAGGCACTCGCTACAGCATTACCCTCTTTGATCTGCCAGTGATTCTGACCCAGAGCAGCTCTTCATCACCTATCTCCAGGCAGAGCTCCACACATGCCTGCAGTGCTCTCACATCAACTCTCCCTCTTCACCATCATGTCCTGCATCCACCCGTTGCAGCAGCTGTTGAGTGAGCTGTCCCACCATGTTTCCATGGTCCCAATGAGATCATACCCCTGCATGCAGTCCTAATGTCTGTTCTGCGTGCTGTGAGTGTTTGTGCACGGGCGTTCCAGAGAGGTGCTCAGTCAGGCTGGCTTCCTGTTGATACCATGGCTGATATTATGATGAGCTATCACAGCACAAAAGGTGCCAGTTATTGAAGCTCTGAAAACACATCCTTCAGTGTGTTTCTGCTTTAATGGAGATAAGAAAAGAAGTAGTGGGGGACAACTAATGGTTGCTGTGCTCTGCTCCTGAGATATTTGTCTATTTACTCCCTGTTCCTAGCAATAGAAAGCAATTTGCTCCTCAGGGAGTCAGAAATGGGCAGTGCAGAATTGAGAAATGTGGTAAAGGTTGAGAGAGGAAAGTGTTCTCTGGCTTCTGGGGGGGAATGTTAAGAGGAAGAACATGAGGGATAGAGTGTTTGGAGGAAATGTGATACTTGCAGGAGAAATGATTGGAAGTAGGTCAAGATTCGCAGTTTTGAAAAGAAAGGTGAATGTACTCAGGGTTAGTAAGAGAGCAGAATAAACAGAAATAATGATAGGGCTGGGAAATGCTGATAATATGTAATCCCACAAGTGACAAGAAAAGGAAGAATGGTCAGAAGAAACCAGTACTTTTTTTTAAAGTACCTGTAGCTTATAAATAATGTAAAAATAAAATTCTTTGTTCTGAGTAATCCTCAACTTTACTTTCTTTGTCCTAGTATAGATAGATAGATAGATAGATAGATAGATAGATAGATAGATAGATAGATAGATAGATGTGGTCTGAAATGGATCCAGAGTCATTGTGCTTTCAAGGGCTTGCTTCCCTGTGCTTTGCTTCAATGGCTTTCTTTCCTGCATCCCTTGGGTGTGATAATGGCATTCTGTGAATCATAACAGCAGTGCAGAGCTTAATTAATGTTTGCAAAACACTTAGATCCTCAGATGAAGTGTGCTATGTGCATCCGGTGCAACATATTATTGCAAATAAGCACAAGCTATTTTTAGATCCAGCAACAGCTCATTCTTGGTGCTTTTCCTATCACAAAAACTTGCCACATGAGAATGGCCATGATAGGTTATGCCAAGGTCCAGCTATCTCAATATCTAGGCTCCAGGAATAGCAGGTGTTTAAGGAAGAGAACTGTGAAGAAGGCAGATGCTTTATCTGGCAGACCCTCCTGGCTTCTAGCAACAAGCATTTTAAAGACTTTGTGATCTGGATTTTACATCCAGAACCTGCCTCTGAAGGGTATTCTTGTCCATGCCTTTTCAAGCATTGCTCGGTGAGCTGGGGGATTAACCTTGCACACCCTTGCATAGGGTTTTCTCTTCTGTCTGAGAGAGAACCTAGAGGAAGAAAATGATATTTTTAGTCTGTTTAGTTGGAAGTAAATCTCCATCTACCATGATGACAAATGTATTTCAGTCACTACAGGAAAAATTGTGTGCTATTTGGTACTTTGACATAACTGCTTATGGAAGAGCTCAGCATATGTCCTTTCAGCCCTCAGAATAGGATGATTTATTGCTTTAAATTTATCTGAATCTTTAAAACCAGAGGTTCATATCCAAGGAGACATCAGTTCTTCACCCTTGTGAGCTGGAGAACTGGAGATAGATGCATTAATTCATACTAAGATGCTAAAATCCTAGCTTCTACATAAATTAAGCTGGAGATCATCAACTCTGTAAGGAATTGCTTTGCCTTGCCATTAGCTTACTTCCTCTCCCAGCTAGAGGACAGTGTTTTACATATCAAGTAGAAGCAGTTTTTGGCCTCAAAAATATTTGGAAATGTGATACATATATATGTATATGAACTGTAACAATTTTTCTGTTGAATTGGATGACAATTTCCAGATTTGACCAAGTAGACCAATTCCTTTTAAAACCTTGTTAAAGGAATTCTATCCCATTCTGTATGGGGGAATGGATGTCTGCTTTGTGGAGTTGTGGAAATATTTGGAGATATCTATAATGAAAAGGCCAATAAAAATGTAAATGATCTCAACCCTATTTATCGTGTATTCCACCTAGTTCCCTGGTAATGCTGCTGATTTTGATAGCAAGCAGCACAGCCTACTAAATATTTTGTAGCATGATTTAAAAAACACATTAATAAACCCATAATATTTGCATTTAATCACGAAGGTTATCTTTTCCATTTCAAATTAGTCAAGAAGATAGTGCATGTTCACCAGAATCTCTTTATCTTAGTCCTAGATTTCACACTAGGTGGCAGAATTGTTCTGTCTACAGAGCATGAGGAGCCGATTAAGAAGCAAAAAATGGTTAATGATGTATTCCTCCCCAGTGTGAATAATTCTTGTTTCCTAAATCAGCAGCCTTATTTTTCCAATAGTGTCAAATTTATCAGTAAGCAGGTAGAATTCATAAGCTGTGTTTTGTAAGAGGGGAAAAAAAAAGAAGCCTTTCTTCATAAAACCTGCCTGACTCAATTAGAAGCTGCAGAATGTTTTGTAAAGTATAATTGGTATAAAATGCTGATACTTGGAGCAACTTTTCGGAATGTGCAACCTATGTTTAGTTTCCTAGGAGAGGTTGAGGCTGGGGTAAGAGTTAATCTTTCCAACAGTGTTATGTCAAATTCTTTGCACACAGAGGAATTAAATTCTAACACAAAATGCATCTTAAACAGGGAGCTGGGGTACTTCAGGCTTGTTTGTAAGGAAACATTTCTTTTAGGCTAAAATGCGTATGCTGAACAAGTGTGGGTTCTGTCTCCCAGGTGCGTTGTAAGGGCCTAGAAGGATTGAGCTCATCTGATGGTTAGATGGTTAACCTAGATTAACACTTCGACAAAAGCTCCACCCTCAATCCTCTAATTCAGTAACTTTGGTTTGGAACATTGGGTTTAATTTCTTTATTACCCGGTGTAGCATTTTAAGCATAAGCTCTTGTGTCCTCCTGACAGTGTTTCTGAACTTTAGATTATGAAAAAATAAAAACCAAAACCCAGATGATAAATGCTTTCAGGAGGGAGAATTTAATTAGTCTTTTAGGGAGATCAGACATTTGAAGTCCAGAAATCTTTCTGGAGCTATGGAGGAGAGTAGAGAACTCCAAAGATGTAATGTTTTTCCTCTTTCTCCACTTTAACGATGCCAGTCCTTCTGTTTAGTATGTGTTTTCAATTGCCTGTGTTGTTACACTCCCTGGCAATCCTTGGCCAGTATGTTATTGCTATTCCTAAATGAAAACTGTTTAGGAAAAGTCCTCTTGCTGTGCTTACAATTTGCTCTTAATTTTGTGGCTGGGTTGCTGTTGTGAAGGTTTTGAGCGCATAGGTAACTACTGGAACAAGAGGGAAAGAAATAATAAGCTTTCTTTCAGATGCTTGCCTTCGGTTTGTGGACTATCTAGGCTCTTCCCCCCCCCCCCCCCCCAATACTGGCTTACTGCAGTAGAATTGAAAGCGCCCTTTACTCATACTGAGTATAGATTTCCTCCTGAAAGGATTCTTTGAAGCAAAGTGGAGCTTCTTTGTAAATGCAGGGAGTACAAATTACGTACATGAGTATGAATATAGTCCTTGCCTGAACACACTAGAAGCAAGAATAGAAGGTGAAAGACTCCCATGGCAATTTATCCATGGAGACTTTTGAAGTGCATTTTTCACTTGATTTCAGTCAACTTCAATCTGAAGTTTGTAAGGGTATGTGTGGGAGTACATGGGGATATGTCACACTAACTGATACAGGGTGTGGGAATGTTTATTTCTGTAAGATGTCAAATGTGATAAAAAGGAGAAGGGGGAAGCAATAATGAAAATACAGACACCGACCTGACAGCCAAACATACTGGGACAAAGACAAGAAACAAAAACTAATGGATTATCAGGAAATAACTGGGACTGCAGCTGATACGGTTGCTAACCTGAGGGTCCAGGATGTTGCAGTAGGTCGCTGATACTGCACAAGCTGATGGAGGAATGTGCAAGGCAAGGGGATCAGGGCGGAACAAAGTAGGAGTAGACAGAAAAGGGCATGGAAGAGGCTCATTACTTGTAAAACAGAGCTGGTCAGTGTGCTTGTCTGACTGAGCCTTGCACCTGATCACCAGAGTCTGAGCTTCCAATCAGATCTTTTCTTAATGATCTCTCTGTATAATCTCTCTGTGTGTGAGTGCTGCAAGGACTATGTGCTGATGTGAGTGGATTTGGTGCCAGCAGCTGGAGTCATGCCAGGGCTGTGGGCACCACTGGTCTGTGGAGGCAGCTAGTGGAGCCAGTGGGGTCTCTGTGCCAACCCCTGAGCATGTGAGGCCTCAGCTCCAGCCCCTGAGCGAAAATAGTGTGGGGTGACTGAGGGGCTGGAGGCCACAGCCCTTGTGCCTGACACTGGTGTCTGTGGTAGTGAGTGTGTCTCCTTGGACCTGGTGTGTGTGTGTGTGTATTCACTAGCAAATAGGATGAGCAGCAGGACCAGATAGCAGCAAGGGACCTGTGGGACAGGTAAGAGGGCACAGGGTCTGGGCAGGGGTGTGGAAGGGACAGAGGCGCTATGCCAGTACTCAGGGGCTCCACAAGTGTCCCTGTGAACCTCATGGGTGCTCTGTGTGTGCGTGTGTGTGTCTTCACAGCTGAATAGGAGGGGACTTGGCTGTCTGGGCTTGTGTTTTACATGTGCCTTGCCTGTGGCAGTTTGTGTGACCAGCCTTGTTTGTGCCCTCTGTGTGTGTATGCTTGTGTGCATGTATGTGAATTTGGGATCACATGTGTGCAGTTTGGACCAGGTTGAGCCTGGCAGCAATAAAGGAGCAGCCGTGTCTCTGCCTGGGCAGAGACCCTGTCATCAGGCTGGGCTCCATCGGGAGGGTCTGGGTGGGAGATGCTGGAGGCGGCTGCTGCTCCCAACCTCCCTTAACAAAGCTCTTTCGTTCTAGAAAAGATGACACGCTAGGAAAACCTTGCTTTTAATGGTTGGTTGTAATCTGAAATGTAAAAGGAAGTTTAAGTAAATAACTAAAATTTTAAATGGAAAAGCTCCAGGAAAATATGAATATTTGAATTTGTGAAGAGACTGCTGGTCAGCCTGGCTCACAAACTCTTAAGCATTTTTAAACAGGGCTTTGAGAATACTTTGCCTATTTTTGAGTTTCAGCATTATTTATGTATAAATACTCAAAGCCTGTAAGTTCAGCATTGCTATAGACTATAAAAGCAGGATTTTATTGACTAAAAGTGGTATGAATTTGTACTCCTACCTCTTCTAAAAATAATAAATCAACCTGATTACCAAAAAAAAAAGCTTAAAGGCTGCCTTCAATTGCTCAGTTTGTTTGTAAGAAATCTGTTCTGCTTTCTTTACAAAACTGTAATCGGTGATATATATTTGTGGGAATATTTTGACTCTCATGGGATTTTGGCACTCTGCATGCTAACTAGTGCTACGGCAATGTGATCATTTATCATTAGGCAGTCTTGAAGGTCTTCAGCATTAATGCTGCTATGCACTGCTTGATATGACAAGACCAGTGTTTCTATAGATTACTCATAGCCTGTTGTCAATGAGAAAGGTCATACAAAACTGAATTCTGCTTAATGTAATCATATTTCTTAATTTGTAGCTTCTTAAATTTAAGCAAAATGCTTTCTCCTTGCTATAGGAGAATTGAACTAATCTTCTTTAGCTCATAACTGCAATTCGTGTGCTGTTCTATTTTGGGAGAATAGGTTTATATTATCACTTGCCTGTAAAACTATTCAGAGGTCACCTTTTGCAACATCATTTTTCTTCTAGCTTGCTCTAGTCACCATGAGCAGATTCTGTTCTCTGTGAAGTGGGAAGCTCAACGATAATATTGTTTAATGTGTTTTCCACAGGGCTTTGCTATCAAGGAATGTAAAGTGATGTTCAGGAGGTGAGGGTTACTACCTTTCTAGCTGTTCTCTGTACTAGAAGAATGTCATACTTTTACATCTTTTTAATGTTAATGAAGCTGTCTTACAAAAGGTTTTTGACTTTGTGTTTTGTCCCAGAAAAAGCATAAGTGAAACCTTTGCACTCACCACTTTACCAAGTGTTGCACACTGTTTTATTTGTATGAGATGTAAATGGTATCAATATCTGGTCCACGCTTATTAGAATGGCATTAAGAAAAGCTGTATTTGCTTCTCTCGGGGATGTCAGTTTATGTGCTTTGACCTTGCTCTGTATCAATCTTCCACTTGTTTTAGCTATACTGTCTCATTGTTTTATTATTCAAACATGGTGATAGAAACTATTTCTTTGCGTCTTGAAACCAGCGTGCTGTGCCTGTGTCTGATGAGCTGCCTTGCTGCTGTAGAGCCCATCAAGGAAAAGCCTGGTGCTAACTCCAGCTGCCTGGTGGGGCTGCTGTAGTTTCACTGAGAAAACCTGTGGACAAATTCGTAGAATCAAAAAATGGTTTGTGTCGGAAAGAACCTTTAAGATCATCTAGTTCCAACCCCTTAAAGATCATCTAGTTCCGACCTCCCTGCCATGGGCAGGGACACCTCACACTAGACCATATTTATTGCTCAAGACTCTGTCCAGCCTGGCCTGGAACACTGCCAGGGATGGAGCATTTGCCACTTCTTTGGGCAACCTGTTCCAGTGCCTCACCACCCTCAGAATAAAGAACTTCTTCGTTATATCTAAACTGAACTTCCCCTGTTGAAGTCTGAACCATTACCCCTTGTCCTATCACTATAGTCCCTGATAAAGAGTCCCTCCCCAGCATCCTTATAGGCACCCTTCAGATACTGGAAGGCTGCTATGAGATCTTCACACAGCTTCTCTTCTCCAAGCTGAACAGCCCCAACTTTCTCATCCTATTTTCATACAGGAGGTGCTCCAGTCCCCTGATCATCCTCGTGGCCCTCCTCTGGACTTGTTCCAACAGTTCCATGTCCTTTTTATGTTGAGGACACCAGAACTGTACACAGTATTCCAAGTGAGGTCTTACAAGAGCAGGGTAGAGGTAGCAGGGTGGCCATCCAGCCAATTCTTTATCCACTGAGTGATCCACCTATCAAATTGATGTCTCTCCAACTTACAGACAAGGATGTCATGTGGGACAGTGTCGAACGCTTTGCACAAGTTCAGGTACATGACATCAGCTGTTCTGCTCCTGTTCATCAGCTCTGTAGTCCAGTCATAGGCCACCAATTTGGTCAGGCAGGATTTCCCCTTAGTGAAGCCAAGTTGGCTGTCAGACGAAGTTCCCTGGGTCTTCCATTTTCCCCTTCTTGAAAATGGGGGTTTTATTTCCCTTTTTCCAGTCATCGGGAACTTCACCTGACTGCCATGATTTTTCACATATGATGGACAGTGGCTTAGCAACTTCATTTGCCAGCTCCTTCAGGACCCACGGATGGATTTCATCAGGTCCCATGGACTTGTGCACATTCAGGTTCTTAAGACGGTCTTGAACCTGATTCTCCCTTGCAGTGGGCCTAAGGTCTTCATTCTCACAGTCCCTGCATCTGCATTCTAAGACTTGGGTGGTGTGGTCAGAGCATTTGCCAGTGAAGACTGAGGCAAAGAAGTCATTGAGAATTTCAGCCTTCTCCAAATCCAGGTCAGCCAGTTCTCCTGATAGCTTCCAGAGAGGGCCCACGTTATCTCTAGTCTTCCTTTTGTTTGTGACATGCCTATAGGAGCCTTTCCTGTTACCCTTAACATCCGTGGCCAGACTCGGTTCAATCTGGGCCTTAGCTTTCCTGATCTGATCCCTAGCTTCCTGGACAGTGTCCCTTTTTTCTTCCCAGGCCACCTGTCTTCACTTCCACCTTCTATAAGCTTCCTTTTTCCTTCTGAGTTTTCTCATCAGCTCCTTATCCATTCATGGAGGCCTCCTGGCCTTCCTGACCCATTTCCTTTGTGTCAGGACACAACACTCCTGAGCTTGGAGCAGGTAATCTTTGAGTATCAACCAGCATTCTTGGCAACCCCCTGCCCTCTAGAGATTTATCCCATGGAACCTTACTGAGCAGGTTCCTGAAGAGGCCAAAGTCTGCTCTCTTGAAGTCCAGTAAAAAGTATTTGCTAAAATATTTTACCTTTTAATCAAAAGAGAGAAGTCAGTTTTCAGAGGTTTTTTATTCTCAATTTGAGCCTTTTTTCCATTAAAAACATTTTCGCAGAAGCACAGGCCATTTTAGGGAATGGTTGTGACCTGCGGAGGAGAGGTGTGAGAAATCTGTGATTGCATAAGAATACTTGAGAACATGCATTATAATGATTTGTAGTTCTGATGAGTTTAGACCTACAAAGAGCCTTTGAAAAAAGTTCTATTACCAGCTGACAGGTGGAAAAAATAATTTAAAGTTGAGTAGTTCTCAAAATATTATGCAGTCTATGCTGCATCTTAAATCCAGTTATTAAAAGGGAATATTACAATACAGAAAATGCTGAAGATGAAGTAAATGCTGAACCCCCATGTATTAATGTGGGTTACTAAAGATGAAGATAAATATTTTATAATTGAGGTATTTCAATGGAGTTTGCCTGCTGGAATATTGCTTAGTTATTAATTACAACTTTTCATCATTGTTGGATTACCTAAAATGTGTCTCTAGCTAAAGTTACCTTATAACTTTATGTTAAAATGTGACATTTATGTGACATTAACTCTCCTTATGTTTCAAAGGAGGAGAGGGTCTGGTCTTGCTCCAGCAGCCAGTGGCAATCAGGCAAGATTTTTTTTCATGTAAGGCACTCCTGAGAATCAGTTGTTCTGCTAGTGTTTCCTGTCCTTCTCCGAGGCAATGGAGATATTGCCTAAACCCTGTATGTCTGATTTGGCAGTGTATTTTTGGCCTGAAGTGTTTTTTGTCTATCTGCAGAAAAGAGAGTAGGTGGCTGTGTTTTGCATGTTACTTGCCTTTTAAGGGACAATTTTAAAGGGAAATGAGAATAGGATTTGTTCCATATTATAGGGACACAGTATCAATTTACAACTCTTTAAAGGAAGGTAAAGTTGAGAAAACCAGTTTCTGGGGAGGGGGATGAATAATGAAGAGTCGTAGGATGTAGCTGGCATATTCTTATCCTTTTAAAGAGGAGAAGTGTCAAGAAATTTGCTTTAAAAGTGCTGTGATTCCTTGAATGATGTAAGAGATCATTTAACTCAGTCTAGACCCAGAAAGGTACCAGGATTTTGGGAGAGGAGTATCACCTTTTAGCTAATCAAGCACCAACCTGCTATTTCAAAAACCATGCAGATGCATTATTCATCTGTTTTTGAAGAATGATTAACACTAGGGCATTGTTAATGATCAAAACCAGCAAAGTTGAGATGGGATAGGTGGCACACATTGGAAACTGAAGGGTCATGGAAAAAATAAGAGGAGGATTATTGTGTTGGTAAGGGATTGGAAATCCTTGAACAGATGGGATCCATTTAGAAACTGGATTTTCAGGAGTTATGGAAGTTTTATTTATTTATTTATTTATTTTAAACAGAAAATTCAAGTGAAGCTGCTACCTGAAAACCAAACATTTCTGAAATTTTACTACTCACAACAGTTTTTTCCTCACTGAGGGAGGCATTTGTGCTTGCAGTTTTATTTAACAGAATTGTAGTGAGTGTTCAAAAGCCAGTTCAAGGGAAAGCTACTTCTCCTGATTCACTTAAAAATGAACTTCTGGGGTAGAGAGAGAATGGAGAGAAAACATCCAATTACATGGAAAAAGGACTATTCTGTCTTAAATTATGCTTAGCCACTTAATCAGAGAAGGCTTTCTGGCTGCAGGGAGTAATTTGTGGGTTTTTCCTTTAAACAGCATAAAAAATGGGATTTTTAAAGTTTGCTCAATATGCTGAAACTCTCCATCACATGTTGAAATAGGTTTTTAAGCTTCTTTTGGTGTAGCTCGATAGCAGTTTGCATGTACTTCAGTAGTTTTTTAGTGTTTCTAATGTCTACTGAGTAATACATGTGAGCACCTGATGTTTTAAGAGAAGAAGCCTATGTTGGCTCTTAAATCAATGTGTAAAATTACCCCAAACTTTTCCAGATCTGATTACAGAACTAATTTTGATGTCTTTAGTCTGAACAGGTTTTTAAAATGCAATACTTATTCCTAGCAATTGGAACGGAAGGATTTTAGTCAGCAAAGAAGTCTCTCTTTCCTAATATTTAAGGTGGCTAAACTTGCCTCAAGCTCTTCCATTTCTGGTAATGAGTCTCTGCCAGTTTTTCTGTAGACTCTCGTTTGCCATTTTGTTTTTTGTTTGTAGGCTTTGGGGGTTTTCTTCTTTTACATATACTCCCCTTTATAACGATTGCTGGAATGGGAAAGGTAGTGGGGGAGATTGAAATCAGCTTTGTGTAAGTCCTGAAAGCAGCCTGCGTGGCACAGTTAACTAATTTATATGAGTCTGTGTGTCTCGAAACTCCTGAAGCAGCACATGTGGTTGGTCACACAGCTCAGGGATGTGTGTGTGGCCTGGGCGACCAATTATACCCAAAGGGAGGTGAATGTCCTTGGAGAGACTATACAGGTCATCTGCACAGAGAAGACACCTGAGTTACCTTGTTTCGCTGAGTTAGAAAGGCACAGAGGCTGTCCCTGCAACTACTCCTTGTTGTTTGGAAAGATTCTTTGAAATTCTGGAGACTATGCTCCATTATTTTTCATTAAAAAAAATCCTCACTCTGTATAGCCAATTAAAAAAAAAAAAGGGGGGGAAAAAAAGAAAAGGCAAAGAAAAAGCTTATGGTAAGCATATTAAAGATGGCATTAAACACTGCCTGTAGCAATGTTCCTCAACACTGCTGGGCTGGAGGTAGTGATATTAAATGAGTCATGTGCTGCAGGCATATTGTACTTTGTTCTTCCCTTCAGCTTAAATCCGACTTCTTCATTTCCTCTGCCTGTGAGCAGTGTTGGAGGGTATCAGGGGCAAGCAGCACTCATGAGTGGCAAGGATAGAGGGCTGGCCTATGGTGTATCTCCCTTTGCTGCCTCTTATCTGTCACATTTGTGCTACTCACTATAGAATTATTCCCAGACTTAACCAAATTCTATGAAAAGTTTCATAAACTGAAAACTAAACTGGCAGAAAAACATGTAGTGTGCTCAAGACCTGTCATATGATGATGTTACTAATACACACAAGGGGACACAGTTATGCTTTGCCATGGAATTTTAATGTCTTAATCTATAACATCTTGGGAAATTAAACAAACTCCTGTTCTCTGAAAATACCGGGGTGTTTAGTACAATAATATATTAAGCTGTTCAAATTCTGAGTTGGCATTTCTAAGATGCTAAGCTATTGTTTAAAATCCATCTCTCTAAACAGTTGCTCCAAAAAGTAGATTTTTAGATCTTTAAAATGGACTCTATAGGTATATCTTCTGTAGGTATTGCACATTAACACTAGCACAATGAGTTACATGATCACTTCTGAATTGTTGGTTTTCCTCCATATTAAACAATTAGAGCTGATTTTAATAGCAGAGTTTTCCTTCCTTATGGGCTGTTGAGGCAGGTTAGTTTAATAATCTGGATAACCTTAACTGACTCATCATCATTTTGCATAGTTTTATATTTACATAGATCAAAAGATCCACTTTTCCTCAGGTTATTGCTTTAGAAAAACCCCAAACTAAGCCAGCACATCTCTTCATAGTCTGAAGAGCACAACAAATAATGAGTTGTGATGCTACTAGAAATGGATTTGAAACACTGATACATGAAAGATGAAATATTTTCATCATAAACTTTTTAGACATCTTTTGTCATTTATATGGAGTGCTGGGTGAAACAGGGACTACTAACATTCATTTTCCATGAAAAAATCTGCTCCCAAAAAAAAACATTAGGGACTTGATTGTGTTTGTGGTGCTTGAGACCAAATCAGGTGTAGTTTTAGTCTAGACTCAATAATGCTTACATCTTGCAAGTGTTAATAATTCAACCCCAAATAGTGGAAAATAAATACTAAAAATTACATGGAATTTTGTCTTCAACCAAAGATTCAAGGATGGCTGCTTCATGAGTTCATTTAATTGGTTTCTACTTTCACTAGAGAGTTAGCTCAGAAAGAGACAGACTTCTTAGGCATGAAAATCTGATCCTGGGTCCTGAAGTTTTTAGACAGGGACTTTAAAAAAAAAATAAAATATAAGTATGTATTTTGCTAATTTCTATTGTCCTCAATGTTATTTCTTGTTTTCCAAATAACAGCAAAATGAGTTTTTTACATGCATGGAAGTAGTTGTGCCTGAATTGTCTCTGTGTCAATTTATACAAGTATGCAATTATTATCTTAAATGCTTGTAACTAGGGCTCAATCATGTTGGAGTGCATACACAAAGCAATATTTAGTCCTCATCCCAGAGATGCTGCAAGTTAAATGGACCTGATGGGGATACAAAAAGAGTAAGCAAAATAGTGGTGGCAAGTATTCATGTTAATGTCATGATTATTTAAATGATAGGATTTAGTTAATTTTTTCCTGCATCACAAATCAAGAGAATGCAGCAGGTGCCTGTGGTGTTCTGTTCTTCTGCAGTCATCAGAAATTCTAAATATGTTATGGTCACAAGGATTAACCTTTTGCTAAAACACCAAAGTGTGGAAACATGTTGAGGGAATGAGAAGAGTGCTCTCTGAGCTGGCCTGCCTCTGTTTCCAGCAGTTACATGTTTGTACAAGAGCATACTGTTGTTTTAGAGAACTGCATCCCTTCCTAAAGAGACAGAGCTGGATATATTCTGGGAGTCTGAGCCTACCAGAGTGTGGCCAGAAGACTTGCACTGTAAAGCCAATTGGACCACTGAAACCAGCAGGAAAGATTGTGCAAGCTAGGGCCTACTTATGCTGCTGAAACCATGCTTTACTGTTCTTCTTTGTACTTTTTGGAGGCTGTCCTGAATGTGCTTTGGGACATCTAGACCCTGGCCAGCTATGTAGCTTCACATAGTAGACATTATCCATAGACATAGTAGACATTACTGGAGGCCAGTAGCAAACATTTTCCCTACCCTTGTCATTTGCCTGGGAAAATAGGTTTGTATTTCACTTGAAAATGAACTGGAATATCTTTCTGTGAACCTGCTACAGAAAGGACATTTGGAAATGGCAATTTACAGTAGAAAGTTTTGTTGCACTGGAAAGGTCAAGACTTTGGTTTAAAGCAAAATGCTTTTGTCAATATAGCTGGTGTAAAACAAGCTTGGATTCAAAGATGTTAGAGAGCCTAGGACCCGCAGGCTCCAAATGCTTTGCTGGTAGTTTTGTAGTGTTCTCTTAGCATAAAAGTATTTATAGATGCTTTGGCACATGCATAAGCTTTTACTGTATATGAAGTATGACTGGAAACCATTATTATTGCAGGAGAGAATTATTTATATTACATATTACTGAAGATGTAAATTAGTATTATGCAAGATGCAAGCATGCATATAATTTTCAATATGTGCACACATGCATACGCTTGTCAGTGTGCTGATATTAATTATAGGCCAACTGTGCCTGTCTGATCTTGGAACCTTACAGTATTCTCATGTGTAACACTTCATGTATTTTGATGATGTGAATTTCAGCAGTAATGTCTGTATTTCTTTTGAGAATGTCTCTGCAGAGCTCCAAAAGAAAGTCTATAGATACTGAACTTACACTAGTCTATTGCAAAAGGTCACCGTTAATTTTCAGGGAATAACTGAAATACAAAGCTCTAGACATACCTATCCTATTATGACTGTACAGCTGCAAAAAACCACCCTAAAACCAATGGGTATAATTTTGAACAGTAGATAGACAGTATTAATTCCTTTGAATGCAGCAAGTTTTGAATATAAGCTGCAGCACAATGGAGTTAGTGGCCTAATTTTCAGGACTGTTGAAGCTAAAGCTTCTTTTCTGTTGTTGAGCAATAACTTTCATGTTACAAAGATGCTTGCAGTTTCATGGCGAGAATCTTTGTGAAGGGAAAATGGTTAACTGATGTCCATCTGCGATCAATATGAAGCTGACACAAAGTCTTTCCTTTAGCAGTTCCAATGGAAGCGATGAGCTGCTAGATGAAGGGTTTATGCTGGTATTATTTTTGCTCCTTCACTTGCTTATTATGTGTATGTGGTATAAAAGGGACTTGAATGTTTTCTTTGTTTTCTCCTCTTTGCCTAGAGCAGCTTGCAAGCTTCATTTTTGGTGCACGACAGAGTCTCTGGCTCTGAAGATTCTTTATTCACAGAGAATCCAAGCAATGTCTCCTAAAGACTGTGTGTAAGTTGATATTGCCTGAACAACCTCAGCTGAAGAGGTTTTATTTTTTTGTTCATGAAATGAATGCCTGTAATTCTTGCCTGTACTTTGTTGAATCTGAGATGATCTTTGACATGATCTTCATGTATCATGACTGAATAACTACATTCACAGCTTGGGGAGAATGCAGAAGTAAATTCTTGTTGTGAACAGTAGTCAGATAAAGAAAAAAGCAACACCCAGATGAGCTGTGATTTTTAACACTACAGTCAAGCGCAATGAACATGCAAATCAAAAATATGTATGGGTTGTAGCTGTTTATAGAAATACAGCTAGGAAGAGCTGTGAGGAGCTAGGGTTAGAGATGGTAGAATCATACAATAGGGTTGGAAAGGACCTTAAGATCATCTAGTTCCAACCCCCCTGCCATGGGCAGGGACACCTGCCCTTGTATAGGAATCTCTAACTTACAGCTGAGAGGACAAAAATATCTTGGGGACAACAGATATTCTTCACTTCCAAAAAGGGCTTTTCTTCTAGTCAAATACTTTATGAGAAAAATACCTACCCTTAGAACAGTAGTACATTATATGCCTTAGCATGAAGAAGATCTAGGATGGGTTAAAGCAGCTTCTTCTGGTAAAGTTGAGGAAAGCTGTTGTGTCTGATCAAGAAATGATCAAAAGGAAATGATTTCTAGAGATGTAAGCTTTCCTTTTCTTTGCTGCTAAGCCAAAGAATGCCTACATTGTCTAGTTTTTCAGAAATATAAGCCTGGATGTGTTGTTAAAATGATTTTGCTAGTGTTCACTGATCTGATTGATCTTTCTGGATAGCCTTACATGCTGTACAGAGTAATGCTAGAAACAACCTTCAGTAAAGCTAGAAGAGACCATCTGAAATGATGGAAGGAGAAGTTTTACCTGGTGACTCTGCACTTCTTGGAAAAACTTTCCTTAGTGTGAGGTGTCCCTGCCCATGGCAGGGGGGTTGGAACTTGATGATCTTAAGGTCCTTTCCAACCCTAACTGTTCTATGATTCTATGATTCTAAGTTGTGTTCCATCTACATGATTCCTGGCTGTAATAGCTGATTATCTTAGCATTTACTCAGCTTTCCTCATAAAATCTGTGAAGTGCAAAATGATGTTTTATTCACTTATAGATTCAGTGTGTGGGGATGGCTTGCAAAAAAAAGTTTCTTAATACTTTTAGGCAGCACTCTTTAAGGTTCTTCCTCAAGACAATAGCTATTTGATTCTCTAATGAGGCAGAGGTCTCCCAGGTTTCATCAATTTCATCATGTTCTTGACATACATGAATGGAAGTGTTGGAATTAATATATTTCTGGGTTCTAACCAAAAAAGCATTCATCAAGTCACAAAACTGGAGTGCCTTTGAGGATGGTTTTCTGTGAATGTGAAAATGGTAGTTTTCAGCATTTTTTTCAAACTGGGTGATGCTGGTACTGTAGTGGATCTGGCAAACATTTAGGAAATACTTCTTTCAATGGTAAGACTGCAGCTATGAGCTAGGGTTGGGAAATTAACTCTATAGCTTTGTACTTTAACTGCAATCTTATTTTGCCATCTAATTTATTCTATATGTTACTCTGTGTTTCTGTCTTGAAGGTGGCTTTAGTATCTCTCCTACTGGATATTCTGAAGGTTGGCACATGTACTGCCTTCAGGATTTCAGTTGAACAGCAAAATGGAATTGCAAAGGTTACTGGTTTTACTATTTGCTGGCATTTTGGAAAGTACTTGTATTCCTAAGGGTTAATACAAGACTAAATTTAGCTTAGCACAGTTGTCAGCCAATTTAAGGTGAAGATTTCAGAGATTAGTTCTGACAATCCTGTGGAACACACCATATGTCATCTTTTGAAAACTGAAGGCAGTATTCCTTCTGGTCTTTGTTATGGACTTAATGAGGTTAGAGAAATGTCCTCTGTCTTTTACAAGACACAAGAGTAGAAGACCTTGATTTAAAACATACTGATCAACAATGTATCTGTACTGAGAAAACAAATTGAATTATGCTGTTGGTTTTGTTCCTACGGTATCTCTCAATAACAGTTTCAACAAAAAATGTTTTAATTGTTATTTTTCATAAAAGCCACAATTTGTTACAAGCCAGAATGGAATCCAATAAGGATGACTGCTCATTTTGAATTTGTTTACTGTATTTTAGGATATCTAAGCCTGATGAGATAGACTAATATATATAACACAGGTGCAGGAGCTCTCAGCTGCAGAGCTGTTTCTGGGTGGGGGTCACTAGAGGAAGGAACCACAATCTTCCTCTGCCTGAAAGAACTCTCATGCCCTAATGCCAGCATCCTCCAGGCCAATTACAGCATAATAATATTTTCGTTGTTTCACTGCTCCAAATGTAATGAATGCTGCTGCTGTGACAGAAAAATAGTCTTTAATGTGAGAAAAGAGACTGGAAATAAATTGTGTATCCAGCTGCCTTGCTGGCTGTATTTTTTGCTGTCTGGGTCTCTTAAATGACAACTTGAAGGCTACCTAGTTATGCTATCTGCTCTTATCATTTTGGGTATATGTGTCCTTTTCATTTAACAAATAGTTAGCCAAAAGCACTTCTAAGTAAAGTTTTCAGTGTTAGAAGATCCTGAAAATTGAATCTTTAGGTTTTGATTATTGTTCTTATGTAGTTATTATTCTGTACACCAAATTGGAGTCTTATGTTCGTATTTTATATGTATTTTTTTTTAGCAAGTTAGTTGAGAAATACTTGCAGAGTTTTTTCTTCTGTTTTTAATAAAAATTGTCTCTTTTTTTTTTTTTTTTTTTTAAATAAAAAACATCCACACTTGCTGTTGTCTTTTTGGTCTGTCCTTTTTTAGTCAAATTTTTAAATGTAAGGTTTAGGGATGATGCTGAATGGTCCATTTTAGTTTAAAACTAAACCAGGAAAATAAAAGAAAGCTTATCACATTTATATTTTTTTTTCTCTCTCACTGTTGAAGGTATTTCAAGCAACTGAAATGAGAAATATGTCATAAATGAAACCAAGGTGATGTTAGAAATAAAGTACTTTTTGAGACTGTCTATGATTTGGATCAAGAGATTGGAAGTTTTTCTGACTTTAGCTATTGATTTGCTAGGTGATGGTGTTTAACTTCTCTGTATGTTTCTGCAGTTGTTCTTATCTTGTGAGATTTCCGTATGCTTTGCATTCATATATTTTTTTGTCAACTGATATGTGGAGGGAGGGGAAAAGTAAATAAGGTACAAAGGAAAGCACTGACTCCTTACTTATCCAAACACTATAAAACTGTAAGAAAATTTCGTTTCTGGAAAGGGTAATAACCTGCAGAATACAACACTGATAAATTCAAATGGATTGAAGTCTGTGTATATTAAAGATGAATGATCAAAAGAGCCAAGTGGCACAAAGCACAAAAGGGATGAGAAACAACAGTAATAATGAAGGCAATTAGTTTACTTTCTCTGAGAGAACAAGATGCTTGCTGCCAACTGAGTATCAAATTGCTTGGCAGCTGGGGACGGTGTGTGAGGTGGCAGGAACAGAGTGGTGAATTGGCAGCAGTTATCCTTTTCTCTGCTTCCCAAAGAGGTTCTGGGGCTGGAGCAGATGGGAGAAGGACATCCCTTTCTGGATGGGCAGGGCTGACCTGCCTTCCAGAACAGAGGGAACATGCACTGGTGAGCTGAAACTTGCTGCAGGTAGCTCTTCTTAAGAGGTTCTCCTGGAATTGCCTCCAGCTCAGCCCCCATGGGTGAATCAGCGGTTTTTCTGAAAGCCAGATTATCAAGATGCCTCTAAGTCTGATGAAATAACGTTTTGACAATGTGAATGAAATCATGAGTGTTTGGTGAATAGAGGTGGATGTCTTCCAGAACATGAGATTTGAGAGTCTGATTTCTACATTGAAGAGGTAGCCCAGGGAATAACTAAGCCTGCCTGCAATGTGAAATAAAACATTGGAAAGCAGTGATGTACCTGTGGAACTGAGGAAAGATAGAAAACTAGACATGGTTTCCTGTAGCTGTTGCCCTGCAGGAATGGTTTACTAGTAGCTGAATACCAGTGGAATTTAAATTCTGTGATGAAACTGTGCACAGCTTTGTAGGAAATACATTTATATTTTAGTTTAGTTGTATTTTAAAACTATCCCCTCATAATCCATGACCTAGTCCGTGATGGAAGCTTTTTTCATGGAGGAAAGCTACCACGAACAGCTTTGGGTTTTGCTGGTAATGCTGCAGTTACTAAATCGTGAGTGCAAGGTATGTTTAAGAAAAAAAAGAATTTGCCATATCTTTGTGGTGGAATCAGGCATAGATTACAAAGCTCAGAACCTTCCTAGCCTGGTTTTAGGAGTTTTAAGGAAATGAAGTGCATAGGACCTACCACTGCTTAACAGAAACCTTTTTCTTATGTGGAATTAACCAAATTAAAAGCACTTCTTTGTACATTTTGTAAAGAAAAAAAGCAGGAACAGAGAGAGGAGCCTTTTCTTTCACAGCATGCATATGATTTACAGGCATTGCATGCTTTACCTGGAGGAAGGTAGGTCAGCTGAAGCATGCGGTGGGGATGTAAGTTTTCATTTATTTATTTATTTTATTTTCCTTGTTTCCTTTCGATTACCTGCAAGACATGATTTGTACACGTGTCAAGATAGCTTTCATTAAGCCTGCATTAGAATTAGCGCTGTTAAAAGCAAACTATTGGATTCAAAATTTCTGTGTTGCTAGGATAAGTTCTCTGTTGTGGCAAAAAATTATAAATTATTTTCACAGAAAAGGCAAATGCATGAAAATACTTTTTACTGTGAGAGACGGCAGTTCCATGGTATTATATTTTGAAAAGCTGCCAAAAAAATGCTGTTTGAATAACTAGCAATGCTCTGAAATGTCTAGTGCTGTGCCTGCAAATTGCTCCTTGGCATGAAATGTGTTTTGCAGCTGTTATAAAGGTACATCAAAGCCTGGGCTGAGGGAAAATTCAAACTGGCAGGCAAAGAAAAAAGTCCTGGGTGCAAATAGTCGATCTGCCCAGAGTGAGATGAAGCCAAATATTGTTTGCTCTGCATTGTCTGACAGAAGCATTGAGCAAAATGTACACGCAGGCCAAATTTGCTGCTTGCATAAACAAGCTGAATGTCACTGAAGTCAGCTGTTTGCACCAACAGTGAATTTGCCTTCCAGGTTTTAAATGATTCTTATATCCTTTAAGTCAGTACATAAACCAACATTCAATACAGGGTATAAATTAACCAATTATACAAGTTTCCTGTTTCTTGCTATAAATGTGGAGGGAAAACTCCTTGTCATACTGAGGAGCCTCCTGCTTTGGTTTGCAGGAGGATCTAGCACAGGGGAGCTTTGTGGAGCAGCTTGGGGGGTCCTTGCCCAAGTGTGAGAAGATATCATTGCCAAGGCACACAGAAGGCTCGCACTTGAGAACACAAAGAGTGAGGCTGTAGCAGGTGAGGTGAGGAAGCATTTTGTTTCCTTCCTTCTGACTGGATCAGGCTTCTCACCACTTGTGTACATGTCATAGCCCTTAGCTCTGCACTGTATATTCAGACCTGCCCTAGAGATATTTTGAATTGACTGCTGTAAGGCCTGCCCTCATTTTGCGTGTCTTTTACCTCCGGTGGGTGGCGGGTTTTGGGAGCCTACATGGAGACTCAGTTAGGGGCCCATCAGAAGCACCGCTGCCAGCTTCCCCTCCTTCCCCGCCCCTCTGTTCTGCAAGCTGTTGAGGTTGATGAACAGGAAAATCACTCATAAGTAGCTAATATTCTGTAGAATGTATCCTGATGCAAGGGACTCAATCCTCACCAGGTATAGAAATGTGCTGATAATTGAAATCTGTTTTATTATTCAAATCCCTAAATATTGATACTAACACATTAACTTAATTTACATCCAAGAGAATAGTTTTGCCTGATAACAATGATATAGCATACTATCCACATCTGTTATTAAGGTCCTCTGAGACCTTCTGTCTATTTAACTCTCTCTCTGAGATCTTCTAACTTTCACTGCTATTGGCTTTTATTTGATTACCCATCTTCCAACAAGAGCAAAAATAATTTTTTTTTTTTTTTTCTTTTACTGTTCTAAGTGGCTTGACATTCTTGAAGGACTGATTGCTTAAAATGAAATAGCATTTAAAAGCCTTTTTCAAAACAATGAAACTATTGAAAGTTGCATTTGGAAGCTTGTTGGTTTATTCTCCATCTGGCCATCTGCAGAAGAAAAATCAGATTCTTGTTACTTTTTGAACATAGTCAATTTTCTACAGAAAAATTTAAATTTATACAATTCTGTATTTTGCATGGAGTTGAAATGTTCTGGGGTGATTCCACTTAATCTTATTCTTCTCATTGGCCTCATAGGTACCAGGGAGAGCTCATGAGCTGATTGCCTTGCTTCGTTCTACTCTCCATGTTGCCATGTCATCCAGGAGGGAAAGCCAATAACAAAAATTAATAATAATAAAGAAAAACAAAAAAGGAAATAATGATGATGAAGGAAGAACTCATTGTCTGATTAGCTTGGTTCTGTGTCTTATCCTTTTGTTACTACTTTTACTGACTTTTGATGTACTCCATGCTTTACAAAACATATGATAAATACTGTGCTGTATGGCTCATAGAATATCTGATTGAAAAACCAGGATGAACAGAGCTTAGTAAAAGTTCAAGGATTTAGTCCTGCATAATCACGTGCTTAAGCAAACTGAGTTTTTTAGTATTTGAATGAGAAGTTACAAAGAAATTTGATAGCTGTACAGTGCTAATGAGGGGAACAGAAGTTTTTTATTTGCCCAACAAAAATTTAAGCTTCTGAGTAAAAACCTGGCAGTGGGGCAGAAGTCATCATTTATTTGAAACTGATTTTGTATATCGCTAATATGTTTGTTCTAAGGACTTATCTTCAGTAAAAAGCATAAATTATCTGCACATGTTGAGCTTTTACAACATTAAATAGCAAAGGTTGCTGTCCGTATGTTGCTTTCCTCTGACCTGTTAGCAGAGCTGCTAGAAGTGCTCTGGTTAACTTGCCAAAGCAGATTCCCAGGTCAGTGCTGCCCTGGAAACAAGAAAACCTGCTTTTGCAAGCTGGAATAGGACTTTGAGTAACAGCAATTATTTTCAGATTTGGGTTGAATCCCCATCCAGAGCCACTGTAGAACATGCCGGTGCCACTGGCCTGAGCTCCTGATGCTTTCCTGAAGGCAGCTATGGCTTTTAAACTAGGAATGATACAGAGACAAAAATCACAGCAGTGCCTGAATAAGCAAGAGACTTAAGAGGTTGGAAGAACAAGTCAGTTGTATGACTTTGTACTTTGGCTTAGTAACTTTCTGTTACAGAATTTCTGTTTATGAGTATATTTAAATGATTCAGATTTTTGTATATAATGAAGATAAAATTAGTACCATACCTTACATGCAGGTACTATGAGGGAAACTATTTGAAATACTGAAGTAGTCCATCTAATGGTAAGCATTGTGTATGAAATGACTCATTGTGAACACAGCCGTTAGTAAAAACCTAAACCACCTCCCCATTTACTGTTCTGTTTCCGTGTGGGTTTTTTTGGTTTTACACATAAATCACATGGAGGCAGTGCTACTACTGGCTTCTAAATGGCCCTTTTTATTCCATGTGTATAAAATTTCTTGCTTAGGTGTCTGATCCAAAGCTCATTAATAGCCACAGAAAGACTGCTGTTGAGTTTGAAATGGCTTAGGTCAGGTCCTTAATACGACCTACTTTAATGAAAGAAGATATTAAACCATGTGAAACAATGAAATTTTGAAAGCCCTGTTGTCTGTCAGTAGGTCACTTCTTGAGCTATGTATCTTCTTTTTCTGACCACTACAGTCAATGTGTTTATTTTTCTAGAGGCTGCCATTAAAACAGCTATATTTCCCAACTCTGCTTTACTGCAAAGTGTTATGAGGGAGCTTTAAATTTTTGTTACTGGAGAAGGAGGAAGGACTACTGGGAAAAGGGCAGGGAGGAAACCATCAGAACTTCACATAGAAAATATGAAATTAATTTGATAAATAATGGACAACTCTGGGACTTTGATCACTGTATTTTTTGAATAGAATCTCTCTGGAGCATGTTCATTTTACTTGACTTTATTTTTCAAGTAAGACCGTAACTCTTGGGGCAAACTGGAGATATATAATTTCCAGGTTAATGGTATTTTGTAAGGAAGTTGCATTCTATTTGAGATCTGTAGTTGGATTTTTCTAAGCCAATTCAATCTAACTATCTTGTTGATCTAGGTCTTAAAGTTTCATTTTCATCTGCATTGATTGCTTTAGTAGATCTTTGGAAAATGTCTAAAGAGCTTGGAAGGCAGAATAAGTATTTGATCCACCACAACCTTCATCTTTCTCTCAGAGAAAGAATCAAGTTACGATCGAATACTATTTTTACTGCTTCTTTCATGTATATGAGAATACATCTATTATAATGTTCAAGCAGGATGGGTGTCACATGTATTATGCAAGTCTTACAATGTTTCTAAACCAGATAAAAATAACAGACGCTACAAAATGAACTCTGATCTAACTGCTCTCAATACTGTATTGTATCACTCCCATTTGCACCTTGCTAATGATCTCAAATGTTCAAACAAGCCATTTTTAAACTGATCAAAGTCTATTGCACTAATGAACACTGATTCATTTCGCCATCTAATCAGGTCTCTGACAAATTCTTAAGTACTGATTTCCTTGGAAGTAATTTGCAAGTGGTGCTACTCAGCGTGTTATGTACACATTGGTGCAGCATTCAGCTGCTTGTTGAGAGGTACAGAGTGAAGCCTGCACTTCTGGCGTGAAGACCATAAAGAATAAGTTCACTTGGTCAAAAACATTTTTCGTGTTGTGACAACAGGGCAGATTTTGCACATACTCTTGAATGTGGCTTTGCACCTGATTCTTCTTGTCTTTTGTAGATATATAGCTGTTATAGCATCTCAGGATATACCTTATACCTTTAGCATTCTTGCTCTTTGACATGACTAGCTTGTTCAGAAGAGGGTGGAGATGACGAAAGCATTTCTCTGGCACTGTTGTGTTCATATACATGACATGTATGAAGAAGATGTATGAAAGTCTAGCTTTACTGGACAGAAAGCAGTTTTTGTGCTTGCATATTTCCAGACCTTTTAAGACTACTGCTAACGAACATTCTCTTGAGCTTCCAGTATTCCTTGTGTCAGAATCTCACAGCTCCCATTTATTTTTCCATATACTGTACTTGCACTAAAGTCTTGGGGAGTTCCTCCTCACCCTGCCTGCGAATTGTCCTCAGGCTCTCTCTTCAAAGCAGCATCTTGGACAACAGCTTTGCTTTTTGCAGTGTGTTGCTAAAGGACTGTGTGTCTGTTCTGTTGTCTAAATGGACTGTTAAGTGGCTAGCGATTGCCATGGGTCACACAATTGTCTTTTAAGAGAAACAAGGTTATGTACAGTAAAAACCTGTTAACTTGACCATGGAGGTAACTAGAATTGTAAGGCTCTGGTAATCTTTAGTTTGAACTAATGTTATGTCATCCTCTGTTCTTTGTCTTTTATACTGCATTTTATTCCATAGAAGGCTGTTTAGTTATGCATGTTGGGGTATTTGCAATATTAAGCTAGACCATGTTGTATGTATTAATGAATTCTAAGAAGATGATATTGCTGTTTTTCCAAGGAAATTTGATATACACTTATTTTAGTTTCCCTTTGTTCATTGTAATATTTGAAGTTGTGAAGAATTGCTTTTCATATCCATTTTGCTGGTTTTATTTAACAACACAACCTCCAGCATTTTAACGGGTCTGAAATAGAAATCTGCTCACTGTACTTACCTGTAATTTGTAAGTTTGCAGTATGACTCTATTTACATCAGAGCTGAGCTGATATCAGCAAAGTGGTGTTTGTTAGACTGCCACTTAGAATAGAACCACTTAAGATATCTACATGCAAAAATTCTTGCTGCTCTCTATCACTTAATAAGAGTCAGAATTCTATCCATAGGTAAAGATAGATACTGTGTTAACTAATGACTTGTCTGCGTTGATGGTAACAGTACCGAACTTCCCCTTAGTGACCTTTTTAAAATACTTCCGGTTGAGAGGACACTGCTAAATATATAATGATCTTTACACATCAAATTGATGTCATATTATTTACTTTGATTTAGGAGTGCTTTAAACATCAAGCTTTACAAAATGACACACCTCAGATCCAAAGACCTCAAAAAACTTTGCAGATAGAAATGACTTAGAAATAAAATTCAGTGGGGGAGGATTTAGATTAAGAAATGCCTTTAAAAAGGAAAGAAAGTAATTACAAAAAAAAAAACCCTGTAAATGGACTCTAATTTTGTTGTGTCTGTTGACAAGTTGGATAAAATGTCTTGTAAAGAGTACAGAAAATTGCACAGAAAACCAATGAAACTGTGAGAATTTTGCATCACTGCCCAACTTCATCCTGGTTCACACATGCACACGTACTTTGAATGTTTCAAAGTTCTCTGGCATGGAGAAGCAGGCCCCACCAATCGCAGAAACTTTGACACAAATCTGGTGATATTTATCCTGTAGAATTAAAGAGGGCACCATTCCTTTGGTATTTTGAGATGCTATTGGGTCTTAGATCTAGTGGGCAGATGCCTGTCGTCAGTTAAGTGTATGTTAGTCTTGCTTCACCAAAACCAGATGTAGGATTGGAACGTGGCTTGTTTCAAAGGGCTGAGCCAGAGAAAGAAAATTTTGTTGGGAATGTGGATAGATTTTTTTCCATCAGCTGGAGGTGTAAAGTTGGGAGTTCTGTACATGGCCTGCTTAAAAGGAGGTTTTAAGGCTTTGCAGAGTGAAAAATTTGGAGTTGTCTGTGTTTAGATTTGTCCTTTGTAGAGAAAATGTGTATCGTCTCCAGGAGAGAAAATTCTGGAGCTTTTAGTTTAATCTTTTATCATCCTCACCAGTAGAAGGTGTCTAGAAGACCTGGAACATTTGAGAGTTGCATTTACCCAGTAATTTGCTCCAGGGTGCTCCACTGGAAACGTGAAATAGCAGACAAGGTTGGATGTACACATTTTCACTTGCATTGAGGCACTGTGAATAACTATTTTGAAAAGAAAACATAATTTCATTCAAGAATTATTAGAGCTCAAAACATCTAAAAGGTATTTTGAGGATCCTACTTTTAATCCTAGTAATCTGACATCAAGATCCATTTTACCTTTTGCACAAGCACTTCCTACCAAAATTTGTTTGAGACAAACTGAGATTTAGTAATGAATTACATGAAAGAATATCTGTATTGTCAAATGGAGCTCAAAAAAATATTTGAGCCCCAGAGTGAGCACTGGATTTCAAACTTTACCAACAGGGTTTTGACAGATTTCACATTTCACAATCATTCTCCATAGCTGCAGTACTTTCTCAAACAACAGGCATTAAGAACACCTGAGAAAATGTTGTTACATAGTACAAGCTCAAATAATTTTTAATTTTAGAAGATAGAAATAATTTCGTGTAAATGAACTGGTGAGACGACTGAAAATACAGCTACAAAATCACCCATATATTTAAAATGCAATGTATTTCATGTTATAAGAACAGTGAAATGCTGAAGCATTTGCTGAACACCATTTGGGTAAAGGCTGATTTTTATTTTTTTCATGATGAATCCAGTGCCATATCGAGTGATAAGTGATGTGATTACTAACATTCCCGTAGTCTGACTTTTCTAACCATGAAATCTCAAAATACTGTGAATTACGTTTATATTTAAAATGAAATAGGTTTTACTCTTGGCAACAGAGAAGCTGCATGGATGTGAAATAGTATACTAGCAGTAGCTCCAGTCGCAAAATGGTTTTGTGGACAAGCTACCCTAAGCCTATTATGAGAGGAGCTACAGCAAGTTGTTATGGTAACTGGAGCTGTACAGTAATGGGGTAGGATTAAATATTTGATTTTTTCCCTGTGTGGATTTTTGTGAAGCATTGTTTTCCACATACAAAGAAAAAAAACCATTTCTGAAGAGAATTAATGAGAAAATAGCCTAGTCAAATGTTTGTGTAAATTGGTTGTTGTACTTTCACGAAAGGCCTTGCCCCTCATAAACGATAGGTCTTGCCTCTTTTCAGGCAGAGATGAATATATTTACTCCACTAAAAATCAGTGTTCATTTTGGTTGGATATTTTCTTAATATGCTGTTGCTTTTTGCCACTCCAGTTTGATTATTTCTGGTATAGTGATTCTATTATTGTTTCCGCTGTCTTCTTAGAGGACATTTGCATCATGAAATTTTTTGTTTCTGGGAAATTGTGCTTATGTTGCAGTACTGCTGCAACAGGCAGCCTGGAAGTTAGAAGGACTCAGAAAAGGGTGGGCATGTCTGATGGGACAGAGGCTGCTATATCTGTCTTTCTGCCAGAGCCTGTGGCAACTGTGCAGTACTCTTGTTATTCTGAATTCTCTTTGATAATGAAAATTTGATTTGGAAAACTTTCTCCAATCATGCTTAACAGTGATGTAAATGTATTTTTCTATGATCATTTTCAGTACAAGTAATTTGTTTAACTCCTGCTTTTGTGTGTAAGAGTATAAAACTGCTTATAATCACTATTGTTGCGCTTGTGTCACTTTTCATATGTATTTATGCATTATCTTTGAGGGAAATATATTTTTTCAGCAGTATATCACAGTGTTTGACAAGTTCCTAGTATGTCCTTTGTCTTGTGAGTATTTTGATTGCTTCTGTTTCATGAGGTGTCCTATTTTTTATTTATTTTGCAAAAAAAGTAGTGCTGACAAATTGTAAAGCAGTATTAGAGTTCTGACCCTCACTATCAGAGGCTCTTTTGCATTTGAAAAGCTTACCAATATGTTGTCACAAATGCTGAAGTCTTTAGAGCTTAGGTTGCTAAACCATCTTTACAAATTGCCTTGAAGCCACTGGTTACCAGCTCAGTTGGATTAGAACTGGTCAATTTTGTCATGACTGTTTTTCTCTGAAGCACTTTACTCTTTGCATTTGCAGTCCACTTGAATTATAGCACTGCTCAGAAATAAGACTTAGACTTTACTGGCCATCAAAGCAATCCTCTGGTACTCTAGTAGACTCTCTCCTCTTTGCAGTTAAAAGCTGTAGCTATATAAGACACTACAAATCAAAGGTTGAGTCAACATCTTTCAGAAATAAAGGGATCTCCATTATGCTGGTATTTCTTATATTTATTTCTTGTAATAAATTCCTCTCTTCAAATACATAAATTCAAACATGTGCCACTTAAAAATTTAAAGTTGCTGATTAGGGAAAATAGAGCAGGCAATGTGTGTATAATATGCCAAGAAATAACAAAAGAATAACAATGTAGATCGCAAGATATCATCCTGATAGAGAATGATAAAATATGCATGGCTCAGATGACAATAACACAAATAAAATGCAACATTTTACAGAAGCGAACCATAGCTCCTGACACAGTTCTGGCACTAGCATGTGAGTGGTGATTCAAATGTCTCCATGATTAATTCAGGTTGTATTGATGCAAATAATCCTAGAGAAAACCTGTGAGAGCTAATACATTTTGGTTATGTGGCTTTCCATTGATAGCACAAAACAACGAAGAGGAAAGTAATTTTCCTGATATTAATAATGTAACTGCAGAATCAGGTCATTTAAAAGAATGGTGCTGACTCAGCTGTAGCAGTGCAGGGTTGAATGTAGGGATTAATTCTTGAGCTTGCTACATAAAAATCCACTGCTGGATATCTCGTTGCACTAAAGCATATTTCCTCCTTTGTAGTAAATATTTAAAATGACAGCAGTTGATTTGATGCCTACTTCCCTGCTGTTAGGAATTCTTTTGTAACATCAGAGCTCTTTCTGTTGAAGTATTTACCTTTACCTTGTGAGAGGAGACTTGCCTTTCTCCCTCCTCCTTTCCAGGAGCTGAAATCAGTTCCTTCTTTTATAATTCCCTGAAGGTCAGTGAAAGTCTGAGGGGATCATAACTGTTCTGTCTGAATAGCTGTCTCAACCAATGAATCTAATTAAAACTAGTGATGAGAGGGAGCAAACATTTACTCTTTGTGAAAGGACATCTTCATAGATGTCACTGGAATCCGGCTGCTGGCTGGCTCTTGCTACCTTGGGTAGTTCTAGTATTATATATCTGTGCTTTTATTTTGCCTTTCTTTTTATTGACCTGACCAATAAGATTAGCAGACATGCTGAAAGGTGATCCTTGCGCAAGTTCATTTGCAAGAGAGAAAAGCAAAAAACATACTGCCATTGTGTTTTTTTTTTTTTTTAGGTACAAGTTACAAATGCACCTCATAGCAATTTTGTTCCTTGTGTTTAAAAATACAACAAAGAAAAAAGATTTTTAAGTCAAAATGCTTAAAAGGAACCTTCCTCCCCCCCCACCCCCCCATGTGGAGTTTTGGGGGCAGGCTTAGAGAAATAGGGAGATAAATTTTGTACCTTTGTAATGTATTGTTTCTGCGTTAGTGATATTTTTGCTTGCTTTGATGGAGATAAATTTTGTACCTTTGTAATGTATTGTTTCTGCATTAGTGATATTTTTGCTTGCTTTGATGGAGAGCACAGGAAAAGTGATAGCATGTTAGTCCCTTTATTATATATTTTTAAGATGCATTTTCCTGATCCCACCTAATTTCTGAATAAGAAACACATTACTTACTTCCAAAGTAAATAAGCAAAAAATGCAACACAATCTAGACAAAAACATTGCTGTATTAAATAGGGTCAGTTCATGAGATTTATAGTTTGAGCTTGCTGATGACCAGGAAAAAAATGAGCGGGGAGAGCACTGGTGAAGAATATTAGGAACATCATCTAGTAATTAGAGACACACATATTTCTGAGATTCTGTAACAGCACTGGAACCTGGGAGACTTATTTTCCTCCTTAGCATCTTGGGTGGTAAATAATTGGGCTACTTTGGCCTGCCTGCACTTCAAAGTAAAGCTCATATTTTCTTGCTGAGAGTTGTTTCCACACTTGTGTTTTAAAATAGGTCGGATGCCTGACATCCCCTTTGGCTCTGTAGTAAGTCATATCACATAGCTGCAAACTCACTGTCTTCTCTGAGAAAGTTGCAGTCTGTTGTCTGGGAATACAGGCTTTGTCTGGGAGGATTGATTCTTACTGAGTGCAGCATGACAGTCTCTCTCCACAAGGACTTGTTCCACAAGTATCATGTTAAGTTTCCTTCCGAAATGCCGTGATATTTTTCGGGTAGGATTTGGATGGAGGGTTTGTGATAGAGCCTTTGATCTTGATTCAAATCCTCTGCCTTGTTTGTTACTCTTGACAGATTGAATTTGTACCTTGCTGCATTGCCAAGCATGGTTCCTGCTCTCCTGCTGATGCCCAGCCCGTAATGACCGCAAATAGTTCTGCTTAACTTCACTTGGGCTCTTGCTCCCTGGCATTCATCCTCTGGGTCTCACCTGCTCCACCAGCTGTATTGGAGGGGTTAACACCATCATTGGCCTTGCTGACTAGTTCCTGCATTCAAAAAAGATTGAAGTGCAAGCACTTTGGTAGGCTTCTACTCTCTCTCACTAATGTCCACATCATAAGCATGGTCCTGCTGCACTGAGGGCTGTCACAGGTTCATGTGCAGCCAAGGGAGAAGGGAGGCAAGAACCTTGAGAATCTGTACTCCCCTGTCTTTGTCAGGTTTTTGAAATGAGATTGTCTTGTGAATTGATCATAATTTATGAAAAACATAGTTGAATGTCAAAATACTACTATGTCAGCCTGCACTAGCCTTCTGCTGAACTAAATGGGGTTTGTGTACTATTGAATGCTGAGATTTGGCTGCATCTGGGACAGTTGTTATCATATTTGTCTGTGCTGAAGGACTGGAAATTTGTATATTGCCTCAGAGTTTGCACAGGTGGGAGAATAATGTGGAAGAGAGAGTCATATCAATTTGAAATGGGAAAGAGGGCTAAAAAGCACTGTTTTAATGTTTGTTTTTCCTGTTGATGTGACTCCATTTTTAACCACTTTATTATTCTCTGTAGTTATTTTTTGCAGAGACATTTGCCAAGGATTAGATTTTGTTTGGTTGCAAATATTGTATGGCAGCTGGAAGCCTTTTTATGCAGCTTTCAAAAGCTGAGAAACTGGTTGTCAATGTGTGAAAAGTTCTTTGCTGGTGCTGTAAACTGCCTTTCATTAGGATGTTGTATATTTAATGATTGCTAGCCCAATGGGGCATGTAGAATTTCCTGCTGTGGTCTTCTGTACAAATTTATTGGGGAAAGACATTGGAAAATGTTGCTGGTGTGCAGCAATGCATGGAAAACGTTTGCATTTGTGTAAAAGTGATGAAAATCCTCAGGAACAGTTGCTAGATTAAAACAAACAAAGCACAGACTTTTGTGATTCTAGATGAGTTATCTGCACACAAGTATTGGCAGGTAGGGCAGATGTTAGGTTTTATCACTGCCTCTGGGCAGCCAGAAAGCTTCCAAATCCAGGATTAAACTGTTTTTCTTTTGGAAGAGAACAGTAAAATATTGTTTTCTCATTTGTTTGCATGCATGTGCAAAGTTACTGAACAGTAACTATAAATTGGACCATACAACTTACAAATAGAAGTCCATATTTCAACTCTAACATGAAATTTTGAGATGTACTCTCTATCATAAATCTTGTGTCAGCTTCTCTTTGTTTTGAAAAATTTGTTACTTGTCAGTCTGTGATTTTTTTTTTTTTTTTGTTTGTTGCCATATTGGAAATACATGGCTCTCTGAACGCAGATGTCAAAACCACCAGTGAACTGGACGCGTTAGACCAAATAGAAGGAAAATACAATATAACTCAAGCTAGAAGGTAGTCAACACAGTTCTAAACTAAAGCTACTTGAATGGTTTTCTGAAGCCAAAATGTCCAGGGATAAAAAGGCAATTTTTAGACCAGTGACTGGAAAAGAAGTGATTGACACAAGAACTGCAAGAAGATCTTATGTTGGCCTCAGCTTTAGAGGGTAGAGGGCCACTTTGCAGGCCAGACCCTGCTGCTTTTGTTCTGAGCTGAAATATAAACAGTAGAATGCATATGAAAAATGCATTCCACATTTTAATTTATAGCATTTCAGTTTTATAATGAAACTGTGTTTGTGGTTATTCTGTTGATGTGTTCACTTTAGATTTTAGTTGTAAGTCCAGAACTTGTATATATGTGCTCAGAGACGAACACTGGTACCAAGAGCACTATGCTTCTACTAACTAATCTATCATGTGGCTCAATTCTCTTCCAGGCCTACTTAAAGTTTATATGGAGATATCACAGAGATCCATTAAGGTGGTGTAGTTGACTGTGACATTATGCAACCTGACAGAGCTGGGCTAAGATAGAAGCAACTTAGTCCATGACATGGATCATTGTTGCATTGTGTATGGTGGTAGATATAACTCCCATCAAAGAGGTAGGTACCAAAAGCTAGGTGCCAATATGCAGTGTAAGCAAGGCTCATGCAAGGATTTTAGTGTAGGCCTAAACTGTGTTTTGAGGTGTTTTCAGCCACAGTACAGCATTCTCTGTGGAGAGGATAAATTCTCTCTGTGAGTTGTTGCCTAACAGGATCTGAAAGACCCTCTACCATTTCCTGTACTGTCTTGTCCAGCAGATGATATCTTATCCACAGCTTTGGAGTCTACAGCAACACAGCATATTTAAACATGTAAGCTTTAACTTAGAACACAGCCATGTTTCAATCAAGTAAATACATAATTTACTTATTGAGAGAGTCTGTCAGTGGGCCACCAAGATAGAGTATAGGGCACATGCCCTTTGAGGGAGCTGGGCTTGCTTATAGTTGTGTAAAGGTTAAGGAGTGATCTAGTAGATGTCTACAACTACTTCAAGAGGGGGAGTTAGGAAATGAGAGTACCAAACATTCCTTGGAAGTTGCAGGTGATATAAGAAGGGGCAATAACCACGATTTCTTCATGGGGAGAGTCAAGTTAGTTTCTTCTGCAGCACCCAGGCAGGTGAACATATTTGATGGTTTTCTACAGATGACCTGATTCAGTTCCGCTGCTAATCCCACCAGGAGGGTGAGTCTGCACTGGAGAGATTCAGAGGTCTCTTACAAACAGCACTTCAGTGATGCTATTCCCAGTCTACTTAACACAATCTGAACTCCAAAGACCTTGAAGGTGCTTAAAAGCTGGGTCCATTCAGCACTTCACCAAATACAAGTTTCAGAAGAAAGCCTTCAGACATAGACACTGACTCCCCATGTAAGTGTTGCTCTGCTCTTTGGTATGAAAGTAAGGTCTATTTCAGCAGAGGATTTTTAATAATCTCCTATAGGAACCACAGTGGGAGTTGCTGCTTCAAATGGAAAGTACACTTTTTTTTTGACCTTGGCTTCTCTAATATAAGCTCACAGCAGCATGTATATATTTATGCAGGGGAAAACATTCTTACCAGATCCTACTTTGCATATGTAATTTGGTTACAGGGAAGAGAATGAGAGAACAAGCTGCTTGTAGCAAATATAAATAAATTAATTCATTACTGCATAGCACTTCTTGCTGTGACATGATATAGGGTGTTTTCAAACCCTGTAGTATGAGGTCTTATTGTCTTGGTTTGACCAGATGGACTAATGATCTTTTGGGTTCTATTATCCATCATCTGATGACTTCTAAAAATATCTGCACTAGACAAATTTTAAATACTGCGCTAAAAGACACAAGTGAAAGTGCTGTTAGGTATTTTCCTTTTTTTTTTTTTTTTTTTTTTTTTTCTTTTGTTAATAGTACTGCATGAATGTAAAAAAGTGATTCCTGATTAGTCTTTTTGAAGGTGGTGTGATGTAGAAACTCAAGCAGAGAGACAAAGCCACTTGCCATGGACCTGCAGCAAGTCAGGTGCTTCTTTCTCCTCATTAATTCCAATGATAAAATGGATGTGAAATCAGTTCTTACACTGATCTGGAACAGCTGTTAAAGATCTTTTAACAGAACCCAAGTAGGAATAATGTGAAGCCAAAAGAGCTCTCCAAGCAATTAGACACAAATTAATAAAACCACAAAATGTAGAGTCATTGTATAAACTCTGATTTAATCCCAATGAGACAAGAAATCTGAGAGGAATTTAAATATTCTTGATGTGTATGTGCAGTGTCTTCTTTTTATTCTTCTCATCAGCGTAAATGCTAAATATCTAACCAGGCAAGATGTTTAGATACTTAGCATCACTCCTCTGTGGGGGAGGGATGGGAAAAGCAGATAGAAACCATGCCACACATGATGCTGCTCTAATTATAAGGCATCTTGTCACTGAGATTTGCCAGCTGGATACATGTATTGAGCCTCAATTGGTTTTGGGTTTATACGTGATAGTGATGACTGAAGGACTCTCTTTGTTTATATATGTGTATGTGTGTATATATATATAAAATGTATATTTTTTATTGTGCAGCTGAAAATGTTGTAACAGTTTATTTCCATTTGACTTCCATACTGCAGTACAATTTCTTCCCAGGAAAGCTCTGCAGAAGGGATTATTTTATCACAACATATCACAAAAGACAGGTTGATCCCTGTACATCAGGAGTAATATCCAGGCATCTGAGAAACCGGCTCTTTCATACCACCGCAATATTAAGATTCTCAGGAAGTAAACAGCAGAGCTCATTTCGGATGTACCCTGTTTGGAGGGGAGGGAGATGGCTGTGGTTCAAGAAAAAATCAGGTAATGAAAAGCTCAGATAATTTCAGATTTGTCATGTAATTCTTGGCAGTGTTTTGAGTAAGTCATATCTATTTTTCAATTAAAAAAAGAAATAATCCCCCTTTTCCTTTCACTGTGTCACAGAGTACTGGTGATTTGTTCACCCCTGAGGAAAACACAAACTGTTACAATGATGCAAAATGAGATGTCTGTGTGTGGTTAAATAACTGCAGTTTCCAGCAGTCTCTGTTGTATGCTGTCTGACGCAGCCAGCTGTAACTCTGCGGACGGATATCAGGCCCTGACACTCTGTTCCAAAGCCTCAGAAGACGTAAATCTGTTTCTTTTCTTTTGCTAAATCTAATAAAAATCGTAGGGTCTTGTCCTTTCTTTCTGAGTAGAGGAAAGAAGGTCTGGAGTCTGGGTGGGGCTGATGGTAGTCCCTATGCAGGATCTGGCTCTGCTGTGTGGGGCATATGGCACCACAAGCATCCTGGCACGTAGGAGCCGGTGCCAAGAGCTGATACCAGAGTGCTCCATCCTCTGTAACAAGATTTCTTCTGTCACAGCTGTGTAGGTTAGAAGGATAGAAAGGATTAATACTACTTCTTACATTACACCACTTTAGGACCTCCAGTGCATTCACTTTTTACTAATTTACATTCCCAGAGACGCAGAATCCACTTCAGCCACTAAAATTTGATGAAATCGACTGGAGGGAGGCAGTGAAATATTTTCACTTGAAATAAAATCTGCCGGGATATTCTCTGCGCTCAGCCCCGGTACTGCTTTGTCAGGCTGGGATGTTCCCTTGTACGTGCACTAGGGGGCACTTTAGGACTGAGTAAGGGAAGCGGAAAACTGCAACACTAATTCCCCATCGTCAGGAACAGAGTAAACAGTCTGGTGCAAAACAAAATATAAAAAAACCATAAGCAATTAAATATGTATTTAGCAGCAAGTGGAATTCGATTCCTGTTTCACCCCCCAGCAACTGCACTTGCTGAAAGTGGACATGCAGCTGAAAATTACTTTCTTGTTCTGAGCAGATTGTATCATTGTCATCTTGTTCTTCTAAATAAATGGACTTCGCTTTTCAGCATCTAGCCAAACACAGGATCAGATGCTATATTTTTCCATTAATCAGCCTGTGTCTCTACAGCTATCTGTGATGGTAGGTTTGCAATTCTTTCATTTCTTCATAGGAACTGTTGAAATTTCTGTTCTCCAGCATTCTTGTTTATTTTATTATTTTCAACTGGTTTTATCTGACTTGAGCCCATCCAGAACTGAAGTTCCATTCCAGGACAGCCCCCTAGAGTGTCCTTTGAGCATGAGAAACTGCTTTTGCTGCCATGTTAATGTCTGTTTTCCTGCCAGGAATATATGTCTGCCAAAGTGTTTGAATTCTGTAATGACTTGTCTTGTTAAGCACATTAGAAGGACATAATAATCATAACTCCTAATTCTAACAGAGCTTTTCCTTTTCAATAGTTTAGGAAAGCTTAGAATTAATCAGATTAATTTGGTAGATGTAGATAAGCTAACAGAAGAATAGATTTGTTTCGCATTTGCTTCCACAAAATGACCGACCTTCCTTTTTGCTTAAAAATTGATTTCATAATATGAATAAGCTACATAAACTTTGAAAAGGTAGTTAAGGATGATCCACTCAGTTCTCTGCCAAAGGAATGTGTATAGTACACGGGTGACATGACTTGGTGTCTTGCAATAACAACAGGTTTATACACTTAGCATGTAAAATAACCAGACAATAAATGCAACCTTTTTTTTTTCTTTTTTTTTTTTTTTTGAGATTCATTGGTGAGCTACATTACAAAGCTTTGCTTTTTTTCCTGCCTCTACTATGCATGTGACTGCAGATCTCTGTTTCCCATACCAGTGCTTTTGCTTATTTTAAGAAGCTAAAACTCTTCAGCGTTACTGGATGTACTATATTGTTTTGGTCAGGATATACTATTTTGTTGAAGCTGAAACATTCTGTGGAAACAAAACTTTGCCTGGAAAATGTCTTCGCATCAGGAATACTGAGATAGTGCTGAAAATATGTTTACTCGAGAACAGCGAATAGCTTGCCGCTGAGGATGAGTGTTGCTTTCAGTTTTGTACTTATGCTGTACAGAGGCCTCTATACAGCTACCATATAAAGGGGTATGTAGCTATACCTACCTCAAGAGCTATCCCAACCTGTTATGTAAATTATTCTAAGAAAAGTCTGAAAAAGTGAGAAAACTAATGTGAACAGAAAGCTCTGCAGGCACGACCCAAGGGCTGCTTTCAGCTGTAGTATCTGCATAGTCAGATGCTTGCTCTGAGCCAGCTTCAGCTTGAAGCTTTCACATCTGTTAGTGTGCAGCTATGCCTGCAATAAAATGCCCTGCTCCTTTGGTGGGCATCTAGACTCAGGCAGAGCTATGTGTTAATGGGGCTGCCGTGTGCTGAGCTGGAGCAGACTCACAGCCAGCTGCCTTGGGGGACAACTGGGGCCCACACGTGACTGCTTTCTCTGAGCAGAGAGAAGGCATATCTTTATAGTAAACAAGGAGAGTGTGTGACTGGAAATCAATAGGTTGAGCTTAGCAGATGAGAAATGAGGTCTAATTGGTGATTAAACAACACAGTTGTTGAAACAATTAGATATCGGTACATTTACCACTCTCCTTTCCAGAGAAAGACTAGGATAAAGAGCTTGAATTTCATAGCTCCTGCCACATCCTGGGATCCCTCATGATACTAGGCTTTGGTTAACCTGGACTTGGGAGAGAGAGACTTGTCCGATAGTTGGAGTAAGAAGGGATTCTAGAGGATGTTTTGGTTAATAGGCCTCAGTTATCTGAAATGACTGTCTCACTCTTGTAGGCTCCCTGACCTCTGCTGTGACTGCTTCTTCCCCAGGTAAGACTGCATCTTGTGAAACATTATGATGTGAACTTTTGTATAAAGATGCAGATAGACAGATATTTCTTAGCTGATGATAAAAGTGGTGTAAGCTTACCAAGTTGCTGCCTCTTTGGCAGTTCTATAGTTTGCTGCTTTTCTTAGTCTGTCTAGGGATGATTTACATGTTAGAGAATATCTTTAAGTGGTGTTGAATAGCTACACCTTGTGCTAATATATGAGAGTAGTTTTAACCTTTCTATTTCAAATACAGTTTTTTGTATTGCTTTGGAAGTGTAGGCCTTGGTTGGGGTTGTCAAATGGTTTTGAGTAAGCTTCTCAAGTAGGCCTTCCAGTCTGCACTGAGCTGCTCTGACTACATCAACAGCAGTAAATATCTAGTTAGTTTAAAGCTAGCTTTGGTGTGTCTATTGAAGCAGCAGTGGTATTGCTGTGCATGTGTGTGGGTATATGCATATATACATCACACAACTGTAACACATGGCGGTATAAGATTCACAAACAGGTATTGTACATTTTAACTTTTTGATTTCATGGGTGCCTCTTATTTTGTCCTGTTCTTTTTTTGTTCTTAAAATGAACCTAATTCATCCCACAGAATGCCTTGTTATCCTAAAAAGGACTTCTGTTAACATTGTAAGAATCCTGTGCAATGTACTTGGTGATAGAAAAGGTTCCCCCATTAAACAAATAACTCCCATCTAGAAATACTTCCCTCTAGATTTCAACTTCTTTTTTTTCACTTATTTTTCTGTTTTACATAAAACGGTAAAAAATGATAATGTTTATTGTCTGCTCAGAAGCTAAAGTGTGTGAACCTTAGAAGTCTGATTTATTTTAGCTCTTGATATTGTAAAGGGATAGTAAAGTCATACTAGCCTCAATGTTTTTTCTTTTCACTTAATATATTCCACTGAATTAGTCCATTAGGCATTGACTGGGGTTCCGGAGACCAAATCTACTTAGTTTAATTCAGAGCAGGAGAGTGAACCTCCATCTCTGCTTTCCTTTGCAGGTGCTATACTCAATGAGTTAGTCTGAAGTGAGATTTTCTTTTTTTGGGGGGGCTATCTTTCTGAATGATTTCAGGTTCAAATCAGTACAACATAAAAGAAAAATGTGAAAATTAGAAATATTTTGCAAACTAGACAGACATTTTTGTTCATTCCTGGTTCCAGTGAATATGTTTGCAATCTTCCTAATTCTTTTGTTGGTGAGTACAGTCTTGCAAGCAGTCAGACTGGAGAAAGGATGCAAAAAATGTTGCAAAAGTATCCCAACACAGAAAACTTTCCTGGGGAGTTTCCTCGTCTTTGCTCTTATATTATGAATGCATTAGATTATTTTTTGTGAAGTTTGAAACACTCAGTGGCAAATTACCGTAAATCAGAGTAATTCTTCCTGTGAGTTTCACTGCTATCAAATATAGCTTTGAAACTCACAGCTAATTATAATATCTCTGTTATTGCTTAGGCTTTTCAACTAAAAGAATCTGTTCCATCAGTGGTTCCCAGTGTTTCTGGTGCAGTGCAGTGTACACGTGTTCCTACAGTACTCCAGGGCTTATAGGTCATGATCCTCTTCTGTTAGGGATGTGAATGCACACTTGTAATATAACTAAAACAGATGAGTGTTCCCATCAAATGACCACAAGGTTCTTGAACTTTAGTCATGTATTTGGAAAAGTGACCAAGCTGATCTTATAATCACAGACTCATTAATGTGGGAAGGGGCATCTGGAGATCATCCAGTCCAGCCCCAGTGCTCCAAGGGGGGTCAGTTAGAGCAGTTTGTTCAGTGCTGTGCCAAATTACCTTTCCAATATCTCCAGGGACCAAGACTTCACAACCTCTCTGGGAAATCTATTCCAGTGTTTAATATTCCTCACAGTAAAAAAGTGGGTTTTTTTCCTTTATTTTTTTTCTGATGGTTAAATGGTATTTCATGTAATTGAACTTGTGGCTGCAACCACAGAGAAGAGTCCATCTCCACCTTCTTTACTCACACCATTAGGTGTGAGCTGCCTTTTCTCCATGTTGAAGAGTCCTAACGCTCTCAGCCTTTCGTTACTCTCTCAGTACTTTCCTGAACTTCCCGTTTAAATTTAAACTCATTACCCATTGTCCTTTCATTACAGTCCCTGACGAAGAGTCCCTTCCCAGCATCCTTGTAGGCCTCCTTCAGATACTGGAAGGTTGCTATGAGGTTGCCATGCAGCCTTCTCCTCTCCAGGCTGAATAGCCCAACTTCCTCAGCCTGTCTTCATACATCATCAGTGTTTGGTCTTAGCTGGACCTTGTGCTGCAGACGACAGCCCTTTGATCGTGACAGTTCAGCCAGTTTTCAATTCACGTTACTGTCTGCAAATCTAGTCTGTATTTCATCAATATATCTATGAGAAAGCTATGGGAGAAAGTGTCAAAGGCCTTGCTAATGTCAAGATGAAAATAAGCACCCTTCTCCCCTCGTCCATTGAGCAAGTGATTTCATCATAAAATGCTATTAGGTTGGTCAGACCCGATTTCTGTTTCACAAATGCATGCAGACTCTACCCTTCCTGTCTTTCATATTTTTGAAAAATGAGTCATGATTCAGCTTCAGATGGTTTTGGTGTACCTAACGCCATCACTGCACACTTGCCACCTTTGCGTGACTTTCTGCACACTGGAATGGACCATTCTTGAGCTTGAAGGAAGTGATCCTTGAAAAATTAAAAAACTCTTCTGGACCCTTCTTTCCAGTGTTATAGTCCATGTGATTGTTCCAAGCATACCCCTGAACAAGTTTACTCTCCTGAATTCCAGGGCTGTGATCCTGCTCTTTCCCTTTTCCTTTCTCTATGGATCCTGAACTCCACATCTCATCAAGGCTGCCCTGACCTTTATACCTCTGATCAGCTTTTCCTTGCTTGTAAGTACAAAGTCCAAGAGAGCATCTCCCCCTGTTGGCTGCTTGATCACCAGTGTCAGGAAGTCATCTTCAGTGCAAAGCTGAAGCATCCTTGATTGCTTGTGCTCTGCTGTATTGTCCCTTTAGCAGACAGTGAGTAAAGTCTGCATGAGAACTCAGACCAGGGCCTATGTATGTGTGCCTTATTCCAGTTATCTGAAGGGAACCACAAAATCCAATATTTCCTTTGATCTGTGGTAGCAGACACTCACCACAACATTACTGATTTTGGTCTGCCCAATGATTCTGACCCACAAGCTGTCAGCTGGCTCATCACCTGTCTGCTGCCCTCACATCAGGAGCAACTCCCTCTCCTTACTATCCTGGCCTTCCAAATAGTAGATACACTGAATCCACTATCACCTTCCTAATAGGTCTGTATCCAGCCATTGCACCCCTTGCATTGAGTAAACTACCCTACCATGTCTGTGTGATCCAAATGAGGTTTTAGCCCTGTAACAGCATACAGATGTCTATCCCTGCCTGTTTCCCATGCTGTGAACATTTTTGTACAGGCACTTCAGGGAGGCACCAGTTTACTGATTTCTGAGAAAAATATGAAATCTTTTGTCCTTTTGACACTTTATTTCTGTGCACAGGCTTGGGGTGACCCTGTTAGCCAGTTCTATTGTCTGAGGTGTCTCTTGTGCACATGATGCTGCACACTTCACTTGCCAATCCCATCAATCACTTACTTGCTGCATTGGGTGTTGCTATGTCTCCTGGTCCCCTTGTTCTTACTTTAAAGCTCTTCTTACCAGGCTGGCCAGCATGTTGGCAATGATATTTTTGCTTCATTTAGTTAGGTGAATCCTGCCTCTTCCAAGCAGTCCTCAGTCATCAAAGGGGATGGTAAGGCTAGTTGATCCACTCACTGGTGGGGATCTTGCCCTGTGTCATGTCACTGTGGCTGTGTAGGAGCACAAAAGATTTTTTTGGCCCCTTTATGCACAAGCTGCTGCACTCTAGGCTTCTCTCTAGTACCTACTGAAAGGGTGTTCCCTTAATATCCTGGTTAGGGCTAGAATACCCTTTTATCAAGAATAGCTGTCAGATCTTGTTAGAAGCTGCTAGAGCTTACTAGAAGCTTCAGCCTCCTGTAGCATATCCTTTCCTGGTATGCTCTTCAGAGAGTTCCAAAAAGTCCTTCGTCCTCTAGCAATCTCAGGAGTTCAGGAAGATCTAGAAGCAGAGCCCATAAACTGCTGTGTACAGTGCTGCATCTGAATTTAACACTGAGTAGGTCAGCTAAAAGCAGGTTGCAATTGTCTGAGGCATAAATTTCCCCTCCTGTCTGTGCCTAAAGTGACCCTGACTGGAAAAAAATAATGTGGAGAGGTAAATAGATTGTACTTGTGCACTACCTCTGAACTATAGCTGTAGGTTGACTGCCTCTTTTTATATTTACTATATACAAAAGGATAAGACGCAGAATGAAAGACTTCCTTTGAATTTTGTCCTCAGTTGACTAGTTTGGTTTTCTTTTTTATTTCTTTTTTTTTTTTTTTTTTTTTAAATGTTTTCTGCATGTTTTAATTTGCTCAGAAACAGCCTTCTCTGGATTTAAGGAAATCAGCAAAGTACCTAATATTGTAGATGGCAGCAGATTCTGCCTACTGGTGACACTTTGTACTGTTTTGTCATCATAAGTACAATGAAGGAGCACTCTTGTTGTTAGAACTTTTCTTTCCATCTGCTCATTTTGACTTTAAACATAAGCCTGCTTAACACAAAAGGAAGGCATCTTATCTAGCAAGGAGAGGTTCAGGAGGGTTACTGTAAACAAACTGATGGGATGAATGTAAACAGGAGTAATGTGTTCTACTACAGATGGCTACTCCTCCCTCTTGCCTTGTAATTCCCATGTTCATAATGAAATATTTTCATTCCTTAGATTCGTATAATGAAATGTGAGTTAGCAAGAAATGGATTTTTTGAAAATGAGGTTGAATTCTTCATCTGCTGCCAGTGATAATAAATGACTGAAAAATTAAAACTGTGACTTCGTAGCTGACCTTGCTTTGGGAATGAGGTTGGATTACGTTACCTTGTTCCAACTTGAATGTTCCTGAGATTTTATGAATTATCTCCTATACCAGACACTACAGCAATATTTTCAATGCAGCAGCTTGGTATTTGACTGAATCAGTATAGATCTTAGCACTGCTATCAAAAAGCATATCTTACCTAGTTTCAAACACTTCTGTTATATTTCTTTGGTAAATTGTTACTGGATGAATGAAAGCATTTGTGGGGTACTCTTTCTATCTAGGAGCTACCCCTCAACTGCTTTCAAGATGGTGAGGGCACTTGCTCAGTGGGGAGAGACTGAGGAAACTGGGCTTGTTCAACGTGAAGAAGGGACAGCTTGTGGGACACCTAACAGCAGCTCCCAGTGCTTATGAAGAGGATGACAAGAAGATTGAGACAGGCTTCATGAGTCTGACCTTGGACCTGACCCTGCTGTGAGTAGGAGGTTGGACTACAGACCTCCTGAGGTCCATTCTAGGTTGAATTATCTGTGATCCTCAGGTAACAGGCTCTACAAGTGTTCAGAAAAAGATCATAACTCCTGTTATGAAATCCAAGGTTATCACCTCCCTTGGTAAGACAATATACATACATATATATGTATATACATGACTCATGACTTGGGATTCTTTATTTATTTTTTTTTTTTAAACCTGTCAGTGATATGAATTTTATTAGGCTTTAAGCTTGAATCCTTTGGTATTATGTTTCTTGCCCTCCTGCTTGTGCAAGGAATCTTGACTGTTGTAATCTATGCAATGATATCATCTAAAATTTGCAGAGAGAATCCGGTGGAAGGGAGACTTGCATTGAGAAATTCAAGTGAGATGATGATTGTTACTACTTTTGGCCCCAAGCAGATGAGACCTTTCATCTTTCGATGGTGTCGTCTCTCAGTTTAATTCCTAACTGGGTATTCTGGTGCCTCCCTCTGTCTACTTATTTCATGTGTCAGGCTGTGGTGAGGGGTAGAGGACGGCAACTCTAACCCTCAAATTGGTGTGTTGTTTATGCAAGGAATGATTAGCAGCATGGTTTCTCATTTCCCATCTTCCTGCACCTCTGGATTTCTTGCTTGCTTTTTGAACATGATTCAGACTTAAAGGATTTCTCTGTAGCTTTGATAGCTAGAGCTGCACTTTTTTATCCCCTTCCCCTTGAAAGTGAAATTCCATAGAATTAGAAGAAAGCTGTAAAAATGTGCAGGATCCACGCATGATATATATGATCAGGGATTATCTTTAATTTGAACTGTATCTCTGCTTTCCAACCCCCACTAGTCAAAGCCTATTTCCCTTGTATCTCAGCAAAACACTGAAGTTTCATGCTGCTGTTGCTGATGTTGCTATGCACAGTCAATACTCAGTCTGTTGAAAAGCTGATGGAATTACTTTGAATTGATATCATTGAGCAGGTGACCTTCAGTTTACCTACTTGATATTCGATCTATTTCTAGGGTAAGTGGTTAAGAGAAACCAGAACTGCTGCTTCTCAGAGGACAAAGGTTAGCGCAGGTACCAGTTCTACTCCCTGTTCTCTGTTATGAGCCATACATTTGTTTTGTTTAAAGGTTACCTAGCATCTACCACTGTGCAGAGTCTGGGAGAGGCAGTTGCTTTTGTGGCCAGGTGAAGTAGCTTGTGCTCCAGACTGTATTTCCTTGCTCCATCCAAGCCCATATGGTGAAATGACTGGCAGAGCTGCAGTCCTGTCTGTTCATGTTACTGAAATGTCATCTCTGCCTTGCAGCTTTCATTTCTGGGTAAAGCCTGGGTTATTGATTTTGCAGTGTTGGAATTGCCTGCATATGTTTGGAGACATAACTAGGACTTTATTATTACTGTGGTGCCTTCTTATTTCTGCTAATGATCTCTGTAGTGATGAAAAGAAGAAAGTTTTCTCTCTTCTGAGAGTCTTCAAAGATGGGACATCAGACTGCATATTAGCAACTGTACCTCCTTTAGTTTAAAGGATTGCAGTAAGCAGGTTTTGCAAACTACAAGTAAAGAAAAAAGGATTTTTACCTGCAGAAATGCATATTGGAGTGCACGGTGCTCCTTACAGGTAAGTTGTGGGGCATGTGTACATTGTGTCTTTAAGAGGAGCCTCCCTGTTGCCCTGAATTTCTCAAAGCCAAGCTGGTTACATTGTTCTTTCAGTCTTCAGCGGCTTTGATTTCCAGTTACTAAAAACTGATACATGATAAAGGAATCGCGTTTATTCTTAAATCTGAAGTGAAGTGTTTCAAGCTAAAGATTTGTATTTATTCTTTCACATTTATAATTAAAGAGGCTTCTTTCTAGCTCTAGGAACTTGGAAAAATTAAAACGTACTTGATAAAAGGAAGAAAGGTTTTAAACGGGTGAAATGCCTCAACATATCAACATTCTCTCACTGTCATTCCAGAAAGTTGCTGCCTATTGTTCTCACTCTGAAGAGCATTGCAGGTATTTCCTATAACTTTTATTTAAGCCTGGGTTCATTTTGAAGTAGTACCAAGAAGTTGATTGAATAGAGGCAAAGCAAGGATTTAACTAAGCAAGGATTTAAGCCTAGTGCAGTAGATGTCAAACTTTATGCAATCTTACTTCCTTTTGCCCCTCAAATATGTGGATAAATATATGTATACCTCACCTCCCTTTCCACTGGCTTGTCCAGAATTCCTTGTATCTCAGGCTCCAACTTCATTATCCTGGATTGCAGCAGTTCATGTTTCTTTCCTCTTTCCCACATCCTCAGTAATGTTTCAACACAGGCCCTGCTGAAGCCAGCTCTCTCCCTTGTCCTTGATTCTTATTGCTTCAAAATAGCAGTCAACTTTTGACATGAAGGAGAAAATTTCAGGAAGAAGAGAGGTAGATACATCAGAGAAGGATAGGAGAGAAGATGCAAAGGTTGAATTACATTTTCCTAGGAAGTTTCTCGGCATAATCAGCCTGAGGAGCTACTCCCTGAAGGTATAACTACAAAGTAAAATGTAGGTGTGACTGTAGCATGCTAGGAATGAAATGAATATACTTATATGTCTCTGGCTACATGTACAACACAGGGGCTAATAATTAAAAATCAAACTCTCTGGGGTTTAGAGTACTTGGTTGCCAATCTGTCACTGCATCTTCATTGCTGTATTATAGTGCTTATTGAAGCTAGCACAGAGATATGTGTGTGCATTTCATTCTCTGATGTAAACTGCAAAGTTGGAAATCTTGGCTGAACTTCTTGCTGCCAGGATATGATATTCCAGTAGTTCAGTTCTCCACTCTTTCTGTCTTGTAAATGTGAATTTACCTTTACTGAGACTATAATCCTAGAGAATCTGATAGGAGGAAATCTTTGTCTGCCTGACTCTACCATAATTTTTTTGGAAATGCTCAACTTTAATCTGCTACTATACTGCACACTTTGGAAAATCCTCCTCTAGGAACAGTTTGCCTTACACAGGTGAATTCACGATAGTGCACAAAAGTGCATTCCTAATTACATGACATATATTTGGAAACCTTGTTATCTTACAAATTACAGTTCAATCATAAACAGTTTTGGAGACATGGTGGTGGTATGCCCTACTTCTCTTATGTGTGAGCCATCAACTACAAGAGTGGATGGCAAGTAATTTTCTTTTGATAGGAAAAGTTTGCAACCATTTTGGAACCTCCTCTTTAGTATGTTGAGAATTTCTGAGCAACATTGGAATTGGTTGTTCTACCTCAAGGTATTTTAGAGCCTTTTTGGATATTGAAGGCCTGTTGGCATAATAACTCATGCAATTAAAAGTAAGCATTACAATTACAGCCAGTTAGACAGAAATCAGCTAAAAGTTCAAAACCAGTACTTAGCTTACCAAATTAAACTGTAGAGTATTGCAACTGTGAAGATATGTTAGATTGCCTTATTTTTGAAGAAGTTACAATTTCTACAAAATACTTCTCTCATAGCTTACAATTCTTATTTTTACTCTTCCCCCAAGAGACTGGTTTGAAGTTTATTGCACTGTGTTTTCTAGTGCACTCATAATTTCACATCTACTTAATTTCTTCCTCCTATCCATTTTTTTGTTTTAGTATTTCCCACAAAGATTTATTCATGTTGGAAAACACTCTATTTTGACTTTTTTTTGTACTGCTGCTTCAAATGGCTCTTCATATCCTTTCACCTCTTCATTAACTGTGTTTTATTTTCACCCATTTAAAATTATTTCTATGAGAAGTTTGGAGGATTAAGTTTCATTAATAACAAAAAAAAATCAAGTCTCAAGTTCAGATTGTAACTGTGTGTGTATGCATAACAAGTTTGAGAATATGCTCAGATTTCCTGCCCCTTGTTATCTTTTAAGGGAGAAAACCTGAGCTTGCATTTCTATCAAGTGTCTCGATCTAGAATGTTTATTTGGGATCACATCTACTGCAAATATTAACATTTTAAAATTATGTGCAATTACTCAATTCAGTGCTTTGAATTTTATTGATGGCTATAGTACTTACACAGAAAGGGACCCCTTTAAAAGTCTTTTTCAGTCGAAATTGAAATATCTTGTAAATGTAGCTGGAAATATTTTCCATTGCACTATCAGATCATGGTACCCCTATCTGAACACCAGCGCATGAACAGCAGCAACATCACTGAAATAATCTCATGCAAAACCATCTGAATAAATGCTAGAACAAATGTATGCTGCCTGTGTTATAAATTCGTACTGGTTTAAAATGCTACATGTCTTTGTAACTCAGAGATGGAAGAAAATAGCCCAGATAACTTATTAGGCATTTTTTTAAAAATGCCTAAGGAATTATGGGCTATGCTTTGGTCTCAGTAGTAAGGGTGGTTATGGTGAAGCACATCAAAGTCTTCCAAGGCATATTTTTGTTTTATTATAATGGAAAGACATTCCATTTATGAAACATCATTGTTAGTGCATATTTTAAATTTTTTTAGGTCTCTGTTGTGCAACTGGTTTCCTTAGGTCATAACTGAGTTTTATTTGCAAGCTCCAGTACTTACTGTTAATTTCGTAATTGTGCTTAAGCAAATAAAATGATTACTTAATATCTAATTTTACAGCTAAATAAGAAATAGTTTTGCATTCACTTTCCTATTAGGAACTATAATGTAGCTGTAGCATACTCTGTACTCTTCTCTGATTTATTAAACATGGATGGTGCCTTTCTGACAATCCTCTTTGGACTCATGCTGTGATTGTAAGTGCTAGTAGGTTGCAGGACACTTTTGTGGCTATACTCTGCAAACCAGGACTGCTTTTTACAAATGTATTAAACATTAATATGGACAAATGTGAAGTTTTAGAGTGCAGAAGCTTTATGTGCTTGGACATGTATTTATTTTTTATTAATATTTTTTTTACCATAACACACATTTTTCTTTAGAATTTGAACTCTGAAAATGTTTCCTTGGACTTACTAAATGTTGTTTCATTTAAGACCTAGGGAACAAACAAAAATCACTCAAATTTACATTTCAGAGAAATCTCATAAGTAATGCATGAACTGTGTTTCAGAACTGACTTGTAGAGGGCTTTAAGTACCCTGTAGCTCTCATCACCTTTCATAAAGAAACTGCAAAGAAGATAAATTTTTCTTTTCCAAACCACAGAAAATCTGAAAGAATGGTGAGGGAGGCAATCACTGATCAAAAAAAAAAAAAAAAAGAAAAAAATTCCCAAATGCTGATTTTTAAGTTAGTTAGTTTAGTTAGTTGATGTAGTTAGTTGATTCAGTTAGTTAATTTAGTTAGTTGTTGCTAACTATGGCACATCACAGAAGATCCTTGTATTCTTGATACATGATGTGTCTTGATGCATGATGTGCGGAAGTCACCGTGAACACTTTTCCGTAAGAGTTCAATATGAATGAATAGATTCACTACCAAGAAACCAGCTAATGGAAACAACCACACCAGCTGAGAGCCCTTATGAAAGCTTCTTTCTAAAGCTCCTCAGGTATTTTTCTTTGCTCTGTGAGGATTTGGGATTCTGACTCCAGTTTTAAAATGGTTGTCTCATCTGATATGAAAATGGTGTTTCCTGTAAGCCTACAATAATCCATTGTCACTGTCTGTCTATTGCTATCTGAAAGCATAACCTGCTTTTATAATAAATAAACCCTTTCTATTGTCTACTACTGTGCATCCTTTTGCATGTTAACATAATAGTATGCATTACGGCTGACCTTTATTATGCAGTATAATCCTGCTGAACACGATCTTAAGTAACTTTTCATTCAAGTATAACTCCTCTCTTGTATAACATGTAATAGGTTGCCAGTATAAGTTCTTGTGTGGGCAAATCTACTGCAAGGTTATAAAAACCTAGAAGTGCCAGTCCATAATCAATGAACTATGTGTGTATATAAATGCAATATGAAGACATGAGAAATTAAAGATTTCAATGACAACTCTAAGCAGCTACTATTGACATTAGAAATTCAAGGATTAAAATGATATCTCCATTGAAATGCTAACAAGTATGATGATTTAGACAGTGTGCCCTGTTTCTAATTATTATGCATAGCTTGCATATAACATAAGTAGTTGTAACCTTTGTGTGAAGAGCAAAGTCAGGAAGTGTTAACCCATGGGGAAGCTATCACTTCTCTCCAACTTCCATACAGAAGCTCTGGCTCAAATGATTGCTCTTATTCTCCAGTCCTGAGGGAAAAAACATCCTCTTTGCAGTTAAATATCCCTTTTTATGCTGTGTGTGCATTAGTCAAATTGATTTCCATGAGAGTTCTCCAGGCTGAGTTGTATAACACTATCATTCAGTGCATCTGCAAAGGGAGCTGTAAGAGAGAAAAAAGAGAAATGTTAGGAAAAAAAAAAAAGGCTCTCTGAAAACCTGGAAGCAGCAACTTAATCAAAGCTGGCAAGACTTGAGACTGGAGAGCGAATATTCAGCTTGTCTGTAAAGTAAGTGTCTGTGGGAAGGCCAGATTTTGATTTTATACTTCACTTGGAGATCTGCTCTTCCTTTTCCCCTACAGATGGGCTAGTCACCTGGCTGAGGATGCTGCTGCGGGCTGGGCTCAGGGCCACTTGGTGGGCAGGAAAGGACTGCTAGAGAAGGGTGTGGTATCTGCATTGCCAAAGGTTTCTGAAGCCCTCTTTTGGCAAAGATCTGTCTAGAATGCTTATGCACAGGTCCTGCCTTCTCAAGATCTATTCTGGTTACCTTTTGAATGACTGTTGCAATCATTCCTTGACACTTTTGTAAAATGTAATATATGCAATATTATCGTCTGAAGAAAAACAAATACTGTCATATTATTTGAGGGCTAGAAACTATTAAGGAGAGAAATAACATATGACTGATTGTTGACACAGAAGTCCCGGACACAGCGCAAACGACTAATATGATCAAGCTGTGCCAAGTTTATTAAGCAGATAGCTCAGTATATATAGGCATTCTACTTGTCTATCATTAACACACACAACTCTAATTGGATACATGCATTGTTCATGTGACTAAATACAGAATAGGATTCGCTCAGACCCTCTGTCCACGTGCATAGTGCTCTCCACCTACGTTCTACTTGGTGTCCTGCTTAATATATGATTGGTTAATATCTCTCAGCTAAGTGTTAGTAACAGCTTAATGATTGGTTAACTATTACAGCATATGTTTCAAGGTTACAGTTATCAGTTCCCTCCTGCACATCTCACTCAGCAATCCTCCATGCCAACTTTCTCAAACTTCTGCATGTACGTGAACTCTAGTAGCCTTCAAGCAAGGCCTCAGTGCTTATGGGTTGCTACCTTACAATCGTCAAGTAGTTGTCTGGATTGCTCACATGCCCATTCACAGCCAAATAGCTCTCCACAACTGATCACATAGTGAAAGCAAATTCTTTCAGAGAGTAGACATAATTATTTGATAGTCTGATCATGATCCTCAAAGCTGTTGTGCTTTACTTGCCCATAGTTTCATGTTTACTTCACTAAATCATAGAATCATAGAATCATAGAATAGTTAGGGTTGGAAAAGACCTGAAGATCATGTAGTTCCAACCCACCTGCCATGGGCAGCGACACCTCCCACTAAACCATGCCATCCAAGGCTCTGTCCAGCCCCGCCTTGAACGCCGCCAGGGATGAAGCATTCACAACTTCCCTGGGTAACCCATTCCAGGGCCTCATGAATATCTGTTTTTATTTGAAAGGATTTAGTCAGCTTCAAGGAAGTGACTACTTCTTGTCCTGGTTTTCATATTTCTGCTCAAGAACTTGTGATTCTTTTTTCATGTGCATCAACAATACATATTGTTGGGAACGCCAGTTTTTTGCAGTTGAATAATTTCTTCTTCTCACTTGGATCCATCTTAACGACTCCTGCTTTAAGTATTGCACTGCTTTGGATTTTCAATCATTCTTCTCCAACAGAAGCAAAATGTTTAAGAACTACACACTTACGTTTGAAAATTTTTATGTTCTTTACTGGTCTCTTGCCTTTTGTGTATTTCGTATATTTTACGCATACACTCTTCAGTGCATGATCTGTCTGCAGTTGTAGAATGCAGAGGTCTTGTCAGTGATAAACAGCTAACAATGTGTCCTCACACTTAAAGCCTATAATATTTACCAAACAATTTTGATTTGAGCCATTTCTAGTGTTTATCTTTCAAATTCTTCTCCAAACTTCATTGTACACCTAATGATGATATAAACATTTTTAGATGATGGGAAAATACTAAGACACCTCTTAACTTTTTAGGCAAAAAAAATGAAGCTTTACAGCGGTAATTTGGTCTTCCGAAAATAAAATATAAGGTAGTTCTGAAATCTTAGTTTCAAATTTTTGTGGGTTACCCCCTTAACTCCTCTCATTTCCCATTTTCAGGCTATTCTACAGAACTTCATGGTTATTCTTCTGAGAAAAAATATATATTGAGTTTGGGCTCAGATCACTCTTAGAGTTTTAAGGAATAAAGGATAGTTTACACTTCCTTAGAACAGCTTATGGCAATAATCGAGGCCTTAGCAATAAACCTCATTTATATTTGATAAGGTAAAACATAAACAGCAGCAACAACATAGAAAAATCAATGGAAATAAAATTCAATATCAAAGCTTCACAATAGAGGTGTAGACATAAAGAACTGTGTCTTAATCATATTGGTTATGAGCCAAGCAAACAAAAGGCCTCTTGAGGACTAACCTCAAAGTGTATAAGAGGAGGAGAAGGCTTTGATCTCCACCCTGCTGGTTGGGGTTTGAGCTTTATGCGATGGCTACGAGGGTGAGCTGAATCTGTAGTATGGAAATGCTGAGCTCTGAGGAGAGGGAAGTATGTTTGAGAAGAAACTCTTATGGCTCAGATTACGTTACAGTGTATCCTGTATTTTAAAAACATATCAGTAACTCATGGACTGAATCTGTAGCTGTACCAACAAAATCAATGCTGTGTTCTCAAGGAGAATAGAATGAAAATTAGGTCTTTACAAGGCAGAAAAATAAACACACATTAAAGAAATTCAGGATCTTGGCATTTTTTCATCAAGTTTTATTCCTAGCAGTTATTTTCATTCTTCATAAACAGTTTTTGAATTTATATTTCAATTGTTCATAATTTTTTTCCACTTGATGCCTTCAGATCAAGCTGAAGGTTATAAAATTTTTTTTCCCCTTATCATTTCATTAGTGGAGCTGTTTAAATTAGATTGAACACTTGAAAAATATGTTTTACATATATGCATACACACACACATTCTCAATCTCAAAACATGAAGATGGCTGTCTCCTTATAAAAAAATTGCTTCTTGGGTGGACTTGGTACGTTAAATTTCAGCTTGTAATAAATTTTTACAGTCAAGTTATAAACCTCTGGGAAATGGTGGGGTGGCTTATCACAGAAATGCTAATACAACCCAAACTCCAGCAGTAATGTTGTAATATATACATCATTAAGTTTCTATTCTCACAGAACACTTGGTGTACAGAATATTTACATTTATAGTACTATAGTGTATCTTACAATATCCCTCCAGGTAACAGCAAAATGGTAGTTTCATGACGAAAATTATGTGACATTATTTTAATATACCCATACTGATTTAAGCTCAAAGAAGCTCAGGAGCAGGATTGTCATAATACTTCTCTATATTAGCCTAGAAAGCATTCAGCCTCTTTTAACTGTTAGTTTAGTAGTTGCTCAGAGAATGGCAAGAATTCAGCAGACTTTTTATCCCTCTGGCTTCTACAGTAATTATATTATACTGGAAAGGGGGTTTTGTTAAAATAAATCTAATATCCAGACTTCCTTTGTATGAGGTTTAAATAGAAAATAGTGGGTTTTTTCAATGTGCATTTGCTGCATGTTTGTGTATGATTGATTTACCTATGTAGGTATGCCTGAACAGAGTAGAAGTAAATTTTATATGAGTTACCAAATGTTTTTTGGATATCTGAATGTAGACATTAATTTTGGGTCTGATTTTCAAGGGTTTGTACCGGGGCTTAACCTATGTGACTACACAAGAGGATGCGTGTGGATGTGCTGTTTACATGATGCAGGCTGACTAAACAGACAAACTGGAGTTATTCATAATGACTATCCATGTTGCTAAGTAAACATGATATAGCTGTACCTTAGGTACAAATGTTCTGAAATAAAGTACTTCTACCAAAGCATAATGGCCTAAGTAATGGTCCAATGTCAACTAAAAGGTAGAATCTTTTGTCCTCAGAAGGCATGTAGAAAGGCAACTGCAGGTTGCCTCTAATGGCGAAGAAAGGGCCATGGTGAATCTTTTCCTCTGAAAATGCATTTGGACTAAGATTTTTTTTTCTGAGAAGATATCTGAAAAGCCATTCTTTAGCATTCCACTGCAATGCTAATTTACTGGAGTTATGCCTGTATCCCTGCAGAGCTTTGTTTGATCCAAAACACACAGCAGCTACCAAGTACTCTTCTGTAGAGTGCATGCAGCTATAAGAGAATGACATTTGAGTTAATTAATCTGTGAAAATACTGTTGGAGAGAACGAGAGTAATGTTGAGGACTTGACAGATTCTACTTGCTTTCTGAAAATACTTTCATTACAAAAGATTCCAGCAACAGGCGTCAGTACCAGCAAATCACCTTGCTAATCTATTCTGTTTTGTTCCTCTGCATTTGAAGAGCAATAGGATATTTTCTGTTTGAATGACTCATTTTAAATTAAAGACAACAAAATAAGAACAAAAATAAAACTCCATCAGAGATAAAAAGTGCATTTGCTTTTCTTCACAGCCTTCGATGAAATGAAATTAAAATGGCTGCTGGTCTCTGTAGACTACTCCAGCTTTTTAGAATCTTAGCTCACAGCAACAGTCGCAGAGCACATAAGTATCTCCTTGCAGTTATGTTTACAGTTGCGTATATATGTTTTCTGCTTTAATGAGATTTTCTGCAAGTATTGTCATCCAGGACTTCATCCTATCGAGGTATTGAACCCTGAGAATGTTTCCTTTTCCTTATTATTATTCTATTGAGGGGATTGTCAGAGAGTAGACAAGTAGAGTCCTACAGAGAGGTTGTAGGACTACCTATGTGAGGAGCATGAGTAGCGTTTCATTTTAAAGGATGTTAGGCTGTTACTGCTACAGAATGCAGAGCTACACCTAAGTGTGTGGGAACTGCGTTTGGTGAGACTGAGTAGGTTATAGTTAACAGAAAAATCTCAGGCCTCAGATCTTGCTCTTAGATATGGAGATTGTCAGCCAGCTGTCAAAAATGACTGAAGTATCAAAACAAAAATAGCTGAACTGAGAAATTGTTCTAATATTATTTCTCAGTCACTTATTGTGATTAAACTTTGTCATTAAGAAATATAGACTAAAAAGGTGCATCTTCCCACCGATACACAAATTTAAACTGCATTTAATTTATTGTGACTAGTACCTTACACCATCAATTTCAATTAGAAATACTCAATTAGAAATACTAATCTGGTAAACGCTTGTCACTTTTACAATTTTCAAAAAAGTTTGATTTCTGTAATATCAAGGGCAGAAGAGTGTCAGAGCCATAACAGGGGAAAAAAGTGTTAAAATTCTGTTGAACTTCAAGAAATTATCTATGGTAGAGAAACTTGCTGAACAAATTGATAAAGTGGATGTGAAGGTACCTGTAAACACAGTCCATGTCATGTATTTTAACTTATTCTTATGCTGCTGAATGTGTACACTTGCAGTGTGTCCTGGGCACACGCAGAGGCTGCCTTTCAATCTTACGTTGGAAGAAAGGAAGAACTGGTCTTGGGCAGGGAAGAAGCATGACATGCTCCAGTAGGCTCCCCTGTTCAGTAAATGAAGTGGATTTTTTGAAAGCACCTGCCCCTTACCTGTGATAAAATCAATCATTAGGAAGAGCTGAGCAAAAGCAGTCCACATTCAGAAAATATTAGGCATTAGATGGTTAAGAGGTAGTGAAAGAATCCAGATTCTGAGTGCTGACCTTATGATCCCCACAAATGGGGCCTGCAAGAATGCTGGTTGTCACGGTTTGGGAAGTAGGCTTGTTGGCAGTAAGCGGTAATTCTGATTTGCAGTATTACATATTCAGGATCAATGAGCCTTGACTGGATCTTTTTCTCTTTCCATGTAATTAAAGATTCTGCACTTATCATGCAGTTGATTTTGTACTCTGTATCTTTGCACTCACATCGAAGAGATATGTTTTTCTGCAGTGGAGTAAAAGGATGCACTGGATCCGTGGTGAGCCATCAGGTTGTTAGGGCATTGCGAGTGGAAATAGTTAAGTATTTTAAAAGCTGTAAGTGCCAGGAATCATCCCTGGTGCTTTCTTACAGGGATAATCAGAATGCCCTTTTTAGGGGTGCCTCTGAATTAACTGGGCCCCTTGGAAGCTGCTACCTTGTGAGTTGCATCAGTTCACATCTAAAAAGTTGTTTCTTCCCCTTCCCTTCCCCCTAACCCCCCATAACTGACAGAAATCCAATCAAACAGAAACTTTGTATCTGAAACATAATTTCCTTCCTCTCCTTTCTTGATATTCACTGGCTTTTCTGTCTTTTCAGGTAGTGCCCACAGCAATATAGCCTATGTTTTTTCTTGCTTGTCTTGCTATCCACTAGCCTTCACAAAAAAACACTGTGAAATAATAGGTTTGAGAAAAGATTTTAAATTGCTAACCTGGAATATCTTTTCAGACCTCTCTGATCATTTCTCTTGCTAGAGAAATTCCTTAAGTGGGGGTGCGGAAGGTAAGAATATTTGGTCTGTTTCCAGTGCCCAGCACATGAAAGATGAGGCAACTACTTAATTCTTCACATGAAGTTTGTTAACTGCAGTGATCTTTTCAAAGTCATTAAGTTGTATTATGTTAAAGCCAATTAGCATTTAAATTTGTGGTAGCTCTTTGCTGTTTTCTCTGTGATTGTTTTTTTTTTTTTTTTTTTTTAATTTTTAATAAAAATCTATAATAGTTTGGAATAAGAGAATAGACATAAATCTGAGCTGAAAAATCTATCTTGAACATTTCAGTGTCAGAATTTTCTTTTCCCAATACCAGTTAGGGTCTGAAAGAACATAAGTAAGCATCTTGGCGGTGGTGAATTCGTGCTCAAAAGCAATGACTTGAAATCCATTTACTTACACTGTTGAGTATCAATGGATCTTTGTACTACACTGTACAGATGAGAATTCATTGCTGTCACTTCCTTTTGCAAGAAACAATGTTTTAGTAGGCTAGACTCTTCCATTTGATATTCTCCTATTATCTTGGTGGATTCCACAAACTGCTAATCCTAAAATCAAAACAAATCTCCCCATTAGGAGGGGTTAGGAGTCTGCAGGAAATAAATCTAACTTCATCTGCTGTCACTTTCTGTTTATACCTCTTATTTATTTTGTCTTTCACAACAAAGGCAAAGTTGATACTTTTTACAAGTTTGGGAAGGTATTTTCTACTCTGGAGACAATCTGAAATCTTTGGAAAGACTTTTTAAGAAGCACAGTATTTGAGTATGAAAATTAAATGTGTACCTTACTTCTTAAACAAATTCTTCTCAACTACTTATTATGTCTCTGTCAACAAAATGCTGGCATGTGAGCTCAATTCTGTTGTTCAAAGCACAGCTAGTATTATGTGCAGGCATACTAAACAGAAGAGAGAGGCAGCAGAGGTGTAAGTTTTCTCAAAAAAATTGTCAGAAAGTTATCTTAGGTTTGAAATGGGGAGAAAGACACATTTGTGACAGAACAGCTATGAGCCTAGTGAAGTGGGCACTGACCTTTGGGATTGAGAATCGTGCTTCAAATTCTAGCCCTGGAACAGTCTTGCAAGTTAAATTTTGAAACTGAGTCATCTTTTTTATTTTTCTGCCATAGACATTCTTGTGTTTCTTAAAATTTGAAAAATTGTACAAGGATGAACTACCAAATATAGGCTTCTTTTTGCATATCACCTCCCCAGTTGCAAAAATACTGCAATGGGTGAAAGGCTGCATTCTCAAAAGGTATAGTAGCTGGTTTTCCACAGTGCACAGAAGCATTTACTTTGTATATAGAAAAGACATCTGGGTCTTCCTGCCTATTATCACCCAAGCACTGCAGATAACTGTAGGTACCACCTGGGCAGAATACCATGGTTTATATCTTCCATTTTATCTGTGTATCTGTGAAGCTTCATCCCCCCACCCCCAGGAAGGTTTCATAAGGTTCTCAACACTACTATTCCTGTTCCTTCCACTTCCAACTTCATCACAAATGGCATTCAATATACCATGTTTTGAGCACTGTGAAGGCTAATATCAGAGAAGTCCACAGATTTTATACCCAGCAGCTGTGTTCTCAGTTATTGTGATGGTAGAGGCATGTACAATACATTTCTAAGTACTTCAGAGACTAAAGCTGACCTTTTCTGAGGTGACTTGCTGAAAGGTGTCTCTAGTGTCATTTTGTCAGTGTAGTTTTCTTTCTGAAACCTGTAATTGAGAAAAGGGGGGGAAAAATTGCATTTTGCAGGAACTCCTATAGAAATGCAAGTACTAAACTGAAGGCAGCAATGAGCAAGGTTGCAATTGGTACTAGAAGATGACTTGAAAATAAATTGATTTTAAAACTAACAGCTTTATAGTTCCCTTCCTCAAGATAATAAAGACTTGGTGGAGGCTACAAAAAATCTAACATAGCAATAAAAGCTTTATAAAAATATTTGAAAACATTTTTTATAGAAATATAGCTGTGTAAAATCTAGTGCCAAGTGAAACATCTAATGCTGGTTTAAACATAGCATCCAACATAGATCGCTGTCAATGCAATGCCTCTACCTCAAAAAGGTTCATATTTTGAATCTGTTCATAGTTTTAATTAGGCCTAATGCCAAATTTTATGCCCAGGTGAGTAAATAGGTATTGCCTTTGAGCTTGCAGGTATATATGCATTTTTATCTACATTAGTCCTGCATTAGAAATTATTTCCTCACTCTTTCTCTTTTGTCTTTGTTGATCAAATGTGTTGAACATGATTTTCATGCATAAAGTAATACATGTACAATGGAATTCCCTTTTATTCTGCTTATGGTTTAGTGGGGATGTAGGAAACTTAAATTCAAGTGCCTACTCTGACCTCTCAACAGCTCAGATCTCAATTTCCTACATCATAGGCAATGAATCTCCCAAATCTCCTAGTTTTTTTTGGGATGGAAGAGTATTTGTGTCTCCAGGGGTATGATGAGAAATATTATTCCAGATTTGAAAAATATTTCTTTTTTCTTTATGTCACTTCATCATTTTCTTTTGCACAATATATTTTTACAAGCATTTTATGTCCTCCCTGCCCAATGGAGGGACAGTCTAAAATTAGACTCCTAAATTGCTAGGTAGATTAGGATTCTCAAAACCTTAAAGTAACTCAATTCTTATTAAATTAACTCAGACTTCTACATTTTTAATACAGGTGAGAACACTTTCAAACACTGGGCAATAAGCCAATAAATATCACTACTGTTTATGGAAACTTATGCGGTGGAAGAAAGACTATTAAGAGCGTTATAAAGTTATGAAAAGTAGGAAAAATATACTCAGGGAAGGTTAAAGCAAAATTCTCTCTCTTACAGACCATTATGTTCAATATGGTCTGTATGGACTGCATATCATGTAAAAAATAGGTATTATGTATGAAAATGAAATGAATTTTCATGGAAAAATGAATATTCCATTTTACCTTGTGCCACCAACACTGTTGTATGATAACACCCAAAAGCTCTTCAGTGGAATACACTAAAAAACTACATTAATTCAGTAGTCAGGCATCCAACAGCTATAGACCAGAGAAGGCTTTTTTTTTTTTGTTTTTTTTTTTTTTTTTTTTTTTTTTTTGTTTTTTGTTTTTCTTTTTTTTTTTTTTTTAATTGTAGCATATTTTAATACTTTAAGGCTAATGATAGAGTTATGGAAACGTCACTGTTAATTCAGAAAATAATATGTGTTCCTCTGAATCCCACCATTTCATGCTAAGGTTGGTTACTTATCAGGCAGAAGCAAGCTATTAAGTTGCTGTACGTTAGTGTTACTGTTTTGGTTTTCTTTATTCAAGGTGTCTTTCATGTCTCTGGTAACAAATGAATGTTTTTCATCTTTTGTCGAGGGAATGAATGTTTTCTGTGCTTTGCTGATATTGCAGAAATGTAAGTAGGAATTAGCCGTTTAGTGGGATTTTCTCGTCATAAATTTGGCACCATGGAAGGCGAAACAGTGAATCTCTATGCATTAGGAGTCGTGTACTTTGAAATCAACTCTCTGTTTTTTTTTGGTCTGAATTTTTTCAGAAAGTCATCTCTTGCACCTGGTATATGTTTTTATATTGGAATAGCCACTTAAGCAGAAGACTAGTAACTATTACAAGAAAATTATGTAAGTATAATTCAATGTTACAGAAACCCTCCAACTATGATGATGTGTTTTATGCATTCTTCAGCCCTTAAATTTTAGAAGAGATGAACTTGCACCTCCAATTTTTCTTAAAAGCCTAATATTGTATAACTGAAGACATTCTGTATACTTTCTATTGTATTCAGGTCATCTTTTCAGAATGCCATGAGGGTCATGTTTACAGTTCAGTAGACACACACTTTCTGGAGGTAACTGGGTATTTCTGAGCACAGATAATGAATTGAGGAAACTTTAATCCATGGGCTGCTGCTTGAATTCTGTATCAAGTGGATAGCTGCTGAAGCTGTGTGTTTCATGCGCTGTGAACCATGTAGAAGGACCCTTTGAATAAGTTAACATGTACAAGTGATTGCCTACAGTATAGTTACATAGCAGAAGGCTGAGACTTGCTTTCATGTTTAAGTGCAATGAGAAATTGCAATATTTCTAGAAGTGATGGAATTGACTGGAAAAAAACCCTCACTTGTCTTTTAGTAGGAGATGGGGAGATGTTTGTAGATACTGGGATGACTTTGCCTTCAGTCTGATGAAAAGTAGGCAGGTACTGAAGAATCTTGCCCTTAAACACTGAGCAAGCTGTATCAAAGCTTTCTGTGTAAAAATAGTATAGGAAAAATACCAGGAAGGGGCCAAGTTAACCTTGAAATTAAATTAGATTCTGAAAACTATCTATTCTTAAATAGCTTCTTGAATTCTGCCAACTCTTTTATTCTTAGACTGTTTTATTCTTTCCAGTTGATGGGCATCAGTGGCACAAAAGATGCAGTCAGAACTAATTGTAATTACCTCTTGTTAACATTCTCAGTAAGAAGACAGTGTCTTTTAGTTGTATCTTAAGACTAGGTATCTCTTCTGTCCAAAGGTGGCCATCTTGGTAGATGCTAAAGAGTAATGATTTGCTGATTAAGTGTGTGCTATCTGATGTGATGAGCAGAGTGCCTCAGGATGCAGCTCCACAAAATGGTAAATATGGCTTTCAAGTGAAGAGCAACAAATAAAGAATTGCTCAAATTCAAAGTATAGGAACAACGTAAGCTCACTCTGCTGTCTCAGCAGTTCTTGTTCAGTCATTTAGCATCTGTCCTCCCACAACAGGCATAGATTTGGCATAAGCATTGTATTGGTTGCTGTGTGGGTGGCTAGAGAAATTTGTAACTGTGTGCTTGCACTTGATCACATTTGTTCTGCCTGCAGGTTGGACAATGCGTATGTCAAATATCGATGAATGTTGAACCATGGCTTCAGATGTCCAAGACTTTCTCCAAAGTACTCAATTTAATGTTTAGTGAGTTTTGTTTCATTTATATGAAATAACAGGAGCTATTTTTGACTCAGTAACTGACTTATCTTGCTATATATTTTCCCTGTAGAGAAAGCTGAGATAGTTTCAATTAAAATTGTAAAACAAAAATGGAATAATGGAATTTTGACAGTTAAAATTTTTAGACATTTTCAACATTTTTTGTTTTGACACCTTTTTATTTTCAGGCGAAGTTTATCTCCCCCCCCCCCCCCCCCCAAAAAAAAAAAAAAAAGAAAAAAAAAAAAGAGGAAGGGTAAAGGTGAAAATAAGTTTCACAGTGTTTTGAAGTTTTCTCCTGAAGGAAAAGGTAAAGGAATCTCAAGAAATGAGTTAAAATGGTAAGACTCTTTTTCCCCCTGCTTTGCACAAAATGGGGCGAAACCTGGAAGAAAAAGCCCTACTTAACATGCTTTTTATCCAACACTGTTTTCAGCAGAAATAAATACCCTTTGAGACAGTTTCTGTAAAACAATTTTATTTATAAACTCTAATTCTTATATCTTCTGGTATCTTTCAATCAGGCATAACTCTTTTGGTAATGCATGTTTATTTAGGACCAAGAAAATCTAAGATCAAATCCTCTGTCCTGGGTATTGTCTATTATGACTGTCAGTGAATGAGCAAAATGGCATATGACAGCACAGTTTAGGATGGAATTCATCAGTACCAGTTCAGCCAGATACTGTGTGAAATCCTACTGTAAGACTGCTTTGGAACTCTTTAGACATTTTTTGAGAAATCCAGGTCAATAGCTTTTATCTCAAGGAAAATGTTGTAGTGTGTATAACTGTTCCCCGCATAAGGGCCACTTTTTTGCTTATGTAGCCAATAAACTATTAGTTCTTGATTCTTCAGTCTGCAAACGCTTTTGGGATGCAGCTACATGTGCTGTGCTGTTCTCTTCAGTTGTTTCAAGAGCAGCCTTTGGTCGTGGAAGATGATAAAGGAAAAAAAGCCCAAAACAACACATCAAACTCAAGCATATTTACATTTCCAGATTTTGTTTTTAGCATTTCCTGGGATGGTAAAGGTTGAAACTTGCCACTGGTGGTGGAGTTTACATTTTTCACACTTAGTCTGATCTCCTTTCTCCAAAGTGATTCAATCTTTTCAAAAATATATTACAAAATTTCTTGATATTGGACTAATATAATTAATATATGCTATAGCAAAAGGCTGCCAGGATGCTAATATGTATCCTCCTTTATTAAGTATAATAATTGCACGAAAAAGTTATTGCTCTCCCATTTGGATTTATAAAGTAGAAAGTATTCAGTGATATTCAAGAAACATGATGAAATGCAGTATGCAATATCAAAAATAAAGCTATTTAGATTTTACAGGCAAAACCAGCCTCCTTCCAGACTGTGCTGTTGTAACAGGCCAATTAATTTGATAAAATGGTGCATCACTTGTAAGGTGAGATATTTAGGGGTGAGGCAATTGTGCTGATGGAAAGACTGCAGTTTCAAGTAGCCATGCACAAATGCTGTTTCAGCATATCACTAATTAGCATGCTACTCTAGGCTGTTCCAGATTAATCTCTTCTTCTGTGTATACTGTATATAGCTAGTAATCATGATTGATTGCTGAATAGAATTGCTGCAGAACCCCTGGCACCATATGATAAACTTGCTGGAACAGAATGGAGAGTTTTGCTATACATGTTCTGTTAGCAGTATAGTACCGAAAAGTGTGGTCTGGAGTTAGGGCAGACTTCAGTGACTAATGGAGCTCGATTAGAAGCTGTAGAATTTTCTTTAATTGTTTTGCTTCCTTTTTAATGTTAAAGTGTGATCTCTCAAATTTAGTCATGAAAAAGCAGTGAGAATCGCATGTGTACACCCTAGTACGAAATGCTCAAAGTGTTAGGGCATTCACTGCAGATGATGCTACATTAATTTGTCTCAGTTCATTGTAATTGCAGACTTAAACTTCAGTCATCTGAGTGTCTTTACTGCCATGCACTGTTTCCAGGGATACATTTCCCTTGTTGAGGCTGTTCCATTTTGAATAACTAATCAAACTTCCATTGAACAAGTTCCCTAACATCAATTTCTTGCATCTTAGAGTGCTCTAATCACTGTCATGCAAACTCATGCTGCCTCTTGATGTGGTTAAATGAATTTTTAATTTTATAGAGTAGAACAGATCAGAGGAGGAGTTTGAGAGATCTCTCAAAGTAGTTAACAGCCTGTTAGGCAAAGACATTTACCTCATGTGGGAAACCCTGGCTGAAACTCCTGGTCTGAAGAGGATAGATATAAAAAGGAAAGATATAAAAGACTTGCAGCTGGGCAGGAATGGGTATGCCTTTTGGCCACTGATTATTTTGGAGCTGGACTTACCAAGAAGCAGCTCCTCTGGGAATAAAGCAGCATGACGTGATTAAAAATTTAGTTCAGTGTTTGAGAACCCACCATGAAACCTTGTGACTCTAATCATCTTTTGTTTTGTTCTCCCACCCCAAATCAAATGGAAATATTTTCACAGAATCTTCCTCTACAATTCTAATTGATATTTATGTTTTTTCTTTTTTCTTTTTTTTTTTTTCCATAGAGCTCTACCAATTTTACAAAGTAATAATATAAATAAAAAAAACATGTACAACAAAAATGCAGGGATGACATGATTTTATATGTTAGTGTATATCAATAACCAATCATATGCTAGATTTTGCTGTGAGCACTGAGATACTGAGTAAAAATATGCCAAACAGAAAAAGGTGCTTCTTAAACTTGCAACTCCTACTTTATGCTCTCAACAAAGGGCAAACATAACTTGCCCCTAATTGTGTGCTTTTGTGTAATTGCAATAGATTTTAACTACCCTTTTGTTTTTCTTTGGTGTACCTCTGTGGTAATAAGACCCAGGAGGGATGCAGAAATTAGCTTGTATAACATTATGGTATCTTAATGTATGAAACATTTGAAACTTATCATTTTTAGCCTGTTTCTCTCTGAAGTGGCAAACATCTAAATGTTCTTCTCACATATGTCTGAGATGGTTCTACTGTGTTTTATGTATCAGTCAGGCTGGTTTCTTTAGTGCCTTGCTGAGGGGAGTGAATACACTGGGACATGCCAAAATAATGACTCAGTCATGGGTTATGAGATATTTTACGTCTGCGGGCTGATTCCAGCATCACCCACTCTCCACCATTTGCCTTTGTGAGAGAGCGCATTTTCTTCTCTGATGAAATAAAATCTGTTACTTTGGCTTGTCCATCTTAAAGAATGATTAGAAATGTACTGGGATATATTCAGTAGTTGGCTTCCAATGATAAAGCTTCAGCTTCAGATAGAATCTACTCACTGTATGTATTATTTGGTGAGAATGTAAAAATCACTATGATCAAAAGTAAGGACTGCTCAGTAAGGAATGCCAAAACAAGACAAAAGCAAATTCAAGATACTGTTTGAATTGCTTTAATGGAGATTCCAGTATGAACAGGATACTCCATATTTGACTCTGATTTCTGTTTTGGCCAAAGAACATTGCTTCAGTGGAGGTCCTGAAAGACAGAATACTTACCATTCACCTATTGGCACTGTGGACTGTTCAGTGGAGATACTTGTGGAGCTTTAGCTGAAACAGTCCAAGAAAGAAACATCTAAGTATGGGCCCAGTTGAATTGGTGAGATGCAGATGGTAGGCCTATACTTCTTCTGTCATAAGATTAGGTGGTGTAATGAAACATCAGTATCCTGTGAAGAAAAGTTCTGTGGAGCCTCAGATAACCATGATATAGCTTGTTTTAGGTGGGAGTTGAAGAGCAGGAGCAGGTAGTAGGAAGGGACAGAAGAAAGGAGTGTGCAGGCTTAAATACTGAAAAAAGTGTCAAGCAGTCATGGAGATTTGAAGGAAAGGCAAAAACTTGCACAGTACATCTTAAACCGTTCACAGGAAAGCTCCAATCTGTCTAGCGCTAAGAAAGCTAGGACAAAATCCATGTGGCAAACATGTTTAACTGTAATACATAAGGCAATATGGCATTGTGATCTGGGCTGTCATGAGAGAACTTACCCACATAGCAGAGTAGAAGTGACACTTAGCAAGCTGCATAAATTTTGTTTTCTTCATTGTACAAGATGTCCTCTTGGTCTTGGTTTTATTTTCATTTTTTAAGATTTTTCACTCTTTCACCACTTGTGCAACTGTTTGTTGCCTGAATATTGATCTGTAATGTAAGGAACGCACTATGCATGTGGAGGAATACACTTGACATTGAACTTTCAATAAGGAAAATGGTTCTGTTTCAATACACCATACAGTGCAGTAGACTAGCTACTTCAGCTCCTCAGGAAAAAACTGTTACTCCTCTGAGACATCAGGCCTGTCATATGCCTGTAAGTGCATCTTGCCTTCTGTATTTCTTATTTAATCAAATACAGAAATATGTGTTAACTTTGTGATCAATTAGCACCACTTTGGAATGTGCAAATTAATCTTACCTTTTTTCTTTTTTTTTTTTTTACAGTAATGTTGCAAGCTTCTGAGGCTCTATAAAGGTGGATCTTTCTCTAGAAAACTAGATGATATTTTTAGCAATGTCTATACTTTCAGGGATCAGGATTAAAATCTTTTATTTTCTTAAGTGTAAAAATCACATAAAAGGAGGGGAAAATAAAGACTGTGAAAGGCAACACATAATGATAGTGCATATCTATGGACACTTGAGTGAGAGAATGATGGATAGGGGAGGCCAAGGTCCTAATTTGTGAATGACATGATGCCTTGAATGAGTTATACGCATACCAGAGAGCAGTCTCAGCTATGAAGTTAGTAACTAAATTGTGAAAAGGAGTTGGAATTAGGAAATACATCAGGCGCTTGTAAAAGGTCTGGCAGTGCTCCAACGATTTGCTGCCTTCTAAGGGAGAAGCATGTAGTCTTAGTGGCAGAAAGATTTCATCCTAGGATCAGTAATCCTTCATTTATCAGTCAAAATGTTGTCTGGTCCTGATGTATTGCTTAATTAGAACAGATCTGGGAAAAGTTTTATTTCAAAACTTAAAAAAAAACAAAACGCTTTCCACACACCATGGTCCTTACAAGAAAAAAAAACAAAACAAAACAAACAAACCATAGACTGTATGGTAGTCAGAATGGATGTTGGAAAGGTAGTTCAATCAAGGGGCTAGCCAAGGAAAAACTACAGTTCAACAATGTAAGAAGTGGTAAATGCTCCATACCTGGTTGTGTTCAAGGCCAGGTTCGACACTGGGTGACATAGTCTCATGTGAGGCAACCCTGCTCATGGCAGGGGGGTTGGAACTAGATGGTCTTAAGGTTCTTTCCAACCCAAACCATTCTGTGTTTCTACGATTCTAATGTGATGAGCAAATTACAATAATAGCTAGGAAAGGGTTTGGCAGCAGTAGAAAGCAGTGTGGAGGTAGCAATAATTCTGATAGTTTTGCTACCTCTTGCTCATTTAAGAACATTCAATGGCCATATAAGCAGTAATATATGCTCTAAACTATTTTTAACTAATGTTTTTATTTTTAAAGCCTCTCAGGTTGTGGGGAATGCATGCACCCAATAATTATGTGTAGCAGATGTAAAATGAATGCTTATTTTATCCTAAGTGAACAAAACTGATATTTTGGTGAGTATCTCTAGCTAACAGATAATGTCAATAGAATAGGATGTTATCACAGGATAATGGTCTCCTGCTGCTTGATAAGTGCTGAGTCAAAACCACAATGTCTATTTTCAAGGCAGGGGACATTGATCCTATAACAACTTTGTATTTCAATGACATTCTTCCTATTACATTAAATTGATGCACTTCTGACCATTTTGTTTAATAGATATTAGCTCAGTAAAGTGTCAGCTGCTTATTGTCTGGCTATTCAGTACACTAGCTACAGTGTGATTGGCTTCAAGAAAAAGACTTGTGTTATAAGCATCTAAAGTATAGATTTTTATTTTAAAAAGGGAACTCTGCTCCTATGAATGAAGTGCTTAATTTTTTATTTTATTTTTCTCTTAATCTCTGTAACAAAGAAAGAAGATTGTTTACTTTGCAGGGCTGCCTTTTGACGTAATTCGGAGCAACAAGAACTTCTTCCTGAAAAAATACCCTAAGCTCCAAACCTAAGAATGAATATGGCTTTGCAAAACCTGATCCTCTGAATATTTTAGCCTTTCAGCTGGGAGCTTTCCCCAGGTGAACTCTGGTAGTTTGTTCTTTGGAGAAAAAACAAATAACAAAAATGCTTTCAACACTGTAACTACTTTAGTGTAACTACTACACTGTAACTATTTTATTACTCTTGAGTAGACTACGTAACACATTAAAAACAAAGAGCAGATTAATTCCCAAGAGTAAATCAACCTTTTACTCTAAAACACTTTCACTGCAAGCCATTGAGTAAGGTTCTAGCTTGTGTCCTCTCTCCTTTTTACATTCCTGAATATTTTAGTGTTATTACCAAAGCTGAACTTTTAATTTTTGTACTTTGTTTGACCTTGTAAAAGAAAGCAAAAGGAGATTTTTTTCACTACACTGAGTTTTAGGCCTTGGAAGAGGGTTAATTAATACAAACTAGTTTTTTTTTTTTTATTTTTTTTTTTATTTTTTTTCAGGGCTGACAGGCAAAGTCTAGTGAACCAAGGTCACTCAGCCTTTGGGAAAAAAAAATCTTGAGTAGCAGCTAAGGAAAACCCTACTTCATTTTTCAAAATTGTCATTGTTTTCATGTGAGTGACAGTGAAAACAAGCGAGGGAAAAAGACCACAAAAGAATTTGATCTGTATTCTGAGTAGGGAAAATTCTTTTCTGCAGACGTAATATCAAGTATGTCCAGCAGTAGTCCTATTGGTTTTAGGGTGTCAAAGTGGCTAATAATACTTTATTATACTGAAAGTGGACGATAGGAATGTGAGCTGGATGATCTAGCGGTAAAGCAGAGGACTTAATTATTTCTATTTTCATGTCAGTGCAGTAATTCTACATTGCACATTTATGAAAATGTGGGAGGAAGAGTGCATGCGTTTGTATATGTGTGGGAGAAAATGAAAGAAGAGTGATTAGGTGGAACCACCCCACACACAGTCAGGAAGCACAGCACAACATCGTGTTACATTTTATTAAATTACTTCCTTTAGAAAACCATTGTGAAAATTTTAAGATAACTCACTTTGGAAGGGCACGGTAATAAGCAAATTTCAAACTAGAGATGTAGTTTGGATATATGCCAACTATGATGTTTAATGGTAATCAAAAAGCTTTTGATTCAAAACCTATAAAAATATGCATGGTGATTTTTCTTTCAATCCAGGTCAGATACTGGAAAAAGGCTTTATTATTCCAGCATTTCTGTTTGCTTTTCTCCTTGAAATCTATAAAATGATACAGGAAACATTTTAAAATCTGCATAAAGACTGAGTTTGGTGTAAGAAAAGGATGAAGGCTGGCTTACACAATGTTCATACATAAATCATAAGCTAAATTTTCTACTGATAAAAGTTATTTTTGATGTATAACAACTGAGAATCTATCTGTATGGTCTTTTAGACTCTTTTTTCAGTTGTAAGGTATCTTACATAATTGTAGAAAGTCCACCATTTCCTTTCAATGAAAAATCTTTTTGTGGACTGGACAATGATTATCAAGGGCTATTTTACAACACATCAGAAAGATTAGAATTCTGGTTGCCTTTGGTTTGAGGTGATGGAGATAACAGGAGAACACTTTAATGCAAAAAAAAATAGTTTTACAGAAGAGTACACTTTTGAAAATCTTAAAAAAGGAGATGGCTTGCAGTCAAATACTTTCAGGCAGTCAGAGGATTGTTTGAACTCCCTACTATTGCCATTTATGTATTAAGAGTCATGTTAAAAACATCTCAGGTGACAAGTGTGTGTATTAAGGCCTGATGAAACTGCAACTATGGGACAACAGTACTGAAACCTGGATTTTTAACTGATAAGAAATGTTTCATAGTGAAATGGGAAATTATTCTTAGGTTGCTGATGATACCAATGTACAAGTACTTCTTTACATGAAATTCCTATATAAAGCATTAGGGATCTAAAAAAAAGTTGGTTTTGCTCATTAAATCACTTATATTCCTACAGAATATTAGGTCTCATCAGTGTTTCTGGGTGTCTGGAAACACATTTTGCCACCTCACATTGCCCAGGTATACTTTCTCCTAGGAGCAAAGGTAGGGCTTAGTGAAAGTGAAGTCTTTCACTGCCTGGATCATGTTTCGAAGTTGTAACAAGAGTTTTGGAGTGACCCAAAGAGACAGAAGGCCTTTTCTAGACTTTCTGTAGGAAATAATTTCTGTATTTGTCATGAAGGAAACAGCCCTTGTCTATTCTTTGTAGAAAAAAGAAATCAAATGACAGATGAAAATATCTAAGTGCCCAGAATTGATTCCTGCTGGGCTAGACTGATGGTCACAAGGCCCAGAAACTATTCCAGCTGTGAAATGGGGAAAGTGTACATATAGGTACTAAACAGTGTCACCTGATGGTGGTGGTTAGGAACTGGACCTGTTTTCACCCATTTCATTCCGTTGGAATAAAAATGCCTGTTGAAAGCAAAGCTAAGACATTAGTGTCTTTGCCCATCCTGATGCCAGCTGTGTTGCACTACTCCTGGAGGAAATTGTGAATGGTGTCGAAATGTGCAGAAGCTCTAAGGCATGCAATAAGATCCACAAATTGTATGAAAATGGAAGGGGGAAACCAGAGCAAAATTATTTGGGCCTCACTTTCACTGTGGACAACCAAAAAGAGTGGGGTAAAGAAGAATATAGAAACTGTAAGTATATGTGTGTGAGGTTGTTGATCCTGAGCAGAACTGTGAAGTCTTACACAATGAAGTCCTGCAAAAAGAACCATCTGTCTAAGAAACAGTCTGCTTATCAGAAAGATAAATTAATTTAGTATTGATAAAAATGACATATCAATCTAACAAGATACCCGTCAAAACTACCTCTCTGTTCACTTCCTTATCTGGAATATGTGCCATAACCCTATAGATAAAAAGAAAGACATGAGAGAACATTTGGAAAATTAGCCTGATTTGTACCCATGCTTCCATTTGCGTCCGCTGCTATGAAGTGATTGACAGCATAACATAAATCAAGATATTTTTTTGACTTATTAATATAATATGAACTGCAAAAAGATTAAAGTCTCATTTACATAACCTGAGATGAAAGGAGGTGAAATATTATAATTATCTTTTCAAGCTAAATTTGCACTGCCATTTAAAATTAACCTATGCAAATGACAGGTTAAACCCCAGGAAAGCTCCAGCTCTGTTTGAAAAAAATACAATCAATTTCCAATCATGAGTGTGTTTTTATGCTAGCCATTCAATTAATAACTTGGATCCATAAATATCTGCCAATATAAAGATTTTTTTTTTTTTCTCCTTGTTCTAGGCTTTCAGCCCAAAAAAGATACTCAGGTTGTGAAGTCTGCATCCTTATTTGCATTGAGTAGCACTCTAAATACTACATGGGCCATCTATACAGTAATGTGATGTGTTACCTAGCCTAAGTGAGGATAGTTAAGCACAGTTATAGTCACAAGTAAGCTGCAAATCTATTTTTTTTTTTTTTTTTTTTTACAATTCATAGGTGTATGGGATGACTTTGGTAAGATTTGCATGAGAAAAATTGGAGTTTTTTAAAGGATCCCACTCCTGTTGTGAACCAGAGAAGAAATAAGAGTTATATATATTAATTTCTTTTCTTTTTTTTTTTTTCAACAGAACTGTGGATTCAAGAGCATATCACCTAAAGATCTTCATTACATCTTGGTTTATACATAGTCTGAAAGTATTTTCAAAAAAGAGAGCTTACGTTCTCACATAATTCCTTCCTGCCATGGAAGGAATTTGAATACAGACTCAGACAGACAACCGCCTTTAGTAAACTGACATGTCTGATTGCGTGGATCCGAGAAAACTGAATAGGTTACATGAGCTATGAACTCGGCCTTAGTCATGTGCCCTCAAGGCAGATATTTCACTCTTAGCAGTTAGTGGCCTCCTTAATCATGGCCAGCCCCAATTTTTTGTTAAGGATGAATAAAGATGGAAATTTTAGTGAGTGCAAGTCAATGCCTTGCTCGGTGCAGTAGGGTTTCATGGGAAGGAGGATTGGATTGATCTGGAAGCTCATTTATATGTTTAAGGGAGCACTATGCCCAAGATTCCTGGGACAGCAAATGTTTTTCACTGCTTCTGCAGAGAAAATAACTTACATGGTTCTTATCTGTCTTACTGGTAGCATCCACATAAATGAAGTCAGAGCTGGAGACATTATTGTGAAATGAACCTTCCCTCCTTCCTAAATTTCCCACTTGAAAACTGTTATTTTTTATAAATTTTGAGGTGGGTGGAATTTGAAAGTGATGCAGTCAATTTTTCTTAGCAACCATTCTAAAACAAGTAGATCCACAGGCAAAGGGGGCAATGGAGGTCGGGTTTATGATGGGATTATGCCTTATATCTCATGACATCCTCCTATCCCACTGCAACAACCTCAGACTTAGCGTTGTGTTATTTCTAGATGTCTTCTGCGCTCCTGAGGACCGCACTTATACTTCTGTCAATCACCCTGAATCTCAACATGCTTTCTGGTTTACTCACTGGGTGAGAGGCAGTAGTCTGTGGCTGGTCTAGAGCAAGATACATGTAAATTGACCAGACAGTAAATGGGTTGACTGGCTCAGCAGTGGCCATCAAATACCAGGTTCTCTGTCTTTTGTTCAGTGCGAGTCATAATATTGTCTCTGCCATCTTGTGAGACACTGATTTTAACAAAACTCGAGTAGTAGCTTTGAACTCTGTCAAATTTGACAGATATTAATCACGGAGAGAGAGGAATGTCTGACACCCTGTGCAGTTGTGTCAGATGTTTCCTTGCCAAATTAGACTATAAAATTGAGAGGAGGGGAGGAGAAAGAGAAAGTGAGAGAATTATTCAAATAGTAATGAATGGAATATTTCTTGCTAAAATGGAGGACTGAAACATTTCATTTAGTTTGACACAAAAGGTTCCATTCACCATGAAATATTTTGTTCTGAGGCACTTGTGTGACAGTAAAGAAAATAAAAGACTTGAGTCAGAAGCTGACAGAGGAAAAACCCTACCCTTGCAAACAAGTACTAAGAGCTATCTCTACATAGCAGTAAAGATCTGAATTTTACTACTATATTTGGAAGGGAGATTAGCTCCCATTTTTCACCTTGTTTTGGTGCTGCTCAACTGTCCACACCTTAAAAGCATCTGAAATTCGTCTTCTTTTAGTTCCAATTTTATAAAATGCTTTCATGGTCGCAATGAGTGCACATGGATATGCACATGTCAGAGAGGGAGATATTTGTTTATAGCAAAACAAAAGCAGTGCCTTCAGATATGGAGAGGAAATGAGAATATTTCTACCAACTAGACAGGGTAACTAACATCCAGGCTTTCCATGGATGAATACACACGTAACTGTAAGGAGGGAGCTTGATTTGGCTTAGTGTGGAATTTAAGATATTGTTGACCATCTCAGAATTTGTGTCAGGTGCTGATCATTTATGGACAAACGTTTATCATTTAGGACTACAAACACCATAGTTCTTACTCTGATTATTTTTGACACTTGGTTATCAAAAGTTTCTTTGCACTTCTGAACTTAAAATTTAGAAACAACCACCTGAGGTGTTATTGTACTGAGGGGTCATACTCATTTCTTGGTGCTTTCATATAAAGCATCTCAGGCCAGAGGTTAGTGAGTAGCTGGTGGCTAAGTCTGAAGAGGTGGGAGGAATGCTCTTTGAATTTCTGCGTTAGCAGCCCTGGAATGCTGAAATGCTCCACCCCAACTCTGGGTCTTGGGAGGGTCAGGTGAAACTAGGTTTCCCGATGAAGCTAAAAGAGAAAGATGAAAAGATTTAGTGGCTTGTATAGTTCATTTGCCCATGTGAGGGGGCAAAGAAAGGGCAACTGCAGGTGTTAACCTTAAATTTCCAGCTGGCCACCATAGAGAATAAGGGGTAATTGCTTCTCCATACCACTACCACACAAGAAAGGAGGTCTCCTTAGAAGTTTTTACTTAGAGAAGTCTTTGGCATGTCCCGCTGAAAGTGGCGTTTTTGTGTAATGCTGTCAATAAGAATTTTATTGTCATTAATTTAAGAACTTATGTGATATGTGGCCACTTTTACTGTTTTCCTCTAGAAGGACAAATGACTCCACCTCAAAAACGTGTATCTGAATATTTCTTTTCCTAGGATATGCTCTGAACCCTTTTTTGTTTTCTCTGTCTTATAGTCAGGTAGTAACTTAGTTTGAATATAAGTGAACTGTGATGCTGTCAGAGTCTGTGTTCTGTATTTTCTTATCACTGAACTGTGATTGGTTTGGATGAAATGAGCTGATGATGATTTTTTGTCATGTCTTTTATCTATTTTTTAACTTGTTTAATGATTGTTATGTTGAAGAACTTTTGGTGATATTATATTTTATCAGACAGCAAATACAAAATTCATTTTACCCCAGATAACCTGGAACTCAAAAGTCTAGTGATTAGCGGTCCTAGAATACACCTTGCATGTAAGACATATTTATGACCACTGAGTATTTCCACAGGTTGTTGCTTCTAAATAATGTGTCTTGCACTTGGACTGGGTAGAGCAAGTGAAACAAATATGGACATGCTCAAATTTAGTGTGTGTATATCAACCTGATTACATAACATATTTCCCAGTTTTTGAAAACTGAACTACTCTTCGGAAAATTATATCAATCAAGAATGAAGTACTTTAGTATCTGTCAAAAGCATAGAAAAATGAGAAGTTACTAAGCTGGATTGTACATTCGTGCTGTGTCTTCATCTTTCTTTTTGCATCTTTTCTAATGAGTAAAATAATATTCAACAATATGCACAGTGCACCTGATGTCAAAGTTGCAGACTTCATGTAAACTTTGAGGTATCTGCACCATTTAAATATGAGTTTGAGCTTTGGGGGGGAAGCCAGTTATACAGGAATAGACTTTTACTCCAAAGAAGTTAGAAAGACTGAAGAAAAATAGAATACTTAGTATCTGTCCTCATCATCTCTCACTAGACCTTCGGTAAATGCTTTCCTTAGAGAGTAATGTCAGCAGACTCCTTCAGTCCTTCATAGTGTGCTTGTAAAAGATTAAACCTTGTGCAAATAATCAGTGTAAGGAAAAAATGACACTTACCAGCAGATGCTGTAGTAAACACAACAGTAACAAGTGCAAAAATGTTCCCCAAAGTGGGAGAGTTTGCTCGTCAGCCTTGTGTGAGCTCTCTGTGTTGCCCAATTTAATGTATTTTGGAATCAGTTGTAAAGGTTAATAGTGAGACCACTGAAGAACTGACCCACTGGCATGGTGATATAACCACAATTTTATTTTATAATGGGTTGAAACACATTTTTCAATTTTATAAAAAAAGATTGGAGTGTTCCTTATTAATATGTAAGAACCAAAGTTACTTACAAATAGCATAGAATTTTCCTTCCACAGGGACTTTTTTGCTTAGGGTTAATTTCTAAAGGTCTGTGTTTTATTCTGTCTGTAGTGTGAAAAATTTCGATTCTGAATGTATCTACGACAATGACCATAGACCATCAGCAGCAAAAGGAGGAATACATTCTCTGGGTTATCACTTCAGCACTATGTATACAATATGTCAGAGTGTAAAACTTTCAGATTAATTACTAGTCCTGGCAATGCTCTATGTGTTTTGTTGCCCTTCAAGCCTGCAATTAATATTCAGACTGTTGTAAAGGGAGGATAATTTGGTGATTTTCAGTTTATTCTTCTAGGGAATAAACAGGAGAATACATATATCTCTTTTATTGCAGCTCAAAATCAGTTGATTAAGTTGTGTCTGCAACTGTACACAATCAAAGTCAGTTAGAGTACAACTTTATTAAAGTTTTTTTGAATTTACATAACTTTCAACACCATTACATGTATAATTCATCATGGCAATGCAGTATCATTGTAAGGTATTTATAAGCTTTGTGCAGTGGGGCAGAATTTCAAACTTGGTCCTTCATTAAATTTTTATTCAATAATTTAGCTAAACTAGGTGAGCATCGATAGCAAGAACACCAAGAGCTTTACCAGACCTTTAAATGAAAATGCTCACTCTGTTCAGTGCCTCTGCAACCCTGTGGGACAAAGTTTAATATGTTTACAAAAATGTTTTCATCTTCAGTATGTTCACTAACTTTTTATTCCGAATATATTTACTAGCCTATGGTATGATGTTACAGCCAAGTGTGTGCAGATTTGAAGTATTTCATTAACAAACAATTTTAAAATAATGAGGATTTTGCTTGGAAAGGAAAGTGATGAGGAAAACCTGAGTTTTCTCTTCATTTCCCATTTTTCGAGTTTGTATCGCTTTACAAACCATAGCTCAACTAAGGTCTGATGAAATAATTTCTGCTACTTATCAAATGATGTGAAAGGACAAGGGGTAATGGGTTCAAACTTAAACAGGGGAAGTTTAGATTGGATATGAGGAAGAAATTCTTTCCTGTAAGGGTGGTGAGGCCCTGGAATGGGTTGCCCAGGGAAGTTGTGAATGCTTCATCACTGGCGACATTCGAGGTGGGGGTGGACGTAGCCTTGGATGGCATGGTTTAGTGGGAGGTGTCCCTGCCCATGGCAGGGGGTTGGAACTAGATGATCTTAAGGTCCTTTCCAACCCTAACTATTCTATGATTCTATGACAAACAAAGCAAAAAGATGGCTGCGAAAATAACTTAAATTCCTGGGAATAAAGCCTGATGGATTGGAGTGATACCTGAAAATCTGTCAGTGATTTTCCTAAGATGAAGAAAAATAAAAGGAAGAAAGGGAAAAAAACCGTTAAAATCCTGATCCTATAGTAAAATCCTTTATGTAGGTCCCTGTACTTTTGTAGAACCACAATGAGGGATTCGTTTCAGGACGTGGGATGCCTGTTTCATTTAATGAATTAGTGTTTGACTATTTTTGTTTTCCTCCCATTGGTTGTCTGGCTCACCATCCCTGAGGAAGGTGTTTCACCTTAGCTGGTGGATCCTTGTCTGACAAAAAACACTTTGCATATCTCATCTATATTTTACTGTACAGTTGCTGGTTGTCTCAATTAACAGGCTTTGAGAGAGAAGCCATAAGCTCCTGCCATACTTTCGACAAAAGTGCCAGGTTTTGAGTTTGGCACCAATTCCAGTGAAACTGGACGCTCAGCTCTACAAGTGATACCAAAGGAGGCCTTGGTTAGGCTGAGAGTTCAGCCCTTTCTTTTTTTAGCTGGACGTGTAGAAACCATTCTTGTTTGCAAATTTGTGCCTAATTTTATAAATGTTTTGACTCCTAAAACTATACTTTCTGGATTGTTTTATAACCAGGGTTGCTTTACAGGATTATTCTTTGTTTTCTATCTAGAAGAGATGATCTATTTTCAAAAATGCCTTAGTAACAAAGATAAAGGGTTTCTTATTGGCATACACATAATTTGAAACTGCTGAGATTAAGAAATAAATAAGTGATTTTACACCTATTGAAATAAAAAAGAGTCAATTTCTATTGATTTTGATGTGTAGTTGACAAAGCCGCAAGCAAATGAAAGATCTATTCCATTCTGTTTCAGTTATACCTGGTATTGGACACTGAAAGTACTCTTTCTGGATTCAGTAGACTGCTTAATCTCCCAGAAATAAGGATATTCTGTAGCCTGTGATAGTGTTCTCATTTACTTATGTGTATAAATTCTCACATAAAATACTCCAAGTTTATGTAGAATGTTAAGTACAAGTAATGCTATTCTGAGAGTGACAGGAAATGGGGGATGAGGGGAAAAGCAAGTTTAAACCTCTCCCCTCTCCACCCCCAAACCTCTTTTCTTTGCTAGAAATAGAAACTGTGATGAGAACTGGCATTGTGGCTTTGAGACCTTCTTTGGGCTGCAGACAAAAAAGAACAAAGTAAACCTTGTTATATTTTTCCTTCCATAGCCTGAAGAAAGCCACATGGCTGAGATTTCACTTTTTCATTCCTATTTCCAGGATATATTTCTCATCCTCTTCATAAAATAATGTATTTTGATCCAGCTGCTGGTTTACTTTTTTTTAATGAAAACATTATCTGTTTACTATTTAGATACAATTTAAAGCAGTTTTCCTCGGCATATTTAAATTCAAAATCCTATTAAAGGCGCAGTGTTCCTCTGCTACTTTGTCCCTCACTGCACTGACATTCAGTTTCTCTATTTTAAATAGAAATGTAATAATGTATATCTGCTTGGGGTGATGTAATTTCCAGCACTGAATTACCAGTCATTGGACAGGCTGTTCACCTTCCTGTCATGGAAATTTTGTATTCACAAACATTTCCCTCCACATTTACAAAATGCATATTGGTTTGTCTATCTTGCAAGTGCTTTACAGCAACACTTTCTTTTTACATCTAGAAAACTTCTCCCTTTGCCTCCTACATCTGATGGAAGTAATGAGAATTGCTGAGTTAAGATAAACACTCTCATTTTGTGGTAGAGGGGGGAGGGGGATGAGAAGCAAAATGTTAATTTGTTTTAAAGTTAAAAGTACTGACCCATGCACTGAAGATAAGCATATCTAATTTAAAATCTTCCGTATCTATTGTAATGTCTAATTGCATAGTTAAATGAGCTGTAAAAGCAGAAATGCCTCTGTAACCTCTAAACAATTTTGCGCAGTTCTAGAACTTTTGAGATAACAGAAGAAAGCTTAAAGAAGCTTTTCTCCTCCAGTAATACTAGTACTTCAGAGGACAGAGTTTATTGAACAAGAGAGGTTTTCTGCTTGTACAGCCCTTTCCTGTTACTCTGGGTGCACTTCAGATTTAAGAAGGCAATTGAATGCACCGTGTGGGCTATGAACACTCTAAAAAGGTCCAAAAACATTAGTGAATGTGTTACTCAGTGCTCAGTTCTCATCTCAGATTGATGTAATGCTGGAATAACTTGATTGGCTTCAGTAACTTTATTCTAAATTAACATAATTGCTATCATGATTATTTAGCCTACAGAAGTATCTGGAGCCCCTATCTAGGTCAGGGCACAATTTCGCTAGGCTCTCTGCATTATACACACATACACAGACTGATGTGTGAGAAAGCTTTCTATATAGACTGTTTCTGTCTGCATACTTTGCTTGGGGCAAAATAAAACAGCAGAGAGGTGAATCCACTAGTCTGAGTGCTAGCCTCTGTCACCGACTTCACAGAAAGCACTACAGACTTTCTGTGCCTCCATTCTCTTTCTAGAAAATGCTGATGGTAGTACTTCTCTTGTTTTATGGGAATCAGTGCATTTAAGATTGTGAAGTGCTCAGGCACCATGGCAATGGGGATGTGTAAGCATCGTGGATAGACAAGGTAATCTGCATCCAATTGTTCATGCTTTGTAGCCCTTAATGACAGGTACTCTGGGGAGTTGCTTGTGTCCTGAAGAGGAGTTATACAAGAATATAAGATTTTTGACTACTGAAGGGTAAAAAAGGAAAGTACAAAGTAGCTGTAAAATAATACCTTTTCTACAGACTGTAAAACAGTGCAAGCTTAACGGCAGCAATGGTCATTTTTAAGGTTAAGTGAAATCGCAATTCTATCTTTAAAAAGTGGGAATCACGTACACATTGTATAGCCCATCTTGTGTTTCCTGTAAATATAAGGTGTGACCTTTTGTTTCTATTCAGGAGTCTGAGTCTCATGATGCTGTAGGAAACAAAATAATTTCTCTAAAAGCACATTAAGTATTGTTCCTTAAGTATGCCCTATCTGCATTGTCATTAGTTTGTTGTGCCTAGCAAACGGAAAGTACTAGGACAGGAGCTGAGTGGCTGTTGCATCAAATTAATTTGGGATTCTGAAGTATCTTAATGTTCTTAGGGTGACTGGCTTTAGTAGATCTAGGATATAATTTCAAGACATTTGAAGATGACCTGGTTAAGCCTTATTTTTATTTCCTAAACTATCAAGAATGACAGACATCATCAGAAACAACTTCCCAGATTTTATGCTCTCACAACCAGACAACTGTTACTTGAAAGGAAAATGGGTTATGTAGAGAGAAGTATTTATTTACCATTTTTCTTCACCAAAATTAGAAGGGTTTCAACCAGCTCTTCTGCTAACACATCTTAGTATTCTGCAAGCTAGTGGCACTTACGTGACCATCACTAGAGTGACCACATACATTGTGGTCATTCTTCTGATGTATGGGTAAGTGAAAAAAGTAAAAAATCTTTTTATCTGCTTTTTAGTGGTACAGAATCCAGCCCTTGAAAGAGTTCCTTAGCGACCTTCTGTAGCAGTACCTGCCCACAAGGAATCTGGGCCCAAATGAATTTATTCCCCAACTAGACATAAACCTTTTGGTAAAAGAGAATGGAATTCATGTTCTTCCAAATTTTCTACTGGGGCCTCCTCACTGAGTAGTTTTTTGGCTACACACTCTTCAGGCAGCTTTAGTTATACTCAGGGTGGCCCAGTGGAATTACAGGAATATGCTCATGCAACAAAAGGACTGACCAAAGTCTTCTGTACCTATGTCTAGATAAGCTTTGAAAAGACAGCCTTAATATTGCTATGAACACACACTTTTTTTTTTTTTTTTTTTTTTTTTTTTTAATTTCTGGTTTGCCCTGAAATCAATGGCAGAACCTGAGAGTGTTCTGGTGAGGCCAACACACCAAAGTCTTGTTGATGTTTGGTTTTGGTTTCCTTTTAAGTTCTTATAAAGAACTATCTTCCTTGCATCTCTGTCAGTGACTGGTCACTCTGCATTTTAAATGCTTCAATACTTTCTCAAAATCATGTTAGAAAGTGTAGTTTAATGGAGAGAGCTCTTAGGATTCTCCAGCCAGGACAGACTTGCATGGCTTGTGCATTCTTGCTACAGTGGTGGTTGTTTTTTGCTTAAGTTTTCTGTTATGTCCTAGATGTCTGCAACTGAAAGTTTGTAGAAAAATATGTGACTAGTACTGTGCCTCAGTATTATTAATCAAAAGTAATACCTTCTTGAAATATCTTTGAGGGTACTCCCTTCTGATTAAACAAAATGCTTTGGCAGTGAATTTCCAAATATCATGACTTTCATGGGAAAGACTGTGAGTAATCCATCTTTAGAAAGCCATATGGTAAAAGATTTATGAATTATTTGCTTTGAGAACAGTGGAAAGAAATGTAGGACTCTGCATTTAAATTTGTCAGAAAATTAATGTTATAATTGAGTTCAAGTGTAAAAATGTCTTAACTGCAATTGTTACTTGACAGTTGATCTCTCAAATCAGGGAGACTTATGCAGTTGATCTACAGAAGATCAAAGCATTGTCTTATTGTGTGATAGAAAGTGAGCATAAAGTTTTTTGCATTGTGTCAAGATGCTTCTGTCACTGGTTTTACTTTCGCCACTGTTAATAACGTACAGTTGTAATAGCCAGTGCTGGAAAGAATAAAATTAATGTTATTATTTCAGCTACAAGGTTTTTGGATCTGTGAGCAATTGAGCAACATAACTAGGGGTCACTACCTGGATTAATGATGCTTCATGTCTTGGATTGATCATATCTAAATGTTAATCAATTCCAACCAAATGCCCGATGTTGGTTCTTTCATTTTTTCAATTTGTTATTTGTCAGTAGTATGAAATCAAACAAAGATATTAAGCTCCCATGTCAATTAAACTGCTGTTACTACCATAATTAGCAGCTGCTCCTTCTGATGACAAGTCTAATTAGAAACATCAATACTAGTTTTTTCACAAATATGACAATTTGTTCTTGATCATTTAAAGTAACTGCAGTTCTGCTGTGTTTTTACCAACAGGTAGAATCGCAGTTCTTAAGTTACCATCTTATGCGACTGGCAAGGAAACAAATGAGTGACATAAAGGCTCTGGGGAGACCTTATAGCAGTCTTTCAATACCTAAAGAGGGCCTACAAGAAATCTGGAGATGAACTTTTTACAAGGGCATGTAGGAATAGGACAAGACTTTAAACTGAAAGAGTATAATTTAGATTAGACATTAGGAAGAAATTGTTTACTGTAGAAAGAAATTATTTGCTGTAGAAAGAAATTATTTCCTGTAGGAAGAAATTATTTCCTGTGAGGGTGGTAGCACACTGAAACACATTGCCCTGAGAAGTTGTGGATGCCCCCATCCCTGGAAGTGTTCAGTGCTAGGCTGGATGGAGCTTTGGGCAATCTGATCTAGTGAAAGGTGTCTCTTCCCATGGCAGGGATGTTGTAACTAGGTGATCTTTAAGGTCCCTCCCAACCCAAACCATTCTATGATTCTGTAATTTACCTGCTGATATGGAAGACTTTTGAGAATAAACCAGATGATGGCAGTGACAACCAAAGGTCTGACTGAGTGCGATTCAGGTCAATAGGAAGGTAATCTTACATAAATTCTCACTGAAAATGCTTTCTCTGCACTTATTAGAACAACTTATTTTCTGATATTCAATGAGAATTGTTACAGACCAAGCACTCTTTTTGTGTGTGACGCTTATAGAACAGAGAAGATTGATTTGCCTTTCTCAATGCCTTTACATTAAAATGTGGGGGTTTTGGTTTGGTTTTCTTTCTTTTTTTTTTTTTTTTTTTTTCTTTCTAATCTAATCTCTTTTCTTGGCCAGCCCCCTTCTTGGCTTTTAACCCCTTGATGCCTCAATCGTAGCTTTCCAATCCTTGTTGGACACAGAAAATTTTTATCTGAAGTATGAGTGCTTACAGGGTAACTATATGAGCCATCTTTGTGGCACATGTTATATAAGTGACATATACTCCTGATTATGTTACAGCTAGTCAATGACACACAGTGTGATATTAAAATGTAGATGTAAGGATAACACTAAAGGGTGTAGTAACAGGGTTGGAACAAGCATTTCCAGGCAAGCATTGCTTTCCCCTTTTCTCTAAGTGACTACAGCAGCATATCTTTCTATTCTCTGTTTTTCAATTAATATCTGTTTATTTCTATACATAATGGTGTTGAGAAGGGATGAACAACACTGTAGGAAATATTTTATGTCTGATTTGTAGAATTCAAAAATGGAGAAGACGTGTTTTGTGGCGTAGTCCTTCTTCCTTTTCTGGATGATTTCTGTGCACATGTAATTTTCTCTCATTGCTTTCAGAGCATCTGCACCAAAATAGTATATGAACACATGAACTGGAGTATGATAGCTGATATTTTATCATAGAGAGCTCTGGGTGCCTATGATAGCAGTGTGAGATGCTCATTAAAGAGGTCTGTGGGTGTTTTACCAGTAGGATTGTACTGATGACACCTGCTTCTTGCATAAAGTAATATATTTCTTCTGGTTGTTTGGATGAAACTATTTGCTGTTTATTGTTGAGTTTCACTTCTCCTGAGGACAACTTCTTTTATCTAAGAGAGACTGCTGGAAGCAAAGGCAGTCTATCACTGCATTACCTTTCTGCATTTTTCTTTAGCTTCTCTGATTCTAATAAGCTGCTAGAATGACATCTATATGACAGTAGACATGCAATATGTTGGTTTTACTTCCATTATGGAACCTCCCTCTGGTTTCAGTAACCCAGTGTTGCTAGTGAAGGTAATATGCTTGTGATCAAAAATAGATTTTGTCAGTAGACTCAATACCAAAAATGACAAGTTTGGCTTAGCAGTTATTAAGCCCACCCCCAGCCCCACCCCTCTTCTTGTCCTCTAACTTCACTGTATGGTACTACAATTTCCACAAACCTAAGTGCAAAAAAAAAAAAAAAAAAAAAATACAGAAATTGTACAGAGGTGGTCCCATGAAAGAGAGAACTTTATGAATTCGTGTATGAGCTGTGTTACTGGAGTGCAGGAAGTTTAGGTCTTTGGGTGGTTTTGTGGTTTTTTAGTTGTTTGTTTGGTTGTTTTTTTTTGCTTTATTTTTTGTTTTGTTTTAGAGGGGGGAGGCTGTTTATGTACTTCTTTTTTATTTTCATGGTTAGTTTAATATCCACTGATTCTATTTTACTTCATCTTCTTCTGCATAAATAAAATATTTTACCCTGCCATTTGAATACCACTCTAGTGTCTTCTCTCCCCCAAAAAGCACTGTAAAAAGACTATCTCTGTATTTGAGGAGGTTGTGTTATTCCCTTTCACTCCCCCCTCAGTGTTTTCAGAACTTTATTAAAATAATTTTAAAATAACAAATGATAGAATTCTTTTGACTCTGGGAATAATATTAAGAGTGGATTTTGCACTTACTATTTTAGCATTTCAGCTTCTAAGACACACTTCTCATTATGATACTAGGGCATGTTAGAGAGTTCAGTGACCAGAAGCACCAAGAAGTAATTTAAAAAAAAATCTCAAATGATATCTAATTTAAAACTGTTTCAGACAAAATGAATTAGATTTAGCCTTAAAGTTGCTTATTGCATCTATCTTCCTAATGTCTGAAGGAACTGAGTTGCAAAGGTGAATAATATAATTGTAAAAAGCCTTTGCAGTAGCTAACTTCAGAAATGGAGTAATCAGCAATCAGCTGGAACTACAGAGTAATCAGAAGTGAATTACATCATCAGATCTTTTGACTTGGCAAGAAACATGAAAAACAAAGTTTAATTTGCTACCAAATCCACAGCTAGAGATGTTTTTGTGATGGATGATGATGTTGTATGACATTAATCAGACCCTTAGGTGGAAACTAATACAAGGTATTAAGAGAAGGGTTAGTACACTGGGATACTTTTTGCTGTAGCATTTGGAATTACCTGATCTCTGTTCAGTAGAAATGCAGGAAGAACAACAAGCAGAGATTTATAATAATCAATCCATTATGCAATCAAGAGCAAAACTGAGCTTCGTATGGACAGGGTCAATTCAGTTCAGCAACATTTCTTGGTATTGTAATGAAGATGTTCAACAGAGAATATTCTCCAAGGACTGCTGTTTTTAAGCCTGATTGATCAGGATTTTTATGAAAAGAACCTTAACAAGGTGATCCATAGATACCTTATGACCAGAGACTAGAAGTTGGAACTAACCCATACCTATCATAGTTATTCCATTTTCACATCAGTGAAAAAGGTCAAGAACACAGCACAGAGTACTAGGAGTAGACAGCAATTTCCAGCAAAGCAGTATATTAGAAAGTTGCATTTCTGGAATTGGAATGGTTCAGTGCTGTCACATCCTGTGTTCAGGTACTTTTATGTCAAATCAAAACCATGGCTTTTACAGATCACTGGCTTGTTATTTTTGGTTCAAGACCTTTAAGCTTCTAGAGATATCAGTATTTCCATCAGATGAAAAAAATAGCTATGTGGTTAAAAATTCTGAATTTTCATAAAAGGAATTGGGAGACACAGGCAATCCAGTTTTGGACTCTGAAATTTTCTTGATGTCTCAGTGGCAGCACTGATTGCCTTCTCTGCATTGCTAACTTAGTCTGGATAGCCTGATCAAGCCTTTTTGTCACACGACATCTCAATATGTCTTCAAGTCTTTCTGTTTGAAAATCTATTTACCATTCTTCCCTTTATCCTATCCTAGTACGCTGTTCTTTCTGGCTGCTTCCCCACTCTCAATGAAACTCTCAAGCAATGTGTCTGCTAAATGGGCATTATGAAAAGCTACCAATTCAAATTCTCATCCATTTCTGCAGCAACATCTTATGTCTGTAATACAACTGAAAGGTATGACTGAAAACCCAGTTCAGAGTCAATTCACAAAACTGAATTTAGTGACAATGACAAAAAGGAATCAAAGCTTGGTTTGGCCAAATTAATGCCTCAAAGATAATTGTTTAAAAAAGCAGTGGTTTTGTTGTCTAGAGTGTTTGGTAAGCAATAGTTCATAGTAATACAAGTGTTTATATCTGCATAAACTATGTATGTGCATAGAAGAGTATCTGATATTTATCATTTTCTGTTCTTCATAAAAGAACCCTTATTTTTAAAAAATATCAGTCATTCACTATCCTGAGATATATGGAGAAATTTCACATTGCAGTTATTAAACATAGTTCAACTCCTTTTCAAAACACCATTAATTTGATAATTATTATATGAAAACAATGAAAAATTATTAAAAGCAGAATAGATAGAAAATAGTAATGATAAAAAAGAATATTGTAGTCACTGAATGACTCACTACTTGGAAATTCTACTGCTATTTCTGAAAATGGCCATCTATGACTTCATATCCTGCAGAATATTAACTGTACTATATTTATAAATAATATAAATTTTTAATTTATATTTTTTATCATTCTTTAGTGAACACTTCTAAGATGCAGCCATTTAATTAATTGCTGTATCAAATGCCCTGTTACTTAAGCACTATGGCCAAGAGCAGTATGTAGATTTCCGGAGGCTGGGGAAAAAAATGAGCCTAGCAGCAAACCCCACTGCACTGAAGACATATAAATTGAAAAGATTACAACTGACTGCTTTGGGCAGTGTAGAGTAATGATTTTTAGGCCAACACAAGATTCCAGATGCTCCAGGAGAATCCCATGATGAGCAGTGTCAACTGATGTCAAACGCTACTGAAAGATCTAAGATAAAAAATGTAGCGATGCCAGCTGGTGTTGAAAGCAGATGGTTAGCTGCGTTCCACAGGGCAATCTCTATGTTGTAAAAAATCCTAAAATCAGAAGGAAATACTTTTTTAGGGAGCCCCAAACCATCACCAAAGTATTATTTTCTCTCAGTGCCTCTGAAACTGCAAAAAGTAATTTTTTCTAATATATTTGGCCTCTTCAGGAACCTGCTCAGTAAGGTTCCATGGGATACAGCCCTAGAGGGCAGGGGGGCCCAAGGCTGTTGGTTGATATTCAAGGATCACCTGCTGCAAGCTCAGGAGCGGTGCATCCCAACTAGAAGGAAGTTCAGCAGGAGGGCCAGGAGACCTCCTTGGATGGATAAGGAGCTGCTGAGCAAAATTCGAAGAAAAAAAGAGGCTTATAAAAGGTGGAAGCAAGGTCAGGCGGCCTGGGGAGAATACAGGGATGTTGTCCGGGAAGCTAGGGACCAGGTTAGGAAAGTTAAGGCCCACTTAGAATTAAACTTGGCTAGGGATGTTAAGGATAACAGGAAGGGATTTTATAGGTACATTGCCAATAAAAGACAGGTTAGGGACACCTTGGGCCCTCTCCAGAAGCTATCGGGAGAACTGGCTACCCTGGATTTGGAGAAGGCTGAGGTTCTTAATGACTTCTTTGCCTCAGTCTTTACTGGCAAATGCTCTGTCCACACCACCCAAGTCTTGGAAGGCAGACGCGGGGACGGTGAGGGTGGGGACCCTGGGCCCACTGTGGGGGAGGATCTTGTTCGGGACCACCTTAGGAACCTGAATGTATACAAGTCCATGGGACCTGATGAAATCCATCCACGGGTCCTGAAGGAGCTGGCAAATGAAGTTGCTAAGCCACTGTCCATCATATTTCAAAAATCATGGCAGTCAGGTGAAGTTCCCGATGACTGGAAAAAGGGAAATATACCCCCCATTTTTAAGAAGGGAAAAATGGATGACCCAGGGAATTACAGACCAGTCAGTCTCACCTCTGTGCCTGGCAAAATCTTGGAGCGGATTCTCCTGGAAGGCATGCTAAGGCACATGAAAACCAACAAGGTGCTTGGTGACAGCCAGCATGGCTTCACTAAGGGGAAATCCTGCCTAACCAATCTGGTGACTTTCTATGAAGGGGCTACGGAACTGATGGACAGGGGGCAGAGCAGTTGATGTCATCTACCTGAACTTGTGTAAAGCCTTTGACACTGTCTCCCATGACATCCTTCTCTCTAAGTTGGGGAGACATCAATTTGATAGGTGGACCACTCGGTGGATAAAGAACTGGCTGGATGGCCGCACGCAAAGAGTAGTGCTCAGTGGCTCAGTGTCCAGCTGGAGACCGGTAACGAGTGGTGTCCCCCAGGGATCGGTGTTGGGACCGGTCTTGTTCAACATCTTTGTGGGTGACATGGACAGTGGGATTGAGTGTGCTCTCAGCAAGTTTGCCGATGACACCAAGCTGTGTGGTTCGGTTGATACATTGGAGGGAAGGAATGCCATCCAGAGGGACCTTGACATGCTTGTGAGGTGGGCTGATGCCAACCTGATGAAGTTCAACCATGCTAAATGCAAAGTCCTCCACCTGGGTCGGAGCAATGCCAGGCACAGCTACAGGTTGGGCGGGGAGGAGATTGAGAGCAGCCCTGCGGAGAAGGACTTGGGGGTGTGGGTTGATGAAAAAATGAACATGAGCCGGCAGTGTGCGCTTGCAGCCCAGAAGGCCAACCGTATTCTGGGCTGCATCAAAAGGAGTGTGACCAGCAGGTCGAGGGAGGTGATCCTGCCCCTCTACTCTGCTCTCGTGAGACCTCACTTGGAGTATTGCGTGCAGTTCTGGTGTCCTCAACATAAAAAGGACATGGAACTGTTGGAACAAGTGCAGAGGAGGGCCACGAAAATGATCAGGGGACTGGAGCACCTCTCGTATGAAGACAGGCTGAGAAAGTTGGGGCTGTTCAGCCTGGAGAAGAGAAGGCTGCGTGGAGACCTCATAGCAGCCTTCCAATACCTGAAGGGGGCCTATAGGGATGCTGGGGAGGGACTCTTCATTAGGGACTGTGGTGAGAGGACAAGGGGTAATGGGTTTAAACTTAAACAGGGGAGGTTTAGATTGGATCTGAGGAAGAAATTCTTTACTGTGAGGGTGGTGGGGCCTTGGAATGGGTTGCCCAGGGAAGTTGTGAATGCTTCATCCCTGGTGGCGTTCAAGGTGGGGTTGGACATAGCCTTGGATGGCATGGTTTAGTGGGAGGTGTCCCTGGCCATGGCAGGGGGGGTTGGAACTCGATGATCTTGAGGTCCTTTCCAGCCCTTACTATTCTGTGATTCTGTGATTCTGTGAAACAGTAATATGTATATAAAACTTAGCTTTATATAAATAGATATTACATTATATAACAGGAATTTATATGTAGGAAATGTTCATGATTTAAAAGATTGTCTTCCCAATATTAACCATTATATGCACTAGTTAGTGATCAGGTGTGGTGATTTTTCAAAGGGTAAATTACCACTGAGAAGCAGTTATGGAGCATGTGACTAAGGAGAACCAGTTATAAAATAAATGCAGACAAGAGGCGGTTAAGAAGACTGAAGTTTTAATGAGAATTTTAACTCTCGCTGTATACATTACATGAAGTGATAGAAACACTTCTGGAGGAAGGTGAGCAGATCAACATAAGCCTGTTGTTTATTTCGGTATGTTGATTAACAGAAAAGGAAACGCAGACTAGATGCCAGCCCTCATTAGCAGGCATTGCATAGTGGAAACCATGCAGATAAGGAGACGAGAAGGCTGCATGGTGACCTCATAGCAGCCTTCCAATATCTGAAGGGGGCCTACAAGATGCTGGAGGGAGACTTTTCATAAGGTATGGTAGCGATAGGACAAGGGGTAACGGGTTCCAACTTTAACAGGGGAAGTGCAGGTTAGATATAAGGAAGAAGTTCTTCACTGTGAGGGTGATAAGCACTGGAACAGTTGCCCAAAGAAGTAAATGCTCCATCCTTGGCAGTTGGACAGAGCCTTGGGCAACAAGGTCTAGTATGTGTCCTTGCCCATGGCAGGGGGGTTGGAACTATTCTATGATTCTGTGCTTTTATATTTCCAAAAGATTGTGTTTATCATGTAATATCAAACTTCAAACAAAAAATAACCAAGTAATAACAATTGACCAGAATGTAAAATGTCATACAGTGTAAGTATGCTGAGCCAATGCAGTGGACATGGGAAAAAAAGCAGAATTTAACAGTTTTGCATTATGTCTACTGGGATGATTTGAATTGGTTTGCTCTTGAGGAGGATATATCAGGATCTCATTATAGTCTATTTGGTTGTGGGTTTTTTTGGGTTTGTTTGTTTTTTTTTTTTTTGTTTTTTTTTTTTTTTTCTTGTAATTGACAGATGATTTGGTACTGTGGGTTTGAGGATGTGTGTCATGATGTAGAACAGAGAATAAGATGTTTTTCTTATTTATTTCAAGCGACTTGCTGGATATGGGGCTGCTCAGCCTGGAGAAGAGAAGGCTACGTGGAGACCTCATAGCAGCCTTCCAATACCTGAAGGGGGCCTATAGGGATGCTGGGGAGGGACTGTGGTGAGAGGACAAGGGGTAATGGGTTCAAACTTAAACAGGGGAAGTTTAGATTGGATCTGAGGAAGAAATTCTTTACTGCAAGGGTGGTGAGGCCCTGGAATGGGTTGCCCAGGGAAGTTGTGAATGCTTCATCCCTGGCGGCGTTTAAGGTGGGGTTAGACATAGCCTTGGATGGCATGGTTTAGTGGGAGGTGTCCCTGGCCATGGCAGGGGGGTTGGAACTCGATGATCTTAAGGTCCTTTCCAACCCTAACTATTCTATGATTCTATGATTCCATGATATAGGATAGGTGAACTGTGAGCATGGAGTACAAGAGTGACTGGTACAAGCATGGTAAACTTGCTAGTATATGGGCAGATCTTGAAGAATTCTGGTGCAACTAACCAGATAGACCATTGCATTTTGCCATTTTTCAATGATCCAGGCATTTTATTCTTAACACATTATTCAGTGGGAAACTAACTGATAATAAAAAACTGTGGAAAAGTCTTATGACTCATAGTCATTGGCCCTGGGTCATACATGTAATGAACCTGAGAAACAGTTTCTAATATGTCCTCTAATATCTTTCTTACATAATTTTTAAGATTATTTTTCTATATAGAGGAACCAGCTCATCTAAACACACTTTTTAAAAACCAGAATATTCTCAGTGGATGTAAAAACCAAATCTTGTCTCAGAATCAAGCTGTGAGTCAGTTCGCTTACCCTACCCAGGACCTGGCTCTTTAAGAAGGTCTTATACACTAATCTACTACATTTTTAAGTTGTTCCTTTCTGTGTTATTTTTGATTATCTCTCAAATGCCACTTTATTAGACAGTTTTGTCTAATTACTTTTCTGTAATCAGGAACTGCTGGGGAAGAAAAAAAGAATTGCCATATCTTGAGATATGGTATCCAGGGAGGTCCATATCATTCTTACAGGGTTATATTAAGAATGGATTAATTGAATGAGTCTCTATTCTTATTGCAATCTCTCCTTATTAAAATGGATTAATTTATCACATTTTCTCTCCTCTTCACAGTCTTTGACATGAGAATGAATCATCACACTTTTTCATTGCTTTTTTTTCATTGGTGTTTTTCCAGCTGGCTCATGGTTTCCTTACTTTTCAGCCTATTCAGAAAACAGAGGAAACATTAGTAACTTGTTCTAATGAACTTGTATGTGTTGGAAGGCAGAGGGATAAGGGGGCTTCTGTTTTGCAACAGACTGCAATGACAACTCTGTGCTCCAGGAGATGCTGGGGACCTGGCAGGTTTTCTGTTAGTGGGAGTCAAGGAGAGAGAGAAAGGACAGGCTCAGAGTGTTACTGAATGTAGCCTCCCTGTAGTTCTATTTTTGCTGTGGTGGACTTCTTTACAGTCATATTCTTAATTTTAGCTTGAGGGAAATAACTGACATGAGCATCTGACCATTGGCTGCTGACTGTCTTCCTTCAGTATCTTCATACCTACAGTAGAATATTTCATAGGACCAGTCAGTTTTAATGTCCATGTGTGCCATTGCAAGTGTGCTATGATGAGGTGGGTACTCATGCAGTTATTTTTTTAATAGTAAAATCTAATTTTCTTTGCTGAAATGAAGATGACTTTGTGGAAAAGCACTTTGCATATGATACATATTCTGCATTTTAAAGTGCAGGTCAAGTAAAACCTTGCTAGAGCCATCTCAGAAGCATATTTAGGGAAAAAAACAGCTTTGCAGTGCCTCAGTCTGATACCTATGGGTCATGCTACACCTTCAGCATGAGAGGGAAAGGCAAAGGTACAACTACACCTGACTAGTTTCTTTAGTCCAAATGCTGATGTGCATTGTGATTGATCAAAGCAAGCAGATTCCTTCCCAGAAGAGCTAAACATTAGCACCTTCAAGCCTATAAATGGGGCTATAGAATTCATTCGGTGGCCCTACGGAAACGTAGAGTATGGATCACAGAGCACAACAAATCTATTTTTAGGCCTGTATTCTGCAAAACTGTATAGCTGTAACTATTAAAGTGCACAAGCTAGAAACATGAAGAAAACATTAATACCATCATGTTTTATGGTGTTAATATGTAAATAGGATTCGATCTTATGTGTTTGTTTTTTTTTTTCTCCAAGCAGAGCTAGTATGAAAATCATACATCTCTTGAATGGCTCAAGCATTACAGCTTCAGATGGATGAGTGTGGCATGGGCACTGCACAGGCACTAAAGACTGGCTAAATTACAGAGCTGGATTCTGTATTCCAGTTTAGGAATGCAGATTTCTACTCCAAAATAGTTTGCATGGGTAACTTTCTTTGGTCTTTCCTCTTACAGTAGTTTGTATATTTTATGTGCTTCAGAGGTGATAAATTACATCTCATGCACAGCCATATAGTATGTATATACAATAATATATAAAATATATAATATATACAATCCTATGTATTGTTTTTAGGTTGTATACAAAGGGGCAGAGGAAGAATAATTTCCTTCTTGTTCCAGCTAGTTATTAGTTTGTACTATAAACATAAGCATGAGGTGTAGTGACCTTTATAATTTATTTAATCTTCCTAAGCTATTTCTTTAGTAATATCTTATAGAGCTGAGGCACTTATGGTAATCATATGGTGCATAAAATCTATTCTCTGTTATGCATATAAAATTTACTTTCTTTTAATTTCATCCAGTGTGTCCCTATGCTTGTATTAAAAAGCCATATTGAATAGAAATGGTCTTCAGAAAACAATGATAGGCATACTGTAGGCATTGTCAAAGCCTAGTGCCTTCCACATAAACAAAAAATTGGTAATTGTTTTTTAATTCCTGTTAAAAGAAAACCCTCCAAATTTTTTTTTCTTCCTTTTTCTTTTTTGGCCTCTGAAAATTATCCTCCTTTTGCGGCATTTTCTAACTCAATTTTAACAATATTCTTTAAAATGAGATGACAGTCAGCTTTTTGTAGTATCAGACTCCTCACAACACACTCCTGAATGCTTGACTGAGGATCTCCCTAGTCTCCCTGATATCTAGGAACTTGCTAGGCCATGTGATGCTTGAATCCCTTTGATTATTTCTTCAGCTCCTTTTTGTAATATTCAGAGTGGAAGAGGAGAGCTTAGAAACTAGCCATTATACCAAAGTATATTGACTGTTTAATTAATTTCACACATTAAATGTCTAATATGAATTATAGCTTTGGTGCCATAAAAATGCTCAGCCCAGAAAGCCAACCGTATCCTGGGCTGCATCAAAAGGAGTGTGACCAGCAGGTCGAGGGAGGTGCTCCTGCCCCTTTACTCTGCTCTCATGAGACCTCACTTGGAGTATTGTGTGCAGTTCTGGTGTCCTCAACATAAAAAGGACATGGAACTGTTAGAACAAGTGCAGAGGAGGGCCACGAAAATGATCAGGGGACTGGAGCACCTCTCGTATGAAGATAGGCTGAGAAAATCGTGGCTGTTCATCCTGCAGAAGAGAAGGCTGCATGGAGACCTCATAGCAGCCTTCCAATACCTGAAGGGGGCCTATAGGGATGCTGGGGAGTGACTCTTCATTAGGGACTGTGGTGAGAGGACAAGGGGTAATGGGTTTAAACTTAAACAGGGGAAGTTTAGATTGGATCTGAGGAAGAAATTCTTTACTGTAAGGGTGGTAAAGCCTTGAAATGGGTTGCCCAGGGAAGTTGTGAATGCTTCATCCCTGGTGGCGTTCAAGGTGGGGTTGGACATAGCCTTGGATGGCATGGTTTAGTGGGAGGTGTCCCTGGCCATGGCAGGGGGGTTGGAACTCGATGATCTTGAGGTCCTTTCCAACCCTAACTATTCTATGATTCTATGATTATTTCCTGTTAAGGGCTTTCAAGTGGTATAGTTTCTGGATCTTGGCCCAGAAGTTTGGAGCTGCAGATGCAATGGATGTGCCTCCAATGACACTTCGCTATTTGGTTTGGCATGTAACACCAATTGCATTCTGTACAGGAATTCTCTTCTGATTGAAATGCATTTTGCATGCGTGGTGCGAGTATGTTGTTACATGCCCTGTCTGGTGGAACAATGGAGGCTTCTTACTGTGTGCCCTTTTTAACTTGAGTCCTTTCTCTGAAGTGAAGGCAAGTACGGTTTTGTGTTAATTGAAGACCTGCAGAAGCATACTGAGTTGTCTTTTGTACTGTTTAATTTTTCTTTAGGGAAGACTCTTGTGGCACAGAGATATAATTAAGTGGAAACAGGAATGGTTAATTTTAATTCTTTCCCTTTTTTATAGGTATTTAGAAATAAAGCTATTAAAGATAGAGACTTTCTGAACCAAACCTTTTGAAGCAGTGTTCTAGTTGTCTCAAATCCTTTGATCAGATTAGACAATCAGGCATAAAACCTGATTGTGTCCTTGTTACTGGTGAAAATTGTAGCAAGCTCAATGGATAACTTTACATCAGAACATCAGAAAAAAATTTAAGGCCTATATGCATATATATATATATACGTGTATATATATATGTAGTATCTTCAAGTTAATACTCAGAGAATATGTTTCTCAGTTGTTTTTTTATAGTCTGTAGAAATATTTTTTTCCCATAGGCATCTCCTACGAATTTTATTTACACACTGTGGAAGGAAATTTGTGGCTCGAGAGATATTTTCATGCGAATCATTACTACTATGAGGGACAAAAGCGAAAAAGTAGCTTTTAAGTCCATTGAAAAATACTTACTTGAAATACTGATTACTGAAAAAAGTCCAATATTTGTTTCCCAGCACTAGAAACTGTTCCATCAGTTTTGATAACGTCACTTGTAAGCCTATCTTTCAGCAAGATCCCAGGATCTGTCAATAATATCTGTATATAAATTGAAAATAATTTCAGTTTACCAGCTGTTCAGAAATTGTATGACCAAATAGGCAAAATTAATCCCTGTCACAGATTTATGCTTAGCTGAGGTTATGGACCCTTGGGAAGATGTCTCTTCTCTGATTTGAACTCTGCTTTTTATCATTATTTTCTGTTTTGACCTTTTTAGTTGAAACAAATAACACTGTGCAGTTTGGGTCTGTTGACCTTAATCCAGAAAATAAGCTGCTATTAGCAGATATTTGCATGATGGTGTACCAATTAAAATTAGGTGAGTAAAGACTAATGTTCCAGTTTGCATACAAATAGCAATTTGCGTAGCTCTTCAAAGAGAGAAACTCGGATGTTTTTGGAACTCTCTGCCATTTATCCTCGAGGCAAGTGGGAAGGGATCATAAACAGTTGAAAGGCAATGATAGCTTTAATTTTATTTCTGTGTAATGAATGTGCAGTGGTGTTGCAACTTTATATGTCAGATACTTGTAATTTCTCTGAAGTTAGCCAACTTGTGACATGATTATCTTGCTTTCAGCTACTATGTTCAGAGAATAGAGATGTATGGGGTGATTGTGGCAATTTGGAAGGAGATAAGGTTGAAAAATAAAACAAATATTTGAGTTATTGGATGAAAGGATGATTAAAATACTAGTTTATCAAAGTGAAGAAAAACAACCCAAAATCCCCTTTAATATTTGCTCCATTTTACAGAGAAGACAAGGGAATGAGGATGAGTGAAAATGTGAATTAAAAAATTGGCCTAAAAAATCTAGGCTGGTGGGAACTTATGCCAGCAGGTTCTCATCCAGCAGAGCACTGAGGTTGTTCTAAGAAAAGGCTGAGAAACCTTTTGGCTCTGACAGCCAATATACTTGTATGCGGTAATTTTTGTTACCACAGTTATTTACAAGTGTTCCTATACTTCCAACAGGATCTCTGAAAATTGTCATCAGCGAGTTCAGGTATGCTTCCCTCCCTGTGACTTTCTTAGAATATTTATATTTTTTAACTTGCTGAGCTGATTTTCAACCTTGCTCCTGCAACAGGAACAGCAGGACAAATACATGGGGGATTAGCTGTGGTGTGTATGTGTGCATTTCATTGTGCAGTGTCTCCAGCCACTGAACCAGGCTCTAAGACAATCCTGAAGTGGTTCACATCTATCTTAGTTACCAGTTCTCCATCTTTTTAAACTTCAATCTTTTGGGCAATGCTGTCTGTTAATCTGTTAACAGGTATGGTGAATACTAAATCAATGAACTTTACTGCAGAGCCATGTAAGCACCACTACTGTAGGTTATTAGTTCCTGGCCTTCATGACTTTTCTTTCTTCCTTCTTTTTCTCTCATGTTGTTATATCAGGGTCCAATTTGCTAGGAGGATGAAATTCAACATTTAATAGGAATTGTGTTTTTACCACTGAAAATTTCAAATAGCTCTCAAGTGAAACCTGAATTGTGTGTTACTTACTTGTGACTATCCACTGCAATGAATATATTACCTTATAGTATGCTTGATTCTGTGATGACAAAGATCTACAAATAATTTGGAGTCTACAGTGAAGCTGTGATCTTATTTCAGGCCTGTGAGTCATGAGTTTGGAATCTTTTTCTAGGGGAAGGAGAGCTCGGAGCTACTTGTCTTTCTTTGTTTCTCTTTACCTCAGTTCTCTCATCTGTGAAATAGTAATAATACTTGCTGTGTGATTGGAAGGTCTACTTCATTAATGTCAATGATTGCCGAACATTAGGCTGGGGGAAAAAAATGGTGCATGGATGTTGAGGTTTATTATATTAGAGATTACATGTAGCTATCTAAACAGAATGACACAACTTCATATTCTGAAATTATTTTCTCTAAATAACCATACGAACTTAATTTTCAACAGGAGATGCTTATGGTTTGGACAGTTACAAATATTAGCTTTTGGAACAAATGAAAGAATCATCCAAAGACAAGCTTTTTTATTAGTAGTAATGAATAAATATATTTAAAAGACATTTCATGCATAATTGCTTCACAGACTCATTTCCTGGGCTTCACTTGTAACACAGTACCTGGCAAGACACCAGTTCAATGTACTGTGCTAGATCGCAGTCAAAGCATTTGTTCTACACAACAAGAAAAGTTAAAACCAGCAAAAAACAAGAGCAAAGAATCAGAACTTCAAAGTGCAAGATATCTTTAAATGCAGCATTAAACCTCTGAAATTCACTGCGAATAATGGGTTTCTACAGGAATTTACACAATCTGGTGCAACACTGGAAAGAACAGCAAGGAGGGGGACAGTCCTTGGGTTCAGCAGTAGCAGTCGTTTTTCCCCTTCTTAGTAGCTGGTGCCGTGCTGTGTTTTTGACTTTCAGCCTGGGAAGAGCACTGATAACACCAATATTTTTAGTGGCTGTTCAGTAATGTTTACTCTGACCAAGGATTTTCTGAGTCTCATGTTCTGCCAGGGAGGAGGAGAAGCCGGGAGGAAGCAGAGAAAGGACACCTGACCCAAACTAGCCAAAGAGGTATTCCACACTACAACACGTCATGCCCGCTATATAAACTGGGGACAGGGACCCAGAAGGGTTAGATCACTGCTTGGTCAGGCTGGGTATTGGTCGGTGGGTGGTGAGCAGTTGTATTTTCTTCCCTTGTTACTTCCCTTGTCGTTATTATTATTGGTGGTAGCAGCAGTGATTTTGTGTTATATCTTAGTTACTGGAGTGTTCTTAGCTCAACCCGTGGGAGTTACATTCTTTCTATTCCCCTCCCCATCCCTCTGGGAGTGGGGGGGAGGGGGGAGCAAAGCCGGGGGGAGTGAGTGAGCAAACTGTGTGGCTGATTTACAGCTGGGCTTAAACCACGACATCTTGATACTGCGTAACTTTCCCTTCTCACATCGCCAGGTTACATGTTAGACTTCTGAGGTGAGCTCCCGAGAAGACTGATGGACTGCTTTGTAAGGCCTCCTGGATAGGAACTTCTTTTTTTTTAACATGTAAATCCTACCACAGTGAGACTCTCTTAACTGACCAGGGCTACTATGAGGAATTACAATACAGTTACTTAGTAATAGTAATACCTAGAGGATAAAATCAGTTAATCTTAAAATTTCAGCGTAATTATACAAAAATAAGAAGACCCAAATACACTAAAATGATCCTAGCCTGACACAGGAGACATGAGAAATAGCAAAATCTGGTGACAAAATCTTCTTTGTGGTACCATTGATGATTGTAACTGAAGTAACATGGCTGTGGGCAAAATAAAACCAGAATAAAACCTTAAAATCCAAGCCAACTTGCACGAGTTTATATGCAATTCTATTATCTGCAGAGAGGCTACATGTGTGCTGCCAAATATGGCTGCTCTTTATGCAGGGCAGCATTGAGTAAGAGGGTGGTGGAGGGACAGCAAAAGGGAATAGGTCGTTTTGACAATTTCACTTTTCAATGGCTTGTTTGCTCATTTGCCTCACCAGTGTAATCACCATTAATCAGTGACTGAGTGATGTCTTTGTGTAATATTTTGGGCGTTAGATATATGCTAATGTCTTTTTCTAGCTAGGGTAATCAGTTATATTTACTGCAATATAAAATTATGACTTTGTACTTAGTAAAAAAACCACCCCAAAACAGCAGTGATTGTAAAGTATTTTCAATTTGGCATAACCAGATTTAACATGCAATGCAAATGCTGTAGTTTTAAATTTAGCACATAGTCTTAACTACAGGAAACTGATTTTGATGTATTCACTGTTTTTCATCAGTAGTTATTTCCTTCAGCACATTTAGCGGGAATGCTTTAATAAACAGTTTGACCTGGGTGTCTCCGGGTGATCCAAAGAAACAATGAGAACAATGAAGCTTTGAAAATGTTACTGAAATGTGCAAGAGTAATGAAGAGCAGGGCACACTGAATTATAATTGCAAAGTCACAGTGACTTTAATTTAGACATGATGGATGCTTTTACAAAGGTACAAATTGTACTTGCGTGTTCAATTTTGTTATTTGGCCTAGTAAAATCCTCCATAGCTTGTTCAGAAAACCAGAGTATTTTCACAATAAGAAATTTTCAGCTGTTCATGGTTTTTTATTTCAATGCTCAGGGCTGGCTCTTTGTCTCTCTTCTCCACATAAGTTTTGGCTGATTGTAATCAGAAAATGCTTTTTTCTTTTTTTTTTTTTTTTCAGGAATAACTTAGTCAAATCTATTCTTCTTTGCTTTCTCTGTATATTTCTATTTATTTTAGAGTTCAGGTTCAAATATTTCTTATTGCTTTGAAATGTAAAAACATTCAGAGTTTTGAGTTGTTTTAACATTCTGTGTTAAAAATTTCTGTCACCTGATGTAGTCCTTGTGAAAGGTGAAATTACTGGTGTAAAGTCTTTTATCTTTGTGATGAACCCTCACAGGTCATACGGAGGTGTGCAGTCAATATCCTGGAGGTCAGCTACTGGCTCCATTCAAATATTTTTTTGTCATTTTAAAGCTGTAAAACCTAAAATTTTGTTTGAGGTTTACAGTTCTGAAAATACCTTCTGTTGACTAGGTATCTAAGAGTAGCTGAACCTCCTTTTTCATCTCAGTGGAATGTAGTGGCCATCTGAAGATAAAGATTCTGCTGGAGGTTGTTTTAATGTAGACAATATATAATTTTTATTAAAGTATGATACGCATTTTACATTTTATAATAGATTTATAGCAATTTTCTTGGATGTAGGTAGTAAATGATTTCTCATTGTGAATTGAGTCTAAACCAAAATCTTTATATTTTACAAAATCAGTTCATTTGCTGTGGAGAAAAGGGGAGAGAAAGACTTTTTCTATAGCTTAGTGGGCAGAAAGTCACATGAGATCTGGGAAGCCAGAGTTCATGGGCAGTAAATTGTTTGTACAGAGTGGATTCATGCCAACAAGAGAAAGTGAATCACCTCAGACAGAGAGGGGCAAGAAACAGCTCTCACATCTCCAGCCTGATTCAGGGCAGAGTTCCTTACCCAGGCAGGGCACTTGGAGCTAATGGCTTCTCTGTAAAGGATACCTCTGCCTTATATCAGAAGATCTAGCCTGGACCCAGCAGTTTGAACCATTCACAACTGGTGTGTGACTGCTCTGCAGTTTTTTCTGCAATTTTTGTTAGTTTTCAAGCTGCAGTAAAAACTGTTTTCCAGAAAATCGTTATTTAATCAGCTTGCTTTTGTTATCTTGAGGTGTGGCTACTCCAAGTTGGAGCTGTATCCAACAGAGCTCCATCCACAATTAAATGACATTATAGCCAGCAATATTTTGCAATCTAGTTAATATTTTATAAAATTCTTAAAAAAAATCTTTTAGATTTTGTCTGCTGTTTCCAGACCAAAGGAACCAATTTCTCTATCAGAGCCCTCAGAGAGACTTTTATTTTGCGGACTGACAGTAAAATTAATGGAAATATTTTGTAAAACCCACATTATTCTAAAAATACTGCCTTTGCAGTGTAAAACATTGGACTGTTTTATGGCACTCATGCAGTCTGTCCTTCTGCATTAGCTGCTGTCATTTTTAGCTATAATATACTCAGAATATCTTCCAAAAGATCTGCAGTATTTCTGACTCAGCAAAATAGTAAAATCTTCTAATGGTTTTAATGATGGAGTTTTTTTCCAGTCATTGCAGAAATTATGGCTGATACTTTGTGGTCCAACCAGGAACACACTATCCTACAAAGATTAACTAGTGATGATTCCTTCATCTATTCAGTGGCAGTAGTCCCAGGTTTAAATATGTATCACACTGTTGATCCTAGCAATTATCATTCAAACTAAATCTACACACAAAATCTCATTTATTCAGAGCGACATTAATGAGTCAATATAGCTCTGATGAATCTGGCTCTATGTTCCTATCTACATTATCTTGAAATTTGAGCTGCAATCAATAGACCGAAGAAGGTTGTTTTTTGCTCCTGGGTTGTTTCTTGATTGGTTTGTTTACAGTCTTTAATCTGTTGCAAACTTTTCCAGTGCAGAAATATAAGATTCCTTAGGCTGGGTATTTTAATAATAAAAGTTTTATCATATTCAATGAATTTCAGATAGCATATATATTGCTCATGCCAATATTACTGCATCAAGTGTCACTGATTATCAAGGGTGAGCATATAGTGTCCAATCTTAGTTTGTCCAGTAGAGGATTTATCCAATTTGTATACGCATGCAGCAAAAGTGTGCAGTCCTATTGGGTATCCCATTGTTATTAACATAGAATCACAGAATCATAGAATAGTTAGGGTTGGAAAGGACCTTAAGATCATCGAGTTCCAACCCCCCTGCCATGGCCAGGGACACCTCCTACTAAACCATGCCATCCAAGGCTATGTCCAACCCCACCTTGAACACCGCCAGGGATGGAGCATTCACAACTTCCCTTGGCAACTCATTCCAGGGCCTCACCACCCTTACAGTAAAGAATTTCTTCCTCATATCCAATCTAAACTTCCCCTCTTGAAGTTTGAACCCATTACCCCTTGTCCTTTCACTACAGTCCCTCATGAAGAGTCCCTCCCCAGCACCCCTGTAGGCCCCCTTCAGGTATTGGAAGGCTGCTATGAGATCTCCACGCAGCCTTCTCTTCTCCAGGCTGAACAGCCCCAATTTTCTCAGCCTATCTTCATACAGGAGGTGCTCCAGTCCCCTGACCATCCTTGTGGCCCTCCTCTGCACTTGTTCCAACAGTTCCGTGTGGGACTATAAAACTGTGGGTAACTTCACCTGCCCCAGCTCTATGAAATGTCTTTCTTTACATGACTTCTGTTTTTTTTGTATTAAATAAATTGAGCATTTCTGATCTTACAAAAGAAAAGTTCTCTGCTTTGGTGTCACTGATGCTACATATTAAGTAATCACGCCCATGTCATGATTTTATTTTAACATAATGCACGCTCGATTCTATTTATTTCTTTTGTAATTCCTGAGCTGTTGAAGGATGATTTTTTCCCCCACAGTTGTGCTGGTTAGTCATGAACAATACTTTTTTTTTTTTTCCAAGAAAAAATGAGATTCTCATTGATTTGGAGTATTGTGTGGAGTTCTGGTGTCCTCAACATAAAAAGGACATGGAACTGTTAGAACAAGTGCAGAGGAGGGCCACGAGGATGATCAGGGGACTGGAGTACCTCCTGTATGAAGATAGGCTGAGAAAATTGGGGCTGTTCAGCCTGGAGAAGTGAAGGCTGCGTGGAGACCTCCTAGCAGCCTTCCAATACCTGAAGGGGGCCTATAGGGATGCTGGGGAGGGACTCTTCATTAGGGACTGTGGTGAGAGGACAAGGGGTAATGGGTTTAAACTTAAACAGGGGAAGTTTAGATTGGATCTGAGGAAGAAATTCTTTCCTGTGAGGGTGGTGAGGCCCTGGAATGAGTTGCCCAGGGAAGTTGTGAATGCTTCATCCCTGGCGGTGCTCAAGGTGGGGTTGGACGTAGCCTTGGATGGCATGGTTTAGTAGGAGGTGTCCCTGGCCATGGCAGGGGGGTTGGAACTCGATGATCTTGAGGTCCTTTCCAACCCTAACTATTCTATGATTCTATGATTCTATGATTTAAACAGCTTAGGGGATTTAGGAAAAGGTACAAATATGCAATAAAATTTTATGAAAGGCTGATTGATACTAGTGACAAAGTCATGGCAGCATGGTTGAATTCCATAGGTTTACTTGTTATAAACTCTATACTTCCACCATCATGTTTTTTTTTTTTCTCTTTTAATGAATTTTTATAAAGGCAAACATATATGGTCATGAATGAAATGAGATGTGCAGAGTACTGAATTAGTATAGTTTCTACATGGTGAAGTTTAGTCGGAGCAGCATAGTCTCATTCATGTAGATTTGAGTTTGAGCTAATGAAGTTATTATGATTTAAGTTTATGGGGAATAAGAGAACATTTCTAAGGACTATTTTTTTAATTTTTAACAAATTAACTTACTAATTAAAATATAGCCCAATGTCTTTAGACCATGAGTAGCTCCAACAGAGCCAATTAGGATACATCTAAAGCTGGGCCTCCTGGCACCATGGTGCAGGGTGCGGTTTAGAAGCTCTGAATTGTGCAAAGCTGAGATCTGCCACTACAAGAAACATTTTCAGTAGCTTTAAAAATTTGATATTATTGCCTAGAATGGCTGCAAGCGCCATATGTGTTCTTGGCAGTCCTGTGTTCATTAAGCACTTGCTTTTCCCAGTGTAACATCATCCATTAACTCCCTAACAATGTCTCAACATTCAATGTCTAGCTTGTATGAGATAATGAGCTTTTGAGTTCAAAGACTGTATGGAAACTTTGTGATCTGTAAGCTAAGACTTATACATGGAATAGTATGAGCACCTTCAGTGCTAGTATTTTATTCTAGAATAAATTCAGGTGAAGAATCTGAATTGCTAACTTTTTTTCTCTGAATTTGACATACAGCCAAGCAAAAAAAAGACTTTTTCCTGATTATTGGGTTTTTCTGAAGAATACAACAAATCATTCTCATTTACAATAAAAGTAAAACCTTTTCTTCCGATGAGTTGAGAATGCATCAATTAGAAGAAATCAAAATAGCTTTTTAAAACTGAAATTAAAAAAATAAAATCAAGATGTGCTGAAATGGCCATTTCATATAAGTGGAAAAAGACAAGGATTTTTTTTGAAAGAGTTAGGAAGGAGCTCCTTTTAATTTTCAGCACATTATTTCAGAGTTTTAAAATGAAATCAAAACCTGTTTTTTTTGGTAAACCTGTGTCTTGTTTTCAGAGTAGCTAGTGTGAATCCATATTCATTGCTGGGGAAAAAAAAAAGCTTGGGAAAAAGAATTTAAAAGTCATATATGTTCTTTTTTTTTTTTTTTTAAATTTTATTTTTCCAGTGCTGAGCATTCACAGGTATCTGTGGGAAGATGAGCAGAGGCTGAGGGGCCTCAGATACCATCACACATGCACCCTACCCCTAGCTTCTTTTAGATGTTCCCAGGATGCTTTGTACAGCCACATGACAACTGGGAAAGATTTCTTCCTTCAGACTCAGGCTGTGCTCACCCCTGCTGAGCTAGGAGTGACAAAGGAGTAAATGTCTTGAGATTGATCACTTGTCATAACATTGCCAATGCAGAACGAGTGCCTGCCTTCTGCAAGAAGGCTGTGGAACTTTTAAAACACCTGGTCCAATTTAGCCTAACCTGGCTTCTTACCAGCAGCATATTTGGCGCATTCTAATGTTTTCTTCTTCAACTTTTAAAAAGCAGATCATACTGGCAAATTACCAACCTGTGAAGCTGAACTGTCCATTAATCTGCAATTAGGAAAAACCATTGAGAGGGTAACTAATTTGTAGCTATTTTTGTTTGTGCAACACCCATGATGTAAATTGTGCAATGGGTAGTTAATTTATGCTTGTTTTATAATGAATGCACCTTTTCTTTTTTCTTCAACCTTTTCTATTTGTGATGCTTTGCCTTAATTTTCATGTTTTTTTTTTTTTTTTTTTTTTTCCTGAACAAATTGCATTTACTGTTTCTTCACTTGTTTACTTGACAGATGACAAAGGAATGACTGAATTTGGAATGTTCTTTGGTATCACTAGCAAAAATTTACAGAGAGACTGTTCTGCAGGTGAGTTGTGCTGTCACCTTGGCTTCATGTGAGCTGTTCTTGAATACCATGTCATCAGGTGAGAGCTGAGATATGAAAGAATGTTGCATAAACTGGTTCTATAATATGAGAATGAGTGGATGTTACATAACACATGAAACCCCAGCTGCATAACTTGAAAGTAGAGTAGTAGCTTCATGCAGTTAATTAAAGCAAGGACAGAATACAGCTTGGTATTGCAATAGTATTAAATCAAAAGAGTGCTCTAGGTTATGAACTGCCTTTCTATGTACATGCAGCTTCCTCAGCATGATTCTCACATAGGACATGCAAGTACTGCTTCAGAGGATGTGTTCCCCATAAAAGCATATGATTAGGTAACACCTCTGTGGAGGATTGACCTTTGTAAGCTGTCAAGTACCCACGCAGCCACTCTCTCACTCTTTTTTGTCAACAGGACGTGTAGAGAAAATATGATGAAAAAGCTCATGGGTTGAGATAAGGACAGGGAGATCACTTACCAATTACCATCGCAGGCAAAAGACTTGACTTGGGAAAAATTAATGCAATTTATTGCTGCTTGAAATAGAGCTGGGTAATGAGAAAGAAAGACAAAAACTAAACCACCTTCCCCCTAAACCTCCACCCCTTTTTCCCAGGCTCAGCTTCACTCCTTCACTCCTCACTACTCTGCCTCCCCCACCCACTGAGCTGCGGAGGGAGATACGAAATGGGGGTTGCAGTCAGTCCACAGCACTTCTCTGCCATTACTTCCTCCTCACACTGTTCCTTGTTCCAGTGTGGGTCCTTCCCATTTGCTGCTGCTCCTGTCAGTGGAGCCTGTTCCAGCATGAGCTCTTCAAAGGCTGTAGCTCCTTCAGAGAATGAACTGAGAGTGAGTGTAGCTTAGATACAACAGAGAAGTTCTTCACTGGGCTGGGATGAGGCACTGACACAGGTTGCCCAGAGAAGCTGTGGCTGCCCCATCCCTGGCAGTGTTTAAGGCCAGGTTGGATAGAGCCTTGAGTGACCTGGTCTAGTGGAGGGTGTCCCTGCCCATGGCAGAGGGGTTGGAATGAGATAATCTTTAAGGTCCCTTCCAACACAAGCCATTCTATGATCCTATGATGATTCTATGAACATCCAGTGACTCCTGCGTAGGGTCTCTGTGGCTGCTTCTTTCCCCTAGCTACAGGAAAATACCTGCTGTAGTGTGTTCTCTTCCATGGGCTGCAGGAGAACCTCTGGTCCAGCACCATCACCCCCTCCTTCTTCACTGACATTTGTGTTTAGAGGATGTTTCTCATGCTTACTATTTTTTAACTTGCTCCTCTCTCCTGGACAGCATTCTGTCCTTTCTTATATACATTCTCCTAGGGGTGCTGCACCATGGTTGGCGGGCTCAGTGGGTTCCTTGGAGCCTGGTGTAACCAGCTGTGGCTGGCATGGGGCACCCCACTGCCAGTGCGTGTACACCTACAGTCCCCACAACCTCTCTTCAGCTAAGGGAAATTTCCTAGCTTTTTCTGCATCCCAGTGTTTCAAATCTTGCTTAAGAAAGATGCAAACAGCTACAGTCTGTGCTTCTTGATTCACAAGGAGTATATTATTTTAATGTGAGTTTCAACTGGAAGAACACACTGAAATTAACATTTGATGTCTTATTCTTTGATATCTGGCATTTTTCACTAGCAGACTATAATAAAGAAGTCAGTTATTGCTATTAGACATATTTTAGAAGAATTCTTTTTTGATGCATATCTCCACTCGGATTATTAAATTTAAATCACTGCTGCTATCAGTTTGAATACTAATGATACATTCTGCCAGATGGAACCCTTTAATAAATTTTCACTTTTCTCTAACAGTCAGCTGTAAATCTTAAATAAGAGACTTTTTTTGGGTGATGCCAGCTTTAATGCCTTATGTCCACACTGATTTCAGGGTCATTAATACCTGGGAGGCAGGAAGCTCTTTAATTAAATACCATTCTTTCACATTCATTGAGATGCAAGGCGACACAAACTCCCTTACCTTGTGTGCCATTTTCTGTAGCACAGTAAAGGGTTGGGGTTTTTTTGGTGTATAGTGAATGGTTTCTGAACTGCCAGTCTCTTTTCTGCTGTACTTGTGCTGCATACCTGAGACCGTCCTTCACTGTGTCATTCGGCTGATGTTCATACTCACACTTTTGAGCTCTTTTCTATTGCTGTGTGTGAAGTTCCAAGTACTGGGGCTTGTGAAAGAGACAGGGAGCTGCCCTGTAGAAACATTTCTGTTTCTTAGTCTTGGTACAATACTTTGCTGATTTTAGGCAATTTGTACTCTTCTGAGAGCGCTGTCACCCTTTGCAGTACGAGGGCTGGTGTTAGAACTCAACACCACAGGTGCAGGATGAATGAACCTTAATAAATGAGTATGTCTCTTTTGTCAGCACATTTGATAGACTCTCCTCATTAGCTAGTGGTATTTTCCTCCAGAGTAATTTGCGATATTCACTTTAGACTTAGGAATTTTTGCATGGGAGATATACAATAGCTAAAATCCATGCTGTTGTGGAGAATTCAACTTCATAGAGCTTAACTTTTTCTCTGCTGCATTCTGCCTAGCTGGAAAAGGCCCCTTCAGGGAAAAAAAAATATGATGTCTATCACTCTGCTGAAAGAATAGGAAGAAATATGCTGGAAATCCTGGATGTGGTGGGGAGGACAGAGTAAACACTAGGTAACAGGAGAAAATGAAATACAGCATTCAAACTTTCTGTACCTTGGGCAAAAGAGAGAACAAAAATACTTATGTGAGTCAATAGCTATTCCCAGTGGAATCTTCGGAAAAGCCTACAGTTGGAGCAAATTTTTCAGTTATTGAGTTATTTTCTCACCAGTATGTTTCACTTCTTGATTTGTGTTGTCATTAAATCTGAAAGCCACACAGTTAAATCTGTTTCATCAATGCACCAGGCTCTTCAAATAATTCCATTATCTAAATGATTATCTGAAGCACCAATTACAAGAAAGTAATTAGTGATATCATAATGCAGAGAGCAGGTTTTGCTGAGCTTTGTGGTGGCATCTTATTCATTGGTTTTCTGTTTTATACTCTCTCTGCTCCAAAGGTAGGAAAAAAATATGCCTGTTGGAACATTTCTATCATGGAACAAAAGATGTCAATTATGGAAAAGTAAGGGCACCAACAAAACATTTCAAATAATTTTAAGAAATTTTCTGACATAGTAATGGGAATTATTATATTTCAGTTTCAACGACTGTAATTAAACCTGACCTTTAAGTTAATTATGTCTTGACATTTATGATTTTAAACTAGCTTTCCCTGTGGTGATGATGTGTTATATACAGATGCTAATAAGTAGTTCCTGTAGTGTGAGCAAGCAGATTTCATATGTGCCTACCCTGCAGTTCAGAGAACAGTGTCACACGCATATCAATCTTTGATACATTTGTGCAGTTTTGGTACTGCTGTTCCTAGACTTTGTAATGTCATCCTAACTTTGCTTCTTATTCAACAAAAATCACCGACACAATTTTAAAAGGAGCTTAATGAGCAGTAATATATGTTGTTATTATTGCAATTCTGTATTTATGTGGAACTATCAGGTTAGCATGGCAATATGAAGGAAAATAAGTCCATCTCTTACAAAGGCTGCTGCATACAAAACCCACAATGAAATAGTCAACCATGGAAACTGGAAAATTAGGATAAAATATAAGTTGAGAACTCATCTTCCTCACATATAACATTAAGCCTAGATAGGTTCAAGATAAAACACAAAGGTGAGATTATATAATGCTGGAAGAGACATCAGTGATGGAAGGTTTAAAGGTGTAAGGAGAGACACTTCTGAACAAAATGGATGTTGCAAAAAGGCATAGCCAAGGGTTTTTTTAATGAAGATAGTAGAAATGATATTGAAAAGCTGCATTTATGACAGTAAAGAGACCTATCTTGCATAAAACAGTTCAGTAGTTTCCAGAAAAGATCTTGGCCCTTTTGAAACTCCAAGGTGGCCTTGTTGCTTCTTTGGGAGGGGTGGGAAGTTTGTCTCCAGAGACATGTGTTTTATGTGTAGAGAATACTAGGTTTCATTACCCTCATGCTCATACTGTGCCTTCAAAACTGAACTCTCAATTTCATTGAAAAAAACTGCAGCCCCCTTTAAGTTTACAAGCACAGCCATTCATATAGCTTCCTACACTGGTGTGTATAACTCCTTCCTGATCCATACATTCGTCTACCTTGTACATGTCATATGTTGAGAAATCTCTATCCTGCCTGCTTTCAGGCTACATAAATTCAAATCCATATAGAATTCTTTGCATATTATAAATATATATAATTGAAGTGGGATCAAGACAAAATTCAAAATAGTCTGTGTTTATATGGAAAGCTAAATATGGCTGAATGATACACCCATAATGTTTACTAGTTTTGGTGCTTCTTAGCCTTCAAAATACATGTGATTGTTATATATCTGATTGGTACAGCTACCCAAAAGCATTTCCACAGAGCCAACAACCAGTACAGTGCAGATATTTATGGGGAAAACAGGAATCTCCCTATAGCCTGTTTATTTTCTTTCTTATTCTAACAATTCCTCAACAAGTTTTCTTAAGCTGTTTGCTTATTTGGATAAGTCATAGTTTATTTGATGTTTTGTTTCTGCACAAAAGTTTGATGTTTTTATAGTGGGTCACTAATGATAAGGAAAACATCAACAGAAAGTTTTACAAATCAAGAGGCCTACTCTTGCTCAGAGTATCTGGACCCTGGCTGCCTGACCTATTAATTGACTGTGTTTTCTAATTGGGTCATCATTGCTTTTCAGCCAGGAGTGTAATGTTGTTAACTGCTAGTTTAGCTAGAACATGAAAATCAATCTGCCAGTAAAGGGCATAGCAAGCATACTGCCTATAGAATACTGTATGGCTTTGACATTCAAAAGACACTTTTTTATTTGTGTGATTCTGATGGAGTACTGTAGATTTATTTTCAAGCTAAGTGACTTACAGCTACGGATGGTATCTTATGTATGTATTTTTGCATTGCATTAAGAAATGTTTTTTGATGAAAGACAAACAGCAGAACACATATGTTTAAGAGGTATGTGACAGGAGAATGTTATACTCCTTGAGTTGTGGTGCAAAGAATAGTTGTGCTGTGTACCCTGACATTTTTCCATAATTACTGAAGTTTTTGCTTTCTGAAATAAAGCTTTACAGAGTGTGGGATCTACTAGAACTAATAGAACACATGAAAAAAGCAAGTGACATTATACAATAAGTACAGAAGCAACAGCTCATTCTTTTCCTGCATAAGTTTCCTCCTAGCTATGCTGTTTTTGGCATTTTAGAAAAATAACACAATTGATCTGATCTGAAAACTGCATGAAAAGCAAGAATGCTTTCATCAAAGTGAAAATGAAAAAATAAGCCCTTGACTTTCCTATACTTAAGTTTGTCAGATCCAAAGGAAATGAGGCAAACATGTACTTGGATTGGAACTTGATTATAGAATTGACTTGGAACTTAGCCTGCAAATGGTGCTAAGCCACTCCATCCCCATTGTTTTGTTTATCATACTGCTTCTTTTCCTTTACACTTTATGCCCTGATGAAAAGGTGACAGATCTTTTCTGCTCTTCCGATAGTAAATATCAGAAGCTTATTTTAATTGGGTAAAAATAGTTTTATTGGATGTTTGTACCATTCTTCTCAGATGTGAGACCTGAATTATCTCTAACATATTGATATTAATTCAAGATGCAAAAATACAGAAACATCTCTGTATTTTAACAAGAAATGTAAATATTAAATAATGTAAATATTAAAAACATTTCAAGAGGTAATGGTTGGGTTTTGGCATAGAGAGTAATTAATAATATCCTTATTGCGCCATCTACCGTATACTTCTTTTGAAAATGGTCCAAAGGCCACTAGAGTTAGTGAAGCTCCATGTCTTTAAAATCAGTTCTCAATCTTTGCCCTAAACACCCATGGAAAAAGCAACTGAGAGACAATATGAACAAAATTAGAATTGCAGGTTGTAAATTGTGGAAAACTAGGGAAGAGCTGCTGTTTAAAAAAAAAGATAAGCTCCAGGGAGTATCATGTAAGACTAACAGGTGGCACTGCAAGGCAAGCAAAAGAAGACATTTTTCTATGAAGCATGTAGGTAAGCTGTGGGACTCCTTTGTCATGGAAAGTTATGGATGCCAGATGTTAACAGAAGTGCCAAAGCAATTGAACAAATCCAAAGGGAGCAGAGCTATTAAGCACACAGACATAATGCCAGGGTCAAGATGACCCAGCTCCTTACTCTGCTGGAGGCGGTATTCTGGGGAAAGACTGCCATGTATGTCCCCTGCTCTGCATTTCACTGAGTGTTGGCTGTTAGTCTGAGCCAGTAGTGGGTTGCCTAACTGTGTTGGCACGACTCGCTAGATCTGCTTGTAATTTCTTAAGTGGCTGTATGAGCATCAGAACTAATGAATCTGTTCTTCTATAGGTGTGTGACACATATTTGATTCTGGCAAATGAAAGGTATGAGTTTTGGTTGATGTTCTTCCCACAGATTTGAGCTGTAAATAATGTACCTACCTGTTGTTTTATAATATCTCAAAATTATTGAGCACGTACTCCAGCTTTTTTTCTCAGAAAAGCAGTATCTTCAGCACGCCTACTTTCATGAGGAATTTATTATCTCTGAGCTCACTCCCATTTTGTGTGAATGTAAATGTAGCTAAACTTGCACAGAGGGATCTGAAATTTTGAGAGAACAAACATGCATAGCTTTAATCATTTAAGCTTTGTATAATTTAAAAAGCAGGTTGAAAACAAGATGTCTGACTGTTTCTCTGTAACAAGCATAATAAAGCAAAGGACAAGATTTAATTTTATTACTACTTTAAGTACTATACACTCACAGTGTTACAAAACTAACAATTAGACAAGGTCCATGCCATACAAATCTCACCATCTAATTAGGATGGTTTCAGTACAAACCATTAGAAGACTGACAGTGGGAACAAGACAGGTCACAGGAATTTTATGAATAAAGGCTATGTGGAAAAAAATAGCTGGTGTGAAGTATGCTGAAAAGACAAATGACATGAAATTTCCTTCCAGCAGTGTACCATAAAGAGAATTATCTTCTCATAAGAACTGGGCAGCCGGAATTCTCCTTATTTTTATAAGTTATTTTTATGAGGAGATATTCTCCTGAATACTGTGCCCTGTATTCTCAGGTTCACTCATCTTTCACAGGAAAATTCCCATGAAATCTTGGGTTAAGTCCGTAATTCAAAGTGGGACATATTTTCCTTCAGGTGTGTCAGGCCTAGCAGGCTTTTACAACAATTGTAAGGTGGCACATGGTCCTACAGGCATGGAGGAAACATACAGCTGCCACTAAGATTGTGGGTCCATATTAAAAGTCTGGGGAAACTTTCCCAAGAACATTTGTGAAAAGCCAATGTGTAAGAGGAGAGCTGTGGAACCTGTACTTTCCTTTCAGAAAGAGTAGTGGAGATTCAAAGATAAATCATAGTGTATGTTCTGTAGTTTGACATGGTTTGATATCACTAGAATACCCACTAGTGACCAAAAGCAATGAAGAACTGCACCACAAATACTTAAATCTTAAGATGTTATCTGAAGTCAAGATTTAATAGCAAGTTTCCTTCTGAGAGGAAAAAAAGGATATTAATACTTCATCTAAGTCTGTATTAGACCAATACCAATTTGTCATTTTACCTTTATTTGATTTTTTTTATAAGGATGATTTAATTTCAATACCTATACTATTTTCTGAGCTGTTACCATTTTAAATACTTCTATACCTCATGCTGTTATGCTTTTGAACATACAATATATTTCTCTTACATCTAGCTTTCTTACATTATAGCAGAAAGCAAACATTTTTAATTTATCAAAGAATGTCTTTCATTTCTTGTCTGCATTTTGTTTCCTTTATAAATAATTATTATGTACAGTTTTAAAAATATAAACAAATCCTCCATGACATTCTTTCTGATCATTAGCATTCACAGTCTCTCAGATCAAAAGTTTTGCTGAGTTTCTTTGTGAACATGAAAAGTCCTAATCCACACACCCAAGAAACTTACAGCAGAATTCTTTTCCTTCCATTGTTTCTGGTTTTCCTCAATAAATCTGAGAGGTAACCTGGTGAAGTTTAGCCATGACAAGTGCAAGGTCCCCCATGTGGGTCGAAGCAATCCCAGGCACAGCTGCAAATTGGGCAGGGAAGAGATTGAGAGCAGCCCTGAGGAGAAGGACTTGGGGGTGTTGGTCGATAAGAAAATGAACTTGAGCTGGCTTCAGTGTGCGCTTGCAGCCCAGAAAGACAACCGCATCATGGGTTACATCAAAAGGAGCGTGACTAGCAGTTTGAGGGAGGTGATCCTGCCCCTCTACTCTGCTCTCGTGAAACCTCACTTGGAGTATTGTGTGCAGTTCTGGTGTCCTCAACATAAAAAGGACATGGAACTGTTGGAACAAGTCCAAAGGAGGGCCACGGGGATGATGAGGGGACTGGAGCATCTCCCTTATGAAGACAGGCTGAGAAAATTGGGGCTGTTCAGCCTGGAGAAGAGAAGGCTGCATGGAGACCTCCTAGGAGCCTTCCAGTATCTTAAGGATGGCTGTGAGGATGCTGGGAGGGACTCTTCATGAGGGACTGTAGTGATAGAGCAAGGGGTAATGGGTTCAAACTTAAAGAGGGGAAGTTTAGATTGGATATGAGGAAGAAATTCTTTCCTGTGAGGGTGGTGAGGCCCTGGAATGGGTTGCCCAGGGACGTTGTGAATGCTCCATCTCTGGCGGTGTTCAAGGCCAGGTTGGACGGAGCCTTGGGTTTCATGGTTTAGTGGGAGGTGTCCCTGCCCATGGCAGGGGGGTTGGAACTAGATGATCTTAAGGTCCTTTCCAACCCTAACTATTCAATGATTCTATGTTCAGATATCCCTTGAATTTAATGGATGTTACAGAACTCAAAAGAGGTTGAACCAGGCTATATATGATTGAAAAAAAAAGTTAGATGAATTTTTTTTCACCCAGAGTGAAATGAAATAAGCATTCTTCTAATCTTCTACAAAAATCCTGTTTATAATTTTTTTTTTACTTCATGCCAGACAATTTCAGGCTTATTAAACTTTTTTTTGCCTTAGAAAATGGAATGTTCATTAAAATTCACATTTATCTTAATAAGAGTTGCTCATGCCATATAAGTTAATTTTGCAGCAAAATATAATTATGTTATTGTAATGGTAATAATTGATAAGTGGGGTACTTCAGGGAACTGACTATTCTGTTTGTAGCTTGGTCACATTTCTAAGATTAAAAGCTGAACAAAACTTACTATAATGAGAGCAAATGGCTGCAAAAGGTATCTCTGTTAATTATTAGCTAGGGAATAAATAAGATTTTTATGGAAAGTATGGGATGAATGAGAAGGCCTTTTCTTTCTCTGCCTCCTGCATTTGGTGCCCTCAGAATGAATTGTTGCTTGACTTCACAGTATAGGGAGCATTGTGGAATAAAAAAATCAACCTCCAAATGGTGGGTTTTTTTTATTGCTGTTATGTGTCCTTATTATCTCTGCCATTTTCTCAAAGACAATTCACAAATTCCCTTAATTTCCTTCTGTTTATTACTCTGCTGCCCCTGGCCTGCCTACCTCAAAATTTTGTGTTCCTACTCTCCATTAGTATTTCAGAGGTTCCCTGGGTAACTCTTTCACCCAGCGAACTCAGAATTTTTCCCTGTTGTCAAATGAACAGGCCCCATTTCTATTTGCATTTCATGAATGTATGAATTTAAGAATTTAAGAGACCGAAGTCTTGTGCTCTCCTATAACAGATTTCACTGAGCAGCTTTGCAGAGTGTTTAATCCTCAAGTAGAAGAGAGGAGAGACCAGAAAGGAGAGGCCTCTGTGTTAAAAGGAGTCTCTAAATAAGCAGGCAGATTGCAGCATGGTTGTATCTTTGTGTCTTTGCGTGACCTGATACATTCATTGAGTGATTCAACATGTAGGTATTTTTCAGGAGATTCATGGGGATGAGGATGTGTTGGAAAATTGGTGCCTGGAACCTACCTGTATGTTGTAACTTTTTCCTCGAATGTGACAGTCATCACAATTGTACAGGCTAAAACATGAACCTAATTACTGCTTGGGGCAGAGCAGAAGCTCAACAAAAGACTTTCTTAAATCAGCAGTACAGAGAATTCTTCATTCTGTTCTTAGACTGCAGGTATGAATTATGTGTCTAGTCATTTAAACTCCCTCTGTCTTCAAGAGGCCAATTTATACCAAGTCTGAGAAAAGTATTTTCAGAGAGTGCTTTATACTTTATGGGCAATTTTATGATGTGTGTCTATCTTCCTCTATTGACAGTGAAGGGATCTTTGATTGGGCAGCTGTACTGTTGAATCATATGAATTCTGCTTGAAATGTACAGCTGTATATTGCAGATGAGGCTGAGTCCCTTTAGCCTTTCAAGTCCGGTGATTTCTAATAATGTTAGGCAGAGAAGGATACATTTTCAAAGACGGTTAGATGCTCGGAGGTACCTAATAGGATTTTCAAGATCACTGAAGCAGCCTGGATGTCTAACTTCAGTTGATTTACCTGAGGTAGGTGACTATTTCTGTTTGTCTATATGTGGGTTTGTTTTGCCTTTTTTTTTTTTTTCCCCATAATCCCTCTCAGTGCTTTTCATAATGTTGCTCAAAAACCTACTTTCATTTCCAAGGAATGCATTCTATTTATAGCTATTGTACTAGACTATATCCAGGTAAAATGTGCTAAATCTCAATGTTTAGATTATAAGCAAAGAAAGTTTTTATTAAAATCTTGTACAAGGTCATCAGTTTTGCTGTGTAGTCTGTGGGGCTGTCATGTGGAGTCATCACTTTTCTAGAGAACTGCTGGTACTTTCATACTTCAGCTACCATACTGTGATTTTTATTGCAGTCGTTGCAACTGAAAATATATATTTGAAAAAAATCCTGTTCTCTTTGGTTCAGGGGAATAATTTTCCATATAGCGGAGCATAGTGTTTTCAATGTGGTGGACAGCAAAATACTGCATTTTGATGGACTAGCAGTGTGAAGCAATGCCATTAATTCTTCGTTGTTATTCCCATGACAGTAAGACTCCATTTAGGAGTGCTTCCTGAATGAAACTTCTGCTGGTGGTAATGGGATGACCACACAGAAGACATTCAGTCTCACTCCTAACCTACCTTTAGTAGTTTCTTTAACCAGATCAGCATTTATTTAAAATAATGACTACCCTACCTGATTTATTCCCCTGTCCCAGTTTTCACTTTGCTCTCATTCTGCCAATCTGAAGTGACAAGAATTTTTCTACTTCTCATAACTTTCTTTGGACAATAGTTTGCATTTTTTAAAATGTTATTTTTAAATATGTAAGTTTTTAAAAGAGCTGTCTGTGAATAAAGCACACAGACTGGATATAATTTGAAACAATTTCTGTCGAATCATAGATAGGCATACCTACACTGTGAGAGTTACTACATATTTAAGACCACAGTTCCTGCAGGTATTTTTTGGTGTTGTTTTGTCTATGTTATTGTTTCCTACCTTCAACGAATAAGTGGAACAGCATTAATGAATTGGTGGAAATACATAAGAAAAGTAAGGACTGTTAGATTGCTTTATGCAGAAAGTCATTGCAAGGGCAGTGTGCTTGCTATTTCTTAGCACAGCCCTCTACTCCTACCTCCTTCATTCTGCTGCTGTAACATAGGTCAGATGGTTCCACATGCCTACATTATGGCCTTCTCATGGCCCTGTCAGTCACAGATTTTGCAACAGTGAGAGTTTCATCCTGTGGGACTGCTTGGCAATTCCGATGCCAGGGCCAGGTGATGCTGACGTTGTTGCTCAAGAACAGGAATCTTGGGCCTATCCCCAAAAGAATACGGAGATTTCATTCAAGGGGTGTTTGATGGTAGTGTTTCCTTAATCTTAGTAATTTTGTTCATAAGTGAAATATTAAAATACCTAAAAATGCAGAAAAACACATATCTGCTTAAATTGTTTATCAGTCCTTTATTTGGAATCAGTTTCTCTGGGGCCTTTCCCCCCCCCCATTCTCCATTTCTTTATTAGCTGCAAGAGAACAACTGGGTGTATATATCAAATCTGTGTGGCTAAACTCAGGCAGCTAACAACCATCGGCAGATAAAGGAAGAGATAGATGCTAAAAAAAGAGTTACTCTAAATGAATTAAAAAAAATCCATGCACATATGATGGTGCTGTAATTGTACACTCAGTGTGCTGCTAGGAAATTATTTGCTCTGGTAGGATCACCCAGGAACTGTATACATTGAACACATGTTATTAAAGCCCATTTCCGATTCCATTAGCACATGACAGAGACCCAAATCAGTTCTAAAGGCATTTGCAAGCAGCTGCTGCTGCAACAAAGATAATATTGGCACAGCTTTTCAATTGCGTAGAGAATAGGCAGCATTAGTTTAAACTTCTATCTTCCATTTGTGCCTTATAGACAAAATGCTGACTTGAGTAATTTTTAGAGCTGATCATTAACAGGGATTTCACAAAATAGTGCTGAAGTACTTAAAATGGGTATTAAAAATTTTGAAATCCTGAAATTACAGCTGCAGTAATAATACCTGTTGTTAAGTTTTGCTAGACTTTGTCATATAAGCTCAAAAATGCCTGTCTTATTTTTCAAACATCTTCTTTTCATTATCTAGGAACAGCATTTATTTATTACATGTTTTTTACATTCAGTAGCTATGCAATAAACACACATGCCCATGAGTACATATTTTTTAAACATAGTATAATGGAGTGCTTTCCTACTGGGTGAGTTAAACAGCATTTATTTTTCTTTATCTTACCTGAACTATGATGGACCACAGGCTTTCTGAATGCAACTGTGTCAAATTTAGTTTGACCTTTTCTACTGGGGGTTCCAATCAGTTGGAAACTGTGAAAAATGAACTATACTGGTGCTTTTTCTGTAAACTTGAAGTTTCATGCTCTTCAGCATATCTTTAAGGATATTTTTGATCACAGTATACTGGTATGGTTAAAGAGGACACAGGGACAGTCCAAGTTCTCTGGCTGTTCTGCTTTGTCTAATCAGATACTGGTGTGGTGCCTTTCTGCCTTTCTTGAATTTGTTTCCACATACAGTAAGATGGACTTGTAATCTTTCACTAGCATGTGTATATCTACACAAATATCTATTAACATTCATGCTGTGTTAAAAATAATGAGCTCTCCTTGTAATGGATGTTTTTGAGAACAGTATTCACTAACAAGTCCCATATATGGCTTTTTTAATTACATAAAAGTGACATAGTTTCAGGCTGTAATTTGAAAGTCGGTCTTAGAGGTAACAAGAACTTCATGCCTATCATGAAACACTGGAATTCAAGACCCAGCTGTGAAGTGAATATTGACTCAATTTCTCTGATGTTATGGAAAACTATTTCTTTGACACCTAATGATCAGATCCTAGAATAATATGCATTGACAATTCGAAGAGAAAGATTACAGCTGCATATTGGAAACTGCTGAAGTAAAAAGGCCCTACAACTTTTACTGTGCTATATACTTTCCTAATTAAAAACCTCCATGAAGGTGTTTAGGAAACATTGTTTTCAGAAATGCCAAGCAAACGCTGTTGTACAGCTGAACTTTTCTCTGTGTACTCCTGAAATGTACTTTATATGAATAGATTGACACCTGAAAATTGTAAACCGGATGCTTGGTTGCCAGGCTGGTTTTCTGAAAAGGAAATGTTTAGCTGAATGTCAGTACAGGAGCCTGATGTCTGCATTACAGGACACAATAAGGTCCTAAGTACTTTAGAGGTGCATCCGAGTAGGGTGACACTGTTTTGGTCTGAAGATCACCATCACTTAATGATGATGCTGAGGTATTGTGATTCTCCCTTTTGTTTTAACTGATGAACTGGCAACCACTAGGGTAGCATTGACAGGTGCAATTCTTTAAATTGGTCTGAAAATGGAGTGGGTTTTTGCCTGCTTGTGTGTCTGCATATAGTAGCAATCCATTGTTCATTTCGTAGCTTGAATTTGACAATGGATTTGTTCTGTTTCCACTGGAGCACTTGAAAGACCTGGTCTGTGCAAGCAAGAGCAAACCCAAACTCTCCTGATGCAGAAATAATAGCGCTGCAGCAACTACAGGCAGATTAAATTGAGAAAAGCAAAAACGAAATAAATCCAGTCAACTGTTCTTTTGCAAACACGTTCAGTTAAATTATACTCTCTGTTGAGGGCAAGAATAGCTCAACCAATAACTTCAGACAGGAAAACATTTTATCCAGTGCCCACAACTTCAGTTCATGTGGAAGGTAGAGAACAAGATTGCCATATGTTTTTTCTGGGAACAAAAATACTTTATTTTATATAGAGGTATCTAGAAAGATCAAAGAAGAATTTGACTTGCATTTTTTTTTGTAGTACATACAGAAAGTCAGGAGCAAATCTGGATTTAAGGAACTTTGCCTTCTAGATAAAACCAATAAAAGGATGTATGACACTTGGGGACCTCAGCCACAGAAAGATTAAATCACTCAAAAGCTGTCTGTCAGAGCCAGGTATGAACACAGATCTTCTGAGTTTCAGCCCAGAGTTTTAACTGCAAGCAAGCTCCTCCCACTTTTTATTTATGTCCCCTTTATGGATATAAGTGTGGCTTCCAGTTGTAAAGAAGTATTTGTAACAGATTTTAACAAGACCAGGACAGTTGATTCAGTTGAAGTTCGTGCCAGAACATGGCCAGGTTGGATGGGCCTTTGAGCAACCTGGTCTAGTGGAAGGTGTCCCTGCCCCTGGAAGCAGGATTGGAAATAGATGATCTTTAAGGTCCCTTCCAACCCAAGCCATTCTATGATTCTAAGATATGTCAAACCACAGTCAAAATGAAAACATAGGGATACATTCTTGCTAGCACCTTGGGACAGAGCTCAGCTCAGAGGAATTGTGATGCTTCTGTAGCAAGATCAAATTGCCTAGTTGCATGAACAAAGAATAGGATATGACCTCAGTTTGAAACAGGATTTGGAGAAGATGATGTGGCTAAAAATTTACCTAGCTTTTCAAATTAGTTTGAGGCAATGAAGGTAATCTGAATTTTCATTTTGTTTCAGCTGATTGCTTGTGTTTATGGTATAGCCACTTTTTCTTTGTTGTGCATGCTTGTGTTGTATCAGTAAATTAGAAAATACTTCAAACAATATAGCCCCTTGTCCTATCATTATTTGACTACTGTGGAGAACTGTGTTAAAAAAAGACGCAAATTTAAAAAGAAGAAAAGATTGAATTTAAGCTGATCACACAAGATAGTTTTTTGTGGTTTGTTTTTTGTTTTTTTTTTTTTTTTTTTTTTTTTAAATGGAGATGAACATTTTGTCCATGAGAAGGCAAATGCAGTTCCTGAAAGTGAAGCCCTTTGTTTTCTGTGGAAATTTTAAAATCTGTGTGTATTTCTGTGGCAAGTTCTGAGAAACTTTGGAGTTTGTGCATTCTAATGGACGACTTACTAAAATTTGTTATGATTCAGAGTGATGTTTAATGATTACTTTAATGGAAACCAATTCAGAAGGCCATTCTTGTAGTAGTGACAGTGACATTTCTATCTTTCTAAAATTACAGAATGGAGATAAACACTCAGTTTCCAGGGAAATATTATCTTTACTATTTTATAATGTACTGTAATTAAAAAGACTAAAATACTTGTAACTACATATTCCTCAGTGAATGAACGAACTGTGAAACAAAGTTCTTTTTTTTTTTTTTTTTCCCCACTGGAAAAAAACCTTTATCGACAAGTCTGTGCTGTAATTCTGCAAATTTTCTCTGCTTGAATAATTGTATGAAGCACAATGGGGCTACACAAATGCATAAAATTAACGACATAACTGAAAAGATAGTTGTAAGTATAATGGAACATTTAGCACACAAAGAAAACACACTGTCAGATAAAATAAGAAAGCTACTCCTTTGCTTCAAATATGCAATGGATTTTTCAGAAAGGCACTAAGAGTATTGTTATCTTTATGCCTTTCACAAAGTGCAAGTGTCATTGTCCTCCAGCTGGAAAATATCACCCAAATCCACAAGGTTATATGAGATGATAGAACTGCTTTTTCCTAGTCATGCATTAAGCAGTGGAGACCATTTTACTCAACAGAATATGGCAGCACCAAGGTAAATGACTCCGTATGCCTTCTGCCCTAATCCTTTTTTTATTTATTGTACATAGTAATATTATTGCATCTGTAATGATCTAGGACTATAAATGATGCAATATTTATAGTCAGAGATAGTACCTATTTTAATACTAATCTCATGTAATTTGAAAAATGCAAAAAACCTTTGGACAAGAGCCTTTCAACAGGTTTTGTAATTTAAACCTGAGGAAGAGTTAATGTCTGCAAGGCTGCTTGAAAAAATTAGAAGACAGACCTTTTCACTCAGCCTGCTTCAACTTGGATCCATGGAGACAGTCTTCAGGAGTCTGTCAGGTTTGGCTCTTACCTACCCAGACCTTGATTTCCCTGTTCACATCTGTTACTAGCATGGATACTACAACATAGCAGTATTTCTGAGTATCAGAAAGAGAAAGGAAAGAGACTGCAAATTTATTTCACATTGTAAGCATGATTTCTCTGGATAAACAACTGCCCTGGACTGCTGCCAATTGTAGAAGTGAAAAGCTCTGTAAACATATAGGGTTCCTCTGGTTTTAACATCATTGCTTTTAATCTGCTTCTGAAATGTTTTTTCCTAGTTGTGCTGAAATTCTTCTTTTTGTATTTGAAACAATATACTACTAAATACAGAAAGAACAATTGTGACTAATTTTCTAGGGAAGACAGTGTTGACATTTGTGGGTCTCAGTATAACAAGATCTTGCTGTTCTTTCCATGAAATTTTAATAAAGCAATGAGCAGATGAAATTCATGGGATGGACTCACAGCTTGCAAATTTATGTCTGTCCAGTTCCATGTGTAATTGGTAATGATTGTAATTGGATTGTTTTTTCCAGCAAAATCCTAATTTGCGTCAAAGATGGAACAAAATACAGAAGCAAAATTTATACATCAGTGACCTAACGGAGGCAGGTAAATGTTAATTATTTGCCTGCGTTGGCCCCAAAAATTATTTTTTTTGTTTGATAAATTGACAAGCAAGGTCTATCCAGTTCCTCCCGAGGACATAGTGAATTTCACAGTTAACATCTCTCAGTTTTGATTACAGTTTGGGAAAAAAAAAAACACATTAAAAACCATGAGTTCAAAATTCTCATTGAAATAAAAATATTTCATAGAGAAAAAAATCTGTTTGGAGAATCAGTTCTCTTTGTAGTTCTGTGATCCATGTGCTCTGATTTTTCAAGCTCATATATTTTTATTGGCATTGATTTAACTGTGGTAAAAAAGACGTTTTCTGCGCCAGGTATATATTACAGAAAAAATAATTACCTAGAAGAAGGGAATTCAAAGTCAGGTATGCTATTTTGAATCAGTTGCTATTCTTAATATTCTCATTTGTACTTTAAAAAAATTTGCTTTAATAGGCAGAGAACAGGTTAAGGACTTATATTCCTTTCAGTTTTGTTGACAAGTTCTTCATGGTGAAAAATTATTGGGAAGAACATTATTTTTTTTAATGTGAAGGGTAATGACATCAATACCCACGAAGACGATTGATGGCTCGCATATTAACAACTCTAGATCACAAAATGCATTACACTTGTGGCTGTATTAAGTTCTTTAATGAAAGCACCCACTTTAATGGCAGAAAACTTATAGTCGAATAAATGATGACTGAAACGTCTTCTAGCTTTTCTTTGAAATGTGATTTCAGTTTTAACTTTTTAAAACTTATTATATGGAAGATTAAAGCACATTTTTCAGTATATCATTTAAATCAGTCATGAATAAGTCGATACCAGTGGGCAATGTGTTTGAATATTTCATCGCAAAGTGATGGAGAGTCTTAGCTTGTTAGAGTGCTTTTACTCACTGGCCCATTCTGCTCTTTTATTTGATATGACCTGAATAAAGAATGACCAGAAAGTTCAGCAAGGACAGAATAAAAAAAATGTATAAATAGAGGAAATCATATGTTTCAAATCCTGATGGTTTTATTGCATTAATTCACTCAGTGCTATGAAAATAATTTTCTAAGTTATTCAAAGTCATGTAACGATGTTTGGCTTTCACAAATATAATTTACTAAAGCAAAGCAAATAATTCTTTTTGTAAACAGAAACTAAACATAGTTAAAATTGATTTTTTTTCCCCGTAAATTATGGACCTGGCTCTTAAACTTAAAATATTTTTTTTAATTGATTTTTGGGGAGTCCAATTCACATTTCTTTCCATGACAACAGAAGCCCATTCTATTTAGAGAAGACAGGCCCAGCAGGCGGGGAGAAGTAGTTGCTATTTATGTTAGGGATAGGCTGGAGTGTATGGAACTCTGTCTGGGGACAGGTGACCCGTTAACTGCAAGTCTGTGGGTCAGGGTTAAAGGGAGAACAGCTATGGGGGACATTACTGTTGGGATCTGTTACAGACCACCTGATCAAGAGGACTTGGTGGATGAGGCACTCTGTAGACAGATAGGAACAGCCTCATGCTTGCACGCCCTTGTTCTCATGGGGGACTTCAACCACCCTGATAACTGTGGGAGGGATGGTATAGCCCAGCACAAGCAATCCAGGAGGTTCCTCAACTGTGTGAAAGACAGCTTCCTTCTGCAAGTAATAGAGGAGCCGACAAGAAGAGGTGCCATGGTTGACCTCATCCTCACCAACAGGGAAGGGCTGGCTGGAAATGTGACTCTCCAGGGCAGCCTTGATTGCAGAGACCATGAGATGCTCAAGTTTGAAATCCTCAGGACAGTGAGAAGAGCGTGCAGCAAGCTCACTGCCCTGGACTTCAAGGGAGCAGACTTTGGCCTCTTCAGGAACCTGCTCAGTAAGGTTTTACGGGATGTAGCCCTAGAGGGCAGGGGGGGCCAAGACTGTTGGTTGATATTCAAGGATCACCTGCTGCAAGCTCAGGAGTGTTGCATCCCAGCTAGAAGGAACTGCTGCAGGAGGACCAGGAGACCTCCTTGGATGGATAAGCAGCTGCTAAGGAAAATTCGAAGGAAAAAAGAGGCTTATAAAAGGTGGAAGCAAGGACAGGCGGCCTGGGAAGAATACAAGAATGTTGTCCGGGAAGCTAGGGACCAGGTTAGGAAAGCTAAGACCCACTTAGAATTAAACTTGGCAAGGAATGTGAAAGATAACAGGAAGGGATTCTATAGGTACATAGTGAATAAAAGACAGTCAAGGAACAATGTGGGTCCTCTCCAAAAGCTATCAGAAGAGCTGTATAGCCTGGATTTGGAGAAGACTGAGGTTCTTAATGACTTCTTTGCCTCAGTCTTCACTGGCAAATGCTTTGACCACACCACCCAAGCCTTGGAAGGCAGACGCAGGGACAGTGAGAATGAAGACTGTGAGCCCAATGTAGGAGAGGATCTGGTTCAAGACCATCTTAGGAACCTGACCATGCACAAGTCCATGGGGCCTGATGAAATCCATCCAAGGGTCCTGAAGGAGCTGGCAAATGCAGTTGCTAAGCCACTGTCCATCATATTTGAAAAATCATGGCAGTCAGGTGAAGTTCCCGATGACTGGAAAGAGGGAAATATAACCCCCATTTTCAAGAAGGGGAAAATGGATGAGCCGGGGAGCTGCAGACCAGTCAGTCTCACCTCTGTGCCTGGCAAAATCTTGGAGCGGATTCTCCTGGAAGGCATGCTGAGGTGCATGAAAAATAACAAGGTGGTTGGCGAAAACCAGAATGGCTTCACTAAGGGGAAATCCTGCCGGACCATTTTAGTGGCCTTCTATGATGGGGTTATGGAACTGATGGACTGAGGTAGAGCAGTTGATATCATCTACCTGGACTGGTGCAAACCTTTTGACACTGCCCCACATGACATCCTTCTCTCTAAATTGGAGAGACATCAATTTGATAGATGGACCACTCGGTGGATATAGAACTGGCTGGATGGCCACACGCAAAGAGTAGTGCTCAGTGGCTCAATGTCCAGCTGGAGACCAGTAACGAGTGCTGTCCCTCAGGGATCGGTGTTAGGATAGGTCTTGTTCAATGTCTTTGTCAGTGATGTAGACAGTATCATTGAGTGCGCTCTCAGCAAGTTTGCCGATGACACCAAGCTGTGTGGTTTGGTTGATACATTGGAGGGAAGGAATGCCATCCAGAGGGACCTTGACACTCTTGTGAGGTGGGCTGATGCCAACCTGATGAAGTTTAACCATGGTAAGTGCAAGGTCCTCCACGTGGGTCGGAGCAATCCCAAGCACAGCTACAGGCTGGGCAGGGAAGAGATTGAGAGCAGCCCTGAGGAGAAGGACTTGGGGGTGTTGGTCAATGAGAAGCTTAACATGAGCCGGCTTCAGTGTGCGCTTGCAGCCCAGAAAGACAACTGTATCCTGGGCTGCATCAAAAGGAGCATGATCAGCAGGTCGAAGGACGTGATCCTGCCCCTCTACTCTGCTCTCGTGAGACCTCACTTGGAGTATTGTGTGCAGTTCTGGTATCCTCAACACAAAAAGGACATGGAACTGTTGGAACAAGTCCAGAGGAGGGCCACGAGGATGATGAGGGGACTGGAGCATCTCCCTTATGAAGACAGGCTGAGAAAATTGGGGCTGTTGAGCCTGGAGAAGAGAAGGCTGCATGGAGACCTCCTAGGAGCCTTCCAGTATCTTAAGGATGGCTGTGAGGATGCTGGGAGGGACTCTTCATGAGGGACTGTAGTGATAGGACAAGGGGTAATGGGTTCAAACTTAAAGAGGGGAAGTTTAGTTTGGATATAAGGAGTAAGTTCTTTCCTGTGAGGGTGGTGGGGCACTGGAATGGGTTGCCCAGGGAAGCTGTGAATGCCCCATCGCTGGCATGTTGAAGGCCAGGCTGGACAGAGCCTTGGGTGGCATGGTTTAGTGTGGTGTGTCCGTGGCAATGCGATGAACTAGATGATCTTAAGGTCCTTTCCAACCATAACTATTCTCTGATTCTCTGATTCTCTGATTTTATGATTCTGTGATTCTATGATTTTATGATTCTGTGATCCCATCTCTAGTCAAATTAGGAAAGAAACTAGGAATTGAAAGAAGCTGGTGTTTCTAGAAACACTTTCCTCTCTTTGTGATTCTCATGAGATCAGAAACTGTTTTGGAAATATTAGAGAGATTCAGAAAGTTAAGCTTTTTTTCTCTAAGTGCAGTAAATGAGGTAGCACACCATTGTAACTAGAAGGCATCAGAATCAGCACAACCGTGTTACTCCCTGAGTTATTATTATACTGAAGCATTTAAAAAGTGTTCTTTGGAGAGCCTCAACAAGCTATAATTATCTACTGACAATGCATCCTCTATCTGATATGTCATTCCCACTGACATCTTATTCTTTCCAAGAGACCTTGTTTCTTACCCCTTGTTGCTCTTGCTGTGAGGCTCCAAAGTCCAAGTCAGCATAATGTGTCAATGGCTTTACCAGATCAGTGAAAAGTATGCAGGAGTGAGATTTTTCTTTCAACTTTCAGGTCTGCAGAGCAACAAAAGTTACACAAAATTTTCTGTGGTTTGTCAGTGCCTACCAATAGTCAGGAGCTTTCTGTGTGTAGCATTAGCAAGTGGGGATCCCAGAGACAATCCCTAACTGTGGCTGGAAATGCCTGCACAATCTGCAGCTGTAGCTATTAAATCTGAATTTCTTTCGTTTGTCCCATCTATCTTAACAGTTGCTGATATTGTAAGTTTTGTAAGAAGATTGACAGATGCTCAATAGAACAGAAAGTCATTACAATTGTTCAGTTAGGAGTTTGTGACCTGTCTTTTAGATGTCAATGGAGATGGCATCCAGAGTGACTTCCCTGTTGTCCTGCAAAGATGTCGCCCTGTTGACTCTGGTGAGCAAGGGGAAGATGTAGCCTAACACATCACTCTCAGTAACCATACAGAAACATAGTAGATGCTGAAATGTTTGACTGCCTTATGTTGTCACAGTCTGTCACTGGTAGATTTTGCTCTCTTAACTGGTGATGTATTCATATATTGCCTAGAAGACAGAAAGCAAGAAAAAGAAGTGAATATGTTGCTTGTCAGTCTGCAATTTGTCTGTATTGGCACTTAACCACAGATTTTTCATCAAATGTATTCAGTTTGGGAAACTAATATATTTTTCTTTGTGATCACTCACTAAATATGTAGTAAGAGTATGCTGTGATTTTAGGTTTATACTTCTGCTTGCAATATTATGAATAGTATAATATATTCATTCTAGTAACTAATATTGAACATAAACATATTTGATGCATATTTGTGTGACACAGTTTCATATAACAAGAATTTCAATGAGCAGAAGCAGTAAGAAGGCCTGGCTCTTACGGAGTTAAGTCTTGAGAGTGGGCTTCTCTGTGGAAGTTCACTGAGTGTGAACTCACACAGTGAGTTCAGTGAGTTCACACTACAACAGTGCCAACACTTACAGTATGAGGGGCTATACTTTTTAGGTGACCAAGAGCATTTATGGAAGTTCAGATTACAGATTTTCATAAGTGGGGAAATTAATCCAAACTGTCCTTATCCTGCTTCATATTTTCATAGAAATTCGGTGGAAGAAAAAACTGACAACTGTCGTCCTTGCTCACATTTGTTCTAGCTCGCCAGTAGTTAAAGAGTTGACAAGAAACAAGATGGACATAAATATGTGCTGAACAGCACTCCATAGGTATTATCAGGTATCCTTTGAAATTGTGATGGAAAGGGTTATGCAATAAACTAGATGCATAAAAGTGAGATCTTGCAGTGGTGTAGGTTAAAGATTGTTTAAATAATTCAAAAAGTAGTCAAAACAGTTGGATTTTCTGCAAATAGAACACTTCAGAATTCACCTGACTCTTCAAGAGGGTTTTAAAGTGATAATTAAGTGTCTGAGAGGAGCTATAATACTTGGGGATTATCTTCCACATGGAGAGGGTCCTATTTACTCTACATTAGTCAAATAGGCATAATTTTGAAGTTTGAAGAAGTTCTCTTGGAAAGGTGATGGTTGCCAAACTTTCTCAACATGTCATCAAGAGAAATATTTGAGATCATTTGTAGAATCATTTAATTCCAGTGGAAAGTAGAGTGATACAGAGGAAGGGCATCTTCTGAAGTAGGTGAAGTTTCGCATTGCAATGTAATGAACATAACTGTCTGAAATTAACGTCATTAGTTCTTGAAGTGTCCTTCCAGGCTGTGTTTGCATGGTGCATCATAACACTACACAGGGATACTACAGTTAGGCTTGAGCATGCTAGAGAGGATACTGAAAACAAGATAGTTGTGGTAGTGTCGCACTATCAAGGTTAATTAGTGCTTCTCAGCAAGCAATATAAGATTAAGGTGAGTGCAGTAATAAACACAGTACTACTGTACTTGGTATCTGTGCTAGCTGAGTACTTTTGTAAGTCCTGCAGATCTGCACCTTAGAAGATGCAGTGACCTCAACAGTGAATGGCTACTGTTGTGTGTGGTAATGCATAGTATCTGTGGGTATAATGTGACTATTTTTTGGCAACATATAAACATAAAGAAATAATTTTATTTTTAGCATTTGCAATTATCATTTGAAGCTAACACAAAGAATTCTATTCTGACTTCAGTGGATAAATGGGAAATTCAACGTACTATGTATGCTGTAAATGTTTTGTCCCATTTTAAGTAGAACAGCATGAAAAGCTCTAAAATCCTATTCTGATGGCAGATTTTTTTTTCATTTAAAATATCTGCTTACACATACCTTGATTTCTAAATATTTTTATTTTTCTATTTGTACATACATGCAGTTGTACAGAAAAAAGGAATGTCCAGAATTTTTACTCAGAATTGAATATGTCAATCTCTGCTGCTCATGATGTAAACTGGTAATGTAAAGTACGTGAGGAGAAAGGAGGTGGCACTAAATGTAATTGAACCTGACTTTTTGATTGAAAAATGCTGTATTTCTCTCATCTCCCTGCTGTTCCTTTCTCAGGCAGCAGCTCAGATTTGACAGCCACAATTATGAAATTTGCATACCAAAGACAATCTTTTTGTTTCAAAGAGTTAAATCACAGTTAGTGTTAGAGCTATATTATTGCATGTCTATCCACAAAGAAATACTGCATTGCCCCAAGGAAATTCATTGGAAAAGAAACAGTGTAAAAGTTAAGTTTAAAATATTTTCAAATCATAGTAATTTCTTATGACTTCTGTATGTTCTGACAGACTTTGTAAGAAGCACATGCAGATTGTTTTTTGCTGTACTGATTAGTAGCAGAGGAAAAGGACTTTAGGACTAATTGCACAGCCGATAACAATTTTTACATGGCATTTGGATTTATCTTTCATAGAGTGAATAGACATGGGGATTTTCCAAAACACTAAGTTGTACCAGATAACTTATGATATAAAACCCATGTATATCAACATTTAAGCCAGCTACACATTTATTGTAGGATTGATCTGTTGTGATTAACAACATGTAGTTGGGATTCTGCATACCTAGTAGAAGAAATGACATAAAAACATGTTTAGTTATCCTCCTAAGTCTATTTAGGGGATAAATACCTGAGAAAGAAATAAAAGGTAATCTGGAACACAATTGTATGGGAAATTTAATCTTATGTCTGACTACAAAGCTTTGTATGTTTGTATGCAGTTGGTAGGATTAAAGTGGAAAGAGAAATATTCCTGCGTTCTTTATCCCTGCGTTCTTTATCCCTGATTCATCCTCGTTAATATTTTTTTAAATTATTTTTTTCTCAGCAAGTATATGATAAAATACCTCTTCAAAATGGACTTGGATTTAACCCTCATATCTGAATTCTGCCCCCTGGATTTTGGAAGGTTTGAAAACCACAGCTGGGTACCAATTTCTCTTTGAAATGTCTATCTCTTCTCTGTTCACTTCGCAGGAATTTTGTGTGGTAGTTTTTATTGGAATGGATACGAATTCTTATGACTGAATTTAAATATTTATCATCCCAAGCTAGCAAGGTGAAATGATGAAAATTTTCCAGTCTTCCTTTCACTTAGAGAAGGATTATTGATTGGTGTATCACTAGTTAACATAAAACAGATAGTGCTAGTCTCAGGGTGTGTCTAGTAGGCTTCTTTTATTGTGCATAGAAGTACAGAGCAAAACTGTTTGGTAGTAGCAGCCCTCACAGTCAAAAGGGTATTATGTATGGTGGCGACTGAAACAACTGTAACCCTTGAACAAAGCAAAATTTTTAGGGTGTGCTTATTCTATGTGTACTGGGGTCCCACATAAAACAGCTTGATCCCACAAGACGTTATTTCAGTTGTGAGGCAATTAATACATTTAGATTCAGATTGACTAAAAATATCACCCTAAGTAAAGTAGAAGTTCTAAAAAGCATCATTACACCCACAGTCACCTTGGTTCACTTTCTTGGAGCTAATGTTGTAACATACATAATTTTATAATGCAAAATAGAAACTCACACACACACACACACACCCCCGCGCCCCAACACTCATCCTGCTATTTAAAAAGAAAAAATAACAACACAAACCTCCACTCTGTGTTCATAAAAAGCTGAAAAGGTTAAACAAAGGACATTAGGGAAATTCAATGTTAAACTTCCAAACTGGTGGTAACAGTTCATGGCCTCCCTGGAGCGTGTATGGCTAAGTACAGTAGCTTTCCTGTTGGGTTGCTAGCACTTTGTATTCATTCTGATGAAAGAGAGAGAAAATTTAATAGCGTTTAATCTTTGACTTGCACTGGACCCTGCAACAGATCCGTCTTTATTAGGTCTTCATTGTCTATGCTTCAAACTAAGACAAATACAGTAGCAGACTAAAAGCACAACAACAAATTGCTTGATGAAAATGTCCCCTTGGTGCAAAATAATATCAATGCCAATATGATTATTATGTATACTATTATAAGTCCTGGTTTCCTTTTCATTTTGTCTTAATCTTTCTTATTCTTTCTGCTAAAATATGAAATGATCTGTTTGACAACATCTTGATATCCAAGTTGGAGCTCTACATCTCTATCGCAGTTGCATTCAAATATTTAAAATTTTATATGGTTTGTATTTCTATGAATTAGAAAAAAGACAACAAAAAAATCTTTCTATCTAAGCACTATAAATCTGAGCTATATGCCCGGGTCCCTTTTGAAATGGGATGAAATCCTAAATCCTATTTCATTGATGACAAGCTTGCATCATACAAGCCCCTTGGTTTCATGTGGGAGCCTGAATACTTTAAGGTGTGTGGGCTCTGGACACTTCTGAAAATGTTAGCAGGATGTGGCAAAAAGATTCAGGGAATCTGAATCTTTAATCCATCCTCAAGATTAATAGGAACAACCACCTACTTGCTTTAGTAAGGATATTTATTTGGCTAAAACTGGGCACACTGGAGAAAGCTGCATTGCAGCTAGAGTTGCAATTTGCACGTGGAATGCATTATGGTGGCATAATACTGATGGAGGTCATCACATGCTTCTAAAAAACAAAGCAATATAAATAAAATCTTTCGAGTTTAATAGATAATGTAGCATCTAATGTACTGACTGTTGTCACATGATAATACTATAAATCATTTCACTTCAATTTAATTTAGTAAGGACACAGAAGAAATCCATTTAAGAGCACTTAAGCCATGTTAGGATGTTGGTTTTACTTTGTTGGTGATTTCCTTAGGATTTACTACAATAACCCTAGTTATGGAAATACTTTTTCAACTTTAGGGAAAAAAATTACCTCGGTTCAAGCTAAAAACTAATGTTCTGGCAACTCAAGTTTAATTCATCAGTCCGTAACCCAGAGTTCTTTGCAAGAAACAAAGATTTTATTTTATAACTATTATGTTGGTTCTTAATTTTGAATATGTATGTGTATACTGGTAGTAGAAGGAAGAAGCTAGAGGAAGAACAGCAGGAAAAAAGTAAATGAGAGAAAAAGTAGCAAAATAGAATCTGAAGGTTTTAAATTTGAGTAATGGAAACAGGCAGCTTGCTGACTGAAAATTATATACCATGAAACAGTGCTATCTACATGGAAATCAAAATGCCGTTGACAATAGTGGCTTCATATTTTAAGTATGATAAGAGAGGTATAGTAAACAATTACTGTTATTTGGATTAGATAAGACATAGGAAATTCGCTTGAAGGAAATTGTTACAAGGTCTGATACAGTTAGAAGCTGTTATGTAGCAAATCAAATAGGAAGAGATGGCAGGTGGTTTGCTATGGTTGAGAAACATAAGAAATATCTGCCCTTTGCATTGCAAATATGAATAGATTACACATGCAATTTAATTCAGAATGGGTACTAGGGGAGGGTACACGACTAGCCTTCCTTGCAGGAAAAGACGCGTGTCTTATCCATCGCTCGTTTGGAACTGACAGTATTTTGTCACATTGCACAAGATCGGTATACCACATTTTCCAAAAGCAGGGAAACTTCCTGAGGCTTTGTGCTGGTTCCAAACTTAGTCATGTATCCTACCAACATTACTTGCTATCTCTGAGATACTGCATAAACATTAGCTAATTAGTCCTTGCCATAAATCTGTGAAATAGATAATTATTTTCAACATTGACATACCATTGTTGTTGCTGATGGTAAACCTGAAAATCACAGACTTTTAAAGGGAAGAATGACATTTTTGCTCTTTCTGCTTACCAGACCATTTTGGTTTAAACAGGAGTGGTAAAACACTCATCCAGGTCTGCCAGTGATAAGGATAATCTGAGACTGAGGAGAATACCAGGACACTATTTCCCACTCCCTGATGGCTCCTGGCATTATCAGGCAGGTTATTATTACATAACAGAGGGCATTGCTTGTGTCAGAGGAAGTGCTTTGTAGCAAGCAATCACACCCAACATGAAAGGTACATTTAACATGATTGAAGTCATGGACAGCTTTTGAAAATGTATCCTATGAAACTCCTTGGGATATTGAGAGTTTGTTACCAAGCCTCCCTAAAGCTGCGCAACAGTCCACTAACTCCTGTTTGGGCATGGTACTCAGATTTTAAGCCTTAGCTTCTTGTTCGCTGCTATTAGAAGTCTAGTGGGTAAGTCTAATACCATCTGGCAAGCTTAAAAGGCAAATGGTAAACTATGAATTCATAATTCGAAATATAGGGACCAAAAATTAACTCAGAAATAAGATACAAGCAGTTGAATCTGTCCAATAAAAATAATTCTACACAATCTGAATTTTAAATTTCCTTATTTGGTTGGGAGAATTTTATGAACATTTTTAATGGAAAAATATTAACACATGAATTTAAATAGTGATAATCAAGAAAATCACTTTTTTTTTTGCCACTATTACATAGGAAATTAGCTCAATTCATTGAATGGTCTATTCTACAGAGCATATTTGTTTAGTTTAATTGTAAAGAGGAGTAAGTATTTTGGTTGTGCTGGAGCTGTCAAAGAGAAATGAAAGATGGAGCAGATGTATTAAGTCACCTTGAGGCAAAATTCACATCAGCTAGAAGCTGTTATAATTCCACTGACATCAATTCCCATTCTTTTCAGTTGAAGCTGCAGACACCCAGCACCCCTGAAAACTATGACACCATATATTCAGCTTGTTCTTTTTATTTCAATAGAGTTTTTAGTGCATAGTCACCTACATTTTTGCTTGTTAATATGCTAATGTATTAATGTTACTAATGTAAAAATATGGATTTTTTTGTTCCTGTACTACTCTACCGTTTTCCCTTTTGCAAATTTAGCAGATTCAGTCTTTTACAACTAAATGCAAATAGAATGATACTTGCATCTTTTGTATCAGAAAGCAGGCATCAAAACAGCCGAGACTTCTAATGCATTTACAAAGATGCAAATTAACAAGATGGCTCCAATTCTGAACTCTTGTGATTAGAGTGAATTAAGTGAAAACATGGCACAAAATAAAAATGCTTTGCAGTGACCACCAGTAAGTAGTGAATTTTTAAAGAGAATTTTAAATCCTTTGTGATCTTTGCCATCAAGGTATACTTCAAAGAACAGCCTAAGAAGAAAATTTATGGATAAATGTTGACATATTTTTATATATTATACATGGAAGTTGTAACTTAAAAAAAATAATTAATTATAAATGGATATGCCATTTTTTGCAATTGTTCAACTTATTTCCTTTCTTTGAATTGTCATCTAATGGGTTGATGAAAGGCTGCAAAGTCAGAACAGCATAGGGTAGAATTAAGCATTCAGAAAGAGTTGTTTTGGAAAATGTTAAATGCATTTTAAATAACTACTGACTGGGTTAGGTTTCTGGGTTAGAGTTACTGCTTAGAATCGTAGTGCAACAGTAACTTAGACACTAAGATGGAAAAATCGCCTACACATGTATCTATTCCAAGTTCCAACCAAAAATGTGGTTACTATAGCAACTGCCACATTACACTCATGAAGTCTTTGGAATAGATTAAATTGCTGAAAAACTGCAAGGTTTCGTTTGACTCTGTTCAGAACTGCAGCTAAATGTGCTGAAGTTACTGAATCAAAGGCATGTCAGTGTGCATATTCTTACATATTACTGACTGAAATCTTGGCTTGCTTGTTGCGTTAGCTCAGTTTTTCTGTAGATACAGTAATTCAAAATAACTTTGTCATATTCATTTACTGTTTAGGTGGAATACATTTGGCTATTGGTACATGTTAAGGTGACACTGAATGTATGAAATACACTATAGAAGATTTCCTTCTTTGTATTCTTATAAACGTTAGATATAGCCAAGAGGGTTAGAAAATCAAGACTTCCTTTACATAGGAAGTTTGTTTGGAGACCATCCTAAAATTTTATTAAAAAAGCATTAATCATTATGTCACTATGGCAGCAGGAAGCAAATAATGTGTTTTGTTTTCTGCAGAAATTCCACTCTGTAGGCTCGACATCGTTTGTCAACAACTGCAGGTGTAGTCATCTAACATTAATCTGTTCTTTGAATACGAACAATTTTGTGCTTTATTTTACAAGTGCTAAAATGCACTGATTCTGAGAAGTGGTGATTTATTCCTTCTTGATGTGTTTGCATACTTCAAAAGTTTAAGTACCTAAGATGCAGTGAAATTTTGCTGCAGGTATTTTTTGGATGGTATTTATGCAGAACAAAATAAAAAATAAGCATAGGCTGCAGCTGTAGAAAACAAAACTCTTTGAATAGCTGAGGTGCCAGATCATCTCATGCTGTGATAAGAAGACTACAGATAATTTTGTACCAAGGTCTTTCAGACCTTGCCAAGCTGTGACTTCTGACGGAAAAGTAGGTAATGTAGCAGACATATCTAGAAGAATTTAAACCTGAAATCCCAGGATTATGTGCATTTTCATGTCAAGTTAGGGGTTTCTTTTGCTGTTGTCATTCTAGACCTTTTCCTCTATTCTAGGCAGTTATTTTTTAGCTGCGTGGTTGCTGTTGATTCTTCTCACTGCTTAATGACCAATTTTTGTATCCCATGCTGAGTCTGCTCTAGGCTTGCCTCACTGGGGCAGTGTGCAAAGCACTTTGCAGAGTCAGGGCTCTTGGTTGCTGCAGTGCTGCTTTTGTCCTTGATGTTTTCTTATTTCTCCCTCTGGGTTAGATTTTCTAAAGTCTTGAGTATGCGGCAGCCCCTCCAGAAAGCAACTGGGTGGAGTCCCTCTAAAGGTCACATTATTTCACTTGACCTCCTATTGCCATGAGCCCATCAGAACTCGGCTCCTACTCCTATTCCCTTTCTGAATTTAACTCTTTGGAGTTTGATTTTCATTCTTGTATGTTACCATTGAAAAATTCCAATAGCAGCTGAGCCTGTACTCTATTCAGGTGTTTTGTCTTTATTGGATCATATTTAGCCAGTGCTTCTTACTGATTTTAGTTAGTTTATCTATTTGGTGATTATTTGATGACATGACCCTGTAGTACTCAGTTTCTGCTTATTACTCAAAGTTTTAGACATAATTTGTGCTTTCTTCTGCCCCTCAAGGTAATTTCTGCTTTTCTGAGAGAACACGAGTCTGGTGCTGAGACATTAGCGAGTGTTTCGTAATGGATGACAGTTATTTAATTTACTTTCTATACCTAATATAATAACTCTTACAGCTTATTTGAATATGTCATTTGGTATTTTACATAGAAATGCTGCACCATATTCTTTGTAACATCCTTACTTGTAGATTTAACAGTAGTGTTTAGGAAATGCATTATCATAAATATTCATGATTTTTTTTGGTGTGTATTTGATATCCGTTCGCAATGTTAATCCTGCCTCAGGACCAACTTCCACTGTGGCAAGTACAACAAATGTATTCTTCTTGTTTCATAAATTGAAACCTTTGAAATACACACAATATAATTTGCCTTGCTTTGTCCCCTGTGGTATTCCTCTCAATACCTTGTCATTCGGATTTCATAGGAGCTACATTTTTTCTGTATTGGGTAACCTTGGTTCTATGTTCTTTGTCTTAAACCATCTCAGAAAGCAGGCTCCTCTGCTGCTGCTACTTCCACGGTAAAACGCATCCTTATGTTGTGTTGGAGATGGTTAGACTCAGACTCTATTTGAAGCAGAGACACTGTCCTTGCACAGAGTGCTAGAGAAGTTAAAAGAAGAGGAAAATGGCCTCTAGACAGAAGAAGGCTATCTTCAACTCTTTTCACTGTAGATCCAGATGAAAGCAAAGCATGTATAAAACTGCAGTGACTGTGAGGAAAAAAAAGTTACTGAAACCATTTTGCCATTCCATATATTCATTTTTTTTTTTTTTTTTTTTTCTCCAAGCTCTTTTGACTTTTTGTCAATATTAAAATCTGTTTCTGGATATATTAGTAATTTTATATATTATGTTAAAATATGTAAGTAAAGCTCACAGAGCTTAGTTTTCAGAGGATGATTTTCTGAGTAGATACAGGAATCCAGTAGAGAATTACAAAAAATTTAGCTCAATATTTCTGCTCATTTTTCTTGGTTTTAGGCATCAAGCACATTTTTATCTGTGTTTACAGTAAATTCACTTTTTGCTCACTTGTCTTGCCCAGATAACTTTGAAGTTATCTGTTTAAAGGATAATTTTTAATGCATAAAATTCTTGGAGAAAAATGTCTATTTACTAATTTTATATTGAAAATTAAGTCTCAGTACCAAAATAGAGCATTCACAGTCCTTCCTATAATTCTGTATGCACCAGGTTTCATTCATGTTAGAAAGATTCACACTTGTCTGGACCTATCAAATATTTAACAATTTCTTTTCCTAGTATCTTAGTCACAGTAAAAATTCACTTCATTGTTTATCCTGCAGCTCTCTGATTTTGCCCACTCTTATTGCTAAAATTGCCTCCAAGTTTTTGTTGCTACTATTTTTTTCACTCCTAAGTACATCCATAGAAGCAAAAGATGAGAAAACAATTTAACGTTCCAAGTGACTTTAGAAAGACTCTGTGGAACAAACAGGGCAAAACAGCTCTTGTTTTATTTTTCATAGTATGTTGTTGGGTTTGTATGGCAAGGTTTGATACTGGGGAGGGATGGGGGGTGTGTGGCTGCTGCAGGGATGTCCTTTGTGAGAATAGGCTGGGGTTGGCCCTATGTTGCACAGAGTCAGTTTCAGCTGACGCCAAACCGGACACACTGCTGATCAAAGCTGATCCCACCAGCAAAGACAGTGGTGTATCTATGAAAATGTGTCTAGGAAAGGGCAAAAAACACTGCACAGCAGCTGTGAGAGTGAGGACTGAGGCCTGAGAAAAAATGTGGAAACCCTGCAAACACCAAGGTCATTGAAGAAAGAGAAGAGGAGGTGTTACAGGTGCCAGAGCAGAGATTTCTCTACACTCAGAGGGGCATGGTAACACAGGTTAACTCTCTGTAGCTCATTGAGGAACATGGTGGAACAGACATCTACAGTGCTGCCCATGGAAGACCCCAGGCTGGAGCAGATGGATATTCCTTAAAGGAAGCTGCAGCCCACAGAGAGCCTATGCTAGAGTTGGTTTCCTAGCAGGAACTGTGGTCCATGGGGAACCCATGATGAAACAGTCAGATCCTGAAGGACTGTGCTCCATGGAAAGAATCCATGCTGGAGCAGTTCTTGAACAACTTCAGCCCATAGGAGGGAAATTGAAGCAGTTTGTGAAGGAATGTGTCCTGTGGGAAGGACCCCATGCTGAAGCAGGGGAACAGCACAGGGAAGATGGAGCAGCAGAGATGAAGTGTTAAGTGCAAACCCTATTCTCCAACACTCTGTACCACTCAGAGCAGGGAGGAAATAGAACAGTCAGGAACAAAGGACTGAAGTTGAGCCAGGGAAGAAGGGGGTGTGAGGGAAAGGGTGTGTGTATTTATTTGGTTTTGTCTTTTTCTCAAAATCCTGCTCTATTTTTAATTGGCAATAAATTAAACTAATCTTCTTCAACTACAGTCTATTTTGCCCTTGGTGGTAATTGGTGAATGATCTCTCTGTCCTTGTCAGTCTGTGAGCTTTTCTATCTTATCTCCCTGTCTTGCTGAGGATGAGGCGTGGAGAGCGAATTGGTGGGCATCTGGCAGCCAGCCAAGGTTAACCCACTGCGCATAGTTTGCTTGCAGTGTTGTAGGAACCAGAAACTTTCTCTGGTTGACGGATTCCTCTTGTGTGGAAACATAGTTTCAGCATCTATTACTATACCATTGCCATAGCCTAAGAATATGATGACACAAGAATCTACATACACAGCTTTAGTAAATCAGGGGACTGATTCCAAATGAAGTTCATGTAACTGAGAAAGAAGCGCATCCTGGCATGTTCAAATGAATCTGAAGGACAAACAAAGGGAGTAATGTTGTTGCACACTCTAGACAGAAATTTTTAGTACACCTGAGTGGAAAATTATAAATGTTTTTTTTAGGGATGTCTACTGTAATTACATCCTCCTAGATAATGTTTTATTCTTCTCTCCTTTACTGATTTGTTTATCAACAAATTTTAATCTCTTCTTCCACTGATCTTCCAGGTATTAAAGTGTAACATTGCAAAATCACGTAGTGCAAGCAAACTGAGCACAAGGTATCTGAGAATAAGGGAAAAGGAGAAAGGAAAGAAGAAACTACAGTGGGGTGACGCAAGAATAAAAAGAGCAAAGATAACAAGTACATTAACATGAAAAGACAGAGAACAAGAAGGAAAGGAAAGAAAAATATTCTGAAGTAACAAACAGTAGTTATTTCACTTAATGAAACACTTAAATGTACCTCTGCATGTGCATGTAGGTATGCGTCTTGGGGATTCCCAAAACACCTCTCCCCCATTTATTTAGAAAAAATTATCAAATACACTTCAACCATCAACAAAGGTCCTACCACAATGCCACAAGTGATTATATTCTCTGTAGTTTGTAGTTTCTTGGTACCTCTAGTACATTAGATCTCACTTAAAAGTTAGGTGTTAATATCAGTGCATTTTTAAAGGAACCTTTGCAGGGTTACTCAAACTGTATAGCAAAAAATAGTAGAACAGCCAGTGAAGAAGGGAGTTTTATGCTAGAGAAGGGATTAGGGAAAGGCAAACATCTGCAGTGAACTTAACAGAGGAAAACCTTCTTGAGAGCCAAAAACAATGAGAAAGTATCTCAGTGAAATTTAAAAAACCATTCCCTCAATGTCAAGGCCTAGAGAGATATTAGCAAGCAATAACAAAATGCATATGCTACTTTGGAACAAGCTGCCTTAAAAGATATAGGGGAACCTCGTATTTGACACAGTTTAGGATTGCTTTTTGGAATTGCATTCCAACCTTTTGGTGTAGGACATAAACCATATCCTGTGTGATGACTACAAGCTCCTACTGCTCTTTCCTAATTCACAAAGTGATCTCTTTCAACCCCATTGTATCTTCCCATTGGCTTGGATATTCAACATAAAGGTGAACACCTGTTCTGCCAGTATGAGCTGCTCCTGTCTTTCGAGCTCATACTGAGTTTTAATCAGCTCCGACTTGGAAAATAATTCAAACTGCAGTCCTTTCTTCACATTTATGCTTATTGAAAAGACTAGATACTTCGTCTCATACTCAGGGATGGAACTCGAATGTACTGGACTGTCTTGCCGGCAGCACTGCTTTCCTATAATCGTTTAATGTCTTTGTAAGTATCAATGTGAATATACAGGAACAACTTCAACTGACCATGCTTTTTTGAGAAAGAAGAAATAGCAGGTTTTCATGTAGAGAGGTGCCAACCTGTTCCGGTGTTAGTAGTGATTTTCTTTCTGTCTTTCACTGGGAATACCTAGTAATGAAAACTGTGAATTAAAGAGTAATTGATCTGCCAGGCTTCTCGTCACAGAGCTCCTACATGATCCCTCCATCTGGATGCAAAATGGCATTTTAAGAACATCTTTTCATTTGTTGGCATATTTTTTAATGTATACAAATTAAAGAAGTATTAGGATGTCCTAATTAATCACACAGGGAGAAAGGGGAGGCAGTAGTTATTTACATCACCCAGACTCCTAAGTAGAAAGGCATCTCCTCTCCCTGTTTTCATAACTCTGAAATTCAGTCCCTTGCTTTTCTTGTCCTATTCCCATTCCCTTCAACTTCATAAATATATGGCAATAGTTTGTCACCCTCAAAGTGAATGGGAAGCTTTGAAAGTAACCAGTTTCCCTTCCTGAAGCCACTAAATTGGTATGATCACACACTGGACCCAAATCATCCCTGGTATAATTCTGTTGCTGTTCAGTCAATCGTGTATGCAAGCTGTTGTAGTGTATTGTATGTGTATGTCTACCATGGTGTAAATCACAGGTTTGTCCAGGTCATAGCATGCAATACTTGATATTTTCAGCAGCTGTACTAGTTCTTTTTTTATTAATACCATGGTCTACTTTATTCCATAGGTATTCCTAGCAAAAGAGCTGTATGTGATGTGTTAAACAGGAGATAAGTACACATAGGCATTTAAAAACTCAAAAAGTCAAAACAAATATCATCAGAGACATAGTTCATGTGTAAAAATTTTTTTTGTGTGTGTGAGATTTTCAGGTCAGAGTTACGACTTGTTTTGTTAAACAATTTTTCAAGTAGGTGTTGCAAAGATTATTTGTAATAGAAAAGTAACCGTTACATGGTATTTTCTATCACAAGTGCCAAAACCGATTTTGTTCAAGTTGGTTTTGCTTCTGCATTTTAGCATTGTGCAGCAATCATGGATGCAGTTCTGGTCTGATTGAAGGCCGTGGTTAATCACTGATCGATTAGTTTTAGTGGAATAAGGATTAAGTATCAAGGTTTCTTACTATATTGAAACTTCTGAAAACTAAGTGTAAACAAAATATAAAGTTTTGAATTGAGTGATCCTAACAGCTTAATGCTATTTTCACTTGTATTCATGAAAAGCAAGTAATAAAATTAGAGGAGGTAATGATGGAGAGAAAAATAAGGAAAGTTATGTTTGAGGGTAAATGCAATTAGTATGAGCACTATAATTTGAGAAGAAACTAAACAATTCCATAATTAGACCCAGCCAAAACATTTCAGGAAAATGATTTTTAAAACCGCAAAGCATATTGATTTATTAACTTAATGCAGTTGATAAGTAGCTTCAGAAAAAATAAAAGCAAATAACAGTTCAACAAAACAAACATATTTCATCCCCTCTCCCAAAATGAGAAAAATGAGATGTTTAGCTTTACTCTAAATGAAATTTTGAGATTAAACTTCCCCAATTAAAAAAAAATAAACAAAGCATTCTATTTTAATTGATCAAAATGTTTAGGCTAAGCAAATGCCATTACAGGGAGGCAGATTGAAAAGAGATATGAATTCTGTATAATGAACTGAACACATATCCAGAGGTGGGATGTGGTAATTTGTGACATTTCTCCTTTTTCTTCTTTTTAGTCCTTGATGCCTCTGGGTTTATACTGGAAATAATGCAAAAATAGCCCATCAATATGGGCAAGTGTGTTGTCCTGGGTTCAGCAGTAGCAGTCAATTTTCTCCGCCTTAGTAGCTGGTGCAGGGCTGTGTTGTTGACTTTCAGACTGGGAACAGCGCTGATAACAATTATGTTTTCAGTTGCTGCTCAGTAATGTTCAGTCTGACTAAGGACTTTCTGAGTCTCATGCTCTGCTAGGGAGGAGGGGAAACCGGGGGGAAGCGGAGAAAGACACCTCACCCAAAGTAGCCAAAGAGGTATTCCATACCACAGCACATCATACCCACTATATAAACTGGGGGCAGTTACCTGGAAGAGTTAGCTCACTGCTCAGGTCAGACTGGGTATTGTTCGGAGGGTGGTGAGCAGTTGTATTCTCTTCCCTTGTTATTTCCCTTATCATTATTATCATTGGTGGTAGCAGTAGTGGTTTGTGTTATGCCTTAGTTACTGGGCTGTTCTTATCCCAACCCATGAGAGTTACATTCTTTCGATTCTCCTCCCCATCTCTCCGGGAGAGAGGGAGAAAGTGGGGGGAGTGAGCGAGCAGCTGCGTGGTTCTGGGTTGCCGGCTGGGCTTAAACCATAACAGTGTTAAAAAGCTCCTCTTAGGTCAGAATGTGGAAAGTAAATGAGAGAATTTGGTTATTATTGTGCTGATATAGCTTTTTTATTAAAAATATTTTAGGGCATAGTCAGACCCATATAGGTCAGAGTTCTCACGTAAAGATTAATATTAAACTGCATGCTCTCCAAAATATATTTTTCTTTAAACTTCTTTTTATGCAAATTTAAAGTGTTATGGGAAATTTAAGTTCTTTGTCTGTATGAAAGCTTGTAGTTTATCCAAATGGTTCTGAAAGTTATGATTACACATTATTGGGATGTGAAGCACTGACAATTTAGTTAGAAATGTTTTTTCTATCTAAAGCAAGTGATTACATTTAGAAGATGAATCATGTTTTGTGGAACCTAGAATTATAAGAATACAAATAAGAAAAGAAGATGATGATTAACAGATTATTTTTGTTTTAATAAAGAAAAAAAGACTTGTAATTAATTGCTGGAGTCAAAATTTATTACTGTTCTGATTCAGTTATAAAAGAACCACTTTTCCACAGTACTAGGTGACATAGGAATTAGTCAATTTTGTTCTGTGCTACCATCATGTTACCAGGTTTGAGATGCTAATAGAGTTATCTTATTTCCTCAATGCATGGGATGTATCCTTCTTAATACTATGTACAGTGTTTCTGTTGCTGTATTTTCAGTTGCGGTTGTTTATATCTCAAAAAGGATTTCACATTTATCTGCATTTCCTCATCATCCCTTGATCAGTTTGTCTGGTCTATCATCCTAGTTGTAATACTCTGCCCTGTCAAGCAGAACTAGTTGTTCCAAATGTCAATCCCTGATGAAGGAAATTTGCTTGACCAGAAAAGACATTAGAAAATTTCTGATACTTAAAAATGCTAAGTGAGTAATAAAAAAGCAAATGAAATTTGGTATTAATAAATACAAAGTAATACATGTTGAAGTTAAAAATTAAACCTACTTGTGCACTTTCAAGCATTTTAAGCTAAGAGTATTGCTTAAAGAAAGTGAGAGAACCAATTATAGGCAGTTTAGTGCACAGCTACAGTCAGGAAAGTTGGCATGACATTGGGACATGAAGTAGGATGAAGAATAATAACAAAGCTTATTATAAAGCCTCTGTGGGTCAGTAATATGGTTTTTTGTACAGTACAGTGTGAAGGGTTGATCACTCCATCTCAGAGAGATATTAAAGAACTAGAAGGAGGTTCAGAGCAGGACAATAACAACTATGTGTGGAATAAATATCTGGAATAAATACTTGGAATAACACTCGTAAGAAAATTGGGAGGATTTTCTTTGGAAAGGAGATGAGTAAGTGAGGACATAATAAAAGTACACAAAATACTGAATATTGTAGAAAGATTAAGAGCAGTTTTCTCTCCTGTTTTATTATACAAGAACTAAAGGGGCATTAATGAAAGCAATTATTTTATTTACTTAGATTTAGAATAATAGAGATGCCCATCCAAGACACTAGGCTTCATTACATAATTACACAGTAGGCATCTTTACATGAAGCCTAAGCAGCATTATGGTAGCTTATTCCATAAGGACCCAGAGAGTCATCTACATGCTATACAGAAGACAGTTCAGGAGCATGTATAATAAAGGTAGTAAATTGAAAGCTGATATTTTTTCCCCTACGCAGAATGTAATGAAATTGTAGAACTGTAGTGCAACAGAAAGCAATGAGACAAAAAATTTAGCAAAGCTAAAAAGGAATTGCATGCTCGTAATGATAACCATGATATACAGAGTCATTAAGATAAATTATAAGAACTTCGTAAGCCATATTATGTCTTATATTTCAGAACTTAAACTTATCTCTAATGATGTGAGACCAGGATGAAACTTGGTGTATATTGTAGATAATTTCTAGTCTGTAATATTTTATACTTTCCTGTGAAACAATTGCATTGGATGCTCTTAGAGATCATTAAGACTTGATGAACCTTGATGTGATCTAATATTTTGATTCTTATGTTTCTGTATTAGTAAATGTGCTGGCATCTAGCTCTGGGAAAGCAGAATTATTATGAGGCAAGATGTTAAGAAGCACTGAGTATTAAACTTGCATCATTAGAGAGCCAAATTGCTTCAAACAGGCATTCCTGATGGTAAGGACTTTTAGCCAGATGCACTGTTGACCCATGTATGAGGTAATGTTTGGAGAGAGATTGTAGTTAGAAGGCTCAAAGTGTTAGTCAACATATTTTTTCAGTAATCAGACTGGCTATAAAAAATGGTATAGGCAGAATCAATTTTTGCTAACATCCATTTCAGTAAAAAAGCAAATCAAATTTTACCTTTGCTCCCTATTTTGGTTGTTAAAGAACCTTGACAAGCTCTTTGCAGCCAGCTCTGGTGCAGGAGCATGGGATCACACATGCAAGGGGGTCCTGAGCCGAAGAAACCCTAGGGGAATATTGTGAACCACCAGGAGCCAGCAACTCTCATAAAAGTGGCTGATAAGGCATTGGTGGAGCCAGGAGTGATGGTGGCCACCCACTGCTTCCACAAACAGCAGACCTAGGCAGTGCTGCCACCAGAGTGGGCCTGATGTTGCAGTTCACTCAGAAAGTGGGCCTCTTTGGAGGAGTGAGGTCCCGTACATGGGTTGGGGGGATCCCAAGCACAAACACAGGCTGGGTGGAAAATGAATTGAGAGTAGCCCTGAAGAGAAAGATGTGGGGTGTTGGTTGAAGAGAATCTCAATGTGAGCCAGCAGTGTGCACTTCAGCCCAGAAAGCCAATCGTTTTTCTGGGCTGCATCGAAAGTGTGGCCAGCATGTTGAGGGAGGTGATTCTGCCCTTGTACTTCATTCATGTGGGATCCCAGCTGGAGTACTGCATCCAGCCCTTGGCTCCCAACAGGAGAGGGGTGTGGACCTGCTGGAGTGAGTCCAGAGAAGGGTCATGAAGATGATCAGAGGGCTGTAGCACCTCTCCTATGAGAACAGGCTGAGAGAGTTGGGCTTATTCAGCCTGGAGAAGATAAAACTCAGAGGAGACCTTGTAATAGTCTTCCAATACCAAAAGGGTGCACAAAAGAAAGCTGGAGAGGGACTTTTGACAAAGATATGTAGGGACAGGACAAGGGGGAATGGCTTTAAACTGAAAGAAGGTAGATTTGAATTAAATATTAGGAAAAAATTCTTTACTGTGAGGGCAGTGAGGCCCTGGAACAGGCTGGTCTGAGAAGTTTTGGCAGCCCCATCCCTGGCAGTGTTCAAGGCCAGGCTGGATGGGGCTTTGAGAAACCTGGTCTGGTGGAAGGTGTCCCTGCCCTTGTCAGGTGGGCTGGATCTAGGTGATCTTTAACGTCCCTTCCAACCCAAACCATTTTACAATTTTAAGCGGATGCAGGAATACACAGGGCCAGGCCTGAGTCTCCATTACAAGCAAATCATCTGCCAAAGAAGTGGGATGAATTTGCATGAGATGCTGTGGAGTCCCATTAATATTGCAACATGCGATACTATAGATGAGAAACTCCTGACTGCTGTAAAATCTGTTAGAGTCATGTGTAAAGCCATAAAGGTGTTTCTTAAGAAACACGGCATATAATTTGTTTCAGTTTTTCCTTACATAACCTATGAAAGTTTGTACTAGACATTAACTTGCTAAAATTATGAATGTAGACAAATTAGTACTTGTTGAGCTGGGGTGTGAATTAAGAATGCATTAAAGTATTCATTTATCTACCCCACACTATTCGCAAAAGGATACTTTGTTTTTATCAGGAATTGTCACAGAGTCAGAAGATGTACTCAGCCAGGTATTTCCACTGCAATAATTGATGTGCTGCAAGTTCAAACCCTAGAATTTTTTTCAATAACTTTTTTGCATGTCCATAGATTTAATTCAGGGTATTGGGGATAGGCAAATTCTCTCTCTCAAAACCATACAGAAGATAGTGCATTTATTTTAGCTTTTTCAGCATGTACAGAAAACACTCTGGTTACAATAATACTATTCATGACATCAAGAATGTTCCAGTTGCTGTGATACACAGGCTAAAACGAACTAAAAAGCGGTGCTGTTTTAAGGAAAACAGGATGCAATTTCATTAATATTCCTGAGAATACTGGAACATGCAAAGCTGTGGATAAGAAACTCAGCTTCCCAGTTGGCAACTTATTGATTAGAAGAGCTGTTCACTAATGAGCTAACTAGAAGAAGCCAAAGCCAAAAAAGCTTGCAGAACCGGCAGAACTGAATATGGTGACACTGACAATAAGCATGGTTGCACAGGAACACCTGAACTTTGCTGCTTGAGGGAAAATGGCTTTGCCTTCTTCTCTTGATTTACTTATTTTAGCCCATTGCAATATATTATTAGGTCTATAACAAAGATATTATTTAGGCTGAGTCCTTAATCTGACCCAATTATAGTCTCAACAGACCTCTAAGGAGTAGCTGTTTCAGAGAATTTGTATGCTGCATCTGCAGGTAGCTGTCTCTATTTTTGCTAGGCAAGAGGAGTATGTGACACTGCGCAATTTGTGAGAAGTTGATTTCTGTAGCAATATAGAGAAATTTGACTTGAGTACTGAGGCCACTCACACATTCAGTTTTGCTCTGTCTTTGGTTAGCTAGGAGGTTATGTCACCTTGACAGATGTTCTTTCCTCCATTGCCATGCTTTTGTTGAATTTTGCATGGGTTATGACTCATTGAACAGAAAACTTTGGAAAGACAGCAAGCTAACAGCACTCCTTAAATCTACCTGTTTTCTTAAATGACCCTGTGCTCTCTGTGTAGACTTCCCACGTTTGTCAATGCTCTCTTTGACTCTGAACAGAGATATATTAGGCTTGCATGTAGACAGATCTGTTCTAGAGTATGTCTAGCTCTGTTCTCTTGGTTGTTCAGGTTAGATTATGCTGAAAGTTTCTTTTGGTTAATATGGACCTGTTTTCTTCTAATAGGAAATAATAGAGAGCAAGAAGCTGGGACTCTGATGTGGCCAAAGTGTGTTCCAGGACCAGGAGCAAGAAACTGATGCTGGGTGCTTCAGTTTAAGCATAGCCCCTCCCAATCATCTAAAGCTCCAGTATAAAGATGTTTCATGGAGGATGTTAAGTAACTTCATTCTGACACAGTAAAACTCTCCATGATATAACACTTATCTGTTCAGAAACCTGAGTTTTTAACTGTTGCATGGTTTTCCTGTATGGATCACAAAAAGATTCATCACCTCTCAGCTGGGATACAGATGGACAGCAATGATAGAGCTGTGCAGCTGCACAGGCTCTCTGCTGTCAAATGATGCAAAGTGCATGCTGAAATGATTACTTCATGTTTGCTCCAAGTGGACCCTATATTTCTGTGGCCTTTCCTCTCTGAAATAAATAGATGGCAATATGCCTATATTTTTAGATCAAAAGTACTTTAAAAATCCTATTTAAATGAAGCACTCATGTACATTGTTTCTTCTGACAAGAGAATACACCTTAATCAGGTCACTTAATGCAACGTAGTGAAGAGCATGATAAAAAAATTTAAGCAGATTTTCCCTATGACTAACACAGAACAGGGTAATGGGCATAACAATTATGTCCAAGGATTTTAGGTAGCAAAGATAAAATGCTTGAAGAACTCTGTTTTCATTTTCTTTTCCTTCACAGACATCAGTGTTATATCCCATACTAAATACTACAATGGGAAGATAACTCTAAGGGGTTAGTTTTAAAGATGCTTTTTGGGGTAAAGGGAGAAGGAGTTTTCATTGCCATTTATAGGAGATTTGAGTTATGTAACAAAAAGGTAGAAAATCTTTGTTGTTGATTTCAGTGTGCTCATGGGATTAATTTTAATTGGTAACTCTTTTGTGCTTGCTTGTGTAGAAAAACATGCAGTAGTTCTAAATTTATACAGCATGTACTGGAATCACACTCGCCTTTTCATTTAAATGCCGTTATGAACAGGGGGCATTTTTTTTATCTAATGACTCCTAAAATGGCACACACTGATTGATGAGACTAGAAAATAACAGGATAAATAAGATACTTGGCTATAGTCTATCTGTAGCAATAGTAGACATCAGTTCTGTTCTTTGAGGCCAAGCAGAGTTAATTTTTATGAATTAGATATAGAGGATTTGTTTTAATGGCTCTATATGTGTAGATGCAGATGTATACAGATGTGTATGTGACATTGTGACCAGATACTTTGACTCTTTCTTTTGCTGAGGGACTTTACAGAATCTGCATTCAGAAGATTGAAAGAGACTGTTTAAAGGAATATATACAAATATTGGCAGAAACTGATATGCCACAAAGCTCTGGTGATAATGCTGTTTTAAAATGTGTACTAGTGGGCACACAGAGCTAATTTCCATAACCACTGCAGCTTCTTATGCTTCTAAGAGTAACTGTTGTGGAATACAAAGTGGAGGCTGCTTATTAAGTGTTCTGGTGACAAGAAGGCAATATTACATATAAGGTATGAAAAGTAAGCCTCTGGAAAAATGCTTAAGGTACAGCATTTCATTCTCATTTTAGTTATTTGGATGATGAAAAAAACAATAAGCAGCTGAAAACCCAACCTTTGGACACAAGTCCTCCCTTTGAAAATGGCATGAGAACATAGAGAATCACGTACATTTATTCAGTTTTTCAGATTATGGTAGTTCTTTGTCATCATGCAAGAGAAATTCTTTGGAACTGCTTTAAGAATAAAATTCAAAATGTCCCTTTCATTTTAATATGGCAGAAGACAGAAACATATCTGTGCTAGGTTCTGGCTTAGTCCTCATAATATAATGCGTGTTTACCTAAGTTTAAATCTGGAAGAACTGATACTTCTCCTATTGAAATTCTTATTGCATACACAGCCATCTGTCATGGGTTCAGCAGTAGCAGTCATTTTTCTTGGTAGCTGGTGCAGTGTTGTGTTTTTGACTTCCAGCCTGGGAACAGTGTTGATAACACCAGTGTTTTCAGTTACTGCTTGCTAACGTTTTGGTCTGACCAAGGACTTTCTGAGTCTCACGCTCTGCCAGGGAGGAGGAGAAGCCAGGAGGAAGCAGAAACAGGACACCTGACCCAAAATGAACAAAGAGGTATTTCATACCACAGCACGTCATGCTCAGGATGTAAAAAGCAAAGGGGAGGGACCCAGAAGAAGGGGGTTCACTGCTTGGTCGGGCTTGGTATTGAGTGATGAGCAGTTGTATTCTCTTCCCTTGTTGTTTCCCTTGTCATTATTATTATTGGTGGTAGCAATATTGGTTTGTCTTATACCTTAGTTACTGGACTGTTCTTATCTCAACCTGTGGGAGTTGCGTTCTTTTGATTCTCCTCCCCACTCCCCCGGAGTGGGGGGGGGGGGGGGGGAAAGAGGAGGGAGTGAGTGAGCAAACTGCTTGAGTTACAGCCTAAACCACAACACCACCCTACTATTCTTGCGATGCAAAAAATAGGGGCTGTGAAATTGATGTAACATCAAAACTAGCCAGGCAAGAATCTGTTAAATGCAGAAAGGAGAATTCAGAAACAAATAGGGTGTAGCTACTTAGCCCTGTGTAGCTGACTTATTCTAAATCCCATCAAGTCTTATTTTGAGTCAAGTATTACACACAATCAGCTACTTAGATAAACAATACCTATCCCTTTTGCTTTCTTTCTAAAAGGAGAAAACAAGGGTTATAACGGCAACTGGTTATGAGAAATATAGGCTCATAAAACCTCTATTTTGCCAAGAAGAGGAGAATCCCGAGCTCACATTCTGGGCAATAGTCTTCACATGGCCACCTGGCTTCCTCTTAAAGCAGCTGCTAACATTTCAAGATGTGCTTCTTTCCTACTTTGATAATCCAGGGTTGGATGATCTTTCACATATACTTGACAGAGCTCTGAACAAGCTGCTGGTTTTCAGTAAGTGTCAGTGTGTTTATGATGTATGTATCAACTAAAAGAAATATTGCTGCTGGTTGATTTAGTGACAGATGAATTGCTTTAAAGATGTCATATGTATCTTCATGTTGGCCTGAGTGCACTATTATGACAATTGTGACTAAAAAAAGAATTTGCAGGACTTATATAGTAAGTCGATATAAAAGTTTAGATGTATTTCCATGAAAATTTAAGTCTTTCAATTGCTGTGAACTGAATACCTGCAGTGTACCTTGCATGCATGAATGAATACAACTATTAACAAAAGGTTATGTCTTGCAGTGACTTGAAAAAATAGAATAATGGCTGAAATATTATTTTTTAATAACACAAGCAGCTGTGAAGACCATCTTGGTTCAGTTATGTTGTATTAAGTATTAGGACAGTACATTCAAGAGCAGTGAGTTTTGACAGTGATATGATCAGTGCTGAATGCTAGTGTCTTTGCATCATGCATTTCAGAGGGATTGCTTCAGATTAACACTTGTCTGGCCTAGTTGACGGTCCATTTGTGTTTGGAGCACACGACTTGATCTCCTCGAGTACTTGTCCCAGTTTCATTCCAAAGACAACCAGACTCTGTGCTCCAAGATTCCTCTGTGATTTGAGCCAAAGTGCAGTAAGCAATCCTTTCAAAGCATGCTTCTGAATTGTAACATTAATGTAGATGAATCCTTTAAGCCCCATGGCCCCCAGTCAATAGAATAACTATTCAGTCCACCACTGAAACAATACTTACATGTGATCAAAGCCTGTTCAGGCACCCTCTCAGCTACCTTCAATTGCTCTGATTTGGGTATAAAAGTAGAGAAACTTGCTTACACAGAACCCTTTGCACATAGGTACTTGTGGCTCTACTGCAGTCAGTATCATAGAATCATCATAGAATCATAGAATAGTTAGGGTTGGAAAGGACCTTAAAATCATCTAGTTCCATCCACCCTGCCATGGCCAGGGATACTTCACACTAAACCATGCAACACAAGGCTCTGTCCAACCCGGCCCTGAACACAGCCAGCGATGGAGCATTCACAACTTCCCTGGGTAACTCATTCCAGTGTCTCACCACCCTTACAGGAAAGAATTTCTTCCTTATATCCAATCTAAACTTCCCCTGTTTAAGTTTGAACCCATAACTCCTTGTCCTATCACCACAGTCCCTAATGAAGAGTCTCTCCACAGCATCCCTATAAGCCTCCATCAGATACTGGAAGGCTGCAATGAGGTGTCCATGCAGCCTTCTCTTCTCCAGGCTCAACAGCCCCAACTTTCTCAGCCTATCCTCATATGGGAGGTGCTCCAGTCCCCTCATCATCCTCGTGGCCCTCCTCTGGACTTGTTCCAACAGTTCCATGTCCTTTTTTTGTTGAGGACACCAGAACTGCACACAACACTCCAAGTGAGGTCTCACAAGAGTAGAGTAGAGGGGCAGGATCACCTCCCTTGACCTGCTGATCACGATTCTCTTGATGCAGCCCAGGATATGGTTGGCTTTCTGGGCTGCAAGCGCACACTGCCGGCTCATGTTCATTTTTTCATCGACCAACACCCCCACGTCCTTCTCTGCAGGGCTGCTCTCAATCTCTTCTCTGCCCAACCTCTAGCTGTGCCTGAGATTGCTCCGAACCATGTGGAGGACCTTGCACTTATCATGGTTAATCTTCATCAGGTTGGCATCAGCCCACCTCACAAGCGTGTCAAGGTCCCTCTGGATGGCATTCCTTCCCTCCAATGTATCAAGCAAACCACACAGCTTGATCTCATCAGCAAACTTGCTGAGGGTGCACTCAATCCTACTGTCCATGTCTCTGACAAAGATGTTGAACAAGACCGGTCCCAACACAGATCCCTGAGGGACACCACTCATTACTGGTCTCCAGCTGGACATTGAGCCATTGACCACAACTGTTTGCATGCGGCAATCCAGTCAGTTCTATATCCACCGAATGGTCCACCTATCAAATTGATGTCTCTCCAATTTAGAGAGAAGGATGTCATGTGGGGCAGTGTCAAACGGTTTGCACAAGTTCAGGTAGATGACATCAACAGCTCTACTACCCCTGTCCATCAGTTCCGTAGCCCCATCATAGAAGGCCACCAAAATGATCCGGCAGGATTTCCCCTTAGTGAAGCCATGCTGGCTATCACCAACCACCTTGTTATTTTTCATGCACCTCAGCATGCCTTCCAGGAGAATCCGCTCCAAGATTTTGCCAGGCACAGAGGTGAGACTGACTGGTCTGTAATTCCCTGGCTCATCCATTTTCCCCTTCTTGAAAATGGGGGTTATATTTCCCTTTTTCCAGTCATCGGGAACTTCACCTGACTGCCACGATTTTTCAAATATGATGGACAGTGGCTTAGCAACTGCATTTGCCAGCTCCTTCAGGACCCGTGGATGGATTTCCTCAGGTCCCACGGACTTGTGCATGGTCAGGTTCCTAAGATGGTCTTGAACCAAATCCTCTCCTACAGTGGGCTCACAGTCTTCATTCTCACTGTCCCTGCGTCTGCCTTCCAAGGCTTGGGTGGTGTGGTCAAAGCATTTGCCAGTGAAGACTGAGGCAAAGAAGTCATTAAGAACCTCAGCCTTCTCCAAATCCAGGGTAGACAGTTCTCCTGATAGCTTTCGGAGAGGGCACACATTGTCCCTTGACTGTCTTTTATTCACTATGTACCTATAGAATCCCTTCCTGTTATCTTTCACATCCCTCACCAAGTTTAATTCTAAGTGGGTCTTAGCTTTCCTAACCTGGTCCCTAGCTTCCCGGACAATATTCCCGTACTCTTCCCAGGCTGCATGTCCTTGCTTCCACCTTTTATAAGCCTCTTTTTTCCTTCGAATTTTCCTCAGCAGCTGCTTATCCATCCAAGGAGGTCTCCTGGTCCTCCTGCTAAACTTCCTTCTAGTTGGGATGCATCGCTCCTGAGCTTGCAGCAGGTGATCCTTGAATATCAACCAACAGTCTTGGCCCCCCCTGCCCTCTAGGGCTGTATCCCATAAAACCTTACTAAGCAGGTTCCTGAAGAGGCCAAAGTCTGCTCCTTGAAGTCCAGGGCAGTGAGCTTGCTGCACGCTCTTCTCGCTGTCTTGAGGATCTCGAATTCGACCATCTCATGATTGCTGCGATCAAGACTGCCCTGGAGAGTCACATTTCCAGCCAGCCCTTCCCTGTTGGTGAGGATGAGGTCAAGCATGGCACCTCTTCTTGTCGGCTCTTCTATTACTTGCGGAAGGAAGCTGTCTTTCACATAATCGAGGAACCTCCTGGATTGCTTGTGCTGGGCTATACCATCCCTCCCACAGTTATCAGGGTGGTTGAAGTCCCCCATGAGAACAAGGGCCTGTGAGCGTGAGGCTGTTCCTATCTGTCTATAGAGCGCTTCATCCACTGAGTTCTCTTAATCAGGTGGTCTGTAACAGATCCCCATAGTAATGTCTCCCACTGCTGTTCTCCCTTTAACCCTGACCCACAAACTCTCTGTTGACTGCTCACCTGTCCCCAGACAGAGTTCCATACTCTCTAGCCTACCCCTAACATAAATAGCAACTCCCCTTCCCCGTTTACCAAGCCTGTCTCTCCTAAAGAGCCGGTAACCTTCCATTCCAACACACCAGTCATAGGTGCCATCCCACCATGTTTCTGTGATGCCTATGATATCATACCCCTGTAGATGTGCACACATCTCTAATTCCACTTGTTTGTTCCCCATGCTACGGGTGTTTGTATAGAGGCATCTGAGCCAAGCTCCAATTGAAGCCGGTTCATTGACTGGAGCAGCTGGAATATCTCTACATTGCTCTGAATGTTTACTATAGGTGCTGTCAACTCACTGGGTGTGTTGGGATGGAATGATGCCCCCTCCCCCAACACATCTAGTTTACAACATCATTGTCCACCCTGGCAAGACTGCTATCAAATCCACTCTTCCCGTTCTTTGTCAGACCAGCTCCACCAGCCCCCAGTAGACCTGGCTTACTAAATTGAGTCCCGTGTTCAAGATACCCAAACCCCTGACTATGGAACCACCCTCTAACCATTTATTAACCTGGCCGATCCTCCTAGCGTTTTTAAGGTCCTGCCCTGTATCCTGGAGAATTGATGAAAAGGCAATCTGAGCTCCAGAGCCCCTAACTACCTCTCCCAGAGCCCTGTAGTCCTTCTTTATGTTCTCCGGGCTACTGCTATCTATATCAGTAGCACCCACATGGATCACTAGAAGTGGGTAATAGTCAGTGGGACTGACTAGTGCAGTCAGCCTCTCTGCAACATCCCTGATCCGAGCCCCTGGTAGGCAACACACCTCCCTTGAGTCTGGGTCAGGCCGACAGATCGGTGCCTCTGTTCCTTCCAGAGTAGAGTCCCCTACTACTATGGCCCACTGCTTCTTCCTGGCAGCACCAGTAGTGATCTTTACCAGTGCATCAGCTGGTTGTTCCTGGTGGGAGTGTGTTTCCTCATCAGCCCCCTGCAGGACAGCAAAGCGGTTCTGGGTGGGGACAACAGATGTAGGAGGAAGCCACTTGCTTTTAATTGTCCTCTACCTCTTTTTTTTTTTTTTTTTTTTTTTTTTTCTCCTGTCACTGTTTCCCAGGTTCCTGGGTTAGCGGTCTCCTGTCCTGCGCGAGCAACAGTGGACGCTTGAGGCCCCTGCACAGCCTGGTCCTGGAGCTAGCAGTGCTGTTTCCTCTCAGCTTCCCTGACACTTTTCAGCCTAGTAACAGCATCCCGCAGCTCAGACACCTGCTGCAGGAGGACCTCCACCAGGGAGCACAGAGTGCAGCCCTGCCCATTGTGCACCCTCGCTTCAGGAGAGCAGTGCAGGCACTCTCTACACCCCGAGCTCTGCACTGCATCCTCCTCTCTCATCGGCTCTGTCTGGGTGCCTGCACTGGCCACCGCCGGGGCAGCCAGAGCAGAGCTCCTAGACCTGACCCTGATCGTATGGCGAGTGCTCACCACCCCGCTAGCCTGCCCGCTCAAACTGCCCCTGGGGCAGGGTTTTTAACCAGTCAGGGCTGGTGCCGCTCCTCCTGGCAGCGCTTCCTCTGAGTCAGCTCCTCGCATCCGCTGAGCTGCCGGCTCCTGGGCAAGTCCTGTCAAGGACTTGAGGCTCCCTCGATGCCTGCTGCTGCTCCGAGTTGAAGCTCCTGGACGTTGAGCCTCCCCCCGATCAGGTGCTGCAGGTGTCCCCTCTCGAGCTAGTCACCTCAGCACTGTATCTTTACAGCTCTTGATGCCCAGGGAAGTGTTAAGAGTACTTATATGAACTGCAAAGAAACCTCTACAGAGGTAAAATGGCTTCACAGGTATAAGAACCAGAAATATTTGCTTTAACCCTGTAAAATGAAATATTACACGTGTTTCTGTACCTTTGTAAATTAGTGGCTAAAAGCAGAACTGAAGAGACTGTATTGCTGGAATTGGCTGTAGAATAGAGTTCATACCTTGCACCACATGAAATGAAAACTCCTAGGGATCTTAGAAACTAGCTGTGAGATGAGCTCTCTAGGGAGCAAATAATCACCTCATTGACAGTACTGAGCTGCATTAATATGCACCAAAAGTGATGCTAGCAGTTTCTGGAGAGTGGATTTATGGTGTTTCTTTCTCTCACATCATGCAGGAGTCTCTTAACTGATGAATAAAGTGGACCTTATTAAGCTGAGACATACCTTTTTGAACTAGACTTACTGTAGCTCCAGCATTCAGTCTGCACATATTTCAATTTCCTCATGGGGAATATAATAAATAGAAGTAAATAGAGTTTCTCTGTGTGTGTGTGCGCGCACTTTTTACCTATTATTGAGTAAAACTAAAATGAGGCAGTAGTCTACTTTGGACAAGTCTAAAAATCAATATTTTTTCTAGGTTTTCTGTGCATCCTAGGAGGACAGACTCTAGGGATAAGCTGCTTAGCTTTAATTAGTTGGTAGGCTTTAATGGAAGTGCCTTATCATAATGATATATATGTATATATAAAAATAAATTCATAATTGTGAACAGTTTTGTTTTGAAAGGTTTTTGATCACTTTTGCTTTTTTATATATAGGAGGAAACATTAATCTTTACTGGGAAACCATGTACTTTCCAGCAACTCAACAAAGTGGCTGCTGGTTTTTTTAGGGCATATGTTAAAGACAACTTCAAGGCAAAATGCACAGAAACAAGCTATGCTCTAGTGATGTGGTTTGGTGCTCATGTGGCCTGAGCTTTGATTTACTGCTACTCCCTTCCTGTCAACTACTTTTGCATCGCTGGTATGGTATCCCTTAGTGTTTTGCCATTGGCTGTTGACCTGATTTTATTCTGAGATCAAGCCAAAAGGAAGATCAGAAATGCATTGTTGATATTGACATGTGGAACCTGCTATTTTGTTGCAAATTTGGGAGGGAATAGACATAGCCGGTAACATTTGTAGGAGGGAAATTTGTAATTAAGCCAGTATGTGGCTTTCCTCAGGTGCCTGTGCCCAAAGCTTGGTTAACAAGAAAGGCCTGGAAGTCCATGCACTCCCATAAGTCTGTAAAAAGATCAAAATCATAAAGGTTGGGTGCCATACTACACGCGGTTTAGGTACTCTCATGTAGGAGTAGAGCCTATGTAGGAAAATTAGGAAAAGAAAAGAAGCCTCTGACATGTTTAAGACCTCTCCCATGGAAATAGAAGTGTGTTTGTCAAGACCTTCTGATAAGTGACGTTGGGGGTATTGTGCTGGGGATGTATCCTGCAGGCCACCTGACCAAGAGGAGATGAGGATTTATAAAAACAACTAGCAGGAGGTTGCTGCTTGTCCATCCTCATCTTTGTGTGGGATTTTATCCATGCAGACATTCTGAAAGGGCATATTGGCTACATCCCAGTGCAAATACTGGAGGGGTCAAATACTACAATGATATACATGATCTCCTGTTCACAGATGCCTGAGGTCAGGGTCTGAAGTAAAGCTGAAAAGATATGCAGCAGAATGAGGATGCTGGCCTTCAGAAAAGTATATTTTAACCATCTTCGGCAATTTATTTGCCCAAATTTCAATTTGTTAGGCAGAGTTCCCTTTGGATGTTACCATGAGGGAAAACAGTGCACAAGCAAAATTGTTGTTTTCCAAAGAAAACTTATTGAGAGTTCAGACATGAACTCTCTTCCATTTGTGCAGGAAGACAAGGAATTTTGGCAGAAGAGTCACTTGGCTAGGGTGCTTCTGGATGACCTGAAACAGAAGAACACACAAGAAGTGGAAACTAGGCAACAAAGGAGGAATACAAACAGAATTGCTTGACCATTTGGAGTGAAATCAGGAAGACCAAAACCCAGTTGCAGATAAAATTTCTGAGGATCATAAGGAGTAATGGGAGAATGCTCTAGAATCAGTAGGATGTTCATGGAAATGTGGGTCCATTGATGAGTGCAGGAGAAACAGGTGGTAGAGAAAAGGCTGAATGACTCCATGCCTTTTTTACCTCTGTCTTCACAGTCAATTTTCTATACTAACACAGCTGCGGGTGGGGAGGGACAACAGGGGATAGGGAAGAACAGGTTAAAGGCTGCTTAGAGAAACTGAATATATTCAAAACCTTAGACCATATTAGATTCAGCTGAAGGTGATGAAAGGGTTGGCTGAGGTGATGCAATTAGATAAGGTTGCCAAATACAGTTCTGCTAAGGATTTTTTGTTTGTTATGATGTTGCCAAGAATGATTGGGTTGACATTTGCAACCGGAGACAAGGCTAATAGTCCATACCAGAACAAATGGCCAAAGACAAAATATTAGGCAAGCTGTATAACTTAGGTGAGGGGTTTCCAGAGAAGTTAAAAAGTGCAAATTGCAAAATGCAAGAAATAGGTGCATCTTCTGAGAATCATATATACTGCCAGAAAAAAAAGGGTTTTATTTGTTTGTGCTGGATATTCTCATGAGGCCTGCAGCTGGATGCTCTCTCGTTAAGAATCTCTCCATTATTCTTTATAGCAGAAATTAGAAGCATTTTTCTTCCTGAAATCACCACTGAATCTTGGTCTAGAGACCTATCCAGTCAAGGCTTGATCCTAAAGTACTTTAGCTCCTGTCTCCATATTGGTGTCTTATGTTTGAAAATCTAGATTGTGATTCTACTGCACCAATCAACTTCAATGATGCAGGGTACATATCTTGCTTGTTTTTTTCATTATTTGATCCTGTTTGACATATCCTGTCAGGAGTGCTAAAATACCACCAACAGTGTGTTCACTAATTCCTAGCAAATGAGCTGAGTTTAGCTGCTTGATTTGACCACCTCCCTATCACCTTTTGTAACTATTGATCTTAGTCATTGCTGATTGATTTAGATTGCATAAACACCTGTGAAATTCTCATATTTGGACCAGAACAAGAGCACTTACGCAACAAGAAAAATATCTACTATTCACTCTTCACAGAATCAGTCAGAGAACACAACAAAACAAAGTGAGGTAGTTGGCCAGCCACACTGTGCAGGCAGGGTGAAATTTGATTTCCCTAATTGCAGAAAAAAATGTGCAATTAGAATCATAGAATCATAGAATAATTAGGGTTGGAAAGGACCTTAAGATCATCTAGTTCCAGCCCCTCTGCCGTGGGCAGGGACACCTCACACTAGACCATGCCACCCAAGGCTCTGTCCAGCCTGGCCTTGAACACCGCCAGAGATGGAGCATTGACAACTTCCCTGGGCAGCCCATTCCAGTGCCTCTCCACCCTTACAGGAAAGAACTTCCTTCTTACACCCAATCTAAACTTCCCCTGTTTAAGTTTGAACCCGTTACCCCTTGTCCTCTCACTATAGTCCCTAATGAAAAGTCCCTCCCCACATCCTTATAAACCCCCTTCAGACACTGGAAGGCTCCTAGAAGGTCTCCACGCAGCCTTCTCTTCTCCAGGCTGAACAGCCCCAACTTTCCCAGCCTATCTTCATAAAGGAGGTGCTCCAGTCCCCTGATCATACTTGTGGCCCTCCTTTGGGTCTTGTGGGTCCTCTAGCATGCTGCTTTTGGGGATAGTCAGTATTTAATTTTGTGAACTGCTCATCATCTTGATAGTACTTGCTTGTGAATTGGTCAGCATCTTGATAGCTTTTAATTATAGTTTCTTTTATTAAATTTTGTGACAAGTACAATTAATGGCTTACTATCTCTTGGTTTAGAATATACATTATATTTTTAGAATTAATTTATTTCTTTTCTTGCCTTCCTAAAGTATCAATGTCATAGCTGCTTAGTGGTGCAAAATCCTTCCTGATATTTACTTATCATAAACAGAGCATTCGGTATGTATTCTGTAACTAGGGTCAGGCAACAGATTCGTTAATTTGCACATACCTGACAGAAAAATGACTGTAGAAATATGATCAATTAGCTTATTTATTTTGGGGTACTAATGGTATGTTTTAACTTCAAGTATCAAGGACAGCAGCAGGATGATCAGTAGGTTTTTTAGTGTTGTTTACCTCTTTTGTGCCACTGCTCTTGTCATGGCTTAAGCCCAGCTGGTAACTCAGAACCATGCAGTCGCTTGGTCATTCTTCCCCTTTTTCCCTCCCTCTGTCCTGGCAGGATGGGGAGGAGAATCGTAAATAAGTACTTAACGTAATCTTGTGTTTTCAGACAAAACATGAAATGAAGTCATTTGCCTGGGATGGAAATTATACAGAAGGATCCAGCTAGTCACCTATGTATCTACACAATTATAGATTTATATGGGCATGCCTCTCTTTAGTGTCTAAGTTTTTACATCACCTCCTGTAAGACAAATTTTTCTGTATGATTAACAACAGGCAGAAAGCTCTGTAAAGGTGAAAAGGGGACACAATATTGAGGAAGGATATTGAAATATCAAACAAATAGCTAAAAAGAGGAGAGAGTGAATGAATCAGTGGGAAGAAAAGAGTTGGGCAAAAAATGAGAAACAAGAAACAAAGGAGGCAATAGACAATGAAAGGTAAATCACTTAAGGAACACAGCTACTGCTTCTGAGTTCAAAATTTAACAGGAAAAAAAAGTATTGCAATAGTTGAAAGTAAATGGAAGGAAAAAGAGTTTGAAAAGGTAATAAGGGATATACATATATATTTTTTTTTTTCTCAGCTAATATGTTATTATCCTTTGTACTGGCCTTAATTGTGCGTCACATTTTGCTTATTGTTTCACCTTCTCTGTGTAATGATGTCAAAGCGAGCAGAACCTGCTAAAATGGAGGTGATGAGCACCTGTGAGAGAGAACAACTGCCATGGATCCTGCATGTATCACCTCTAGAGTGTGCTGAAAGGGAGGCTAAACAACTCAGAAATGACCAGTCATTTGGCATTGGCATACAGTTTTATATCAAATATATTAGCTATAGCAAGATTCAGTATAACTGGCCTGCAGCTGGTCCCAGCTGTTGGGTTGCTCTCTTCCTGTTTTTCATTCAGTTCAGTAGTGACCATGGCATGGAGGGTTCCAAGTCTAAGGGTTCTTGTCCTCAGTATCGTGCCAGTTAGATGATGCCAGTTCTGGCTATCATGATGATGCAGCACGAAACAGAGGAGCAGGGGGTGTTTTGAAGAATAGTGCACAGATGGGATGCTGCAGAGAACTGGCACGCAGTCTGGTATAGAGTTAAATATGTGTAGGACTGCCAGGCGACGAGAGAGACATTGAAACTCTACACTTCCTATGAAAGAAAAGTCACATAAGCGATGTTTAATTTAAGTGCTGCTGAACTCAGCAAAGAGGTGTTCTACATATCACTTACTGTGCGTTCTTAATTCACGACGGTTTCTGTACTCTCTTGACCTGTTGTAATAATGACTGCTTCACCTATCCTGGTGGCTGACTTGCACCATGGGGAGAAAAGCCAAGGGGCAGAAGTCCCAAGTTAGCTGCTCAATGCAGGACTCCAAGCATTCAGAATGTTTTGGCTGCTGCAGCAAATTTATAATTGTGTTTCTAATTGTTTCATTACAGTGGGGATATGCAATGTGCCAAAAGACGAAAATATTAATAGAGACTATATATATCATACTCTGTAAGTAGCTCCTTTTTGCAAAGGACAAAGTTATGAAACAGTAAACTGGTGAGGATTAAATCAGTAATTTTTAAAGTAGATAAATTCAGAGAAAAATAGCTTCTTCACTAATTCTCTCTTGCTGATCCTACTCTAACTTGTAATGAAAAGATTAGATGACAAGTGTCATCAGCAATATTTCTGATGTTAAGATATTGTTAAAAAATTATAGAAGTCTTCTGTGAATATCACATGAATATCTGTAGCATAGGTTGAGAAGGGAACCTGCTTTTCGTACCCTGACAACACAAATACAAATGCTTCTTGTCCCTTATACATGTCAGCTCTTTGCTACTGTGTCTAGTTTATTAGGTAGCTTAGTGTACTAACAAATCTGTCATTGTCCTTGTTGACCTAAAAAAGTCTGAGACTGGATGACACAAAGTCATGTAGAATTGGTGTGTTTTCTCCGCAAAGGATGTTGCCAGGCTTTGGGTGAAAATAAAAAAAAAAAAACAACAAATAAATTAGGGATTCATAATTTTTTTAAATGAATTAGGAAAAGAATTATTTGAAATAAAAGTACAGCAGGATGTTTGTTTTCTATTTCAGCCTCTACCATGAGGATTCTAGTTACCTCAGTTTACCCAGTTCTGTTTGACAAGTGCCTCGCAGAGAAGTTTCTTTGATGACAGTACAATTCAGTGGTTGGGAAGATCATCACTGATCCTTGTTGAATGATGCATTTTAACGCTAAACTATTATTACTATGTTTTTCCTTATAGCTTTATGATTGTTATTTAAAAGTTTTATTCATTCTGTTTGGTAGAAATAAGAAATCATTCACAACTGATAATAGCTTTTGTATGAAGTCTTGCTAGCTTGCTATTTTGTTTAAAAAATATGTTTCGTTTCTTTTTTCCCCTAGTTTTATCGTTGATTTAATATGATCCATTCTAGCTTCTGCACTTGAGTTTCCTGCAAGATTAATTCTGTAGTATTAAAAATGTGATGAAATGCAAACTTTATCAAATTAATGGATAATTATGTTTGTTATGCTAGTCAGCAAAACAAATGATGAAAAAGCCTTACTGTGGCCTGATCAAAACCATTAAATGATTTAAAATGAGGCCTTCAGAATCAGGCTAGAAGAATTATATTGAAAATAGTTATTATCTTGCCTTGTAAGCTTTCTGATGTGTCCTATCTCTTGCAGGGCTTTACTCTTGAGGAAGGTTAAGCACGTATTTGTAGTTAATTTGCTGATACTATGTGCATGAGTTATTACTTTTTCTTAACTTCAAATTGTGCAGTTCATTCTTTTCATTCCTAAAAGGATAAAGGCTGGGATTTTCCAAAGGAGCTTAGAGAATTTAGGGCTAAATTTTAAAAAGTGTCTGAAGATTCAAATAGATGCCAGAAGGGATTTTTCAGAGGCATTCAGCTTTGTATTAGAAGAAATAGAGGTGGGTATTGAAATCCTTGAAAATCATACTGGGTTTGTATCAGTAGCTTTTAAGTTCCTTCAGGTATTAAAATTGTCTTCTTTGACTATGTCTTTTTTAGTAAGTAGTGCAACACAGTAGGAACAGATTTATAGAGCAAAATGATGTTGAGAAGCTGACATTCACCTTATTTAGTTTTGGACAGTTTGTCTTCAGGACAGCTCTAGTCTTGTCCCATAGACAAAATTCCAATTAGCATCTGGAGCACATTAAATATGCTACAGGGTCCTAGAAGCACTGCTTGGACAGAGCCCCTGTAAGTCTTCTAGTCCGTTCTGTAGCTCAGTGAAGGACTACTGCCAACGGGCTCAGCAATATTTTCTTTTTAGCCAAATATCCAAACCTGCTAGCAATTGAGGTTCCACAAGGCTCCACATGGCTCTAGGGAGAGAGATCTGCACTGCTCTATTAGTGAAAAGTGCTTTAGAAGTCCAGTCTGAACCTACCAAGCTGCAGCTTCTAGCTGTTTAGTTTTGTGTTATTGTTACCTCTACCAAGAAAGTTTAGTCTCCATGTCTTGTTTCCTGCCCAAGCTGTGATCATTGGTATGGAAGCACACGAAGCAGCAAATGTGCCTTTGACACCTCCCATACAGACCTCTGTATACACCATTTTCTAACTTACTTCTGGATGTAGAACACCTGGTTCGAATCTCTACTCATTAGGTCACCATGTCTGTCTGTCTGTCTCCCAGCATACTCTGAAGGAAGAAAATAAAGCCTTTCTGCTGACTCAGGTATGAATCTAGCTGTTCTGCCACATATGTCTGTTCCTCTCTGAGACTTTCCCCTTGACCAGATGGATGGAAGAGAACACCAGTTTGACTTCTGTCCACATTTCTTTTACCCCATTATCCCTGGCAGCAAGGGGCAGTAGTCTACCCTTGACGAGCCTCCAGGAGATTTCTCATTCAGCAGGGATGCCTTGTGTTGCCTGTGAGTTTCTGATGATTTGATTGCCCCTGAAGCAATACAGATTAAGCCTGTCAGAAAGCTTATTGATGGAAAGATCTGATTGGAAAATCTTAATTGGAAAAGCAAATGAATAAACTTGTGTGTTCTACGTGGATGTTATTGAACTGTAATATATTCTTGGGCTAACCTTTTCATTGATTCTCCTGTAGTCAGGAGCACAAAATTCAGTGGACATGTCAAAATTACCTCAACAATTCTGGTCCCTTGACTGTCCATCAAAGCCATGCTCTGCCTTTCCCTGACATTTTTCAACAGGATTCTCCATTCAGTCTATTTAGATAGACTCCCAAGAGATCTCTTACAGTTTTCTATGGGAACACTCTGGAACCTCAAGTCGGTTTCCAACCTCACTCCTGATATTTTGAATATGTATAGAGCTGTAAAGAAAAGTAAGAAATACAATTGTTCTTGGTAATCTTGAGGTCCAATTGCTTTTCCCAAAGTGACACTTAGTTATTGCGACGCTAAGCCAGACACATAACTCCACTCTACCCCTATCCTATATAAAGGGAAATAATGTATAATTCATTACTATATCCATATAGGGATGTTATGTCTGTTACATAATGTTATAGATACCTTAACTGTTGGTTTTGTCATGCAAACTATAACAAGTCAATTAGAACCACCTTAGGTTCCTGCTTTATTATAGATACCAGATTCTGGGTACACAATCCTGTCATGGTGAAGTATGGTAAGGTCTAATTTTCCAGGCTGTCAGTTTGTTTGGGTACATTACTGTACCTTATGATACTGTGAAGTTAAATTTGCCCTTTCCATGTATTAGTTGTCTTTTAAGCAAGTTCCTCTCTGAGTTTGGCCCAGAAAATCTTGCTTGAGTGTTTATTGCCTCAAAGAAATACATACATCTGGGTAGGAAAAAGTGCCTTCCCCTTCTGGAAGCTTTGCTATTTTTTAACACCATCAAGCTTGACTTTTGTTTTTATATTGTTTTGTTCTTAATTAGGCTCTTAATTACTTTCCCTGAAACCACAGTAAGTCTCATTGCTTTGTAATTCCACTGATCTCCTGTGACTTCTTATTTTAAATATAGATGGTGTTTTATGTGAACAGGTTGTTATCCTCAAAAATAATTGCTGTTGCAAAGCCTGTACTTTGCATCCTTGTCTGTATCAACACTGCTTCAAACTTTATTTCATTCAAAGTTTTCAAGCCAATTCAGGTGCTTCATCCTGGGGAATTTCAAACATATTGACTGTTTAACTGGTTTTCTGATATATTCTTCATGGTTGTTCTGTGCTTATTGGAAAAAAAAAAGGAAGAAAAAGCCAAAAACGGAGGATAGGATATTTCCTTCTTCCATTAGCACTGCTCCATCTCTGGTCAATACTGGCGTAAAGGAAGCAGTGTTATGAATAAACTGTGAAAGGTGTTCCACAAGGAAAGCAAGGAGAAATAGGCAGGTGGATCAGTAACATCAGCCAGCTTGGGGAAGGCAGAGCCTCTGCTGTGTCTTTTCACAAGATGACAGAACCTGCAAAGGTGTGTGGCAGAAGAGTGTCTGCAGCTTTAAGGGTATCTGGTCAAGGATCTTTTCAACGAGATAAGGGATAACAGGAAAAGGAGGAAGCCGTAAACAAGATCATAGAGGGACACAGACCTGACCGACAAATTATGAGGGAGTTAGTGAGAGAAACCAAAGCTGATCAATCACACTAATTGATGAGGGCCTGTGGGAGTGTGAGAGTGTTTATTCCAGTGACGTTATCTGGTGATCCAATCAGGGACCTTGTCAATTGGGAATCCAAGGGAAAAGGGGGAGGCCAGAAATCAAAGTATACCATGACACAGACCTGACAGAGCAAACACAGAGACAAGGACAAGAAACAAACATTGCCACTCACTTTAATTGATGTGCTATCAAGAAACCACAGATGCCACTTCCAGAAAGATCAAACTGGACTTTGCAACTGATAAAATTGTAAACTAGGGGGACCCTTGGCCAGGAGGTGTGCAGAAATTGATAGACCTACACAAATCCATGGGGGACATGTAGGGAAAGGGGAGCAGGGAGGAACAAAGGGTGGGTAGACAGAAAAGGGTATAAAAGGGGACTGGTCACTTGTAAAATGGAGCTGGTCAATATGCATGTCTGACCAAGCCCTGCTCCTGATCATTGCAGTGTCTCCTATCTTCTTATGTCTTCTTATTAGATCTATTCTTAACTCTCTGTGTATCCTCACTCTGTCCCATGTGCATGTGTTGCAAGGACTACGTGCCATTTACTGGTGAGAGTTTATATGTGTCAGTGGGTTTATGCTAGCTACTGGAGTTGTACCAGGGCTGTGGGCACCCCTGGCCTGTGAAGTCAGCTATCCCAACCAGTGGGGTCTCTATGCCACCCAGCAGAGTGACCAGGGGTCTTGAACTTCCAGCCACTGTGGCAGGAACAGTGTGTGTTCCCAGCTACTGGTGTACTGGCTTGGTGTGAGGCAAGTGAGGGACTCAGAACTGACAGCTGAAGTGAGTCTTTGGATCACAGCCTGTGTGCCCAATGCCAGTTGCTGGGGAACTGTCTCTATCTTCTCCCAGACTGGGTATATGTGATGCGTGTGTGTGTATTTGCTAGCAAACCTCAAGTGGGCCTAGACAGCAAAGAGGGGGACTTCAGGTCTGGGCCGGGGTATTAGGTAGGCAGAAGATCTGTGCTCATACACTGAGAGGGACTTGTGAATGTGGAGTGCATGGAGGATTAGGGTGTTTTCTAGCAAACATAAAGCTGGAGTAGCTGGCGAGTAGGGGACTTGTGGCAGGTAAGGGGACTTGGGATGTGGGTAGGGGTGCTGGGCAGACCTAAGGGCTGTGCTAGTACTTGAGGGATCAGTGAGTATGTCTGTGCTTGTTAATCTAGAGATTGTCATGTGTGTGCCTTCACTAGTGACCTCCTGTATCTACCAGCCAAACAGGAGGAGGGCACAGCTACAGGTTGGGTAGAGAAGAGATTCAGAGCAGCCCTGAGGAGAAGGACTTGGGGGTGTCAGTCGATGAGAAAATGAACATGAGCCAGCAGTGTGTGCTTACAACCCAGAAAGACAACCGTATCCTGGGCTGCATCAAAAGAAGCATGATCAGCAGGTTGAGGGAGGTGATCCTGCCCCTCTACTCTGCCCTTGTGAGATTTCACTTGGAGTACTGTGTGCAATTCTGGTGTCCTCAACATAAAAAGGACATGGAACTGTTAGAACAAGTCCAAAGGAGGGCCAAGAGGATGATGAGGGGACTGGAGCACCTCCCGCGTGAGGATAGGCCGAGAAAGTTGGGGCTGTTGAGCCTGGAGAAGAGAAGGCTGCATAGAGACCTCATTGCAGCCCTCCAATACCTGATAGGGGGCCTATAGGGATGCTGGGGAGGGACTCTTCATTAGAGACTGTGGTGATAGGTCAAGGGGTAATGGGTTCAAACTTCAACAGGGGAATTTTAGATTGGATCTGAGGAAGAAATTCTTTCCTGTAAGGGTGGTGAGGCACTGGAATGGGTTGCCCAGGGAAGTTGCAAATGCTCCATCTCTGGCGGTGTTCAAGGCCAGGTTGGAGAGAGCCTTGAGTGGCGTGGTTTAGTGGGAGGTGTCCCTGCCCATGGCAGGGGGGTTGGAACTAGATGATCTTAAGGTCCTTTCCAACCCTTACTATTCTATGATTCTATGATTCTATGACTTGGCTGTGTCTGGGCTTGTGTTTTATGAGTTGTGTGTATATGTGCTGTTGAAGGCAGTGCATTTTCTTTGACAGTCTGTGTGACAAGCTGTATTGGTGTCCTGTGTGTGTATACATGCGTGTGTTTTTGTGTCTGTGGGATATGTCTGCAGCTTTGCTACTAGTTGAGTCAGGAAAGCAGAAGCTGTGTCCCTAAGCCTGGACAGAGATCCCAGGTCCCCAGGCACCAGGCTGGGCTCTGACACCTGGCGACCCAGGAGGGTCTGGGGCTAGATCTGCTGGGGAAGGTGGCAGTGGATCTAACATCACTTAACAGAATCAAACTTTTAGATACTAAATCATCACTTATAAATCCATTTTAGAGCATTGTGGGCTAAGTACAGATAATAGAATGACCTCCTGTAGGAATACGCATCTGAAGCATTCTGCCTCTCCTTTCATTAAGTTACAGTATACCTGTTGATCTGTAGTGGTAACTACAGTTTCTACTGATCAGAAGATGGGTAGTAACAGACTGGCTTCACTGCCTGCCCTGTTATGCCCACTAAAGTGCCCAAAGCTGTGTCCCTATTTGTCCTTGGAAGTGGGAGCACAGCGTAGAGGCATTGGCAGGCACAGTGTAGCACTAGTTTGGTGCAATGTGGTAAAAAATGTGGAGGAGAAGTTGCAAGGACATGGGCTGGGGGTGCATATGGGGGTTTTGTGTTGCGAGGTAGGTGACTGGAGGATGTAAACAATAATGCATCTAGGTGACAGTCTTCAGTGGGATGATGGGGGAGCTGGGGTCAGTTAGCTGAATATGGAAGCTACTCCCAGGATCAAAGGCTGACAACTGCCACAGGCTGACAACTGCCAACTTATAGCTCCAAATGAAAGGCACCTGTAAAGCCACTGTATATGTGTTATTAGGACACTTTTTAGGCGTTTTTCAAATGTTACCATTATGAATAGATTTCTGCACATTGCTGTAAGTGTTTAATGAACATGTTTTCCAGATAGAATGTCAAAATGTGAGGTTTGGAAATTCAAAAGCGAAGTAGTGATCCTGCCTCTCATCCTGAAGGTTGGAAACTGATCTGTTACAGGGACAATGAAAAAATGCAAGATCATGTGGGTGTGTAGCCAGGTTCTCTACCCTTGTAAATTATCCACCAATTTCAATGATGTTTTGGCAGCTGATGCCTGTTAGCAGTCCAGAGATATCTCTTTTTATGTGTTGGTATGAATTAGTGAACCGTTTCTGTGGTCTGAGGGAATGTAGGCATTCTCTGTTTTTTTATAGTCTCTGTTTTTTGCTGTAAATTTCCCTTTCGAATTATCACTTATTTAGTATGTGAACTTGTTATAGTTTGTTTCTTTAAGAATAAAGAATGAAAATGTAATCAAACAGCTTATAGATTGTTCTAGCTGTCAATATGATACAAAATCAGTAATTTCTAACAATTTATTCAGTGATACATTGAAAATTAGTATGTAATGGCATCTGGTTTAGGAAATATGAGATAAAATCTGAATGAGGTTGAGTGTTGAGAAAGTGAAAGTAGCTTCCCTGTTTTATTTCAGTCTCCTACATTTTTATACATTAACATTTACAATATTTTTATAAATATCTTCAGTGCACACAATTCCCGTATGTTTCCTGGTAACTGAACTAAGCCTAGAAATGTTTCATAAATCCTATTTCAGAGCATGACACTGATTTTAATGGGGATTTTTTTTTAAGATTGTTTTTGTGAATTATTGGGCTATAAAGCAGAAGTATAGCACAATATATCTTCTCCTACTTATGGATTCTACAGAAATGACACTGTATGCGTGACCTTGTTCAAATATTCCTATTGTAACAGGAAAAGATAATTCAAAATACTAGATATACATAAGAAAGTGCCCTGGCAGTCGTAGCTGATTTCTTAGTGTTTCTTGTTTCTTTCTTAGATGAGCACTTTATTCCAGGTTTTAAATCCCCTAGATGGCACTATAGAATATAGTATTAAAATGTTTCATACAATGCTGTTAAATAGACAATGTTAAGTACTTTTTCTTTTCAAAAATAAACATTAATGAGTTGTTTAACAAAATGAAATAAAAGGCAAAGATTTTGTTTAATACATGCATGGTATTTTGGCATGTCCTTATGTACAAAAAGTGGAACAGTGTGCTAGACATGCCAGATCACATACAACCCTTTCTGCTAGTGTGGTCCAGATGGTAACTGTCAGTTTCAAATCCAGACTTGGGCCTCCAGGTCTGAATTGGAAAATAAGTGTGTTCAATCCAAAGGGATTAAAAATCAGGAAAGAAAACAAGTGTTGTTGTTTTGCATTAGAAACATACTTGACAATTGAAAGTATTAAAAATGTATAATGCAAAGAATTGCTGTTTGAGACCAGGTAGGACATTATAACTTTTTAATTGGCATTTAAATTTCATGCTTTAGTTGCAGGTATCTCACATGCTGGACCTCGTGGGAATCCTGATAGCTTGTATTACCCCTGAACATTACTTTCGCAGTTGGTATGTCATTGTCTGCAGATCACTGCAGTAAATACTGTACTGTACTGCTGAAAAGAGAAAAACATTGCCATCTGCAACTACAGCTTGCAAATTACAGCTTGCAATCGTCTGCTATTAAATAAAGACACTTTAACAATATTTTGGGTTTTAAATTAGCAATTTACATCACTAGACGCTGAAAATACTAGTCTTTTAATACTGCAATTTTCTTTCCTTTTAACCAGGCATCAACATGTATTGAATAATAAAAAAAGAAAGTAATACAAACCGATGTTTACTTAAACAATAGCCACCGACAGCAAGAGACACACAGATGGAAATCCAAGAGCTTCTATCTCAGTGGGAGGTTTCATTTGAGGACCTTGATGGGGATGTGATTGGACTGCAGTACTCTAATTTACATCATGAAGAATCTATCATGATGCCTTTTTTACTTCACTGCTGTGCCAAACTAGGTCTCCTATGAGAAAGTCGTCTCAAGCAGGGAGCAGGAAGGAAAGACCTTAATTTGAAGGAAAGCAGAAAGAAGCAGCGTTTCAGGTACTGAAAATACAGGCTAACTTGCAAAAGTTTTCTGTCCTTTGGACACAAGTAATGGCAATACCATGCCTTTGATTTTTTTTAAGAGTCTGGTAAAGAGGAGGGAAGCTATAAGGCATATTTGATGTGCAGTGCTTGATGTGCCCTGTTAAGGAAGAAACAGAACTGCATAATGTCTTGCTAGTAAATGACCTAGAATGCCTGTTTTCAGTGTCATTGCTAAATTTCCAGTGATAGAATGAAAGAGTGGCGAGTCGTTGCTGTTACGTTAAAAGGGGGAAAATAAACCCCTTGTTTTGTTCTCCAATATGTAACTACCAGTCCGGCCGCGTTCGCTATTTCGAACCTTACTGATCCGGATTCACTGATAGTGGGAAACAAACCCCTTGCTTTATTAGAGGAAGGACAGGAAATGGCTCCAATATGCAACTACCAGTCCGGCCGCGTTCGCTATTTCGAGCCTTACTGATCCGGATTCACCGATAGTGTACCACACTGTCCAGTCCAATCAGCTGCGACTGTCAGTCTGGCCGCGTTCGCTATTTCGAACCTTACTGATCCGGATTCACCGATAGGGCACCACAATGAGAAATGGGGTTGTATTCAGTGAGAAAATTAGTTTATTGACACAATAGACACAGGTTCTTATGGATTGCTGGTGATAGAGACTGTCTGCAAAAGCACGTGCGAATAATGATTACATGAATACAAGCGCTTGATAAAGTTAACACAGCATAGCTATAAAATATACAGATGCCAGTAAAAGTAACTCTATAGAGATTCTAAGTTTTCCCAGGGAAGCACCGAATACAGTGCAAGTCTTACCCACAGGCGTCCCTATGGGGGGGGAGAGAGGTCCAGCCCGTCGACCGGTCCCGGAGTCGGTTGATGTTATTTTCCTTGACTCGTCCACGATGATATCTTCCCCAATATCCCCCTCTTTCTTGGGTCTTTTTATATTATTTTTTATCTTTAAGGTGGAGCTTGAGTGACTCTAATCATACGTACTATTATTATTACTCAGAGAGGGGTGATCTCATTTTGGAGGGGGGGTCGCATTGGAGATGGGTGAGTAGTTGTGTTATAATGACGCTATAATGAAGCAAAGTCCACACTGAGGACGGCATTCTGTCAAAAGATGACAGGCTGCTGGCCCAGGGTAGGAAGTGCGCAGCTTATCGGCTTTTGCAAGGTCTCTACCTCACTCTACCACGCAGCTTATCAGCTTCTTGTACCATCTCGTTCCCGTCTTTGTGCTGAAGTTAGGACAAAGCGTAACTGCGAGATTTCCACCTCGCCCTACCCTTCGTCTTCGTCTTCGTGTTGCCACGGGAATTGCAGTGAAGTGCACATTACTGGCATACCAGGTGCGGCTGCATCTCGCCCTGAGAGGCCTTGAAAGTCTGTTTTCCCCTTATGTGTGGACAATGCTACATTTCAAATATAAGTTTAATTCCTAATTATCCCATATTTCCTAATTATTCCACAGTTGCCCATAATAATGAGTGCAGAACTTACTCTTTCACCCAGGGAATCCTAGTGTCAGCATAATGTATGGAGAAATCCTTGTCAGAAAAAGCCCTAGTTGTAATGGAAAGTGCTAGCAAAGAATTCTATGATGCAAGCATTATTTTCTGTTAAGTTCTACTAGATGGTCTGCAAAGGCCTATAAAAGTGTTTTCCACTATAAATCTTCGAGAATTTTTCCGCACAAGCTGATCTTGCAATCATTAATCAGCTAAAGCTCCATGTGCTTTCTTTATCTTTGAGTACTCACAGAGCTGTTTTACTTCTGTTCTGCCTGGCCTTTTGGGGAAAGCAAATTTTTTATTATTGATCAGAAGGTAAATCTATTACGGGAGGTAGCATAACATTCCTTGCAATGTGCAGCCACAGTCTGCTTGTGCAGCTAGTCTGCTTGCGCACCTGGTAATGCACTGTTTGTGCTAGGAGATCCTTCACTTCCATACACTCTGAAACTGCGTATTCATTTTCTTCCCAGTCAGCTTTCACAATACAAATCTGTACAGTGTTTCAGCCAGGAGCTAGGAGTCCTTAGTTCTCCTCCAGAATGTTCCTAACTTTTTTTCTAACACCAAACAAGTCACTTACTGGGCTACATTTGAGCTGATCCGTGTGTGCTGTGGCACTTAGCAGGGTCGTGATCTCTCAGTTCCCCTGATTTGCAAGCAGTGTGCAGTGGCAGGAGTGCATGGGCTACTCAGATATGGATGAGAGTGTGAATAGAGGGCTGGTGGTACATATGTACATCTTCCCGTTGCGTAGAAACCAATGTCATCAATTTCATAATATTTTTTCTCCTCTATCTATCTATCATCTATCTATCTATCTATCTATCTATCTATCTATCTATCTATCTATCTATCTATCTATCTGTCTTAATTATCTCATTGTACCTATCCTAGGATTCTGGAATTTATTTTAACACTCTGCTCTAGCCAGCAGCATACTGTTTAAATCCTCTGTAATATCCTCTACATCATTTCAGGAGCAGTACTGAAATTTCTAGTAGAAACTTAGTAGCTCCCACTTACAGACTTGCTGTAGTCCCTAATACCTCCCATTTATTCTGTAAATTCTTAGGGTCAGTTCCATGTCTCATTATTTGTCGATATAAAGCTTAGCATAATCTCAGTTGGGCTGTGTAGAGACAGCTGTGATACAAATGCTTTTGAAATTTCTTATTTTATTGTTGGAAGTGTAAATTATTATTATTTAGGTATTTTTTTTTTCCTTAATCCTTTTTATTTTTTTCTGTAGTAGAAATAACTGTCACAACAGTAGGACATACAAATTTTCACAGCAGAGGAAAAAAAAGAGGAAAAAGTCTTTTAATAAAAATTTTGTCTTGCTGAAATGTAGCCAGTTACATTCAAGACACATATCAGTCTCAGAATATTGTTTGTCAAAAGTTTTATGAAGTGTAGTTCCTTCATTGTATATCATTCTCTTGGTCCATGCTGAGTAGCTAACAAATTTCAGTCATGGTTCTAGCAAAATCACTGCTATAATAAGACCTGCTGAGATTCTATAGTGATTTACTATTAAAAAGCACTAATGCAATTACTAACTTACTTTTCTACACTTTTTAGTCTCATCAGTCGTCTCTCTAATAGCATTTATCACTATATTATTATTTCACCTATTAACTGATGCCATACATCCTGTTTAACTGTTTGGTTTGCATTAAATCTTACGAGTCCTGTTCAGATGGTTTTTGTATCTAACTGAAATAGTTTTGCTGCTTCAGAAACAGTGAATGCCTTTTATTGGGTGCTATTTATAGTCATTTTTTATGATAAAGGTCAGTGGATAATGGATGGATTTTCATTTCTGTGGTGACTGTAGACACTTTTATTTCATTTTAAAAGATTTAAAAGGTTTGATTTTTTTTTTTTTTTGTTTTCAACTGACCACACATCCTGTCACTAAAATGTGCCATTGAACTTCCTCTAATTTCTTATAAAAAAATGCACACAAATTCTGGTAATGTATCTGTAGCTTTAAAATATTGAGAAATACCTTCCAAATACTTCTAAAGTTTGGAAGAAAAATACAACTGCTTACACCTTTGTCAATGTATGCTCAATCTCTTCTGACCCACTATTTCTGTATGAATACTGTGTATATGTTGCTTAAACTGTGGAATAGTTATAATTTTGATATATGCTTGTTAGAAGGCTGTGCTTAATGATGAAGACTTTATATAGTTCGCAGATTGAGTTAAATGTATCCTTTTATTTTTCAATACCTGGCCATTATTTCCTGCTCTATTAGAAATACAAAAATTATCTGTGGACTGCTGAGAAAAGGGGAATAAAAATGTCAATGTTTACAATTGCACACATTTAATACTTACTACAGAGCTTTTGGTATGAATCTCTTGGGCTGGCTGGAGGCCAGTTTATTTCCTAACCTATCATAGAACAGCTGGAGGCCATGTGTAACTGCAAACCTGCCAAATCCAAAATTTTTGGCTCACGGGAATTTGGATCAGAGAGAATGTGCCAGTCCAAGACTGTTTTATAGAGAAGCTTAATTTAGACATGGTTCCTGTAATCCTGTCAAAGACAGTCTGCATTATCACAGGCTGAAGGTTGTAGTTCTCACTGGTCTGGAGAAAATCGTGATTAAAAATATAGTCTTAAAGATGAACCTAGTTTGATAGTATATTCCCAGTTCTCCAGTTCTGCTTCAGAGGTCGAAGTAGAGGAAAAAAACCCACAACAAACCTCCACCCCCTCAGCCCCCCCAACTTTTAAAAAGATTACAAAGTTCAATAAAATGACAGACACGGTATTCTGGAAAACGGCAGATTTTCATTTTTAGATCTATGATGGAGCAAATGTTTGCTGATGCTAAACTTAAAACTAGTGGGCAGAAGACTGGATGTTCTCATCCCTGGTGACTCAGAAGCAGAGCAGAACATGAATCTTCTTTAAAAATTCTAATTTTTTAAATTAGTTTGAATTCCTCTGTACAAATAGTAGTAAGATGAAGTAATATCTTTCTCCTCTTGATGTCTGCTATGTGGAGTCTATTCCATGCAGACTTTCAGAATGTGACCTTTTTAAGTTCATGCTGCAGTTTAGACTGTAGTAGAAAAGAGTAGTGTTTGAAAGGCATTGCTTTAGTTCAGAATCTTGGCAAACTTTGGTGTGCAGATATCAGTGTTTTAGACACTTCAGAAATAATAATAATAATAATAATACATCTAAATTACAGCTAGATATTGACCCAAAGGGCTGAGTGGTACTGCCAGCCTCTGAAGTGAGAACAGGGCTGTACAGATTCCCTATGCAGCTTGTGTTTAATTTTACAGGAGACATTGTTTTAATTTTTCTAATGATTCCCAGTATAGAAATTATATTCTAAACAGTGCAGGAGTCCAAGAAATTTTGTGTACAAGCCAGCACAAAGATCTTTTAAATATGACATAGTTTTACTCAGTAGTATAAATATCTTCTGGAACTTTATTTGAACATAGTGTTGAGAGGTGTGTGCTAAACATATAGGTTTTTACTACTGATAACATCTAGGAAACAGGCAGTAGTGCCAACAACTTTTCTTGGCTTGAAGATAATCTTGTCATGTGAACTGTTTTTACCTGTACTCCTCCACCGAGTTAGGCAGCTGGCTCCCTGGATAGTATTCACAGGCCTGCAGTAGACAACCAGACTCCTACTTTTCCCACGGTGTTACTTACTGAAGGCTGAAAATCACCAAAATGCAGGAACATCCACGTGTTTGCAATACCCTCCAGGGCTCACCTAGACTCAGCTGCAAGGTTGGTAAGACCTCTGCAGCTCCAGATTGTTCAGCCTCTTTTTGAAGCACAGGTAAGTTGCACAGGGTGACCAGAACTTGTTTTGTCCCCTTTGAAACAGTTCTGCTCTTGCTTGATATACTAGCTTATATGGTGGATGACATTATGACTTGGGGAGTAGGTCCAGGTCCATGTACCACTTCACTGTTGGAAGGCAAACCCTGTATTTCCCATCTTTTGCTGCAGACTACTTTGTGCTAAGGAAATTATCTTGCTAAACCTGGGCTACTGTGTGAAAAAAAAAAAATATATATATATATATATATCTGAGATAGGAAACACTGGGAGAAAACGCTGTAACCTCGAACTGATAAAACACATCTGGGATGAGTTAGGCTTGAGATTCTGTCCCAGACTGCAGATGTGGTTTTGCCTTTTAAATTAAATGGCAGTTGAATGAAAAACAGGAGCAGTATTCCTGTCATCTTCATCACAGTTTTGAGTATGTTCCTGCCTCTCCTTTTGACATACTTGCAAAATGACCTCAGAGTCCTGAGGTCACCCATGTTCTGTGGAGGAATGAAGGTGTTTTGCCCTTTCCCTGTGAGGCCTCCTGGAGCTTCCTTCCATCATGAGAGCCTGCTGTCTCCTTGTGTCTAAAGAGATATGTGAGAACTGGAAATGTGAGACCTGTTTAGTGACTTCAGTAACATTCCTCCTCTACTCTGCAGCATTCTGGAGATACCTTTTTTAGTCTAGGGAAGGAGGAAAAATGTAAATATCTTGTAAGTACAGTTATCATACTTGTATAAAGCTCATATCTAAGTGCTGTGAGGTATTAGCCAAAGATCTCCAACTACTTCAGATATCAAAACCAACAAAACTGTTATAACATAATGTTAAACAGGATACTTAGACTAGTTGCAAGGCTCTTTTAGAGCAGACTTTAGTGCTTCTTCAAAGTATCACATAGTGCCACAGAGATACACTTTCAATGGGAAGTTATAAAAAAAAAAAAAATCCTCTCCTGCACATTTCATATTTGGCAATTAGCTTTTCCTTGCTATTACCTGAACTGCTGCTAAGGCAGATGGCACTGTCTAGTTCCTGCCATCAACTGATGAACTTCAGCTGTCTCCAGAAGTTATTATTTAAAGAGAGCTTCTGCAGGAAAAGAAAATGTAACCCTGTTGTGCCAGTGATAAAAATCAGTGTATTGGCTAATTGTCAGACAGACTAGCAATTATACAATGATGATGGGCACCTGTGTATTATTGGAAGTAATATACTGAGTATACCCGTTTCTCTTCTCTTCCTAGATGGAGGAAAATAAATATGCTGGTACATGTTTCTGTTCAGAGCAAAAATGGCCTTGTCTATTATCAGACCTTAGTTTAATGGGATTTTGTTCCCTGTTCAGATTTGTCCCACACTTGTTTAGTGAATAGATCGCGGGGGATTAAGGAACAACGCAACACAGATCAATGTGATCAAACGCTGAACAATTTATTGTGCCCAATCGTGCCTTTTATAGGAAAGTTTCAGAACACTAGAACATTTGATAACACTTGATTGGTTAACTTCACTTAGCCGAGTGCTAGTAACAGTTTAATGATTGGTTAACTATTGCAGCATATGTTTCAAGGTTACAGTTGTCAGTTCCCTCCTGCACATCTCTCTCAGTAGCTTTCCGTGCTAACTTTCTCAAGGCTTCTGCACGTACATGAACTTTAGTAACCCCCAGGTGAGGCCTCAGTGCCTGTGGGTCACTACCTTACAATTGTCAAGCAGTTGTCTGGATTGCTCACATGCCCGTTCACAGCCAAATAGCTCTCCACAAATAGATAATTCTTTTCTTCCAGAAAATGGTTTATTCCATGTTACTTTCAAATCATAATACAATAAAAATCATTATCCAGCCCAACAAATGAGAAGCAGAAAGTAAGGTCATGAATTTCTGCCTCCTCTGGTTTTGGTGCTAGAATTGGTAGCTGTAATGCAGTGGAGAGAAGCTTCCTGAAGGTGAACAGTTTGGTTTTTTGGCCAGATCTGCAGTGAGAGGTGATTTATAAACTGCAGAACATGTACGGTGCCCTTGAGACTACCGATCTTCAAGAGTACTTGTTTTGTTTGTTCCAGTGAACAATCCTAATCTTATATGCTAAGACTTACTTTATGAAAGACTGTCACTAGCCACAGAGAATCTTGACTTTTCAGAGACAGGTGTACTGCCTACACATCAGTATGCTAAATGAGAGGGAAATACTCCAAGGTTGTCACTGTCAATGCTCAGTAAGAGATGAATGTAAGATCCCTCAGAACACTTTCCATCATCCAAATAAATGATTTTTAACACTATGTAATGAAGTCTGGATACTTACATACCAAAGACTGCATTCTTTAGAGTCATAAAGTGTTTGCAGACTTGAAAGGCATTTCTCATATACATTATTATGGTTTGCAGTAGTTACAGCCAGAAGTCTCAGTCCAATTGTGCTAGGTACTTCAGGAAAAATAATAATGACAGACATTTTTTTCTGAAGGACTTGTACTCCTGAGTTAGGAAGTACTTTCTAAGAGGTGGGAAAATGTTGAATGTGTTCACTATATTTCCATGTAACAGAAGTTTTTTCCTCCTGCATCTTAAAGACTGCAAGAGTGGAGGTCAAAGTCCTTTCCTATATACTTACAGAATCTCAACAAAAGATATTACCCTAGATTTATCTTACAAAATGTGAGAGGTCTATACCTTTGGCTAACATGTTTAGTTGCCAAATATTTGGTTAACTTCATTTAATAAAGCTTGATACTTTATCATTATATTTATGCCGTGGTTTAAGTCTATAAACCCATACAGTCGCTCTCTCACTCACTCACCATTCTTTCTTCCCTCCGCTCCTGGAGGGATGGGAAGTAGAATCGAAAGAATACAACTCCCACAGGTTGAGATAAGAATAGCCCAGCAACTAAGGTATAACACAAATCACTACTGCTACCACCAATAATAATAACGACAAGGCAGATACAAGGAAAAGGAGAATACAATAGCTCACCATCAAATATCAAGCCCGACCACCCAGTGCACCCCCACCAGTAACAATAATGACAAGGCAAATACAAGGGAAGGATACAATTGCTCACCACCCAGTATCAAGCAGTGCACCCCCACCGGTGCACCCCCACCACCCTTCCGGGTCTCTGCTCTCCGTTTCTACATCCTGGACATGATGTGCTGTGGTATGGAATAATCTCTTTGGTTTGTCTGGGTCAGGTGTCCTGTCGCTCCTTCCTCCTGGCTTCCCCTCCTCCCTGGCAGAGCATGAGACTCACAAAGTCCTTGGCCAGCCTAAACATCACCCAGCAGTAACTGAAAACACTGGTGTTATCAGTGCTGTTCCCTGGCCGAAAATCAAAAACACAGCACTGCACCAGCTACTGAGAAGGAGAAAAATGACTGCTGCTGCTGAACCCATGACAATTTAGTATTCTTTCTCTTGAACAGCACTGCTCAGCAATCATTATAAAGTCTGTGTGAAACTCAAGTATATGGTGTGGCACCAAATAGACTTTTTAATTTTATGTAAAAAAGGTTTTATTGCCTCTTCATCATTTTATGTTTCCATAGTGGTGTAAGCTTTATGTGGGATGAGACACACTGGGTACGTCTGTACTTCTCATAGTTATCCCGAAAGAGGCTTTCAATACAATGTGCTCTGTGTCCTGCTTGACTGCCATCCACATATCTGAAACACAGACTTGAGTGAAAACAATGTGGCTAGCAGCATATAAACCTGCCTGGTTTCCACGATTTGGAAGGCACAAGTAGTCTGTGTTCAGTTACAGCTTTGCTTCCCCTCTGAGCTGCCTGTCTGGTTTTGAGGACAATTCTTAGGCAGTTCTTGCTCCAAAGAGCAAATTAGATCAGACGAAAAAGATTATTTTAGTTATTCAGGAGAATAAAAGTTTACATTTTCTTAAAAACTTACATGATAAAACTGAACACAAAAGGAAAATTCCATTCCTATTTTGACTAAAGCCTTTGAAGAAAGACAGCTTATTAGAAGGGAAATCTCCTTTACTGAAACAGTAGATGTGACTTCATATGATGACTTTGCAGGCTGTTCCTGCCTGGGCTTCAGATCACAACCCCAGACTTCCTAACTGGATAAAATCTCTCCTTTTGCATCATCAGAGACAGAAGAACCTTGTTTCTGGGACTGCAGGTGGTTTATGTCAGACGAAAGGAAATTTGATGAATATGATTCTAGAGACAGCCATGAATGGGTTATGGTGGAAAACAGTGAGTGGTCTAAAACCTGTTGGCTGTCTTCTTGTACTATACTAAATATTTTGTATTATTTTTATCTTGGCTGGGGCCTGGGAGATTTGCATCTATATCTTGCTTTAGATTTTCAGTGGGATCCTTGATAAAGCACTCCCTTCCCTTTGCCTCAATTTCTTAATGGGAAAAATTATAGTTACTTACAAGAGTGTTGTGAAGATTAATCTTATAAAGCAGTGCTGAGGAGGGCTGTACAGTTATTTGGATAAAAAATTATGTATTTGGTTAAAAATGCTATTTATGACAGTCTTTTCATTCAATGGAGTAGGAAAAGATATGTTAAAGTTATTTGCAGAAAGGTGCTCAGCTTAGAAAAGTGTTTGCTATAAGCAGCTTTTGAAAGTTAATGAGAAATAGCCACATAAGGAGGATTTTAATAAGCATTCTCATGCTGAGTTCTATATTTTTGATTAATTTAAAAAAAGTCTTCCAGGTTTAATATATCAAGACAGCTACATTCCTACTCTCCTGTTGTTTTTTTTTTTTTTTTTTTGGATGGAATCATGATTTTTATTTACATACTTGTATTTGTGTCTCAAGGTCATAATAATTCTATTATAAGAGTCTGTTTCTATACTATTTTTTTCTGCTTTGCAAAGGTTTGTGGTCCGATTGCATAAAATCTGGTAACTGTAATGAACTAGAGAAATGGCTATAATTCTTTAAGTAAAAGCCCTAATTAAGAGTGATCTTAACTAGCTTAAGATACAATCAATATTTCAGTTGTGATACAAGAAAATGTTTTAAATTGTTCTTATGTCAGACTTTGATAGACTTTAAAATCAAGATTTTTTCCAAGAAACTGATAAGGTATAATCTACTCCTCCTTATAAGAAGCAAAACCATGTAGTTAAGAGTCAGAGAAGCATGGATAAGTTAGCAAACTTTGTAAGCTTTATACAAGTATATCCTGTGCTATTTGATGATAATTGGAAAGGCTGCTTTAACTTTACTTTTATCAGTATGTTGTGCTGTTGACAGAATGTAAAGCATCCGTAGGACTTCTAACCTTTCAAAAGCTGCTGCTTCACAAGCAAAATAATCTTCTGGATAAAACCACCATTTAAGCTCCTGTTGTGCTGCTATTTCACTCACTTGGAGAAGATAACATGGTAGGTTGAATTATCTGGTAGAAAATTGACAGAATTATGTTCTGAATGACAGCTACTATGTTAGCACTCTGTGATGGATTCTCAAAGGCTGATGGACATTTTAAAGTGAATAAGAATATTTTCTCAAAGTATAAATTAAAAAAAGTTATACAACTTAAAAAAAATCCTACCAGCAGTATGAAGAAACTATTGCTTAATTCTATATTCCTTGAGCCAAATGCCTGCTCTGGAATCATCCTATTTCTTCAGTAATAGCTAATCATACTGGAGGAACTAAATTGCATGTGTCCCTTTACTTAGCTTTGTAGAACACATAGGCAATTATGGGAACTAAGAAAGGTTATACTGTCAATCAGTCATTCTAGTTTTACACTTTATTCACCCCATGGTGTCTTGTAATTGTTTCTTAAATGACCTTATTATGTTTGTGCAACACAGAAATTAGCTTACTTCACTTACTTAAAAATTATTCCAATTCCATGTGTTTCTATTCATTAATTTTTACATGCAGATTGCTTAAATTACTTATTATAAACTGTACTTCTGTGGGGTGCCTACACTAATTGGTAAGGCAAATTACCTATGCCAATTGTTTCTTGTGGCAGTGATGCCATAAAATTTATTTATACCCATGCACAAATCTTGCCTCTGGTGGCCTGCACACACCATACTGCTTCAGGCATTTTGATGTGTCTTGAAGCCTTAGGAAAAGGAAAACAGTGCAGACTGTGTGTATCTGACTTCAATTTCTGCCTGTGTATTCTTTAACACAGAGCTTCTATTTTGCTCCTGCTTGCTCAGGATAAAAGCTTATTACATATCTATTTCTGACAGGGCAAGCTGAATTCTGCCTAGTAGAAAAACCCTACTGGACTAAATGTTGGTGAGCATGCAACTTCTTTGACCATAAAGTATGTGAGCTATATTTCACCATTATTTAGCTGAGTGGATGGTATCTTATAACATCTCTATAATCCACTTAAAACTTTTTCTTGCATTATTCCAGTAGTGGCAAGAAAGACTGATTCTGTGAAATGGCAGTGGATTCTATCTCAAGATCTTAGAGTCTAAAGCTACATCAGATTACTTTATCCCCTCAGGGCCCTTCCCAAGCTGTCTGACACCAACAGCTAGTAGACAAGCCCACTCTTCTGTGGCAAAGCTAAGCTGAAAACCGCTGATTACATTGTGCTGTGTAACTGAAGGTAATTAATTATTGCACAACTAAATACAATATCTTCAAGTCACATTTACTTCTTAAAATTACCAGAAGTAGGGAATGCTCATCCATCTTTGAGTCAAATGATAGACATAGGATGGGGATGAATAAGGATTTATTTAATGAAAAATAATTCTCTATCCCTTTTGTGACTGAGAGCTTGGGGCTTCCTGCTGTTAATTTTCAAGTAAATCTTAACCTCTAGTAGCAGAGAATATACTGCTTCTGGGTTGCCTGATCAGGAGAGCGACCTTTGCCTTCCATCTCTCCCCAGGAATGGAAGGTTGTAACACCAAGAGCAAAATTATTTTTCTTCTTATTGTGGCAGTCTTACCACTCAGAACACAAGCACTAATTCGGCTTGGTGTGTGCTGCAGCTATATTTATCAGTAGTCTATCACTGAAACTATAGGTTTTGAAACTGAAACATCCTCGTATATTCCAGCATAGGCTCATTTTATTGAAGTTGTCCTGCTATGCAGAAGTGGATTCAGGGTTCAAGGTACTGTAATCGGTAGCCTAGCACTGTCAGTTCTCAGCTGGCATGCGGAAAACATGCATTTGGCCTCTACATTTCTTTCTATACTTATTCAGTGTCTTTACAATGCAGAGTATGTAGGCAGTCCTGAAAGGAGGAACCAGAGCACTGGGGGGGGGGGCGGGGGGGGGGAAGGGAAGGAGGGAAGAGAAAGAGAAAGAGGAGAGGAAAGAGAAATTAAAAACAAAAGCAGGAAAGATAGAAAGAAGGAAAGAAAGAAGGAAAGAAAAGACACAGGACTCTCTCATAAACTCTACACCCAGTAAACTATTTTCAGGTAGATGTACCAGATGCATGTAATCAATGACACAGGTGTTTATGACCGCAACAGAAGTAGGATTTTACATGAAACACTTTTTCTCATTCCAGTGTTTCTCTTTTTTTTTTAACTTAACATAATGTGTTTGTGAATAAGTGCCATTCAGAAGCACTTCAGTTTCCAAGACACTGTAAGAGCTAGACTGGGACTCTAAATTTCACCTTCAGGACTGAGCATCTGAAAACAGAGATATTCTCAGTCTTTCCAGGACAATGCTCTTTTCTAAATGTGGATTTGTGGTTTTTTTTTTTTTTTTTTTTTTTTGTTTGTTTGTTTGTTTGTTTCTTTTTTTAAATTGAATTGCTATTGTAGAGTGTGATAAAACTGATTTTTGTGCAGTATTGGAATGCTTAAATTCTTACGTATCTGTTATATCTGATAATTCATATATATTTCTGAGAAATAGTGTGAGAAAACAGCCATGTATGTTGATGCATGCTCTTATATTATGGTGGTGGGATAAGGGAACTTCATGAATATGGTTGTGAATTTTCAGGATTTATGTGAGAAATAAAAATGAGTAGAATGAGATTATTGTCCTTTTTATCCATTCAGCTGTAGATGCTAATGATAGATAAGATTGTGCATTTATTTCTTCACTGAGCAGTTGCTCCTAGGAAGATATAGTGCAAATGTCTTCTGATATATGTTTACAAAATGCTGACAGAGAACATTTTACAAAGCTTAAAATATTAAATGTTGGAGTTATGGTTTAAACTTCTTTTATGACCCATGAGCTTTTTAATATATAACAGATTTTTGTGTTGTAACATCCATCCTGTTTTCTTTCTTTATTCATAATATTGTATTATTTTTGTATAATAACATATAATACTTGAACAATATAATGCACTATATATAATTATAAAATTATAATATAGAATTATATACAATAAGATATATCACAGATTTAACAGTCACTAGAAATATGACATATGTATTACTGTTGAAGCCGGGGTCAGGAAACTAATCATAATTTTTTAATGTGTAGCTGTTTTTAATGCAGATTTTTTATTCTAGATCACAAAAACACTTCGAGTTAAACAAGAACACAGAAAGCAGAGACCTTTTTCATAAGAAAGGAAACTTCAACAAAGAAAGAGATGAGAAAATAGAAACTTACTTTCAAAAAGGCATAATGTATTTTCTGAACAATATACAGCACCTTATCTTAATTGAATAGTTTTATCCTGCAACCATTTGTAGAATAGTAGGGCACAGAATCAGGTAAAAACCTGTTCTAGGTTTAGCAGCAGCAGTCGTCTTTCTCCTTCTTAGTACCTGGTGCAGTGCTGTGTTTTTTGCTTTCGGCTTGGGAACAGCACTGATAACACCGATGTTTTCAGTTGCTGCTCAGTAATGTTTAGTCTGACCAAGGACTTCCTGAGTCTCACACTCTGCAAGGGAGGAGGGGAAGCCAGGAGGAAGCAGAGAAAGGACACCTGACCCAAAGTAGCCAAAGAGGTATTCCATACCACAGCACATCATGCCCAGGAGGTAAAAACTGGGGGCAGGGACCTGGAAGGGTTAGACCACTGCTCGGTTGGGCTGAGTATCGGTTGGCAGGTGGTAAGCAGCTGTATTCTCTTCCCTTTTTGTTTCCCTTGTCATTATTATTATTGGTGGTAGCAGCAGTGGTTTCTTTATACCTTTGTTACTGGACTGTTCTTATCTCAACCCATGGGAGTTACATTCTTTGATTCTCCTCCCCATTGCCCGAGAGCGGGGTGGGGGAGAGAGGGGGGAGTGAGTGAGTGAACTGCATGAGTTACAGCTGGGCTTAAACCATGACAAAGCCTCACACGTATTCAGTTTTCTTGGTCTAATTTGCAAAGCTTAGTCAATTAGATTCTGCAAGAATCTAAGTCAACCTTTGTCCTTTGTGGACTGTTCTATTATTTTCATTTTGAGATGAAACTACAACAACTTTTAATTCTTTTCTTCATAGTAAAACTGCTGAATAGTGCGGGTTTTTTTTTAGCATACAGCAAGAATAATACTGAAAAATAATAAGGCAAGAAAAAGAAAATCAAATATGCATTTTGCTTTCTCAGAAGCCAGAAAATAAAATGAAGCTGCGCTATAAACACCATCTCAGAAGAAAATACAGGTCTGTTTAATCTGTTGAGAATTTGGCAGACAGTGAGTGAATACCCAGAGACAGCAAGGAGCATAGTTCACAATCTTTTCTGCCAAAAAACCCCTTGGATTTGCCTGGTGACACATAAGAAGACATAGGGGCTTTGCTTAAACTCTGTTCATTAGACCAACAGTGCTTAAATTATAAGAACCCTTTTGTTAATCAGTCTGAAAGATAGGGATAGATATTTTGAACTTTGTCCACAGTGAGGACAGATTCTTGCCCACAGCTTTGCTCTAAGGTTCTTTCACAGTGCTGTTTTGCTCTCCCTGATCATACTGTTGTCCAGCCTTCATTACTGAGTCATCATGAATAATATTCCTTCTTCAGCACAGTGTTAACATCCTACCTCCACATCCCTTCCTATCCCTTTTCATCCCAAATAATTTTAATACTATGGCAAAACTAAAATTCTTCCTCACAATCTAAGACAGACAATAAAATATAGAAATTACCTATTGTCAATGTTTTTGAATATCTGTCCTCTAGGATTCTGTTTAAAAGATCACAAATTCAATTTCTTGTGAGGAGCTACTCACAGATTCACAGAATATACTGCACAGACTAAAACAATTTTATAACACCCCCAAAACTTTTTATTTCATGGATTATTATTTATTTTCCTCTTTGCCCAGTTGCCAAAGCATTTTCCAAGTACAGAGCTTCTAGTATTTCTCTTAAAGGAGTAGCAAGGTGAACAATTCCCCAGTCAACATGATTTCCCCTACCCTCCCCCTCCTTCCTGATATTTAGTAAAACAATCAAACCAAACACCCTCCTTAATTTTTTCTCATTATTCTCCTCCTGGAGCTATAATCCTTTTTTGTCACTTGGAATAGTGCCTTTCCTTCTGTAATGCTTTCCCATGAAAAATTTGTAAGTTATTATTGCTCTCTTTAGTTGTTGCTTAGCTAAGTGATATATGTTTGACAGACTGTAATTGCATTAGCCCCTGGGAAGTGAAATTGCCAAGTTGCACACAGCTCTATTGGGGATATGTATTACAAGGTGTGTCGAATGCAGCCAGATGTAGTACATAAGCAAGACAAAAATCCTCAAATTCTGCCTCTTCTCTGAGGCACATATGCACCACTCTAGGTTCACAAGCCCTTGTACTTTGGTTCCACAAGTACTAGTGTGGCCCCTCTGCCCATCCAACATCCTTGCCTAGATTCTGGGCCCTCTTACCTGCCCCGCAGGTCCCCTACTCTCTGGCTAGTCCTGTGTGAGGTTGATAGTGAATGCATACACTGACACTCATGATTTGGGGAAGATACAGGCATCCGTTTCATCTCAGCAACTGGCACCAGGCACACAAGCTGTGATCCATAATCTTGTTCCAGCTGCCAGTGCTGAACCCCCTCACTCGTGCCTGGTGTTTTCAGGACCCACACCATGCCCACCCAAGTGGCTGAGGCTGAGACCCCCACTCACTGCAGTAGGTGTCACAGAGACTCCACTCGCACCAGTAGCTGACTCCACAGGCCAGAGGTGTCAACAGCCCTAGTATAGCTCCAGCTGCTGGCCCCAAATCTACTCTGGTCCTCCAGCATCTGACGCCAAGTCCTTGCAGCACTCACATTAATGCAGGATAGGGAGTATACAGAGAGATCGTTAAGGAAGGATTTAATCAGAAGATAGCACTGACCGTGATGATCAGGCACAGCTGGGTCAAACAAGCATGTTGACCAGTCATGGTTTACATGCAGCCGTCCTCTTTTATGCCTATTTCTGTCAAATACTCTTTTTGTTCCTCCCTTATTCCCTTCTAAACTTTTCTTCATAAATTTTGTGTAGTCCCATGGAAATACCTTGAGTTTCCATATTTTCTCATTCTTGCCAGTTAAAAAGTGCAGGCTGATCCTCTTCAAAGCTGTGCCTGGAATTTCTTCATGGTCCAGTAATAAGTAGCTGAAGACTTTTGATCTTTGCCATTTTCTTTACTATGCTTTGCCTAGCATCTTTGTTTTTCTGTGTTAGCCCTTCCCCCTTTACTTATTATCTCCTTTTGAACTGAAAAGGTCCTTAATTAGGTAACATTGTGAAGCATATGTGCTTACTTTCTATATGCCCTTGCAGAAGTCAATATAGTGAATCTCAGAAAACAAAGAGACCCTGAAAGGTAAGTGAATTGCAAAGTGGGTGAAGTAAGAGATGAAGACAGGTTTGAAAAGAAGGGGAAATGGTATTTATAAAGCTGTAATTTAATATCAGTTTCAGGTATTCAAAAAAAACCCAAAGCAACAAAAAACAGACTGGTCATCAAATAGCTCAAATAAATGAAAGCCTGAAATTCTTGCAGATTGTGTATTTTTTAAGATAAAATATGTGGGGTTATTCTTATTTGCATATTCATATTACAGTAATTAGAAGGTCAGCCAAATTAGGCATTACCCAGAGGTAAAAAAGATTAATCTGTCCAAATGTAGTAATCTACAACTCAGCTATTCATCCTTCCTCTGCATCAGTGGGGAGAAATAGACACTTCTTGAGTGCAGCATATCTCATCCTGAAATAGAGTTCTAAAATAGATCAGAAGAGCTCTGCTTTAAAATTGCCTAATTCTCTTCATTGACTATAAAGTCAGCCTAGGGGGTTAGCTGAGGTGTAGATGTCTACATTCTACACATAGTAAATTAGGTGAGATGAATCCCACCCTTCATTTATTTTTCAAAGAATATAACTTGAGATTGTCGCATAATGATGTGAATATGAGAGATGGGGCTTCAGGAAAAGCATTAAATATTACTGGAAGTGTGATAAGATTGTGAGAACTGGTAATAACACTTATGCACCGTAGTGACCTGATGTTGCCAGGGTCATACACATATAATTGTGTGCTACTGGAAATGAACAAAGAATGTGGGAAAACTAATGTGTACTGTGGTGTTTTTTTTTTTTTTTTTTTTTTTTTTAAGAAGTTTAATAGGGTAGTGGAACAAAATGTAACACCAGATCTAGAGAAATAAACAAGAGCTTTCCTCTCACTACTTATTCCTTCTCCACCACTGCTTCTAATTCCAACTGAAAAATCTATAGTGTAAATAAGAAATTCAAAGAACTAGAAGGAAAAAAAGGAGAGAGGAGGAGGAGACAAAGAAAAGACAATGAAACCAGAACAAGGGAAACAAGCATCCTGGCATTCTCTAGACAGTATCATCTGTTTCTGTATCAACCAGCTTTCTGCTAGTTAATACCATAGAGCATTCCTAGCTTGCCGAAGTTGTCACTTGACCACTTCATTGTCTTTAACTTTTTGCTTTCTCCTGTCCTATATTTTTGTCTCTTCTATTTTCTTCCTATCTATAATTCCTGTATACTTTCTAACACTGTAATATTTAAAAGCTTTTGTCAGCCTGTCTACCTTTTGCTGCCAATTGCTATTGTTTTTGCCTCACTCCAGCTAAGCTCATTGACTTCCTTTGGAAAGAGCTCAGCCTCCTATCCATACCTCGGGAGGCAGAGCAACAAAACAGAGAGTACTGCAGAGAGAGGTGGCAGCTAGCAGCAAGGGAAGTCTGGGCCAATGAAAATGTACAAAAACTATATCATTTAAATGATGAAGGCACAAGGCAGAGAAGAAGCAAAGCAATTCTTTCATGATCAGCACAGAAACCAGGAAAAGTGTGCCAGTTGTAACAATGAACTGGAAAAAAGAGTACTTCCTGGAGGTTTGCTCTGTTAATTATCAGAATTGAAAATATGATGAACAGCCAAAAGTGTGGAAAAAGGGGAAGGTGCAGTGTTTCAGACACCTGGTTTTCTTAATCCACTTTCATTTGGAAACAAAAATGCTTCCTTTTCAGTCCAATGTGTATCAACAGGTATGTTGATTTGACAAGACTGATTAGATGCCTGAAACTAAATTTGGGGGCAATCATTCTTACACAGGCTGTCATGAGAGTTGTTTTTTCCTTCAGATGCTGATTTTCATGTCATGTTGATGCCCGATGGTGCCCATGAAGTTTGGCTTATCATTGTACTGTCCTTGCAAAAACAGAAAAGAAGATACAATCTCCAGGCCAGAAAGCTTGCTCTAAGCAAGTCTACTGTGGGAGATAATTTTTCCATAATGAGCACGTGTGTCTGTGCTGCTCAGGATTGTGTTAGATTACTAAATCATTCTCTCAGTCTCCCACTTTCTCTCTAGATAACAGCGTGAATTTGGAAAAGAGCTTTGTTCTTCATCAGTTATGTTACATGTGATGTGTAGCCAGATCTCTCCCTTAAAAGAGAGGAGTTTTAGGGTTGAGTGTTTCTGTATTGAAGCAATAGTGAGTTCCAGCAGAGAGGCCATAGAGTTAGAGGATGACGGTGGAGATCAAAAACCTTTAACGCCATCCTGCATCATGGCAACAAACTTAAGTAATGGGGGACTGTGATGCAGATGAGCAGAACTGAGGAGGTGAAACCCAGCAGATATCATTCAAAATTAATGAGACATATCGGGATAGAATCTGCTCAAAGGAAAGAGTACGATGAAGGAAAACAGCGAGTGGTTCTGAAAAGAAGTAATTAAATATGAAAACAGGGAAATACTGTTGGCAACTAGAAAGGAATTAAAGATGAAAACAGGGAAATACTGTTGGCAAGTGGAAATCCATTTAGAACAGGTTTACTAAGAAGATGTTGACTGGCAACTTCACTTTTTTTCCCTTCAGGTCTATTTCGTGTGCACAGGAGGGATAGAATTATAATCTGCTACTTGCTTTTTTTGTGTGTAAGAGAGTAATTTGATATCCCAGTTAATGTTTTTATCTCCCTTCTCAAATCAACACTAATTACTTGGGGAAACTAAAAAATGTCTCAACAAATGCATGAAATGGAATTTTACTTTTCTGGAGATCTGAGACTCCAAGAGGTTTTTTGTGTATATTCTGAGTTATTTACAAAGGCTACTGGAGCAAATTATTGACTGTATTTTTCTTCAAAATCCTTGCGAAAATCTTTTTCTTACCATTGTCAGGAGGAGTATAAATGCTCTCTGGAGAGGTGGCAAGTCTTATACCATCCAGAATTGCAACAATACCTAGTTTATATAAAACATGAAAATATGTACAAAATTGTAAAATACCTAAAATTGAAAATATGCAAGGTATATATCTAGTATCTGCTATAAACCATTTACTTAATAACTCCCATGATTATATTAAAACTTCTCTATGCATCTGAAATTTACCCAATGCTGGAGTTAAACATCAGTGTACTCAAATACACACAGTAAAAGCAGTAGGACTTAGGTTCAGAATAAAAATCTTGACGATGATTTTTTTGCAAAGCAATTGATACTTTTTGGTATATTACTCTATATGTAAGTTTTCATGCAGCTGTTCTGAATTAAAACCAATGAGAAAAGCAAGCAGGTGGGAGTTGCAAACTCATAGATGAACTGATAACAGAAACATTTCTTTCAGAAGCTTAAAAAAAAAAGTGTACATTGGCTTTTTAGAGTACAGGCTCAATTTGACTCTTCATGCTGTTGCACTCAATCATATGCTGTAAATCTGTGGAATAGCAGCTGTAAAACAAACAAATAGTGTTGCAGTAAGCCTGAGTATTTCTTAGCAAGAAATACACTGATTCAATGTGAAGGAAAAGAAAAAGGAACATGCAGAGCTTGTGGCTCTACTCTGCCACAAAGCCCTGGAAAGGACCATGTTATAATTTGTCAGTCCCTTGTGTGGTCTATTTGTTATTCCCTGAATAAAAGTGAGTTGAAGTTAGTTCTTTATTCATGGATGATAGGGCATCAGTCCTGCCTCCTCTTTTCTCTGCCTTCCCTCTCCTTGCCCCATTTGCTGTTTCATGTATATAACCTTAATTCTAACCCAGAAATTGGATTTTCTTATGACTAAAATGCCCAGATTTCTTGCTTGCACATTATAGCTGAATCTGAGTATCTCACGCAAAACAAAGCATTTCCCTACTGAGGCTTTTGCAGTATCACGGCTCATTCTGTACAGAGGCAGACGCAAGATCCTTGGATGTCAGTCAGAGGCTTTTCTGTTCTGCAATGTTCTTCAAGCTCATTAGACACCTGAATCCAAAAGACACCATTCTTTACACTGCTGCCTTATGAATAACATGGATACAGTAGTCTTCTGATGACCCAGATTTCTCTTTTTCAGTTTGTATTTGTAGGCACTGTCTCTGGATGTCCCTGTCTCTTCCCATCATGGGAGGGATATGGTTCTTTCTATAAGATACTACATCTCTGCACTTCTTGATTATCTATGACACTAGGCAGTGAGGTGGGCATTGATAAAATACTGTTCTGTGAACTCTGTATTGACAAGGTGGGGGGTTCCCTTTTTATAACCCAGCAGCACGAGCAGCAGTTTGTTGTATCTATCATGAAAGAGAATGATTCGAAGGTTACCTCTGTCATATCTATCAAATCACTCACAATCTGCTTCAATTATCGCAGCAATGCACAGCTGAGAGTTACTTCATCTTGCAGTGAAGAAAATGGGTACAGAGGACCAATAGAAAGGAATAAGCACAAGTTTCACAAATGCAATACATACGGCAGAATAGAAAATTGTAATTTCTGACACTATATTTAAACAGAAGAGATAAGTTCTTAAGCAGTGAAGGCAGATGTTATTTTTTACCATTAACTTTCCCACCCCCAATTATCAAGAAACAGATTAAAGGCGACCCAGTAGCTACAAATTTATGCTCCTTCTTTGTATATGCCTATAAAATTGCCCCCCCCCCTTTTTTTTTTCCATAGGTGCTGATAAATGCAGAAGACAGACATTCTGTCACTATTCTTATATGCCTCTATACCTCTTAGCATAGCTGCACTGAATTCAAGATATGGATAACTGTAAGATATGATGCAGAGGGGGAGCAAGAGGTTACCTTAACTGTCAGATACAATATCTCTTTTTGTAAAAATTAACTCATTAAGCTGTCGAACTGTTTGCTATGTTATATTGCAGCTACTGAATGTTTACTTGAGAGTAAGGGAAACTGGGGAAAACATATAAAAGAGTTCCATGGTGGGGGCTACTAAATGTGTGCAAAATGCCTCTGGCACAGCATGAGGCACAAATGGCTGAAGGATGAGAATGATGTTTTGGAGAATTATAACGTATGTTGGCTCTGTTCTTGCAATTTCCCCCAGTCACGCATATGTGAAAATACATACTGTGAAAGACAAGTGGCTGAGCAAGGTATAGGAGGAAAATTCTGAAGTATTTGCACTGTTTTCTTATCCAGGATGTACAAATGGTTTATACCCACAGAGATCTTTCTCAGGAACCAGCTCTTAGAGGTCCAAGTGAGGAAACCGCTCTAATAACAATGTTCCCCTGCTCAAAGGGGAATCAGTTAATTGTAGCAAAGGGAAAGGTCTATTAACATAGTTAATAGCACATGGGTACCTGAGGTATTACTGTAGGAAGTTTTAGTGCCAATGAGGCTTTGATCTGTATTGGTTTAGATTACCATAAATCTACCATAGCATAACTATGACATGACAAATCTGCTTGGAAACCCAGAGATCTTGTTCCATCTCTGGCTGCAGTCCATCTCCAAGGAATTCCAAGTCACCTGACTCCTGAAAAGATTCAGACTGGAGAGACAAAAAAAAAAAGAATTTAAGAAAGCTCATTTAACTCCATTGTTTATAAAGGGATCTGATTGCTGTGCATCAGTTTTAGAAACTTATATTTAGGAGAGAGGAGTCCCTCCCAACTGTGTTACTCAGTATTATATATATGAAGACAAAGGCAGTTAACATGAGCTTGCTGTACTTGAAGCAAACTATTTAACTTCTGTGCAAAACATGTCAGAATTGGTTGATTCAACATTTCATTGACATTCACCCTTGGATCCCTTCTTTTCATTGTACTGCTGTATGTGCAACTAAGTAGACTACTTGAGTACTCCTGGCAAAAATAGATCATTCTGCTTCTGTATGTGCATGATTTACAAAAGTCAGAACAGGAACAAAAGATCTATGATTGCCAAGATGCAGAGGCGCTTGTATACCCTGAGTACTGGCAACCCTGAAATATATATTCTTCACCATTATTGCTATGATGGAGAAGACCAGGTGGAATTCCTAGAAGAGGAATGAGAGAAGACAGTTTGTGGGAAATACTGAATGTCCTAAAATGGTACATGCTCCTCCTGCCATTTTTTTTTAGGATAGCCCTGACTGGAATATGGGTAGAGTATTTTCCTAGCATTTAACAATGAGCCCAGAGGACAGAGGTGGATTTATATGGAGAACAGGGTAGGCACTTTGCCTTTTTTTCTCTGTTTTTCAGAGCCATAGTCATAATATATTCAGGCTTCTGTCAGGATTAGAAGATTTGAGTCACTTTATTATAAACTTCTGTGGTGGTTATGTATTTAAACATTGATGAAAATATTAGGAGGTGATCCTGCCCCTTTACCCGGCTCTTGTGAGACCTCACTTGGAGTATTGTGTACAGTTCTGGTGTCCTCAACATGAAAAGGACACGGAACTGTTGGAACAAGTCCAGAGGAGGGCCATGAGGGTGATCAGGGGACTGGAGTACCTCCCATATGAAGATAGGATGAGAAAGCTGGAGCTGTTGAGCCTGGGGAAGAGAAGGCTGCATGGAGACCTCCTAGCAGCCTTCCAGTATCTGAAGGGGGCCTACAGGGATGCTGGAGAGGGACTCTTCATTAGGGGTTATATTGACAGGACAAGGGGTAACAGGTTCAAACTTAAACAGGGGAAATTTAGATTGGATATAAGGAAGAAATTCTCTACTGTAAGGGTGGTGAGACACTGGAATGGGTTGCCCAGGGAAGTTGTGAATGCTTCATCCCTAGTGGTGTTCAAGGCCAGGCTGGACAGAGCCTTGGATGGCATGGTTTAGTGTGAGGTGTCCCTGCCCATGGCAGGGTGGATGGAACTAGATGATCTTAAGGTCCTTTCCAACCCTTACTATTCTATGATTCTATGATTCCATTATTATTAAGAGAGACTGCCTATTGTTTCACCAAATCCACTGCATATGATATAGTGCTGTACTACACAGAAAGATCAAAATATTTGTTCTCTCTCCAAAGCTAGGGTTACAGTCATACATGACCACATCTAAGCAGAATGAGAAATCTCTGATGCCCTTTAGGTGTTATCTACATTTTTATATTGATCACTCTGATTATTTATCATTATTTGAAACTATAGCAAGTATGAAAACTCTAAATCTATTCTGTCCCCAAAGCTTTTAAAATAAAGGGATAAAAAAGAAAAAAAATACTGGAAGAATTTCTGACATAGAAATATAGAACAGAATTTCTGGATAGAGAAACCTTTTAAAACTGATTATATGTCTTTTGTTGAAGAATGATTTAAAATGAAAAGGTCAGCAGTGCATGTTTTTTTCCTAAACATCTGATCTCTAACTGATGTCAGTCTGATTTTACCGATTTTTATGATATAGTGGTAAATCAAAGGGAAGAAGCAAGGTTAATTCCAAGTATCACTGTGTTGAATTTTATTATGAAAATGTAATACTAAGTTGTATTAGAGAAACCATGACTTTTTAGAATATAGCTTTCTGTTAATTGCAAGTGTATTCAAATTGTTAAACCATGACAAAAAACAGAGCTATATAAAGCCCAAGATCACATTGTGACCTGAGGCTACCTTGAAAGTAAATAAATTTTCCATCCTTTTCAGCTATAAAGAATTTCTGTATTCAGTGCACCTATGATTCCTTTTCTTTCCTTAGGCCTTTGTATTATAAAGGAACAAAAAATGATGCATAGTATAGGATGAATTAGAAATGTCACTTCCCACTATTTATAGATTACTATTTATTATACTTTTCAGTCTGTATTTTTGCTGTTCTGTTTGATATTTGGAAGCTTGCACAGACAAGAAAGCTGATTAAATAAAAAAATAAATAATTTCATTATTTTTATGGAATAAAAGAATCATTTCTGCAGCTCCTTTTTAGGGAATATTATGTGAATATTAGAATTGTGGCAACGTGCCAACTTTGTTGTTTGCTTCACTCTGCAATCATAAATAAGGAAGAGAGTTTCTATGCCAGTAAGCTTAAACCCAAATACAGTATGCAATATACATATGTTAAATATAAATATGTTTTAAAAAATATGCTTGTCATTAATTGACCAAAAGCTTTTTCAGTCAGGAATAGGGTTCTTAACATGTGTCCTGACATCAATCCCAGTGTAGTATGCGATGCTGTGTGCTGTGAATTCATTGTACGCTCAGGTGGCTGTGTTTCCATAATAAAAGAATTGTTCTTTATGTGTACTATACTGATGTTTGTAAATTGAGTTTCTCTGAAATGGAAGCTGCTATGCCAGCATAAAGACTAGATTATTACTGTACAATTACACTTCAGACATGAATTTACCAAATTCTTCTGGTAAAGGCTGAATCCTCTTTGATGAAGTCTCCATTAATCTTGCACTAACGGAGATACATATGCCCTCCAGTGTCCTGATTCATTAACATGATTTCCATAATGACATACCTGGAATGAAAAAGTTCACCTTTCTACTCAGTAAATGAGTTGGAACAAATGTAGAGAACATTGACCTTACAGAGAGGCTTCTGGGTGATTAAATTGTTGAAACCATGTCAGTAAGTGCATTAGCCACTGCAGAAACTTCCCTGTGGTGCTAATGAAGGAGAGAGGATAAAGATCTCTGTAAACCAATTGTCCATGTGTTTCCATCTGGCTAAGACAGAATGGAAAAATTAAAAGGAATTTATCTAATCACAAGTCCGTCCTTTTTTCCTCCACTCTGCTGTGGAACAAAACTGAAAAACAGTGCTGATATTGTGAATCAAAAGGCTTTTCAGTCTCACACAAACACTTAGATATACTTAATTCATCTTGTGCTTTGATTTTTCAGAGACCTGATCAGTAGAAATTGCAAGGTGTAATGGTGAGGGGAACCATATAAAAGCTTGACAGATAGATAGGACTGCTAGTTTTCAAGTCTTTGAAAAAACTTTACTTTTCAATATATCTGCACCACATATCTTCCCGTAGATCTAGTAAAGGACAGAGGTCTTTTAGGGGGAGTTAAAGAACATACAAAGCAGAATAGCTTTTTGCTGGCACTTTAAATACATTACCCTTTCTAAGCTTAGCTTCCTGTTTGCAGATCTACAGTTCTTTGCATAATTCAGTGCCCAGCAAGAAATTCTGCATGCCTGTGCACAGAACCTTAAATTACAGTCTAATACAAAAGGGAATCTGTCCCAGTGCACATGAAGACTGGGGTGTTTTCTATGCTGTGCTGCTCTTTCTCAGCTTATAAGCCTACAAAAATCATACAAAGACATAGCAATAGCAAATTCACAGGTTCAGCCTTTCAAAAGCTCACAATGGATATAACAAAATGTTCATGAAAGAGTGCTAACAGAGGTTTTCCAAAATCGATTTTTCTTATTCTCTCTGACCACATCTCAGTCAGAACGATACCCTTGTGACCTACAAAATGTCTGAGAGAATAAAAATGCAGCAGCAGCTGAGCAAAGTGCAGAAGTTTCCAAGTCAGGAAAAAAAGGCAAAAAAAAAAAAAAAGCTGGAGAAACAGGACAAAGCATCTAACTTAATCATATTCTACAACGTAACTTTGTTAAGGCTGAAAAGTTTCAGTCTTCCTAATGTTAACATTTCTTTTCTGCCACATAACTTGATAACTTGCACTATGCCAAGTAATTAATCTTCTAGAAAATATATTCTTTTTTGCGACATACTCGCATGATGTAATTCATACAGTCCAAGATTATTGTCTACTCTATGAAGAGCTGAACTAATGAAGTATTTTTTCTTATAATTTGTGTCTTTTGTCTCTAACCTTTTCCAGCTGAGTTTTCTTTCATGTCATCTATGATATCCCTTACAGGCAAGAGACAGCAATGCTATACCTACTCTGGAACTCTCTGTGTGCTGATCAGCCAGACAGGATGCACTTGCTGACTTGCTAGAAAGCTGCGGCCAAATGGAGTGTATATGGGCAGAAATCTGTTTGTCATTCTCTCAGCAGGACAGCAGTTTATGCCCTACCCTTAATTCTATCTGCTGATTCATAATACTTAAAGAAACATAATTATCTTCAATCATTCCATTCATATATAGCTGTATAGAGATACTAGGGCTCAAATACTATGAAGGGCAGGGGAAGAACAGGCAGATAAAGTTAAATGTGATCTATCACATTTGTTATGTTTGTGGTATGCAGTTTGTTCACTTTAGGAAAACCAGAGAAAAATCCCTCGCAAAACCAACCTATAGTTATTGGTAGAGGATAATAGTCTACAGAACAACTTAGGAAATGCAAATGATAGATTTCTACTCAGTTAAAAATATTTTTATCAGAAAAAAAAGAGACATATTTGTATTTATCCATTTACTGAAGTCATTCTAGCAGCAGCAGGTCTGCTTCTTGGTTGTCAGCAGAATGATTTCCTTTAATTTCCTAGGATTCTCTCAGATGGGACAATTAAGCTGTAGCACAAGGATAGAGGTGTTTTAGGAACGATCTTAAACAGCTTTTGATTCCCACCCCTGCTCTACTTCAGAATCACTCAACTGGCTGCATTAGGATCAGCCTTCTTGTTGGAACAGGAAAGGGCTGGGTTATTTTGTCCCAGACCCAGTTTATTGCAGAACTCCAGAAGAGTTATTCCAGTACAGTGTACCAAGCGTCCTGAGTACCTTGTGTGCCATGGAGCAAGGGAGGAAAAGAGTGATTGTAACTGAGGTAAAGGACAAATCCTTAAATTGCTTTTCCTACTGAGCTCCTTGTACATAGATACACCTCCTCAAGAGATGTTAAGATGATACTAATTTTACCTGATAATTTTACCATTCTGCACGGGTAAAGGGAAAGGAAATTCACCTCTGTGTTTTGAATCATCTTGTCTTAATAGACTTTGCATTGCTGGGCAAACCTTGAAGTCTTTGCTCTTGCTAAAAGACAACAATGGTACCTGCTGTTGTTCCCTAGTCATACGATCATCAAAGCAATGTTTTGCAAAAGAAACTCCATTATGGTAAATAAACCTGGCAAATAAAGCTCATGTGGCCTGAAGGAAAGCTAAATTAAGAAAAAAAGATCAATATCTTCTATATTTGGACCTGTCATTACAATGTCTTGTCAAGCGAGAAATTAATCACTATAGCCAAACTAGTAAAAATCAGTTAATTTAAGGTTTTTGTAGCTTACCATTGACAATCAGTAATATTTTGGACTGTGCATCTTAGTATGACTGTCCCTAGCTATATGCTAAGAATTATCTTTTGCATCAAAACTCCACCTGACTTCTGGTTCAAAGGGTGACATAGATGAAGCCAATAAATATGCTGCTCCAAGCATAACTGTTTGGTTTAACAGTAAACATCAGTGCAACTGAAAACTGCAAATCGACAGCTGTGAATAACAACACACAAATCACATGCTGTGTAGTTGTCTTCCACATTGTGTCTCTTGCTGGTCCATGTCAGTTTTTCTGTGCAACAGTAAAGAGGTCAGATATGTATAGAAACAAAAAAGTCATTTTTATTGGCATCTATACACTTCCATTCTATTACACAATTCTGCACAAATGAGGTGAAGCAATTAATTGCATTCTCTCCCAGTGCCTGTAGGTCTCTCAGATCTACAGCAATATGTTTCACATGAAATAGCCAAAATAGAATTAGCACAGCTGATGTTTTGTATGTAAATGATTGTTGAAATTATATTTTACTTTAGTGGTAGTTTTGTAAGGCGAAAACTTCAGGAAAAGCAAGTGTACTCACTGTGCCTCAGAGCACTAGCTGCCTTAACTAGGTACAGGGCTTTAGGAGGAAAGATCTGCTGAGAGCATGATAGCACAGGAGCTGCAGAGTTCTAAGGCGTTGGAAGGCCTCTCTGCAGTTTTAGGCAATACCTTCTGTCTGTCTGCATTATGTGAGGAATCATTCCTTCAAAATGCTTAACATTGGGAAGATTTAAAAATATTTCTATATCTGCTCCAGGTCTGCCAGCTGAATGTTGAGCCTTTTAAGATACACCCAGTGAGACTATGTAATTAAATGCCAGCAAAGTTGCCTAAAGGTAAAAAAATCCTGCAGTTTTTATCAATATTTTCAAGTATGTTGTGTGATTAAAATGAACTATCTTTTCTCATGTAGAAAGAGACTTGTGTGTTTATGAATTATGTGAAACCTAGTAAACTTGGTAGTCATTACTAATAAATATGTGTGTGTTTAACTAAAGTATCTACGGAACTGAATAGCAGACACAGCAGAGGTGCTCACTGAAAATGTAGGACTTCCCAGTATAAAGGCAACTTCAGAGCTTTTCTTAGATGGGCACACTGTTGGTGATACTGCTGGGTAAAAGTGAACGTATCTGTCTCTGAAAGAAACAAGAAATGGCAGAGAAGTGGAGAGAAAAGCAATTGAGAATGCAGTGAAAATAAACAGTGAGAATGTAGCTTTGTAAATAAACAGGATGACACAAAAGAAATGCCTGACTATTATCAGTTTCACCTCCTACCTGAAATGGCCCTTGGGCTAACCACATATGTCGAAAGTGGGTCCTTTTTGTATTGCTAGAAATGTACTTCTTTTCAGGAGGGCTCTCATCATTGGTCTCTTTACAAGTGAAACACAGTTCCTACATACCTGAATTTCTGTGTAACACATGTATGTCGGCATTAGAATATGGGTTTCTCAGAGAGGAAAAACTTACAATGTTTGTGTTGTATCTTCAAAAGATCTATATTACAAGAAATTTAGTACCAGAGACTTACACAACCAACACATAAGAGATGTAAGAACTGTGTTTTGAGAGTCTTTTGTCCTGTCCTCAAATTGCCATAGACTGCCATGGTCTTCAAAATCTTCCAGAAAGAAACGAAGCAATGAGAGGTTTCTTAGGCAATCTACTAAATGAAAGTACTATTAATAGAGCTTGTGCAATGGTCTTTTTATTTGACATACCCTGTTGCAGCCATGGACAGAACTGAAGAAGGGTTTAATTGTGCCCAACATTTCTGTTGCCCTGAGATGAAGCCACTAAGTAGAATTAAGCAATATTTTCTTCATAAACTGCCAATATTTCAAGAATCAGAGACTGATTAACTAATGACAGGACTTGGGCTCATGGCAGTGGTGCTGAAAATGGAAATTGGCTACTGGATGTTCGTACTGGTTTGTAGACTACAGTCAAAACTACCCTGATTAATGGGCAGATATTTTTTTTTCCGTGTTTTTTTCAAAATAAAGATATCTTCCATTCTTTTCTCTGATGAAGCTTTTCTTGTTTGGTTCTTTGTTTCACAAGGGGAATTGGTGGTTGTAGGGAAAAAAAAAAACAATTTAAGGAAGATGAGATAAGGTACTTAGTCACCCCAAACATTACCAGTGAGTGTTCAGGTCAATAGGGTTTGTTCGGTTTAAAAATGATCCCTAGCTGTTTTGGGCCAACGTCTTGTAACAATCAGTACTTGACAGAATGTTACTTCGTGCCAAAGGAATAATACAGGTATAGCTTACCCTGCTTTGAAGCAACAAGGTTAATAACAAAATGAGCTTGGCCTTTTGAGCTTGAAGGTCCAGGGTTCTGGCCCTATGCGCTTGCAGTCGCAGAGCTATTCTTGCTCCCTTACAAATAAATGGAAAAAGAGTAGTGTTTAAGTGAGAGTACAGTAGGTTCTAACATAAAGAATTATTGCTTTTATGCATGAAGACCTCCCTTTAATTACTTTAGGCTTGATCAGGAATTAAATTGGCCTTTTGCATGTTTGAAATTTATACTCTCTTATGCTCTTCACTACAATTGCCTAATATAAACAGATGTAACAATGTCTTACTGAAGGGGAAAAAGCCAAAACCACAAAGACCAAGACCCTCTTACTGTCCCACAATACCCAATTTCCTTATTCCTTATCCTTATTCCCATCAGATACAATTCTATTTTTGCTGAAGTTTTCTGTCGATTCTAATGTGTGTTGTATAAAGCTACTTGATAAGTTTATTGTTGTGAACTTTTTCACCTCAGTCACTGGTCAGTGCTCACTATGTGGATTTGATGAGAATGAAGCAGTTGCAAGCGTAGCAAGGTGCTCTTTAGATGTACTTGCATATAGTTGCAAGCACAGCATCTCATAAAACCTGCTCTAGCTTGTGTTGAGAGACTTTTAGGCAGTGAAGAATATAATTTAATTCCCTTTGAGATTTCTTCAGGAGGAATTGGCAGCCCATCTTGCTTTGGGAAGATATTTGGCATGACAGTATATTGACTTTATAGACTTTCTTTCTCACTATCAGTGAGAGACATTTACCACTGAATGATCAACATAATGACAATCCTTAAAGCGTTAGAATGAGGCTCCCCGAATTGATGTTTTTATTTTGCAGTAAACTCAAATTATTTTCTGTAAAACATTTCAGTGAATGTAAGCCAATTAACCCTTTTCTTTAAATGAAATATATACATGGAATTAATTTGTTAACGAGAAATACCTCTTAAATATTTCTGATTTAACTTGACAATATGGTGACACAATATACTGCTGTATCTTGATTACATTTAAGACAATAATCTGAAGAGGTTAGAAAACCGTACAAAATTTCCTCTATCATGCTGAAATCCTTTCTTTATAAAACACGTGTTTCCTTAGAATCACTGAAGCAAATCTTATTTAAATTGGCTCAAACTCCAGTACTCTGCCTTTTAGAGTCAGATTTAGTTAGCTAAAATGTACTCCATCTAAAAGACAGATTCATAAATGGGCAAAGGTACTTTTTTCTGCATAGTATCACTTTTAAAAACTAAGTTCAAAGATAGATTCCTCAAACTGCTACTCAACTGTATCCAGTCCTGCAGGTGTTTCAGTATCCGCTAGGAAATCTTTCTGAAGAGCAATATGTCTGCCTCTGGCTTTATTAGAGGCACTGAGCAGAATAAATAGTTGGGAGATTCTTGCTTTGCGTACCATTTGTTCACATTAGAATCGCAGAATCATAGAATGTCTCAAGTTGGAAGGGACCTATAAAGAACACCCATTCCAACACCCTGCTCCTTGCAGGACCACTTGAAACTGAGCTGTGATTGAGAGTGTCATCCAGATGCTCAAACCTAGTGAGCCAAAATTCACTTTTCCTGGGTGAACTGCGTGACGCAATAGCTACAAATCTGTTTTGAGCAGGGTGGAGCTTGCAAAAGACAAACCAAAGATCTTTCCTTTACCCTGCTCTCCCACTGTTGCACAAAGCCTGATAACTATGGAGTTCTCCTGGCAGGTTGGAATGTGCTGTTAATATCTCAGGAGGGACAGTTACTGTCCATCTCCCATCTCAGGGAATGTGGTAACACATGCTTGAATCTTCCATGTCTAGTGGGCCTAATGTTCTGCCAGTGCAAACAACCATGATTATTTTAAATCTCATGGAAATTTTATTGTTTCTGTTTCTCTACTGGCATTGGAAAGCTGTTCCAGAAATTCTCCCATCTGACAGGTAAGAACTTTGAATAATTCTTTTTCTGAGTTTATCCCACGACCACTCCTTTTTGTCTTTTGTGAACTTTGCTTGTTAGCTTAAGCAGCTCTCCTATCTCTAATGTTTACCTTTGTGATGAGTTTATAGAGAGCAGACATATATCCTCTTGTGCTTTCTTCTAAAAGATGCAGGAAAGCAAGAATTCTTTTAGTCTTCCCTGTAAAACTTCTGGTCATAGTGGTTGCTTCTCTGTCTACTTGCTCCGTATGGAGAGCGATTATTCTTGAGCATGAGTGACCAGAAAAGTGATGGAGTATTTTAAAGAAAATCTTATATAAAGTAATGAGTACTTACCTACAAAAAAATTCCACATAATACTTTTCTAAGATGACTTTGCTTTTCCATGGGAGTGCATTGTACTATTGATTATGAGCCATGACAATTTTATCTCCCCTTTCTCATTTCCATCTGTGCTGTTCTCATGCATAATGTAAATTCATGTAATGTAAATAATGTTTCTGCTTGTATAATTTTGCATTTTTGCATTACTTATTTTCACCCAAGTTCTATTCTTAGATTTCTTAGGCTGTGGCACTGAGACTGTTCTTTCTGGCCTTTTGTGGGACCTACTTCAATCAAATTTCAGTAATGCAATTTCAAATAAGAGACAGCGAAACCTGCTTTCAACAGGTCTAAACTGCTGGACCCAGTTTATCATTATATGTTATTCCTTTTCTGAGTCACTGTAACTCAGATTGAATATCTTTGATACAGTTATGAATAGATATCGTAGGACACTTTTTCTGTTCCATTTAGTTTAATTGAGTTATGGAGGAATAACTTTGGATTAGCATGTAAAGCAAACCTTGCAATGTCCACCTATCTAATTGCAAGTATTGCTTATTTTCTCTTAAAAGGCAAAGTTTTCATGAAGTCAGAGAGTGTGCATTTATTGTTTGAATAAATAGAAACCAACATACTTAAACAATGAGATTCTGCATTTTTTCAGAATTAAATTTTTTTTTGTTGCTGTTGGTTTTTTTTGTTTGTTTGTTTGTTTTTTCCCTAGTTTAGATATATTGGAGTTAACCGAAAGGATAATTTCTGTTGTTTGTAGTCTAGGGTTAGCACAGAAAAAGGATCCTATGATAACTATTCATAACTGTATCAAAGATACTTAATCAGTCTTCAGTAATTTACTGAAAGTCTGAAGCCTGATTAGACTATTTTCTGATTTAAGTACAATGTAGACAGCGAATAGAAAGCTTATGATATTACAAAAATTTCCCTCTGTTTGCAGTGATGATTTTGAGAAGAATGGTTTGAGTGGGAGCTTGTTAGAAGAAACACGGAGTGCACCATCATCATATGCCCACTCATTGACATCAATGACCTGGAGTGAGGCGGCATCACCAACAGTGGATGAACTGACTCATCATTTCTGAAAGTTCGAAGACAATCCCAGCCCTTCCATCATTTCAGCTGTGGAAAAACTGTTTTAGGAATTCAGATAATTGAGGGACAGTCTATCCGATCTATCCAGCTCCCCACATGTACCAGCCCACGTCTCAGCTATTAACAGAAGGTGCCCTACTGCCCGAGAGAGGTGCACACAATGGGCCACCCTATGGTGGAGGAATAGAAAGCTTGTGATATTACAAAAATTTCCATCTGCTTGTAAAGATGATTTTGAGAAGGATGGTTTGAGTGGGAGCTTGTAAGCAGAAACGACTGACCTTGTTGCTTATGAAGGAACATGCAATTGGTTAAACAAAGGTTAATGTGAAAAACAAATTGCAGTTAGAGATCTCTGAAACTATACCACAGGAAAGTGCGTCGTTTCACCAAAGTAAAAATGATCTTGAGATGACACAGATTTGAAATCTTTTTCTGTCATAGAATTTCAAAACAGCTCTCAGGATTTCAAAATATCAGAACATTCTAAAACGCTTCTGAGTTCCTAAAGCTGCCTAGAGTCCTAAGAACCTTTCAGGCAGGTCCAGACGGAGTCTAGGGGCAGCAGCTCCTCACCTCTGAGACACCAAGAATTTTTTTTTGGTGAGAAGTCTCCTGGTGTACATATAGCAGTACAATCAGGTATCATACAGTAAATTTGCTGCCTGACCTCTGTTCCTGTTGTTGCTCTCGGTGTACAAGTTAGTTCTCATGCCAGTGCAAAGACCTCTGAACAGCAGTAGATTTAGAGCTGTTGTAATTAGTCCTGCACTTGCAATCACAGTCCAAAACCTGATCGTCTGCAGACGGAAATTCTAATACTAATTACTGCTCAGGAGTATAGTTATCTAGATTCAAGCATGGATACATTTTTTTATCAAACACGCAAATTTTTGTAAGTGTAATTTTCAGAATTAGAGTTTGTCTGACAAAATTAGTGTAACCTGTGAAATATCAAATTGGGCAGTGACAAATTCTGGACAAAAACCATACAGCTTGTTTTAAAACAAGCGGTTGAGCTTAATGATTGCTTTCCGGTCTGTTGGCACTGAGAAAGTTCTTCTTTCGAGTCTTAGGTAGAGAGTCATGCTGTCATTATTTCTGGAGACGTAAACTTTGTTTTCACTTTTTATACCGTTTATCTGACAATTCATAACCCGATTTTAAGAAGACCATCTGGCCACTGTTTATCTCTGATCACACACTCCAGGAAGGAAAACTGTAAGTAACGAATTTTGTCAAACCAGATGGAGTAAGCATGATTGATGGAGAGAGTATGACATTAATGTCTTCATTTAAATCTGGAAGGACTGCAGGATTTTGCACTACATAAGACAGCTACCATAAGGGCTTAGAGCTGGGCATTTTCAAAGATAACAGGAGGGGATCGGGTGGTTGAAAATAGGGTGAAAGTCCTGTGCAAATCTTTGCACTTCTGTTTATCCAAAGGCAAGTACTTCAAAAGGAACCAGTGAATATTTCTGTGAAGTCTGTAAGGAACTTTGTTTCTAACTACAGATGTATCACACGGAAAGTTCAATATGATTTTCAAAACTCAGACTGAGGTAAATGGCATGAGAATTTCACCAAAAATGGCAAAAGCACCAAGAAGCAAGCAGACTGACTGCAAAGGTGTTTAGACACTGCGCAGCGAAACACAAGGCAAGAGGACATCTTTCCTTTTTGAGAAGGTAAGGAATATTGTTGAGACAGTTTGTTCTCGAATCTCCTTCTGAAGCATGCTGAGTACATTAGCTGGAAAACCTTCCTCATCCTTCCACCCTGCCAGGCAGAGTGACACACAGTGGCACTCATCAGCTTCATGGACACCCCTGGGGGCAGTGGTTGCTGCCAGGATTACTCTGCCAAGATTTCCCCTCTGGTCCCCCTCATATTCTCTCACATTTTTCATTGATGCCCTGTAGAGGCAGTTTTTTTCCCTCTTTTTCTGTTTCCTGTTACACTTTTCTTTCCAAGAGGGCTCGAAGATCTGGCTAGGGCTGGGCTAGTGCCCAAGCCTCAAAGGGAAAATGAGGAAGTGCGTGCAATGACAAGATTTCTTTTAAATCATCAGAAGTTAGACATCTGAGACCCAATACAAACGTAAATAACATGAAAAAAATTGTAAAATGTTTTTCATAAGTTTTCTTCAGTTATAATACTGGAGTGAGAGAAGGAGATTTTAAAATAATAGCTATCAATTTTTTTATGCAGAACTGATCTTCAGAATCACAGTGTTCATTTAAGAAATAGACCTGAAATTTGTAGCAGTGTCCTGTAAGACCAGAGACAACTAATTCCCAGCATTCTACATTAAAATAGAATATTCCACTCCTTTTTATATTAAATTTTAGAATAAAGCTTTTAAATAATTTGAAGGTGAGCTGACAAATTGGAGGCAGTAGAGCTTGCACCCCCTTTTATATGAAATTTTATAATGAAGCTTTTAGATAATTTGAAGGTGACAATTCAGAGAAAGATCTAGGCTCAGAAACAACAATTTTGTAGGAGATTCCCAAGCAGCAGATAAGATATCTCTGGAAATATGTAGCTATTTGGATAAAATACATGAAATAGAGCTCCTGCTTCAGGAACTCTGAATACCAGCACCTGCTGTGCAGCGAGCAGCGGGAAGAAATGAGGCCAGTCTCAATCACTTCAGGGTAGACAGAGTTAGGCAGAGGACCTATAGCTTCACCAGGCAAGGAATTACAGATATTCCCTATGGGAAAGTTCACAACAGATTTAGGAGGGTAAGAAAGAAGAACAGATAGTATCACAGAAATCACTGCAAAATGATCACTCCAATATGCAGAAATAAAATAATTTTAAGAAAGATGATTGTATAAAGTAAGTTCCTCAGAAGTTTCTAAGAAATGTCTAAGTTTATAAAAAAAAATTATTATATAACCAATGAAAATATACTTTTTTGTTGCTTGAGTTAGTATAATTTTACATTTCTGTTCCTACACCCTCTAAAGTGAGTCTGTAGATATTGGCTTTCCATACTACTGACATGAACTGTCAAGCACTCCAAGAAGTTCACCAGTAAATACTAGGTGAAAATAGGAACTGAAACTCATTGCATCTAAGATACCTCTCTCTCATGTAACAGAATGCATAAATAAACATCACAAACTTAATCATCATATCACTTGTCTGTGTCAAAAAATTTTCTTTCTAAAGGGGAGAATTATTTATTTCCTGAATATCACAGGTGAAACCCTGACACCACCAACACCAGTGACAAAATACTCCTCAGCTTCAAGGCAACAAAACCGGTTTCTGTGTCACCTGATCAACAAAAATTGAAGAATTTTGTCTGACATGGACATTTTAGAGACAGCAGTGTCGTTTAATTTGTGACATTCCTATGTAGCAACTACTTGGTTACTTCAGTAGTGTTCTGCACAAGTGAGGGGAACTGTGGAATTGATATCATTGCCTGGGCCACAGTGCAGTGTACCTCCTGAGTTGTGACAGAACTTAAGTTTCTGTGGGTTACTCTTGAGTAGTAAAATGACCACTGACACTGTCTAATGCCCTCTAAACCTTAGAACTGACCCTGGAAATGGTGGATACTCTGAAATCAACAGAAATAAAAAGTGAAATTACTTATTTTCAGAAGCAATAAAAAATATCTTTTGTTACAAGTGATTGGAACTCTTTAACACTGGCTGTGTAAAAATCCTTTGCATTACAGCTGGGTATAAATCTTTTGAATCTGCACGAAGTCATCTTGAATCATTCCTAATTCTAGCACCTAAGATTAAATGTCAACCTAAGAAATCCTTAAGTTTCTCAGGTTACTCTGCTTTCTTTGTATGCATCTATAAGTTTAATAATACAGGGCTGATTTCATATCTGACAAACTTTATAGATTCCAGAATATAAATACTGCTCAATTGAGTCGAACAGAAGATCCACCTAGACCAGCAATCTGTCACTGACAGTGACCAATATTGGATACATACAAAAAAAGTTTAAAAATCCAAGGAAGACAAAATCTTTTTCAGGTTTTGTCTTCCAGCTTATGTCAAACAAACAGAGAATATTTTACGCTAATATTGGGCAAAAAGCACGATGTTTACTAGCCATTGATGGCCCTGTCTCCTGTGAATTTCTCCAGTCTGTTCTAGAAATCACTTTTACTGTCAGCTTTCACAGCACTAAGCTGCACTGTCCCACAATTTCATAGCATTTGGATGCCGGAGAGGGACTCTTCATCAGGGACTGTAGTGATAGGGCAAGGGGTAATGGGTTCAAACTTAAATGGGAATTTAGGGTCAGATATATGGAAAAAGTTCTTTACTGTGAGGGTGGTGAGGCACTGGAATGGGCTGTCCAAAGTAGCAGTAAATGCTCTATCCCTGGCGGTGTTCAAGGCTAGGCTGGATAGAGCCTTGGGCGACATGTTCTAGGGTGAGGCATCCCTGCCCATGGCTGGGGGTTGAAAGTAGATGATCTTAAGGTCTTTTCCAGCCCTAACTATTTTATGATTCTATGTTTCCATTGTAGTAATAATCATTGTAATAAGTACTTGTAATTAATTGTTATGATGCATTGTTATACATATAACTAATTGGTACATATATATTGTTGTTATTGATAATTGGTAAAATTAACATATATAAATTTTCATTGTAGTTTCCTCTTCACCCTCTTTATACTGTTCATGATTCAATGATCAGAGTAATATGTATTGTTGCTGTAACTATTTATTCTTTACAAAACTGTTTTTCAAAACATCATAAATCATCCTATCTTCAGAGGCATTTTTCTAAGCTGGAAAAATCTGAGTTTATTTATTCTCTTTTCATTCAGAAAGGTTCAAATACCTGGCTATCCATGGTAGAATTTCCCCACTTATGCTTCTGCTATGGCATGGATGAAACCTTATATATAGTTCAAGTAGTGGGTGCAATCTGTATTTACATGGTGGCATTGTTTTTGTTTCTTTTTTTCTCTTTTACTGCATGTGGTTTATTTTTCCTTTTTGACTACTGCTATGTGGATACTTTCCTGGAAATATAACAACAAATGACTCCAGGATCTCTTTCTTAAATGATAGTTCATTCAGAGACGATTAAGTTATGGGCACAATTAGGATTTTCTCCCCATGTGCAATTCTTTCACATATTGTCAAATAATTTTATCTGCTGTATTCGACCCTTCATTCAATATCTTCAGGTCTGATTCTATGCCATATTAAATTTAACTAGTATGAGTAATTTTTTGGTATCTGAAAACTTTGTTACCTCATTACTCATCTTTTTTTCCATATCTTTTATTTCAGATTCATGCTGAACAGCATGCAACCCAACATAGATCTCTGTGCACTCTGTTGGTAAACTCCTTCAATAGTGTAGTTATTTCTGCTTATTGAGAAGCTGGAATGAGCACAGATCACCCACAGCTTCTTATAATTAGGCTCCTAGGCAAAAGTGGGATATGTTCTTCAATTTGGTAAATCTGACCCTTTATCTAGTTTGCTTTTTTACAATTAGAACAAAATCAAACACCAAATTTAATTTCAGACAGGGGATTCCATTATTTGACTTGTTTTTTTTTAATATTTAAAGAAGAAAATATTAAAAATCTGATTTGGTTATCCATATGGGTCTCTCTGTTTTTCACTTCCAAACCCAGGAAGCTGTTGATAACCTAACCCTAATCTAAAGCCTGTCATCCTTTTTTATTTTAACAGGAATTTCTTGGCAGAAATTTCTATTCCTTATGTCACTCAGAATGAGCTGCTTAATTCATTCTACAGCTACATCTTCATCAGTGATAGATGAGAAGTGAGTTAGTGCCATAAAAAGTTCTCTCTACTTGCCCTTAATATGGGGCACAGGAGTCGTGGAAGAGCTACTCAGAAAAAAATGGACCACATTTTCTCTGATGTTCTTTCCCTGTTAACTGTGCTTTGAAGAACCAGGAAACAAATTCTGTTTGTCTCAAAATTCTTGGTACTCTGGGCTTGTAAACACATCAGAAAAAATAAAGATGGTGTGATTTCTAGGCGGTTCAGTGAAGTTGGTCTGGAAATATAATACTGGAAGGAAAGTAAGATTTCATAACTAAGCTTCATATATTGGCAAAGTATTTGCATGAAAGTATTCCTTTTCAGACTCTAAGATCTAACTTGTTGGAACTTGTCATGTTGGAATATGGTTATATGGACAGAAGTCCTAAGTTTTACAAAGAATGTGATGTGCTCCTTCCTGAGGCATTTCAGTGAAGGTGTGAAACTATTCTGTGGGCTTTAAAGATGTATCCACAGAACTTTTCCATAACTATTGCTCAGTTTTAAATAAATCTGGAAAAGCTGTATTTGTAATTTTATTAATTCTAGTTTTGTTTCTGTTTTCTGCATGGAATAGACATTAATTTTACGCATTTATTTAAAAATCACTATCATAGAGAGAGCAAATTGCTTTTATGTCTTTACAGTGTTATGGCTCACAGTGTTATTGTAGTAAATTCAGAAATGATGGCACTGTTTAAATCTAAAGTGAGCACTTTTAAAAGTTGTTTATAGGCAGCGAGCTCAGCAAACAAAAGTAGCATTATGGAAAATAAAAGCACATTGATAAAGTACTTCGTCATCCAATCATTCTCTGCAGTTTGTTCAAAATTATATTTAAATGTGTTGGCTAATAGCTGGCCAATACCTTTTACCATACATCATTTTAAATAATGTGTATTCTACTTTTCTTAGATAAAACAACTAGAAACAATGATGAACCCTGATTCTCATTAAAAATAATAATACCCATCTATTCAAAACTGTTCCTTCCACTTATTGGGGTTTGGACAATTGTTTTTTATTGTCCTGAGCCAATCACCACAGAATGCTTTCCAGGCTTACTAAGAGTAATGGCTAGGAGAGTGTAGATCTGCAAATGTGACATATTAATACCTAAATGTATTTATATTACATTCCTCTAACAAGTCACATGGAATTCCATTACACTGCAAGTAAAGTGTAGCCCATAGATTTAATGCTTCAGCAGCAAACAGGATTTAGTGGACACAAGCCGTCCCTGATTCTTACTTGTTTCAGGAGGGCTGGGAGGTAATAAAGGAAGGTGACCATTTTCTGTGTGTTGGCTGTACCCCTCCTTATTCTATGTCCTCACTCTCCATGGCATGTGGATTCAGCAGCCCTTCAAGCTCTCTCTTTGGCATGCCTTCATCTGTCCAGAAAAAAAGATATGAAGGTTTTCCTTTCACTACAGTATCCATCGAGGAAATAGGATTTTGGTCTTGATTATCAAGCAGAAAATTCCACATTCTGCTTAACCAGACTGACACCTTTCCTTTCCCATTAACACTGCTTAGCACATAGAATGCACGGTGGACTCTAATCCTCCTCTCCTGAAGCATAGCCAGATCCAGTCTGGCACAGGGCTTAAATTGACTGTATGATACAACGAACATAAGGTGTGCTGCAGAGCCAGGCAATTGTTTAGCTGTGAGTTAACACAGAGCATGTTTTTGTCTTTACTCACACCCCAGGTGCAGTGAGACAAGTGCTGGTCCTGCTGCACTTGTGGCTGACATCACCAGAAGGAGTAGATATGGTTATAAGGGCTTTAGAACTCCATTCAATCATTTGGCATGATTAGGTCTGCTCTAACTTGTGAATTGCACATGTTCCCATGAAGTTAAGGCCTTCTGCAGAATTCACCAGAAGTACTTCCAGTGATCAGACTTTTATGGAACCTGTGATTTATTGTGTTTAATGCAGCTTGTAAAATGCAGTTTTGAGCACCAGTAAAAAAGGTTGAGATTCATAATGCATCATAATGAAGTTAAAGGTTCATCTGTTATAGGTCCATAGAGTTATCTTTTTAAAATAGTGACTAAATAGTGACTATATAGTGACTCTTTTATCCATTTCTTTTAAAATATCTAAATGAATAACAGAAGCCATTAATTCAACTATATTATCATCATGACTCAATGTACTTAAGCAGATACACAATCTTAGCAAGGGACGAGTTCTGTTCACTTTAAAGAGACTGTGTTTGTGCTTAGCTTTAGGCACGTTTAAGCATTTTGCTGTGCATGAGGTGATATTTAAAAAAAAAACAGTTTCTGTACAAAAAACAAATATTCATTTATCATATATATCATTCATATGTCATATATCAGGTATCATATCATTATATATATGATATATATCATAGAATCATAGAATCATAGAATCATAGAATCATAGAATAGTTAGGGTTGGAAAGGACCTCAAGATCATCGAGTTCCAACCCCCCTGCCATGGCCAGGGACACCTCCCACTAAACCATGCCATCCAAGGCTATGTCCAACCCCACCTTGAACGCCGCCAGGGATGAAGCATTCACAGCTTCCCTGGGCAACCCATTCCAGGGCCTCACCACCCTCACAGGAAAGAATTTCTTCCTCATATCCAATCTAAACTTCCCCTGTTTAAGTTTAAACCCATTACCCCTTGTCCTCTCACCACAGTCCCTTATGAAGAGTCCCTCCCCAGCATCCCTATAGGCCCCCTTCAGGTATTGGAAGGCTGCTAGGAGGTCTCCATGCAGCCTTCTCTTCTCCAGGCTCAAAAGCCCCAATTTTCTCAGCCTATCTTCATATGGGAGGTGTTCCAGTCCCCTGATCATCCTCGTGGCCCTGCTCTGGACTTGTTCTAACAGTTCCATGTCCTTTTTATGTTGAGGACACCAGAACTGCACACAATACTCCAAATGAGGTCTCACGAGAGCAGAGTAAAGGGGCAAGATCACCTCCCTCGACCTGCTGGTCACACTCCTTTTGATGCAGGCCAGGATACGGTTGGCTTTCTGGGCTGCAAGCGCACACTGCCGGCTCATGTTCATTTTTTCATTAACACACACGCCCAAGTCCTTCTCTGCAGGGCTGCCCTCAATCTCCTCCCCGTCCAACCTGTAGCTGTGCCTGGCATTGCTCTGACCCAGGTGTAGGACTTTGCACTTAGCATGGTTAAACTTCATTAGGTTGGCATCAGCCCACCTCACAAGCGCATCAAGGTCCCTCTGGATGGCATTCCTTCCCTCCAACTTATCAACCGAACCACACAGCTTGGTGTCATCGGCAAACTTGCTGAGGGCGCACTCAATCCCACTGTCCATGTCACCCACAAAGATGTTGAACAAGACCGGTCCCAACACTGATCCCTGGGGGACACCACTCATTACTGGTCTCCAGCTGGACATTGAGCCACTGACCACTACTCTTTGCATGCGGCCATCCAGTCAGTTCTTTATCCACCTAGTGGTCCACCTATCAAATTGATGTCTCTCCAACTTAGAAACAAGGATGTCATGTGAGACAGTGTCAAAGGCTTTACACAAGTCCAGGTAGATGACATCAACTGCTCTACCCCTGTCCATCAGTTCCGTAGCCCCTTCATAGAAGGTCACCAGATTGGTCAGGCAGGATTTCCCCTTAGTGAAGCCATGCTGGGTGTCACCAAGCACCTTGTTGGTTTTCATGTGCCTTAGCATGCCTTCCAGGAGAATCCTCTCCAAGATTTTGCCAGGCACAGAGGGGAGACTGACTGGTCTGTAATTCCCTGGCTCATCCATTTTTCCCTTCTTAAAAATGGGGGGTATATTTCCCTTTTTCCAGTCATCGGGAACTTTACCTGACTGCCATGATTTTTCAAATATGATGGACAGTGACTTAGCAACTTCATTTGCCAGCTCCTTCAGGACCCGCGGATGGATTTCATCCGGTCCCATGGACTTGTATACATTCCGGTTCCTAAAGTGGTCCCGAACGAGATCCTCCCCCACAGTGGGCCCAGGGTCCCCACCCTCACCGTCCCCGCGTCTGCCTTCCAAGACTTGGGTGGTGTGGTCAGAGCATTTGCCCGTAAAGACTGAGGCAAAGAAGTCATTAAGAACCTCAGCCTTCTCCAAATTCAGGGTAGCCAGTACTCCCGATAACTTCTGGAGAGGGCCCACGGTGCCCCTAACCTGTCTTTTATTGGCAATGTACCTATAAAATCCCTTCCTGTTATCCTTAACATCCCTAGCCAAGTTTAATTCTAAGTGGGCCTTAGCTTTCCTAACCTGGTCCCTAGCTTCCCAGACAACATCCCTATATTCTTCCCAGGCCGCCTGACCTTGTTTCCACCTTTTATAAGCCTCTTTTTTCCTTCGAATTTTGCTCAGCAGCTCCTTATCCATCCAAGGAGGTCTCCTGGTCCTCCTGCTAAACTTCCTTCTAGTTGGGATGCATCGCTCCTGAGCTTGCAGCAGGTGATCCTTGAATATCAACCAACAGTCTTGGGCCCCCCTGCCCTCTAGGGCTGTATCCCATAAAACCTTACTAAGCAGGTTCCTGAAGAGGCCAAAGTCTGCTCTCTTGAAGTCCAGGGCAGTGAGCTTGCTGCACGCTCTTCTCACTGTCCTGAGGATCTCAAACTCAACCATCTCATGATCGCTGCAATCAAGACTGCCCTGGAGAGTCACATTCCCAACCAGCCCTTCCCTGTTGGTGAGGACGAGGTCAAGCATGGCACCTCTCCTTGTCGGCTCCTCTATTACTTGCAGAAGGAAGTTGCCTTCCGTGCAATCGAGGAACCTTCTGGATTGCTTGTGCTGGGCCGTACCATCCCTCCAACAGATATCAGGGTGGTTGAAGTCTCCCATGAGAACAAGGGCCTGCAAGCGTGAGGCTGCTCCTATCTGCCTATGGAGCGCTTCGTCCAGCAAGTCCCCTTGGTCAGGCGGTCTGTAACAGATCCCCACAGTAATGTCACCCATCGCTGTTCTCCCTTTAACCCTGACCCACAAACTCTCTGTCGACTGCTCACCTGTCCCCAGACAGAGTTCCATACTCTCCAGCCTGTCCCTAACATAAATAGCAACTCCCCCTCCCCGTCTGCCGGGTCTGTCTTTCCTAAAGAGCCGGTAACCTTCCATTCCAACACACCAGTCATAGGTGCCATCCCACCATGTTTCTGTGATGCCTATGATATCATACCCCCGTAGATGTGCACACATCTCTAATTCCTCTTGTTTGTTCCCCATACTACGAGCATTTGTATAGAGGCATTTGAGGCGAGTTCTAATTGAAGCCAGCTCATTGGCTGGAGCAGCTGGAATATCTCTACATTGCTCCGAACGTTTACTGTAGGTGCTGCCACCCAACCGGGTGTGTTGGGATGGAATGACGCCCCCCTCCCCCAACACATCTAGTTTAAAGCATCCTTGACCAGTCTGGCAAGCCTCCTACCAAATCCACTCTTCCCCTTCTTTGTCAGACCAGCTCCTCCAGCCCCCAGTAGACCTGGCCTACTATATTGAGTCCCATGTTCAAGGTACCCAAACCCCTGACTATAGCACCACCCTTCTAACCATTTATTAACCTGCCCAATCCTCCTAGCCTTTTCAAGGTCCTGCCCTGTATCCTGGAGAATTGACAAAAAGACAATCTGAGCTCCAGAGCCCCTAACCACCTCTCCCAGAGCCCTGTAGTCCTTCTTTATGGTCTCCGGGCTGCTGCTATCTATATCAGTACCACCCACATGTATTACCAGGAGTGGGTAATAGTCAGTGGGACTGACTAGTGCAGTCAGCCTCTCTGCAACATCCCTGATCCGAGCCCCTGGTAGGCAACACACCTCCCTTGAGCCTGGGTCAGGCTGGCAGATGGGTGCCTCTGTGCCTTTCAGATTAGAGTCCCCGACTACTACGACCCGCCGCTTTTTCCTGGCAGCACCAGTAGTGACCTTCTTTACCAGTGCACTAGCTGGTTGCGCCTGGTGGGAGCGCTGTTGCTCATCAGCCCCCTGCAGGACAGCAAAGCGGTTCTGGGTGGGGACAACAGATGTAGGAGGAAGCCCCTTGCTTTTAGTTGTCCTCTTCCTCCTTTTTTTGTTGTTTTTTTCTGTTACCTTTTCCCAGCTTCCTGGGTTAGCAGCCTCCTTTCCTGCATGGGCAACAGTAGACACTCGAGGCCCCAGAACAGTCTGGTCCCGGAGCAAGCAGTGCTGCTCCCCCTCAGCTTCCCTGACACCTTTCAGCCTGGTAACAGCTTCCTGTAGTTCAGCCACCTGCTGCAGGAGGACCTCCACCAGGGAGCACAGAGTGCAGCCCTGCCCATTGCTCACCATTCGCTTAGGATAGCAATGCAGGCGCTCTCTACACCGCGAGCTCTGCACTACAGCCTCCCTTCCCATCGGCTCCGTTTGGGTGCCTACACTGGCCACCACTGGCGCAGCCAGAGGAGAGCTCCCAGACCGAGCCTTGCCCATACGGCGAGTGTTCACCATCCCGCTCACCAACCAGAACAAAAGAAATGATGATTGGTTTGGGTTTGGGCATTTTGTTTATTTTCTGAAAATTTTTGGGAGTGTCTCTATATCACCATTGCAAACTGTTGAGACTGGAAAAGCCGCTCTCCCCACAGGGCTGAAAGTGCTCAGGATATTTGAACTTCGGAAGTGGCCCAGCACTGCATCAGCAGAGAGGCGGGTGCTATGCCACTAAGATATTTGGGGAAAGAGTCCAGATGCTTGTGTGTGGTGGTGCTGGTTAGTCATTTTCATTTCAGGGATCTCAGGTGTCATGGAAGTCTCAGTGTGCTAGGAGTCTTACAGGCATAGGGAGGAGCTGCTGGTGTGTTCCCTGTCCTGGAGATTTCATAAGCTCATTTCCAGGTTCAGAATCCTCCACTCAAGCCTTCTTCTATCTCTCTGACCTCTGACAGTCCTAGGTCCCTACTGGGATGGAGCTTGACTGGCTTTGTTTGCCCTGGATAGCAATCCATCAGAGTTCAGAACAGTGACTCCAAGAGCACAGAAATCATTTACAGTGGTCATTCTTTTATAGTGTTTTACTTAAGCTTAAATTATTTATTGTCTGTGTTTAAAAATAAAACCTCCAAGATTGAATTTGTATTAGGTGGAAGAAAATTGTGGGTTTGGGTTTTTTTTTGTTGATATGCTGTGTCCACCCTCCCTTCCGTCTCCCCCCCACAAGGTGTTCTTATTCCTCAGAATTACTTTTATTTGTTGAGTCTCCAGTGAAGGCTCTCAGAAAGGCGCACAAAGGATTTCCTGCTTCTACAGAGGACTGAATTTCATTTTTAGTTAAAGTCACATCACATGGCTACTCCCACTTGGTGTTAATGACAAGACAGCAGTTGCAGGGCCTGCTGCAGCATGCAGTGATTATCAAACTAGAGCTGGCTTTTGACATCATTTTCCGGAGTAAAAAGTTTGAAAAATAATTTGAGTAAATTGTACCACTTACGGTGAGCTCAGCTGAAAAAAGAAACTGAAGCAGGTTTTGAGTTTGTTCTTGTTCCTGGTTGTTCTGCAGATGCTTGGCATCTTACTCACGTACAACTGTTGTATGGGGCAATTTGTGCTGGTTTTTTTTAAATGTAATCTCTTCTTTTAGCTAAAGTGCTATACTTGCAGTCAGTTTTTGTGGGGGAGTGTGTGGTGGTGGTTCACTCTTGCACAGCCTGACTCACTCCGCAGAGTGCATTTCACCTTCAGGATAGGATGGTGACTGGATAAAAATCAGTTCTTAGACTACTTATGCTAGCTGAATATCAGGTGTATGTCTCTGGTTAATGCAAAGGAAGACATTTAATTCCCTGGTAATTTACACAAAAGCTAAAATTTCTCTTGATGTTAAACTTAGCAAGAGAACAGAACATGCTGAGCATACTGGATTTAGTGCTGCTATACCACTTTGTTTAGATGAAAAGGAAAACAGATAAGCAGCTTTTAATAATCATTGTGTTCTATGCATCCCTTTTATTTTACTATTATTAACAAATGCCTTTTTTTTGGCAAGGCCACATAAGGTAAGCTTTTTTTTTTAAAAAAAAACACACAACATTTTGTGTGGTTTTCTTGTGTATTTGTTTTGTAAGATCAACGGATAGTCTGGATATTTCAAAGGCTTTTTCATGAGCTTTGCCTCAAAATTATTAAATTGGATGATTTTGCTGAGTTTTGGTCACTTCTTGGTACAAGTCTATAAAAATCTATTGAGTTGAAGGTGAATTCAGCCCTTTGGCTACAATTGCAATCCTGTTTTACTTTCCTACCTTATAACAGAAATGTACTGCACAGCCCTTTTCCAGGAAATACAAAAAAGCCACCCAGCATCCATCTGGTAAGATTCACCTAGATCTGACAGTGTCCATTAGCAGATGCCTAGGGAAGGATAAAAGAACAGGATGTGCATGTAGTGGTATTCCTCAGGTATACTCTTCTAGCCACCAGTGATGCTGTAACTCTCAACTTCCTGAGATGCGGTGGTACAGTTTCATTTAAACTGAAATGTGCAATGTTGCTTTGGGAATCAAAACTACCAATTCCACACTGTGAAAGAAAAAGTATATTTTTAAAGTGTGATAAACTAAAAAAGGATCATTGAAAAACCCCAAACAAACAGAAAAACCCCCAAATCCCGGGATGCCGTTAAAGAGATTGACAATGATCATTTGACTTCAAGTATTTTGTATGTTAATTCGTGAATGCAAAACCATTGGGAAGACAGTCTCGCAGTATTTTGTTCATTGCTTCTATGCAAGTTGTATATATAATAATATCATTATATATGATATCATATATCATTCATAAATCATATATCAGCTATCATATATAATCTACTTCAACCAACTACAAATAAAAAGGATTCAATACCTAAAAAAATTATATATTTATACTATGGGTTTCTTGCTGCAAGAAATTTTAAAAAATTTGTTCAATTATCTGGAATATGTAGTTGGAGACAAATTTGTAGTTGGAGTAAAACACCTGTGTGTGTCAGGAAGTCCAATTATTCCCTTAGGAAATAATTTCTTATCCTTCATATCGATAAGGAAGAATTAGCATGTTGTAAGATTTATATTTTGTGCATTGATATGGTGGAAAAAATGACACAAATGATGATCAATGGACAAACAGGAATGGACACTTTAGGAGAGAAAAGGAAGAGTTCCAATATTAGAGAACAGGGAGAAGCAGGCAGGAAGAGAGCACATGTGTAAGCATGAATTTTGCAGCCTAACATTGAAAACACTCAGCTTGAAGTAGGGCACAACTGAATTAGATCTGAAAGATTACATTAAGGCTAGTAAGATGCCATTTTGAATAGTTCATTAAGTAATTTGCATTGGCATTTTGGTAAGTAATTAATGTTGAATTTCATATAGAATATTTTAAGTATTAGGATTTTATTCTTACAGATAAGATGACACAGCTATGAAATTTTATCTCTGCTTTTAATTCCTCTGAATTGGACTATCAGGAAAAATATGTTTTATAGAAAATGGGGACAGGGATTCACTCAATTTTATATTTCTCATTGTTATATAATTCAGTTCAGGATTGAAAAAGGACATGTCAGAGGAGTCACTGGTGGCTTTTTGAAGAAAATTGTGCGCTGCAGTGGTGTGAGTTGCACTGAGCTGCTTCTTATTGACACATAAGAAAAGAGAACTAATTTTTAGTGATGATTAATAGTTTCTAGGTGAGTACGAACTGATAATTAAAGTCCCTCCTATTTAGAATTGTAAACCTAGCTCTTCAACAAAATGTTCCTTATGGCAAAAATACTTCTGACTGCATAAAGAGGAATGTGAGAGGAGTGTACTATCACTTGTATTAATCAACAGAAATAGTTATAAAAACAGTTATGTTTTCCAAGGTCCTAATCCATCAAAATTTATACATAAATAATGAGCCTTAAGCAATTCCTTTCTTTATCCGCATCCCATGCCACCCTTCAGACTTTATGCAAGGTTGTGATGTGAATGAAATACATGTGTGCATTCAGCATAAATATTTATGAAGTTTACTGAATATTCAGTATTGTCAATCCCAGATTAAATAACATTCAGGCCATAAATATGGCTTTTGTCACTCAATTCCTCTTCCTCTCTCCATAAAGAGAAGAAAAAAAAAATTTCACGTTCATCTCATTCACATTTAACAAATGCACATTTAGCCTTTGAGCCTTGAACACCCCTTTGTTCGCACACCCTCTGAAGCTCTAAACCCAAAACCATTATCAAACTGGAAATACTACAGCATCTTGTAGTATGAAAGAGCTGTAGTCCTTTCTAAAGTGGTAACTCTTCTGTTTTCATAGAAGAATACGGGAAGCAGGGACAAAAGGTAGTTAAAACTTGCTGACCTGATGGCTGTCATCTTTTATCTATTTTTTAGGTTGAGGCTGAGGTTGCTCTAGACTCTGAGTAGATTTCAGAAAGAAAACTGGTTTGTGTCAATCTATTCAGTAATTGTATAGGTTGCTAGCTTTAGCAAGAAATAAAGTTTCTGATTTATGTTTTTCTTTTCTGTTGAGGCTTAAAAACAGTTTTCAACTTTGATAACCCTTTTCTTTGCAGCACTTGTTCTAAAATTTAATTGAACTGTGGGCTTTTTAAACTCCAGACACCACCTTCCTGCAATATATTTGCCAAAACAGGCTTATCTCACTCCTCTGTGATCATTTCAAAATCATCTGATGTGCCTTGAGCCAAAGACAATAAAAGATGTTTCTTCAGTGGAACATGTTTTTCGGGCTGTTTGCAAGACTGGCAGGCTCCCAGGATTTCCTTTTTCTCTTTTTTTTTTTCTGCACTTCAATATTCTACCTCCAAGAAAGTCAAAACCAGGAGACATAATATTCCAGAGAAAGATTCTCCATGAAATGAGGTCCTATTTAAATCAGAAAAAGAGACAGGGGAGTTAAGGAAGAGAGGTTATTACATAAATTCTGCGATGTGATGTTCTATTTGCTTTCTCCCCATGACACTACACCGATGACAGTCCTCCTGCCATTTAGGAGGAGACATGATGTCGCTTAAGTGTTCTAGGTCTGGTGGCTAACAATCTCCACTGGGACCCTTTCTGGAGCAACTCCAGTAACGCGCCTCGTTCTTTATTATTGGTAAAACATGGAGAATTTAAACACTGATTGACTGAATGCGACACGATTTGAGAACAAAACCCATTCTTTCCTTTCTATGTCAGTGTTTCAAATCTGTGATAGAACAAATTTAAATTCTCTTCTGCCAAACATGGATAAAATCTCATGAGGTGACAACCGCAACCTGAGGTTGAGAGGATGGATTTGCTGTATATAAAATGACTGCCAAAATGAGAGAGATTTTGTTAGTGCTGAGACAGAATGACTGGTTAAAATAACCAAGATTAGAAGCATGTGTCCTTTGTCATTCTAAAAGTAAATAATTAAGTCCTTTGTGTTATGAATTGATTTTTAGATTTGCATAGGACCCTTCTAAAAAGAACCCCGTTTTACCCAGATTGTTAACAATGATTAGGATCTTCTGGAAGAATTCAGCAGTGAGGTTGGAATTTCTGTCTTTTATCTTTTATCCTTTGGTTCCTATTCCATTATAAATGTTGAGAAAGATATCTTTGCTTGTTTCGAAGTTCAGGGTTTTTTTCCTTGGTTGGATTAGAGTTGTAATAGTTGTTATTATTTTTCGGTCCTTTAAATTTATGTCTCTTGCTGGGGAAAAATGACATGCCTAAGTAATATATTCAAAATAGCAGATTTCAGACTTCCTTAATGGTGTTTCATCACATGTATCTTTATCTACAAACTGTTTAAAAATCATAAAGCAAGTTGTTTGACTGTTCTGGTATTCTTCTTACTCTATTGAATTCAATCTGACTATGGTTTATGAGTGTTCTGGTTTCTGTCTGGAAAAGGGAGAGTTCATTCTTGTCTTTTATACCTACATGCTATTATAATATAAATAATAGATCATACAAAAGCTTCAAATATTTCTCTTATTAAAGGCAAATTTTTTTTCTGAAAAAAACCCCTCCCAAAAAAACACAAACAAAACAAGAGCAGACAGAAAGAACTAATTTCTTTTTTTTTTTTTTTAAGATTTATTCTACATGTTTTAAAACCAATTTATTTCAAAACCTGAAAGTTGTTAAACAAGAATTTCAACTACATGCCACATTAAAGATTTCAGGAGCTCATTTAAATGGTTTAAACTTTTCTTGGGTAAAAGTCAAAAGAACTGGCAAAATACCAGAACTGAGAATAACACACAGACTATTGCTGTGCCAGTTGCTGCACTTGCTACAACAGACCTAAATGGGTTATTCTTAAGCTTCCACCATGAACGTATATTTAGCACTTTTAAAATACTTCTCTGGTTTTGAGGTGGTTTTGTAAGATGTGCTATGGAAATCTAAGGCACAGAAAAATCTTTGAAATCATCAGTGCTTGAACATAAGTAATGAAAGCAGGCTTTAAATTGTCTTGCAGACAAATGAGACTTCCTGCTGAGCTGACCCGTTCTATGACACTATGTAAGTGGATTTTTTTTTCTTGTTTATGATCTCTTATTTGCTCTACTACACTTCAAAGCTGTGTTCTATAATTTCAGACAGCTCCAGAAACATTCATCATCATGACCTTGTATGCTTTACTTAATTAAGTGGTGCACAATTTTTAAGATCTGGTGTTTGGACATAAAGGATTATATTAAATGACATAGAGCTGATCTGATCCGAGGTGCCATATGATGTGGTTATTCTCATTTTGATCTCTGTTAAACAATTATATGCTCCTAACTACCAAATATAGATTACTTTTTCCTAATTCTACTCACATACAAGGAATTATTTCTTGTTACGAAGAAGCAATTTTACAGTAATTTATTTGGACTGCATACAGTCTGAATATGTAAAAAATGTACTCTGAATACACAAGATATTATCTATTCATATATATGAATACATACTATGAATATATAAAAGAATATTTACATCATGGAGAAAGAAATATAGATCTTTTAAAAGAACATATTTTTTCCAATTCCAAAGATAATCAGAAACCCACTTGCTTGAGAAAAAGCCATCCTAACCCACAATGTACAGGGAAAGAACACTCTGCCTTAATTATATTTCTAATCCATTTCAGATGCCAAAATCATATAGCTCCAATTTCAAGAGCTGCCTTCACAGAAGCATATCACCTTTCAAAGAGTAGCCTTCACAGAAAGTTATACATAGGTTGGAGTAATGTGATGTAGTGTATTTAGTACTGAGTGACTTGCAAATGCTACATAGAATCATAGAATAGTTAGGGTTAGAAAAGACCTTAAGATCGTCTAGTTCCAACCACCCTGCCATGGCCAGGGACACCTCACACTAAACCGTGCCATCCAAGGCTATGTCCAACCCCGCCTTGAACACTGCCAGGGATGGAGCATTCACAACTTCCCTGGGCAACCCATTCCAGTGCCTCACCACCCTTACAGTAAAGAATTTCTTCCTGTCCTGGGTTCCGCAGTAGCAGTCATTTTTCTCCTTCTTGGTAGCTGGTGCAGTGCTGTGTTTTTGACTTTCGGCCTGGGAACAACGCTAATAACACCAGTGTTTTCAGGTACTGCTTAGAACGTTTTGGTCTGGCCAAGGACTCTCTGAGTCTCATGCTCTGCCAGGGAGGAGGGGAAGCTGGGAGGAAGCAGAGACAGGACAGCTGACCCAAACTGACCAAAGAGAGGTATTCCATACCACAGCACGTCATTTCCAGGATGTAAAAACAGAGGGAAGAGACCTGGAAGGGTGGGGGTGCACTGCTTGGTTGGGCTGGGGATTGGTGGTGAGCAATTGTATTCTTTCCTTGTATTTGCCTTGTCATTATTATTACTGGTGGTAGCAGCAGTGGTTTGTGTTATACCTTAGTTAATAAACTGTTCTTATCTCAACTTGTGGGAGTTGCATTCTTTCGATTCTCCTCCCCATTCTCCTGGGGCTGGGGGAAGAAAGAGTGGGGAGTGAGTGACAGAGCAACTGCGTGAGTTATAGAGGCTCAAACCATGACAGTTCTTTTTGGCGCCCAATGTGGGGCACGAAGGGTTGAGATAATGACAGGATTAATAGCCACTCGTCACAATGCTGATTTATTGGCTCTCGAAGTCCCTCATGAAGAGTCTCTCCCCAGCATCCCTATAAGCCCCCTTCAGATATTGGAAGGCTGCTAGGAGGTCTCCATGCAGCCTTCTCTTCTCCAGGATGAACAGCTCCAACTTTCTCAGCCTATCTTCATACGGGAGGTGCTCCAGTTCCCTGATTGTTCTCGTGGCCCTCCTTTGGACTTGTTCTAACAGTTCTATGACCTTTTCATGTTGAGGACACCAGAACTGCACACAATACTCCAAGTGAGGTCTCACAAGAGCAGAGTAGAGGGGCAGGATCACCTCCCTCGACCTGCTGGTCGCGCTCCTTTTGATGCAGCCCAGTATATGGTTGGCTTTCTGGGCTGCAAGCACACACTGAAGCCGGCTCATGTTCATTTTTTCATCGACCAACACCCCCAAGTCCTTCTCCTCAGGGCTGCTCTGAATCTCTTCTCTGCCCAATCTTTAGCTGTGACTGATCCCTTGTTGAGAATTTTTATCTTCATTTATCTCTTTACTGCATATCCATTGTTGACAGTCTGTAAGAAAGTAAGAAGAGTAGCATTTCATCTTGGCAATAACTTTCACAAACTATCTGCCTGAATCTGGTGACATCACACACAGCAAATATTAACAGTGAAAGGAAAGAAAAGCTAGTATTTACAATAATCTGTATGTTAACAGAAAGTTATGTAGTCTCAATATGTGTGTCATCACTGAAATGATTTCTCTGATTCTAGCCCTAAAATATTAACTTTGAGGGCAGCATGTGTGTTAGACAAGCTTGTGAGTATATTTAAAAGGTGTTCTTCAGAATCTCACTTTGTGGTTCAGAAGATCATGTTAAAGAAAGATTGTTAATGCTACCTGAAAGTAGAAATTTTTATCCAGTGTGATATTAGAATCTGTTGATTGACACTAATTTATATCCTAATTTGGTTGAAATGTAAAAAAATGTTGAATTAAGAGGTATTTGATTAGGAAAAGTGAAAATACAGCTATGCATTTAGTTGCAACATATAATTAAATACTACTTATATTTCAGCATTAAAGAGATTTATTTTCACTTGTCAGCGCAACATATTTAGCTGGTTTTGATGTGAAACTAAATCTCTCCATATTGTCTCACAGGAGTCGTGGATCAAGCGCCTAACTGTGTGGGCTGGCCTCCTCAACTGAATTAACTGTAAGTCCTCATGATGCAAAAAATTGTTCACCCTGGGTATAAAATACAGCACTATGGCTTGACATAAACTCGCCTCCTTAAATGAGAGCTCACTTGTATCACCTGGGCAAAGAAATGTCTTGTTGGTGATTTTGATCATGCTTAGGTCTGGTAAAGTTAGTTAACTTCACATGCTTATTGAGAGCAGCAGAATTATGTTAGGATATTCAGACTGAGACAAAGGGGGGTACAAAATTACAAAATGAAATATGTAAACCTTTAGAATCAATTTTAAGTAATGTTAAGTTTGATGGCTTCGTAACAGTAGTCATGGAAAATTACTGAGATGTATGATATACAGAGAAAAAATATAGAGTACAGCTAGAGAACGTACTGAGAATTCTTGTACAAGATAAACTGCTGTAGTTGACATAGTTTAGGCCTTTACGACTTTAGCGCAAAATGAGTGTAAGAAAAACAGGCTAGAAGAACAGGACATAAAGATAAGGAGTATCTGGAATGCAAGGGGCCCAGGATGGGCTGCAGTTAAACTAACTGATAAGCAGGAGGACTGGATGGTTGTTATGTCTGTGGTGTTAATGAACCAATTAAGCAGGTATAAGCATCTACTGTGCGTGCTTCAAAGGCTGCCAGCAGTGATGAAGATTGTTGGATCCTGAAAGTGAGTGATCCTGAAAGACCACCACCACATTTTTATACCCATGCGGGGAACGTTCTGGAAAATGATGTAATCCATACATAGCCTCATGAATATGTATGTATGCCCCGTAGCTATATAAGGACGGCTTGTGTAGCAATACGGGGACACACGTTAGGAGGAGCTATCCCCCGTGTCTGCCGGCGCCGCAATAAAGAGTACCTGCTTGTCAACTAGAAAACTTTGTTGGTGAGTTTATTCCTGGAGTTTTCTCCGAATCAAGACATACTTGATAAATTGGGAAATTTGAAGATTAAAAAAAACCAACAAACAACAACAAAGAAATAAATGTTAGTGCTTCAGATTAATACAGAGGCTGGTGTTTTTTAAGGATCAAAGAGTTCCGGGCGCTTTAAAATTTCAGTGTATGCATCTAGTTCTGTCTACACATGACCCTGAATTCCTTAAATGGGAGAAATTTTAATTTGGCCACCAAATAATTCCTTGCCTAACCTGTAAGTTTCACCAGTTCCTGAAGAAAGTCCTTAGAATCTTGAGTTGTAGAAGAAATTTGAAATCATAATTTATTCTCTCCATTTCTTCATTAGTTCATCCTTTGGATGGGCCAGTAATGACTGCCAGTGGTAAAGGCTTACTGGAAAGATTAGTTAATATTTATATAATGTTTGTAATGTATAATAAATTGATTTTCCAGGCTTTGTTTAAGTAGCAGATGGAATTATCAGGTATATTCATTTAAGCAGCTGTACTGGAGACTAAGCATAACATCCTATATACTGAATTTATGTAGGGAAAAAATACATACATGGAAGAAATGAAACTGCCTTCTCGGACAGAAAGCTATTTATTCACCTGATGTAATGGAAAATAATAGAAGACAGAAGACTGATTGGGCTGAGGAAACAATTGTCAGACAATTATGGAAGGTGAATGAAAGCTAAAAACAACCAGCTAGAAAATATACATTAGATGTTAAATTCAATTGATCATCTGAGCTTGTTGAAAATGATACAGGCTGTGGGAGAAGTTGCTGGCCAGCCACTGGCAACTCTACCCCATCCTTACAGGAGGACTATTCTCTCATGGGTAGATCAGCTTAGATCAAGAGGTTGAGAGGCGTTCCATTTGTAACCAGGTTGTTGGAAAGTCAAGTTCAAAGAGATTGTGTGCATACATTTGTGTGTTTGTATAGAACAGGACAGGAGAATAGTCTTTCAGTGTATAATCAAAGGCAAATGATTAACGATTTAGGATTCTTTTCACACTGAGGTAAAAATTAATTAAAGATGTGCTGCCTTTAGGCAATTCCATGCTTACAGTGATAAATATGGAAATGTGCTGCATTTTGCAGAATAAAAAACATTGTCTTTAAAACACACAGAAATTCATTGTATCCACATCAAGTTTTATGTAAACACACTGAAATTCAATTGGTAAGGGTTCAGCTGAATGTCTCTCCATGATTAAAGAAAAGCAGTACTGGCGGCAGAATCTTCAATAGCAATTACATTTTCACACTTAAGAAAGAATTGGAAACACAAGATTTTTGTCATCTGTGTACATAAGGGCAAGGGAGGGGAAGAGGAAGGATTGACAAAAACTCTCAGTAGCTAAGTATATTACAATTACTGTGAATGTGTGGCAAGGTATTTTTGGTATTGTTTATTAAACTTAATGTGTTAGATGTGAGCTCTGAATCTATTATCACAAATAGGCCCCAAACCTCTTACCCCTTCTCTGAAGCTACCAAAGTAATCTTCCTTTTTATTGACACAGAGATGTAATTCCTCTTTTCAAATCCCAGTGGCTATCTCTCTATTATCATACTAAATAAAAACTCTTGGTACGAGTTTCAAACTTCAACATAGCTTGGAACATAACTGCAGCTTTCTTTTTCTCAATTCCTTTCTGTTTTTTCCCTTTTTGTAGCTGCCATCTTGAGGATGTCATGAGAGTTCCTGGTCTTACTTTTCCTCATGCACAGCAGCTGCACAAGGCTGTCCTAGTACCTGTCCTGGGACCACACGCAGCCCTTATCTTCTCCTCCTCTGACTATCCCCTCAGATCAACCTCTGCCATGCTGCCAGGAGTAACTTGTTCAGAAAGCTCCTTTCATCTGCTTTCTGCGCGCTCACCTGTCCTTCAGGCTTATAAACCCTGCTGCAGCTTATAATGATGATAAAGTAAACCAAGGTAAAAAAGAGAAAAAAAGTATATTGAAAATCCTCTTCATTATCAACCTGAGTATGCCTCAGCTATTCATACTGAAAAATGCTTCAATACTGCTATTGATTTACAGTTGAGTGTGTGTAGGTCTGTGTGTGGCACATCCACTAGAGAATTTAATTGGCTAAATGAGAATAGAAATATTCTCAGAAACATGTCTTGTTCCCTTAGGAATCTGAGGGTAAAGGGGAGAAAAAGGAAAGAAGACTGTAACTGAGAGCTAAGCATGTAACTGCTTGCCAGAGAGAAAACAGAATTGTCTGCGGAGCCTGAAGTATCAGCAGTGGGTGGGGAGCTGCCTCTGCGCCCTCCTGCAGCTATGCCTGTATTTTATCTTTTGAGTAAACTATCCTTGTGTCCTCGCTGTGTTGACTGTCTATCAAAAGAGACTTGCACAACAGTACCAAGTCACTGTAAGTACAGTGACATCAGTGCAATTTCTACCTGAAGGGGCAGTCCTATCTTAAAAATTAAGTCTTATTCTGAAGAATTAAGAAAAGATACAATTAAGGTATGGAGAGAAAGATATAGTGGGTTCATGCATATAAAGCAAAACACAGTTATAATTTTTGGGATGAAGGAAAATTCTCCTGTTATATGGGTAAAGATGATATGGAATTAAAAGTTCTAGAAAACTGACAGATGACTTTTTAGCACCTCTGAGCATGAATGTTTTGATGTAGGCGTAATGTGCTAATGAATTAGCTTTTCAAATTCAAATAGAGCAAGTCTGCCTCATTCCAGTGCTAGAGCACAGAAAGTATTAGTTCAGACTTAAAAACTACCATATACTTTAGCAAACTATGACATAAGTGGAAATTTCCAATTAGTCAATAGCAAGTAGATTTTTGGCACAGGGTTCAGAAGAGACACTACGTAAAACACATGTAGTCTTGCATAGTTTAGGGTCACATTTTGCATATGTTTCAACTGGTGTTATTGATGCTTGAACAGGAAAATGAAACCAGCTAGAAAGAGACAAAAACAGAAGCCAAACTTGCTTGTGAAGAGTGCTTTGAACTAGGTTACAGGAGGTCTCTGACCAAACCTACTTGATAATGTGTGTGCCCTTGGGATACATTGATGGCAGCCCAGCAGATTTCCCACTCCCCTTGGAGTGAAACTAGGTCTGTCCTTGAAAATCCTCTTACAAATCTCAGAAGCCAAGTCCTATCAGTGGGTGATGACATTAAATCTGCTTAGTTTCTGAAAACAGGAATCTGTAAATCAAAAATAAGAAAGATTGTTGGACCAAAAGTGAAAAATCAGAATGCTAGAAACATTGTCATGGATCCCTTTTTCGTGGGGAACATTGGGAACATTCAAGTCCAGCATCCATCATCCTCAATTACTGTCTGTAGCCACACCAGCCTGTGGGCTATAGCTTAACAAGTGGCTTTTCTATGCCTGCTGTGTGGTTTGCAGCCTGTTCAGTTTTGCCTCCACCTTTGCAAGACCCTGATGTAAACCAGATGATTGAGATGACGTAGGTTAAAAAAGAAACTCCTTTTAAAAAGGGAGAAGAAGTGAGAGGCACTATTGAATATAACTGTTTACAATGGCAAGGGAACTGTGAATTGTCTTAAATGGCTGGCGGCAGCTCAAACTCTCTGAGGCAGGGGAATGAGTGTTTGCCCTTATAGGCAGTAATTACTGCTGCTGCTCATTCCCCACTCTGGAGAAATTAAGCTGCTCCTGATTTAAGCTGTAGTTTCATGGTACAAAGTGTTATGTCTCAGTGCTTGTTGACTTTCATTTTTTTCTCCTTCCCTCCCTGCAGCACCTCCCCCTCTTTGTGCTGTGTCAGCGCAAGTCTTTGTTCTTGTTAGGTGAATTGGGAATTAGGGAGCTAATCTGTCTTTAAATAACATAACTGATTACTTCTTTGCCTATAAACCCTGTGATGTGAGGAATGAGGACTTAGTGTACAGAATGAAATTACTGTAGCATCCCTTTTGGTGTTAGTAAACTTGGGATTATTACGTTTGCCAAGCAGGCAGCCTTTTTCTGTGCTGCACAGAGATAATGGAGCCACAGAAAAAAACAGTGTGAAAAAGCACAGCTATCCATCAATTGCATCCTTTCTGCTAGGCACACTGTCACTAAACATTAATAAAGCCTTATTGTTACTCAGCTTTAAGCCTCCAATATCAGCAGTCCTATGTCATAACTAAGTACAAATCTTATTAGGAAAAAAGCATTACCTTTTATATTTTCCCTTAAACAAGAAATATTTCACTCTTGCATTCATCAACAGAAACACATTTCAAGAAACAGTTTATAAACATTAAAAGGAAATAAGTGAGGTTTATAGGATTTAAGCACACTTTTCATTATTTGTTAACAGGATTTAGCTCCTGCATGTTACTTCAAACGTCCTTCTTGAACATACTTTTCTTCAGTTTTGATATTGAAAGAAGACTGAAAAAAAAAATAAAAATCTGTCCTACTTGAACTGCATTTTCTCAAAAAGTCAACAACGAAGTGGTTGGTGACAGCCAGCATGGCTTCACTAAGGGGAAATCCTGCCTGACCAATCTGGTGGCCTTCTATGATGGGGCAGAGCAGTTGATGTCATCTACTTGGACTTGTGCAAAGCGTTTGACACTGTCTCACATGACATCCTTCTCTCTAAATTGGAGAGACATCAATTTGATAGGGGGACCACTCGGTGGATAAAGAACTGGCTGGATGGCCACACGCAAAGAGTTGCGCTCAATGGCTCAATGTCCAGCTGGAGACCAGTAATGAGTGGTGTCCCCCAGGGATCAGTGTTGGGACTGGTCTTGTTCAACATCTTTGTGGGTGACATGGACAGTGGGATTGAGTGCGCCCTCAGCAAGTTTGCCAATGACACCAAGCTGTGTGGTTCTGTTGATATGCTGGAGGGAAGTAATGCCATCCAGAGGGACCTTGACGTGCTTGTGAGGTGGGCAGATGCCAACCTGATGAAGTTTAACCATGCCAAGTGCAAGGTCCTCCACCTGGGTCGGAGTAATCCCAGGCACAGCTACAGGTTGGGCAGAGAAGAGATTCAGAGCAGCCCTGCAGAGAAGGACTTGGGAGTGTTGGTCGATGAGAAAATGAACATGAGCTGGCAGTGTGCACTTGCAGCCCAGAAAGCCAACCATATCCTGGGCTGCATCAAAAGGAGCATGACCAGCAGGTCGAGGGAGGTGATCCTGCCCCTTTACTCTGCTCTCATGAGACCTCACTTGGAGTATTGCCTACAGTTCTGGTGTCCTCAACATAAAAAGAACGCGGAACTGTTGGAACAAGTCCAAAGGAGGGCCACGAGGATGATCAGGGGACTGGAACACCTCCCATATGAAGACAGGCTGAGAAAATTGGGGCTGCTCATCCTGCAGAAGAGAAGGCTGCGTGGAGACCTCCTAACAGCCTTCCAATATCTGAAGGGTGCCTATAGGGATACTGGGGAGGGACTCTTCATGAGGGACTGTAGTGAGAGGACAAGGGACAATGGGTTCAAACTTAAACAGGGGAAGTTTAGATTGGATCTGAGGAAGAAATTCTTTCCTGTAAGGATGGTGAGACCCTGGAATGGGTTGCCCAGGGAAGTTGTGAATGCTTCATCCCTGGCGGCGTTCAAGGTGGGGTTGGACATAGCCTTGGATGGCATGGTTTAGTGGGAGGTGTCTCTGCCCATGACAGGGGTATTGGAACTAGATGATCTTGAGGTCCTTTCCAACTCTAACTATTCTATGATTCTAAGAAGACCTGATGTCAATTACAGGATTAAAGAGGTTTACAAACAATATGATAAAAAACATCTTCAACAAATGTTTTCTAGATAGAGTTTTATTTCTGTCATGAATATTTCAGTTATGAAGTTTTTAAAATTGACTCTAATTAAGAGGCATGTTAAGAAGAAAGTGGTTATAACTTAATTTCCCTTTGACTGGCCTCATCATGCATTCAGCAGCAAATTATTTCTTTTCTTGACATAAACATGATGTTTGCTGGTGTCAGTTAGTACCAATACACAGACAGACGCTTATGGGCTGAAAGGTTAGCATACCATGCATTGTGCCTTTGCAGTGACAAATTGGCTCCTTTATATTTACAGAAAAATATTTCTCTTTTCCAAATGCAAGAAAACACACAAACTTTTTTTGATTTTATTGACAGATTAGCAATTTAGTTTTGAAATACATGATCCTTATATACAAACTCTGATTTTTCACTCTATCGCAACCTGTTAACATTTTAATCTTGATGGGGATAGGGTGAGAGAAGTCAATAATATTTTGATTGAACAGATGTCATGCAAGAAGTTTCATAGAATAAGTATCTCATCAAAGAAATCCTCCTGGCAGGGGTTTAGTGTGTTGTGTCCTCTGACAACTATTTGGTAGTCTGTTTAGGATGCACCAGAGCAACTCTATAGACAGAAAGATGACAAATTCACTGACCTCAGTATAACTGCTATAAAGATGAAGGCTTGAAAATCATGATTAAAAGGACTGTTTGCTGGCAAAACCCAGGAAAGAATGGAAAGTTTCACTTATCTGAGAAAATGAAATTTGCTGACTAATAAGAAACCTGGTCTTCTGGGGGCCAGCTTTCAGAGAAGGAGAAGAGCATCTTCAGTCCTAGGCTCACCAAGCTGATGAAAAGGGCTTTAAACTAAAGTTGCCAAGACAGGGGAACCTCAATCCATCCCACTCCTACAAGTCTGATGCCATTGACAGCAAGATATGCCCAGAGCCTGGAGGGGGATCAAAGCCTAACAAAAGAGCAGCACAAAGGAATCCCAGCCACTCTAGCCAGTAAGTTTGGAATTCCAGCCACTCTAGCAAGTCAATTGGATTCATCCAGGTCTAACTTAAATACCTCTATGCCAATGCATTTGGCATATAACATGCAGAGAATTGTTGTCAACAGCTTGATGTCCAAGTGGAGACCAGTGCCGAGTTGAGTTCCTCAGGAGTTGGTACTGGTACCGGCATTGTTCAACATGGAATCATAGAATAGTTAGGGTTGGAAAGGACCTTAAGATCATCGAGTTCCAACCCCCCTGCCATGGCCAGGGACACCTCCCACTAAACCATGCCACCCAAGGCTATGTCCAACCCCACCTTGAACACCACCAGGGATGAAGCATTCACAACTTCCCTGGGCAACCCATTCCAGGGCCTCACCACCCTTACAGTAAAGAATTTCTTCCTCAGATCCAATCTAAACTTCCCCTGTTTAAGTTTGAACCCATTGTCCCTTGTCCTCTCACTACAGTCCCTCATGAAGAGTCCCTCCTCAGCATCCCTATAGGCACCCTTCAGATATTGGAAGGCTGCTATGGGGTTTCCACACTGTGAACAGCACAGTTGGTGCGATTGAGTGCACCCTTATCAGGTTTGCTGACAAAACCAAGCTGTGTGGGCAGTTGGCACACTGGAGGGAAGGGATAGGATCTGGAGGGATGTTGACAGGCTTGAGAGATGACCCTGTGCGAACTTCACAAAGTTCAATAAGGCCAAATGCAAGGTCCTGCATGAGGAGTTTGGACAATCGAAAGCACAAGTACAAGCTGGGTGGAGAATGGAGTTAGAGCAGTCCTGAGAAGAACTTGGGGATGTTGATTAATGAGAACCTCAACGTGAGCCTGCAATGTGCGCTTGCAGCCCAGAAATCTGACCGTATCCTGGGCTTCATCAAAAAGAAGTGTGACCAGCAGGTCGAGGGAGGTGATCCTGCCCCTCTACTCCATTCTCCTTAGTACTGCATTTAGCTCTGGGGCCTGAACATAAGAAGGACATGGACCTGTTAGCGTGAGTCCAGAGAAAGGGCCATGGAGGTGGTCAGAGAGCTGGAGCACCTCTCATATGAAGACAGGATGAGAGGAAGAAAATTTTTACTGTGAGGGTGGTGAGACACTGGCACAGGTTGCCCAGAGAAGTTGTTGTTGCCCCATTCCTAGAAGTGTTCAAGCCCAGGTTGGATGGGTCCTTAAGCACCATGGTTTAGTGGAAGTCCTCCTGATCCATGGCAAGAGGATTGGAACCAGATGATTCCTTCCAACCCAAACCATTCTATGATTCTGTGATTATGAAGACAGTAAAACCACTGTGAAATGGGAGAATCAAGTGTATTTTATTACGTGCCAAAGCTGTGATATAGCTAGATCGGTGCAAAAACTAAACTGAAACAAAGCCACAGCAATTACTTGTCAAGATTTCAGCATCAAGCAAAAATGCAGCTGCAAATGAAACAAAACTGAAGCAGATTAGAAGCTTTTGACAGTTTCTGAGTCAGCTGGTGGCAGTTGCCTGCATGGTAGTTTGCACAGCATCTAGCCAGCAGTTCATATAAGCCATTGCTTTGTATATATTATTATTACTTTTTTGCTCATATTATAACTTCACAGAGAAGGCTGCATTTCCAGCCAATGAACAAAGAATGTATCAATACGAAATTCATAGGGGACTGCTGCATAGTTCAGCAAAATTATTACAAACCGGGTTTTTTGTCTGTAATTTTTCAAGTGCTGAAAAAGTACCTTGGATAGAATGATTACAGCAAGAGAAACTAATTAAACAGACTTGTGTCCCATGGAGTGTCTCAAGTGCAACAATCTCCATGTAAATGTCATTTTCACATAGTCATAAAAAGTCCCTTTACAACCAATCTTTCCCTGAAAAATTGTAAATAAAAAGTAGAGGCTGTTGGTGGATTCGTTTGTTTGAAAGTTGCGGGTTTTCTTCAGTATTCAAACATACTCAAACGTTTTAAGAAAAATAAAAAATAAAAATTAAAAATTAAGTGATAACCCAACTTTTTACCCTGCTGCTGAATCTTCTGATGCTGTAGCGTTCTTAAAACAAAACAAGGACTTTATATATTCAAAACCTGTAGTATTAAGGTTGCAAACTCAAGCACTCAGAAGATAAGAAATGTCATCTTAGGTTCCCATCTGCATCTTATTTTGTCACTATCTGGTTGTCTATTATTAGCTTTTTTTTGATAACATGTATGAATTATATGTTTTTTTATATTATTTTGGCATATTTAAACATGTCTTCCTCTCCTACCCCATCTTTCATTACATAGCCACACTGTTAAAAAGTCCTTATTTTTGTAAAAATATTCCTGACACACTGTCAGGCTGTTTGTACTACTTGTAGCATGCTCTGGAATCACATTTACAACTGTATTAGGTCTTCCTGTTCTTGGGCAAGCCACACCACAGGTCTGTCTGCAGACATAGTCCCAAACATAGCTAAGCTATTTGAGCCTTATTCTTCATTTGTGTCCTAACTATCACTCGTGCTTGTTTTATCCACACTGTATTACCCATATGCAAAGCGAAGACTTTCTATGATGCAGGGTCTTTTCAGGCAGCTCTATATTTCATGCAATAGCAAATGTGTGTAAGAAGGAGATGTGGTGGCAGGAATGGGAATGGTGCCGACTGCCTCATTGAACCTGACAAAGCTGAGAGAAGTCCCAAGAAAAGGACCAGGGTGATGGTGAGAGAGGGCTGTGAACATTATCATTCATGAGCATGTGGCAGGATTGCAGGGCAGGGTAGTATGTTTGACAACCAGGATGAAGCTAAATACTTCAGGTTTTGCGGGTCACCATACTATGGGGTAGGGTAGGTAATATGCTTCCCTGTTACACTGCCACACTACCAGCAAATAACTTATTTTTCTAGTATACTGCTTATACTGCAATCTGTCTGCAAAATATAGCTGTCCTCTACTTAATATTTTCTCTTAAAGTAGCATACAGAATTCCTGCACTTTTATGTTGTTGTAAAACATGGATCGTGCTTTTATTAATTCAAGAGTAATAATCTAGCATGGAACAAAGGCATAGATACTGGGAATTATCAAGTTTAACTGAGCTGTCAAGGTGAATAGACTATACCTACAGGATAATAATCCTAGTTACCAGTGTAAATGCAACCTATATGCTCAAAAAGTTGGATAATATATTCTATTGGTTCCTATACTGTATTACACTGAACCTAGACCTCAAAATCTAGATGAAAAGAAATTTCAGTGAAGACAAATGTAAAACTGTGTCACATTGGTACAGAAGTATTGGTTTGAGCTCAATAAATTGCAAGGGTTTGTGAAGTTTCTCAGGGAAAAGATCAACTGAATGTACTTGAGGATAACAGAAGACCAGGAAATATCCCACTTATAAAACAGGCTAAAATTAAATAAGTATTTCCCCAAAACTGCAGTATGCCTGGTTAGCCTGTTGTCTTTCTTTGAGTAAGTTTAGAGAAGTAGATCTACTACAGAACTACCCAGGCTATTAGTAGTTAAACTACTGAAGATAGAGATTGGTACAAAAGTTATAAAGAATTGAGGAACCAGCTAAAGCAGAGATGATAACGGATTTTGTTAAAGAGGAAACATTAATAAAATTCCTCCAGCACCATTCTTGCAAACAATGCTATGTAAAATTTTCATTAATAATCTCAGCACAAAATTGAACTTGAACACAAGGAAAATTCTGAAATTACTCTTCTGTGAGGCATGGATGAGATTTTCTTTGGGCTAGTCATAGGTGCCTAAGCCAGTAGGTTAGTGAAAGCAGTGGAGAGAACAAGTTATCTCCAGAGGTTGGCTCATGGCATCTAGGTTAGCTCCCTGGTCTGGATAGCTCTTTCAACCACAGAGAGGGAGTCATCATGTGGCAGGTGTCCTATCTTCCCACTTTAGGGAATAATGACATTGTTTATTACACATAGTTGAAAACCACACTTTCAAATCTGCTCTAGATCATGTTCACAATGTTAAAACAGGGCTTGAACACTGGCTGCAAAATCTTCAAGCCCCCTCTGGAGACATTACTTGAGTATATAGATAATTAATAGATAATTTTCTTACACAAAAGGACTTGCCCAAAGCCAGTGTATTTCAAACACTCTATTTCTTAGTTCTTTAAACGACACTTTTGCCCTAAATTTCCTTTTGTTTTCACAAAATGCAATATCTAATGGTCAGTCTCACCAGCACTCACCTGTCACTTCACAAGGTGCCATGTACCTTCTTAAGCACTAGCTCATACCCTCACAAATTAACCTAATTAAATTAAAGAATGAGAAATTGCTCTCAGCTTCTTGCGTTCACTTCTGATGATTCTTTCTGTAGTTTGAAAAAAGCCAAAAAACAACTCCACCCCCACTTATAATTGTTAAGAATCTAGCTGAAAATCAATAGCAAAATAGGTGTGGCAATACAGAAGACACTGAGGATTAACAAAAGCCAGTTTAAATTTCTTTGCCTCATGTTTATTTATGACTACAGCTCCTGACTGCTTGTTGCTCTCCCTATATAACCTCCCGGACTGAGTGCGCAGGGCAGGGATGTCAGTGGGGAGGATTGTTTGGTATTGGTTTCTTTCTGTCTGGGTCATTTCTGTGGCTTGGTTTACACTTTGGGCCCACAGGTATGATGGCGCACGTTACAATTTGAAGCTCAGTTTAAAAAAAGAGGCAGAAACTCCTGGATTTTCTAAACTTTCTTGAATTTAACACAATATAACAGTGGCACTAGTCTTCCCTTATTCTTGTTTCCCTGTGGCCAGACCTGACAGTACAATCAGATGGTACTTATTGATATATATCACTGATCTCACTGGTCAACTTTTGTAAAATACCCAAATTTCTTTTTCTGAAGGGAGTTAACTAGTGCAGGTTTGGACATAAAATACCAGTTTGGCTGTTCTACAAAGCACTCCACGTTAGGTATGTGTTACAAGCACCATTGTATATAGAAGTCTGATAATATCTTTTCTAAAAGGATTTGGAGAAGGGCAGAGAAGGGTATTAAAATCAATAGAAAATACACGATGTGACCAAAACAGGTTTATTTATACGATCTGGCTGGATGGCCGCACGCAAAGAGTAGTGCTCAATGGCTCAATGTCCAGCTGGAGACCAGTAACGAGTGGTGTCCCTCAGGGATCAGTGTTGGGACCGGTCTTGTTCAACATCTTTGTGGGTGACATGGACAGTGGGATTGAGTGCGCCCTCAGCAAGTTGCCGATGACAACAAGCTGTGTGGTTCTGTTGATATGCTGGAGGGAAGGAATGCCATCCAGAGGGACCTTGACGTGCTTGTGAGGTGGGCTGATGCCAACCTGATGAAGTTTAACCATGCCAAGTGCAAGGTCCTCCACCTGGGTCGGAGTAATCCCAGGCACAGCTACAGGTTGGGCAGGGAAAAGATTCAGAGCAGCCTGCAAAGAAGGACTTGGGAGTGTTGGTCGATGAGAAAATGAACATGAGCCGGCAGTGTGTGCTTGCAGCCCAGAAAGCCAACCGTATCCTGGGCTGCATCAAAAGAAGCGTGACCAGCAGGTCAAGGGAGGTGATCCTGCCCCTTTACTCTGCTCTCATGAGACCTCACTTGGAGTATTGCCTACAGTTCTGGTGTCCTCAACATAAAAAAGTCATGGAACTGTTAGAGCAAGTCCAGAGCAGGGCCACGAGGATGATCAGGGGACTGGAGCACCTCCCGTATGAAGATAGGCTGAGAAAATTGGGGCTGTTCAGTCTGGAGAAGAGAAGGCTGCGTGGAGACCTCCTAGCAGCCTTCCAATACCTGAAGGGGGCCTATAGGGATGCTGGGGAGGGACTCTTCATGAGGGACTGTAGTGAGAGGACAAGGGATAATGGGTTCAAACTTCAACAGGGGAAGTTTAGATTGGATCTGGGGAAGAAGTTCTTTCCTGTGAGGGTGGTGAGGCCCTGGAATGAGTTGCCCAGGGAAGTTGTGAATGCTTCATCCCTGGCGGCGTTCAAGGTGGGGTTGGACATAGCCTTGGATGGCATGGTTTAGTGGGAGGTGTCCCTGGCCATGGCAGGGGGGTTGGAACTCGATGATCTTAAGGTCCTTTCCAACCCTAACTATTCTATGATTCTATGATTCTATAGAACTGGGGCTGAGAGCTAGCGAATGTTCCTTGTAAATACTCAATGATTTTAACAACAAAGGATGACAGGAGCTAGTTAGATTTTTAAAAATAAAAAAAAAAAAAAGAAAGCTGCAGGGACAAAGGGATATGTACTTGCAGTGAAGTGTGGAAGAGAATTCCAACAAAAGTAGTGGAGGTATGAAACATAATGAATTCTAATCTTAAAATTGATCCATTTATGAAAAGCATGATTTTGTGGATGTTACGATATATACGGTTTTGTTGCCTATGTTAGGAAGTGTTCTAACTCACTGTCTAGTGTAGGCATAATCTAGTTTCTTGAATTATCACTATTTACTATGAACTAAAACATTTAATGGTTCAGCTGATGTGAAGCAATTAAGAAAAGAGCTAGCACCATCGTTTGGCTGCCTAATTTTGAACTTTCACTCTGATCCTGGAGGAATTTGTATATACTTAAAGAAATCCAAGCACCTATTATGGCTGCAGTAAGTAGGAACTCAGCATATTGCGAAGTACATATGGGTTACAAGGAAATGTGTTATCAGCACCTATATTCAAATAAGATCTCAGAAGATTTTGTGCAGACAGATTTTTTGGTTATTAAGTTTACAGAATAGCTTTCCCAGCAGCTGTCACCATTTTAAGGTCTTGAGCTAGTCTCCATCTGAGCAGGGCGTAGCAATTTGACAGGAATCACAAATGAGCAGCAGTCACTGATTTGCTGTGTGGAATATGAATGGCAGTGAACTTCGAGGGTTAACCCTGAAATGCAGCAGATAATTTGAGAAAGATTTTTTAAAAATATTTGAACAAGAGACTTCTTCAAAATAATAGACACTGAAATACATAGATAAATTATGCATTCAACACAAAAGACCTCACATCACAGAGGAATGTTTTGTCACTTAGAACATCACGCTGAGAAGTCAGAAAATGGAGCAGTCAGAACAATCCAAATTTTCAAATCCAATTTAGCTTTTCTTCAGTCCTGCTGTAATTACTTAAAACCAGCCTCATACGAGAGTGTCAGTCCCTCTATTTACACCGCCTTTATGTTTTCTGTGGAGACAGTGAACAAAGTTGCCATGTTCTGTGATTTAGATTGCTGTTTTAGGAGTAGGTACCTGATAGCCTAACTAGTTTTGAAGTAAGCTGTTGTAAAGTCAGCCAAATAAAACCACTTGAGAAGTCTGGAAAAGACTGATCCTTAAGGTAAAAAGGTCCAAAATCCATCATCATGCTGCTGCCAGTAAGCTACTGTTAGCACATGCTTATGCATATGCCTTTCCAAATTTGCAGATGTCGCTGATGCTTCAGAAGTTTTTAGGAGTACAGTGCATAAATAACAGTTATCACAATAGTCATTAATTTCTGGGTTTGGAAAGTCTTTCCATTATGATCAAGAACTTTCTTCCAGATGACAGCCAGAGGCAGTAAAAGAAAGATAAAATCTTTAGGGAGATAGGATCCATGCATAATTGTATGGCAAATTATAATGACAAGCTTGGGTTTAGGACCTGTAATGTGATGTATTGGAATAAAATCGATTTCTACATAGTCCATGCAGTACTGCCATTTGCAGTAGCCATCTCTGCAAAGCACAGTATACTCTCTCAGACCTGTAATGTAATGTATTGAAACAGAATGCATTTCTATATAGTTCATGAGGGAGTACAGCCATTTGCAGTAGCCATCTTTGCAAAGCACAATATAAACACATTTTCCAGGGGCATTCATATAGGTTTAACACAGCTTCAATAGACAGTATGATAGTAGCTGGATCAGGCCCTTAGCATACTTGAGAACAAGTGCTGACATCAAACCTTACATGAAGATATCTAAATATACATGATTTTGCATCGTTGTATTTTGAGCAATAATTTTTTTATCTAAAATAAAATCATTGCAATTCTACTACAACAGAGTAACTATGAAAAAGAGTAACTCATCCAAAAATCACCCTTTATGAAGGATACCACTTATACTTACGGTAGCAAAAGAAGTTAACCCTAAAGTAGCCAGCAGAAAGTACTGGCTATGCTTAGTAATTGTGATCCCGCCTTACGCTTATGAGTAGCAAATCACTTTCTCTATTTTCTTTGCAAGCGCTAGAATGTTTGTAAGTACACGAAATAGTCTGCATCTTTAGGGCCCAGTGAAAGGCAGGTTCTCATAATGTGAGATGGGGAAGATAGAGCTAGCGTTACAATCCATTTTGATTGCCACCAACCACCAACCTGGGCTCCTGACTGAGGGAGCACATATCGCTCACCAACGAGGTCTGCCAATTAAGGGCACACTTTCAGTCTACCCTCTAGATGCAGGCTGAAGCAGATGAGGTAGGCAATCCTCACAATGAAAACAAATTGCTATTCTCTCTTATGGAGAGATTTCAAAGCAGAAATACATCACTGTCACCCCTTGTACTACTGCATTATCAAAAGCTATAGGATGCATTAAATTTACTTAGAACCTACTACTACTAATAAGCAAAACTACAGCTGAGAAAAATTTGTCAGGTTTCATTAATAGCTACAGAGGAATCTAGATACTTGTATTTCTTAGGACTTTGTGTTTTTTTTTTTTTTTATTATGCTGTTTCTGTATCATCTTTCTTCTGTTTTCTCCTTCCCTGTATTTGCACTTCATTAGTAATACTGTTTAGACCGCTGGCTCCTATTTCCTTTACCTCTCAGGGGCTCTAGTACACAGCGTTGACCTTTATCCGTGACATCTTGACGTTCTGTCACATCATCTGCTTCTTCTTCCTTTGTGCTTGCATGTGTTTTTAAGTTGCCTAACTCTAGTCAATATGATTATTAGATTAATCTGCCCCCAATTACATGTTCTTTTGTTGCAGCATCAGTTTTTCTTACTTGTTTCTTCTTTACCTAGGTATTTTAGTACCTAAATTTGTCCTGAAATCACCTCTATATAGAGGCTGGACTCAGCCTTCTGAAAATGTTTGAACCTCTTGTATGCATGCAGGTGTGATGGTGGCCTCATTCCTGGGACTTGCACTGGAAGAAAGAATATCCACACCTTTCCCCTGGTAACAGCATATCTTTGTCTCTGACCACAATGCAAGAGAAAATACCTGCTTGGCAGAATTCGAGTGGGCTGAAACTGCACCTTGAAATGTTACACGTTAACTTGGAAGGTCAAATCAGTGCTTGTTGTTATAGGTCAGTTTCCTGATATTTTCTAATAAGCAACAAAAAATATGAACAGTATGATAAATGAACAGATACTTTTCTAAGTGCTTAAGATTTGAAATAATCACAGTAAAAGGGTGGCATGATGTGAAGGGTTTCCAATGCAACTTTGGAAAATTTTGGCCTGATAGCCGTTCCATGGGCTATCTATTACAGGAGACTGACAGATGGTAATCATAATCCATCCTTATCCTTCTCAGAAACACTAATTCTGACGCCATAAATGTAAGGTTATACCCCTTTCTTTCCAGAATGTAGTATTGAGTTATACTTGTTTATTGTTTCCTACTGTCTCTTTTCTTTTTCAAACTATGCAAGAATATAATTTAGACTTTTTAGTATTATAAAACAAATAAAATCTATTATATATAGTAACATTTAGGGGGGAAAATTCCCTTTTAATAAACCTGAATTGTAACTAGAAACAATGCAGAAAGATTTAGATGGGTGCATTGATTATAAATATGGAGGTCTACTGACAAGCGGATGACAATAAATCAAAAAAAATGAAATTAAAAAAATATGGTCTGCTTAAAAAGGAAAGATGTTATAGAATTCTAGTCAAGAAACAAAAAAAATTTGGAAGTTATTGCGTAAAAGTCTGCCAAGGCCTCACTGTAGTGCAGTTGTAGAGCTGAAGACAAACGTTTCTCAGTTTGTACTGTTAAAATCAATGACGAATACACTATTTCTATCTAAAATTGTGCCTACATCTCACCTTGAATATAGCGTGAAGTCCTGGTATAATGCAACTTCTCAGTATATGCCACTGACTTTGAGAGCACAGAAAGGTAAAAGAAAAATAAGCTCAGACTGTAAGGATCTATACAGAAGAAAAGTTTTTGTTAGACTGTATTCTAATTAAAAAATGAAAAGATTCACTGGAATTTACTGAAGTTTCACGTTTATGGCAGTAGTTAGTGAATATAAAACTCAGTGGCATTGCTGAAATAAAAGACACAAAAATACCACAACATATGTTTGCTAAACTACTGGAAGGAAGCAATAAGTAATAAAAATAGGTTGAGACAAATGATAGAAAGCATGCAGTTATACTAAGGGTAGTTTTTGAAAGAACCAAAAATAATAAGAGTGCAAGGGTACATTTTCTGGTAGTAAAGACAGCTTCAGATCCTGCTTCCCTTTTCTGGGGAGAAACAAGTTGAGAGGCTGGTCTATAAAATAAAATGGTGTGAGATAAAAAACATTTTCTTTTTTTCCTAGAGCCTTTTTTCAGTGATCCAGTGGAGGTGGCAATATGCAAACAGGGAACGGCAATGGACAGTAATGAATAAGGCAGCTGAGCAATGTGGTAAAGCCAGGCTACAAGTTTCAGAAAGAAGCAGGTAGGTTTCTACACTGAAAAGGAAGAGAGGGCTAAAAACAAAGTGAAAAGTGAAGAAGGCAATGGTTGTGAGCATCAGAACATGTTTGTTTAGTATTTGCTTGGATGAAAAAATTAGTTATTTTTCTGAAAACACTGACTTTATGTCTTCATCATAATAAGAGCTGCATCTTAATAAATTCATTTATCTTCATAATGTGGATTTGATTTGGGAATTTTGCCCACGTAGGGGAGGAAAACATTGCCTACATTTACACATGAAGTCTGAGTCAGAGCAGGAAACAGTAAGCAGCCTATTCTTCCCACTACTGAGCAGTCTTTCCAGTTTGGTCATACTTAACCTCTAGAACAGATTTTTGTTGCTGTATTTTGTTTGAGTTTTACACTTCATGCCACTGAAAGTAGGTCTGAATAAGGGAAGTAGTGGAAATAAACACAGAGACTGGGTTTATGAAAATAGTGTTTTCAGTGTGGAACCAGGGAAGTTAATTGTGCCAGGAAGCCAGTCACTTTTGACTCCAAGCTGTCTAAAAGAATACATATGTACAGAGTGCGTCAGGGAGCTTATAAAGGGAAAGGAATTCTTTACTCATATGAGTGGAAAGAGACTTAAATTGCATGATAATCCAGGTGATTTTGTTTGAATCATGGACCCAAGGTAGACAACATGCTCTGTGTGAGACAAGTAAAACTCTGGACAGGAGTCATATTTTTCTTGATTTCCTGCTGGTAATGCTTATTGCCCTAAACAGGCTCAATGTGGCAGACAAGCAGAAATAAGACGTTGCTCTGCAGTAGCTGAGGTGTAGATAGAACTGAAACTGTGTAATCTGGCCTGGTAGCTGAAGGCTGAGGTAAAACTTCACATGAATCTGACCAGACAGGAGAGGATGGAATGAGAAAGCTGCCTGTAAATGCCCCACTGGCTGTGAGAAGATTTATTTTCATGCACATGCTCTTGAGTTAGGTGCTACTGTTAGTGAATAAGACTTGTGGACATAGGAAGTCAAGCAATAATTAACTGGGATGCCAGTATGAAATTTCAGTTGCTTATGTGGACTGACCTTTGCTAGTTTTATTTTCTTACAATTATGGTGTTTTCCTACATAAAAACTGCAGTTTCATAATCCTGAAGACTCATGAGTAGGAATGTAAATCAGAGAAGACCAGTGTTGTAAAATGTTTCACTCCTAAATTGTGCAGGAAATGTGATTTTAAAAGGAGATTTGAGGTGGTCAATTTATTTACCACCTGAGGATTCCAAATGCAGCTATTCTGGATAGAAGGATAGCAGCATAGGGTGTTGCAGTTTTTGATGATTTTTTTTTTCAAGGGGACAACACTGCCCGATACTCATTGTCTAGGCTTAATGATAACTACTGTAAGAAGCTTAAATAAAACCATGTTTTCTTTTTAATATAAAAGTTTCAGTAGCTCCTATACTTAGCTTTCTAAAGACTTTTCCTTTTAGGAATTATTCTGACTTCTAGCTAAAGTAAATTATTTTCTTTTTTACAACCCTGTTAAGTTCTTTTTATTTTTTTTTTTTTTTATTCCTCCAACCTCACCATAATTTCAGTTTTCCAGGAGAAAGGGGTTGGGAGAAAGTGAGGATCTAATCAACTATCCAAACATCATCAGAAAAAAATGGTTTACCTAGGTAAGGGATCCTTCTCTCTAAAATAACAAAACCTTCCAGCTGAAGCTTGATGACCTATGAGAGAAAAAAATAACTTTTATATACATATATGTATATATAAACTGACATTAGTATGTCTTTTTTAAAAGAAAATCAATATTCTACAAAATTTTTAAAATGGAGATTTAAAATTTGCACATATATGAACAGTAAGAAATAGAAGAAAATCAGAAGCAGCTTCAGCAATGACAAGTGATGGTGAAGAAGGACATTTCAGTTCCCTGTACAGATCTATATGCCCATATTTCTGACTGAATCATTATAAAATGCATTATGTTCTAAAGTGAACATTTACCGAAACTGATGAGAGAATTACCAAAGTAGTTGGACTCTCTTAAATTGCGTTTGTGATGATCATTACAGGGATTTTGCTGGCAGGCATTCCTTATTATCAGAGCTGTAAGGCTGCATATTCTAGAAAAAGCCATCAAAAAAGAAATTTTATATGCTGAGCTTTGAAAGAGAATATGAATTCTGCACTCTGCTAGTAGAAGAGCTGTGCAAAAAATGCAATGCTAAATTAAGCTTTGAAGAGCTTGTAAAGTTTCAGCTAAGCAAAAATATTTCTTACTAGACTTTGAGTAGAAAGCCTTTATTGGTATTTTTTGTTTAACTTAGGCGTATCGCTTTTAGTAAGTTTCCTTAACAGACTATGAATTTCAACAAATGTATTGGGTTTGTGTGGCAAGGTTTTGGTATTGGGGGGCTATAGGGGTAGCTTCTGTGAGAAGCTTCTAGAATCATAGAATCATAGAATCATAGAATAGTTAGGGTTGGAAAGGACCTCAAGATCATCGAGTTCCAATCCCCCTGCCATGGCCAGGGACACCTCCCACTAAACCATGCCATCCAAGGCTATGTCCAACCCCACCTTGAACGCCGCCAGGGATGAAGCATTCACAACTTCCCTGGGCAACCCATTCCAGGGCCCCACCACCCTCACAGGAAAGAATTTCTTCCTCAGATCCAATCTAAACTTCCCCTGTTGAAGTTTGAACCCATTACCCCTTGTCCTCTCACCGCAGTCCCTTATGAAGAGTCCCTCCCCAGCATCCCTATAGGCCCCCTTCAGGTATTGGAAGGCTGCTAGGAGGTCTCCACGCAGCCTTCTCTTCTGCAGGCTGAACAGCTCCATCTTTCTCAGCCTATCTTCCTATGGGAGGTGCTCCAGTCCCCTCATCATCCTCATGGCCCTCCTCTGGACTTGTTCCAACAGTTCCATGTCCTTTTTATGTTGAGGGCACCAGAACTGCACACAATACTCCAAGTGAGGTCCCACGAGAGCAGAGTAAAGGGGCAGGAGCACCTCTCTCGACCTGCTTCCTCCATGTCCATTAAAGCCAATGCTAGCCAGCTCCAAGATGGACCTGCCGCTGGCCAATGGGAAGCCCATCAGTGATGATGGTAACACTTCTTGGATAATATAGTTAAGAAGATGAAAACACTGCTGTGCAAAAGAAGCCAGAGAGATGAGTGAGAATATGCGAGCAAAGCAGCTCTGACAACACCAAGGTTAGTGCAGAAGGAGGGGAAGCGGTATTCCAGGTGCCAGAGCAGAGATTCCCCTGCAGCATGTGGTGCAACCATGGTGAGTCAGCTGTGCCCCTGCAGCACATGGAGGTCCATGCTGGAGCAGATTTTCACCTGCAGCTCATGGAGGACCCCACGCTGGAGAAGGGGATGCCTGAAGGAGGCTGTGACCCTGTGGGAAACCTGTGCTGGAGCAGGCTCCTGGCAGGACCTGTGGACCCCTGGAGAGAGGAAGCTGTGCTGGAGCAGATTTGCTGCAGGGCTTGTGACCCTGCTGGGGACACATGCCGGAGCAGTTCCTGAAGAGCTGCAGCCCATGGGAAGGGGTCACATTGAAGAAATTCATGGAAGACAGTCTTCCATGGGAGGGACCCCACACTGGAGCAGGGGAAGAGTGTGAGAAGTCCTCCCCTGAGGAGGAAGAAGCAGCAGAGACAGTGTATGATGAACTGACCTCAACCATGATTTCCTGTCCCCCTGCGCATCTAGGGGAGAAGAGGTAGAGAAAATTGGGAGCGAAGCTGAGCCTGGGAAGAAGGAAGGAGTGGAAGGTGTTTTCAAGATTGGGTTTTGTTTTGCATTACCCACTCTGATTTGATTGGTAATAAACTAAATTAATTTTCCCTGATAGATGCTGTTTTACCATCTGATTATAAATTCTGGGAGTGACCTCCCTGTTTTTATCTTGACCTATAAGCCTTCATTATGTTTTCTCTCCCCTGTCCCACTGAGAAGGGGAGTAATAGAGCAGCTTTAGTGGGCACTTGGCGTTCAGTCAGTGTCAACCCCCCACAGCAAACAACCAGACACAGTGAACTGCGATGACATACTTCGTATCTAAACTGTGTCTCTTGGTCTTTTTCTTATTTTAGGGGTAGCCTTAGCCTATTGACTTTAACAAATATGTTCCAAATAAGCTATTTTTTTTTTATCAAAGCAATTAACTGCAGAAATGTGCATTTTTTCTTCAGACAGCATTTTGGAGTAAAACCAGTAAGAAAGTTTTTGTTTGAAGTTATATTGTTGTTAAGGCAAATGAGCTAAAATGATCCCTACTCATGTAGATGAGAGCACCCATACAGAGTCTGTTGCATCAGTCTGGGGATCTGAGCTCAGAAATAATGAGACACAGTCCAACCAGTGATTTCTTGTGCTCTGTGAAATTCAGAAGTGTCACACTTTATAGTGGTTTAGGAGAGAGGAATGCTTTTTTCAGGCACTGGGGAATGTAGAAGAGTATCCATTCAGAGGTTAGCAGAAAGCCACAAAAGAGGGAAGCTTCCCTGCCTATGAAGCAATCCAGCAAAAAAGCATTAACATCCCAACTAGGCCTTACTTGCATGCTGCCCTTCAAAGGTAATACAAGAGGGAGATAAAGAGGCTAAAGCAAGTGATATGTTGATGGAGCTGGAATGCGCGAAGTTCCTGGGGCTGGGTGTGGAGGGGATACCTGAGGATTGTGCAAGAGGCCCCATTAAGTTCCAGCAAGTGGTTGTTAACCCAAACAAAATTAAGGTACATGTGAAGATTCTCCCCTTTATGGATGTAGTTGTTTAAAATATTTCAATTAATATTTAGTTAAACCTACTGTTAGACAACATAATATTTTTAAGCCATCTTTGTAATGCTGAAGTTAAGGTGCTTCTTTCTTTGGAAAGAAGCATATGAGGTCAGGAGAAGAATACTAGTGAAAGTTATTAGCATAATAAACTCCTAAAATATATGCATCCTGACTCCTCCCCAGGTTCTGACAATTGAATTTTGAAGCTTAGCAACTACAGTAAGACATAGGAGTGTTAAGCTTCCATAAGTGAAAATGGCTTCATTTCACATAGTTATCATATACCTATCTGTATCTACATTTTCTCCTTTTTCCCATTCAGAAGTCTTATCCAAATATAATTTTAAAACTCTGAGTACTTGTCTTGGGATATCTGAACAGCGTGAATTCATTCAGGCAACTTTATATCTGAGGTTACATGGACAGATCAATGGAAAAGCACTATAGGCAGTGTCTTAGATGCAGCTTGGACAAATCAAACTCATTAAACATATTGTACACATCTTAAACAGATTTCTACTCATGAAATCTTGAGAAGAAATATGGGAACTCTGAATTTCCACTCTGAACAGATGTATTGAGGTGGAAGTAAAGACTTGAATTTATTTTACTTTTTGCTTTTGACTGAATATTCCAGTGGTGCTCCTTTTTTTCCAGAAGCTGCAAAGAAACATGTGAGAAAGAGGAAAGAGGCAGCACTCAAGACTTGGGAGATGTGTTTTATTCTTAGCCATGCTATATATTGCTTGCTGAGGGCGCACTCAATCCCACTGTCCATGTCACCCACAAAGATGTTGAACAAGACCGGTCCCAACACCGATCCCTGGGGGACACCACTCGTTACTGGTCTCCAGCTGGACATTGAGCCACTGACCACTACTCTTTGCATGCTGCCATCCAGCCAGTTCTTTATCCACCGAGTGGTCCACCTATCAAATTGATGTCTCTCCAACTTAGAGAGAAGGATGTCATGGGAGACACTGTTAAAGGCTTTACACAAGTCCAGGTAGATGACATCAACCGCTCTGCCCCTGTCCATCAGTTCCGTAGCCCCTTCATAGAAGGTCACCAGATTGGTCAGGCAGGATTTCCCCTTAGTGAAGCCATGCTGGGTGTCACCAAGCACCTTGTTGGTTTTCATGTGCCTTAGGTCAGAACATAAGAGTCTTCAGTCTCTTACAGAATATATTTAGAGGCTCATGTTCTTCAGAAATGCGATTGGTAATTGAGGTTTGGTGGCTTTTTTTTTGTTTTGTTTGTTTGTTTGTTTGTTTTTGTGTGGGTTTTTTTTTTTTTCCCTTAGGCTGTGAGCTGAAAAAGACACTCCATTTTACTTAAATAGTCTATATAACAAATTATGGTCTTTAATTCTACGTAGGAAACTGTCTCTTCCATTAACTTAACATCACTCCCCCTCCCTAACCCCACTTGACATTTAAAGCTTAAGCAACTACAGCCTACTTCTAACAAGTTCTCCTTCAATGCAAATTAAAATTACTTGGTGTTGAACAAAATCATCCCTTATCAAACAGTGCTGTCCTCGGGGATATTTTTTTTTAATACTGTTCATGTACAAATAGAGGAATTCAATTTAAAAATAACCCAAGGCACTATGTAAACTTGCAATATTAGCAGAATGTAATGTAACTTGTCAGAGACCTCACCTTGTGTATTGTTATATATACATACATATGCATATATGTGCATATAGACATACATACACAGGACTTTAATGTTACAAAACAGTGTCTTCTGCTGTCATGATTTGTGATAGTTTTATTTTAATTAGGATTATCTCCTTCTTTAGTTGGCTGATTTAGACTTATTAATGTTAGCAGTACCCTGGAATCTTAATTTCAGTAGGATATAGTTATGCAATAGGTTTTTTTGGGTTTCATATTTGTACATTTAAATAATTAGCATGAATATTGATTTTCGTAGTAGCATGCAAAGTAAATTATATGAATTACACTCTTCAGATTTTACCCTGGCTCACCTCCACAAACTCAGTTTTGCCCTCTACCTGGGGATGCTACTTTGAACTATCACTGAACAAATGACTTCTGCAGATTCTCTGTAACTTGCTAAGTTGCTCAAAGTAAAGTCTTATCTCAGATGAGAACCTTATATAGTCTTCTGTCTTTTGCAGGAGAACAGGAATAGATAGCTCAATCTTCTCTTGGTCATGTGAAGAGAAAATGAACTCATCTTCCAAGGTAGGTTGGGACATAATTATGATTAGACTCTTTCTAGAGTCTAGGGTTCTAGAGTTAGGGTTCATTCACAATTATCTCTGTTGTGAAGAATTCAGAAGATTTTGTATAGGAAAGCTGTATTATTTAATTCACAGCTGTATGTTAAATATACATTAGATATCTGTTGAGCTCTGCTTTTTTTTTTGTTTCACATTCAATGTGAATGCATGTCATTTTTCAAATAGATCTGTAGTATTAATGCAAAATATAACATCCTTATATAACACACATCCAAAACTATTCACTTGGCATTGATAATGTGCTTGCAGGGGCAGTAGATCAGTAACTGTAGCTCTTGCAAATCCTCCCTTTTTCACTATTGATGGTTTCAGTAAATGTCTCAGGTGGAAAAAGCATAATATCAATAAAATAACTTGTTTGAAATACTGAATGGTTAGATATGTAATATGTTTAATTCTTGCTGTCGACCTAGGAATTTTAAAGACCAAAATAATTTTACTTTTTTTTTTTTTTTTTTTTTGTGATGAAAATGAATAAATGACAACTATACCAATGCAAACTCCTCTTTCGATGCATTTCGTCTTAATTTTTATACCAGTGACAGCTCTTCCTTTGCATTTAGCATTTCTTTGCTTTCTGGAGTATTTTCATCTCATAGTTAAACCACAAAATTTTTGGAAATAGGGTAATAGACTTATTAATGTATTATCACAATCAGAGAATGATTTGTTTACATAAAAATATGGTTGAAGATGGTTTAAATCATAGCTACTTCATAATGCTCTAAGCAGCTTTACTTTCAGTAGATGGAAATCCTTGAGTATTTTGCTTATTGTAAGTGGTTTAAACAAATAAGACCAACAAATACGTCTTCTTGGAGCCAATGTGCATTACATGCATAGGATCAAGTGAAGCTTCTGCAAGAGATTTAAGATTAAAAATTTTTTTGAAAGCCTAGAAACTAATGGAATGTTAAAAATTACTCACACAATATTTTTCCCTAAAACTGAACCTGAAAACCACTACAAAACCCAGACCTGGCCAAGAAAATAAACTATTTATCTAATAGTTTAATTTATATTTTTTTTTTCTGCAGCAATATACTATTTGTAAAGATGCTGTCCCATGTGAGTCAGTCCTGAAGTCCTAAAAGAGTAGTAATGAAAACACCTAGGTTGTTTACTGACATGGTATATGCAGTTTGACAGTTATAGGACTAATCAGGGAAGTACTTCAACATGTGCTTAACTTTAAACACTGCTTAAATCTCATCAGCTTTAATGGAACTTAATTACATATGCAAGCCCCCTCAAAGAATAAGATGATTTCCTCTGAACCAATTTTTTAAAAACAGTTTACCGTAGTAAAAAACTTTAACTGTAAATTCCCAGCTACAGTACAGTGTGCATGCCTAGTAAATGAACTGTTTCAAAGTAATATTAGCTGACTTGCTTCAGGAGTAGCAAAAGCAGTGAGTGTTCGTCTATTTTATTCTTTCTTTAATGCTGATTAATGGAAAGAAGCAGTAAATGTAAAGCATTGCTGGCCTCTTTTATCCTTGGTGCAACGCCACTGGTTTCTGTAGAGTGCTGCTAGGGATGAATTTGGTCCAGTATTGGCAGAATACTTGTTACTGCATGTGACAGCACAATTTAATAAAAGTGTATTAAATATGCCATTTAGGCACCACATTTAGCATTTTTGAGATCCATAAGAAAGTAATTGAAGCACATATGGTAAATTGCTCCCTGGAATTAGTGGTCTGGCTTGACTGTTGTCTACAAGATTAAAAATAAACAGGAAGTTTCTGAATCAGAAATTTCACAGGAAAACTGTGGGAGTTGATAAGCACACTTACTATACTATCTAGATGGGCCATTGGTTTGATCTGCATGTCAGTTCCTATGCTCCTGCAAATAGCTTTTCAGTACACAAATGCCAAAATGAATTTGGTCTCAAGCAGAGTTTGGAATAAGTTTATTTTATTTAAAATTCTTGTGGTTTGGGAATATTAAAAAATAAAATTATCAGTTTTAGTAGAATGCATGCATCTCAATGCATAAGTGTAATGTATTTAAGAAAGCACAAATGACTTCAGCAACCTATCTTCTGGGGTTATGGGAATTCAACAGCTCCCAGAGTCAGACCAACAGTTGCTGACGATTTAGAAAAGAAATGCAGACTACAGGTATATTTGAAGTTGAGCTCATTTTATTTACTGTACTGCAGTGTCAAAGTGCATGAATGTTCTGGTTTCAAGAGTGATCATTTTTTTGTGATCCAAAGGGCAGCCACTGAAACGTCCAAGCATGTAATTTATGGACACTGGTGCTTTTATTAAATATCTATGAAATGCTCAGTCCTTAATATTGGGTATATACTGAATGATGAAACTTTATGCCGGAGGAAAGTACAAGAGAGATGTTCTTTGAAGATGTACTTGGGTAATCAAGGGATATGAGAGCTGCACTAGTCATGTGTTAGTCCCTTGCATGTGAGTTTGGTTTAGGTATATTTCAGATTTTGTACACCTGAGGATTTAAGTGTAAATTGAAAGCAGGTCAAGATTTGCACCAAGACTAATATTATTGCAAGGCATCATCATTATATGGTCTAAAAATCATTCAACAAAAGAAACAGTTTATAGTAGGATTTTGGTCGGTGCCTGATGAAGTTAGCCACCTGTACCTGTGTATTGTTTATTTCTCACACATTGTTTTAACTTCTTTGAAACTTAAAATGGAGAAGCGCTACTTTTTTTTTCGTTTCCTTTTTTTTTTTTTTTTATTTTCCTTCAAGTTAGTATGCATTTCTGACAAAAATTTAGATAAGCAAGGTAATAGAGTAGTGTCAGAAGACAGCTGTCAAAAAATTGTTCTAGGCAGTTAATATGTAACAAAATCAGAAGGTCTCAGCCTTGCCCCAGTGAAGAGATGTGGCTTCTGTCATTAAGCCTGCAAGTTGCTTTAGAAGCTGAGCTACTGAATCTTTCTTCCCCACACCCCATAGTAAATTCCAGCTATACCCTTTCATGGCTATGACCACCTGTTCTCCCGCATCTGTTTCAATTACAAACCATATGCTGCAGTCACAGACTGGAACAGCTATAGACATGAGCTTTCTTGTAAATCCTTCATAGTCTCTCCACTTCAAAATAATTTGAAAGCATTAATTTTTCTGAAAATCAGGACTGAGACTGTTGTTTTTTTTTTTTTTTTTTTTTTCTCAATATTACCTTTGCTCCTTAGGCAAGGAATTATAACGGTTGCTGAATCATAAAAGATCCTCAGAGCTATCAGCATATTGCTACCGGATATTAGCACTATCATTTCAAAATGAACACTACTGTGATCAATAGTGAGAAACAGAAGATACAATAACTCTTGCTGTAACGCAAATACATTTACAAATAATCTGCAGGATGGTACTTCCTAGGCTGATTAAGTGCTCAAAACAGTTTTATGATTGCATGTACAAATAGAAAATTTTTAAAAATTACTTTATGTGATGTATTTTGGAGAGCTAAATCCTCACATGGTGTGCACTAGGCCTTTTAAAATACTTTTCAATTAAGATGTAACAATTTGTACATTAAATGTAAAAGAGTACCATAAGTGCTGCCCATACTTACAGGTATGAAAACCTGTAAGTTCATAAACTTTTAGAAACATGATATGCTTGGATATTCAGTTATAGTGTACCTTTCATTCTCTTGTTAGTGCAGTAAAACCTCATTTAAAATATGTTCTGTGCCTTAAACTGGTTCCTAAACAGGAAAGCTTCCATACCTGTGAAAGACTGATGAATGCTGAAGGCAGACTGTAAAAATATTTGTCCTGAAATTAGTAAGCTTTGTACTAGATCCATTCTTTGGACTTTCAATCACTTTCTACACTGAACTGCACACCCCATTTCCTCCCATAGCCATATTTCTTCACCAGCTTGTGCTAAATTGATTTGGAAAGGAAAAGAAACTTGTGCATAGACATACTTTCTGAAGCCATTTGCATGTGTTGGAGATTGAGTTGGTCTTATGAAAACCCTTTATGCTTCACTGACTTTCATCTACTGCAAAGTATTTGGATGAAGTGGAATTGCTTGCAAAATGATTTGTTATGGCATGGACTCTATGCTTCATTTTTACCCTTCATAATGAACTAGGAATGTATATTTATTACACTGTGCTGGAGTAGTGAATCATCATGGGTGATGCAGAGCTGAATGTTTAATGAATGTCATGGATAAACCAGAGCAATATTGCTCTCTTTGCCTATTATTGTCTAAAGAGCAGCAGCTGCCAACATAAAAAGTCAATTATGTTTGTAATAGCTTGTCCTGGTGAAAAATCAAGGCTGCTAGAAGTTGTATGCATTCCTTCGTTGTCTCACTCTTTTTTCTTCACTCTTTTGCTTCTCTTTTGCTTTCCCTTTTTTCTCTACTGTATATACAGTTCACTGATAACTTATTCAGAGGGAAAGTTCTAGTATCAGAAATTAAGCACTGCTTGCTTTCTTCTTTTTCCCCCTCCTTTTTTTGGAGGCAGTCTCATATCTCATTCATCTTCACAGTCTTTCAGGAGCTTTATTGTTTTAAATGAAGTCAATAGAAGTGGTAAAACAATGTTCCTAAACAGAAACCTCAAGGAATCAAACCCTATAATTTTCAGAGCCTGATAATTTTAGCTTAACTTGCTGATCGAGCTACCAGAACTTCAGTTCATTACTTGCTTGATAGTGCTTATGAGAAGTTCATACCAAAAATTTAAATTCCATGTGTTGCTCAACCTAGAGTATCCACTTAGTAAAAAGAGAAATCTTCATCCTGATTTAGGCCAAGAATTTTGTTTTAAAAATATTTGTTCTCAAAACTGATTTTAACATTACTTCAGAGAAAAAAAAAATCAAACAGTTTTTGCAGTATTTATCTGTTGGAAGTTCCAGGATACAAGATGGAATAATACTTCTTAATTTTTGGGTATTATTTTCACTTTTCCCTAAGTTAAAGTCCTAGATGGATGGATTCTAGTTTTCTGATGGTATCTCTGGTAGCTGGGGTCTGATATTACCTGAAACTGCTCCATTTTCTGACAGAATTTTGGATGTCTAGGTCACCTGAATGCACAAGGAGAACTGGTTTTTACCAGTGCTTCTGGCACTGATTGACTCAGAGGATACTTTACTAATTCTCAGCTCCTTTGAATTTAATAAAAACCCTGAGGTTCCAAATCATTCCAGTATAAATTTAGACCATTTCTGCTCAGGAAAAAAAAAAAAAAAAAAGACTATGACTCAGTTCTTGGAGCTATAATTAGTGAGTTCGATGCAGTGGAGATAAAGTAATTGAAACTGGTGGAACTTGAATTCCATCAGCCAGCCGTAGCTTTTCAATATAAATTTTTCATGGTTTACTTTTCCATGTGATTTTCTTGATCTCTCATACCACAGACCTTCTGAGACATTTTCATACTAACTTAGTCTTTCAATATCTATTCTAAAATCATATTCGCTCTTGTGTTTTCATATATATGTGTGACTAAAGTAGCAAAATGCCTTCCTTTGATTACTTAGTGACTTTCGGCACAATAGACAAAACCAGTGTAAGCCTTTTAATTGGTAGTTTGGTGATGCAAACAAACAAGTAGCTTTTGATGCATAAGATGTGATAGGAAAATATATCCAAAGAAGTTAAACTGGGGCTGACAGTCTGGTTATAGAATCTATACACATTAGAGCTTGATGTCACAATTTTAAGGCACCCTGTTGCCACAAAACACTAGGCTGGAGTCACCCTGTAAATTAAAATCAAAATTTACTGTGATTTTGAAATGAAGATGTGAATGTGATAGAGACAATGACAAAAAAACTTGGCTTACTGCTGAGCCTGACCTTTAGAGAACTAACTACTCAGAAGATATATGTGCAGATGTGTTTCTATTTGTTCATGCTATACTTCAGACAGGAAAACATTATGTATTTGACTGAATTGAGCTACTAGGATGCAATCCATGTTTTGTTTTAACATTACAATAGGAAAAAAGCCCAGTAATACTCATACATGGCCACTTTGACTTTTCTTCTCAAGGATTTGACTGGTATGCTCCGGCCCTTACATCTACATTCTCTTGTGAAGGGGTCTAGTAAGCAAACTTTAGACAGGATACTAAGGGTAAGTTAAACATCAAGGTGAAAACTGGAATGCTCCAACATGAAAAAAGAAACACAAAAAAAACACCAAAAAAACCAAGATAAGGAGTTGCATCTCAATATTTTACTCACCAGTGATACTGAAAGAGTCTTAAACCAAGATCCTTAAGGGTATTTATGTAGACATTCAACATCCACAACACAGGTGGAGATCTGAGGCTTTTTTTAATCTCTTCCACCTCCCCCCCCCCCTTTTTTTTTTTTTTTAATGTGACTACAATCTGTTATCACGGAACTTAAATAGGTAGTGATTTAAGGAAAAATAAGATATCACAGTATTGGTAGGTAAGTATAGTTCTTTAACACACTTTTATTTGCTTTCTCAGCAAAGTAATTATAAGGTTGTTGCTACCAGGGGGGTCATTCAGAGTAACTCTCCTCGCATTTGAGTGAAAGAAAATGTATCTGTTTTATTCTTTTTCTTTTATGTTTTTGTTGGATAGTGTTATATGTCCAAAGTTTGACAAGGATGTTTTCCCAATCAGAGAGAAACACACATATATTTCACTACTGGAATACAATTGAATTCAAGTGGCAAAAATCCAGTATACTTTCCTATGACTGTAGGGCATATAGGTTAAAGAGCCTCCTGTTCGGTTAAATGTGAAACCAGTGCAAGTTGTTCAATGTGAAGGTTGAAGGAAGATCCTCAGAGTTATAACCATTGGGTCTGGTTAGTGATATAATGATTAATTACATTTCACTGAATATGACAATGTGTTGATAACAGCTTGCTGGACCCCAGTAACAGGCATCATTAAGTAAAATATTAGGGTGATCTCTAAATCCTTCTAGCTGTTATTACCTTGCACAGTAAAGCTTAGAAGCTCCTAACAATAACAAAGCTACTTGGCTTTTGTTCAAAATTAAACGCATAACAGAAGATCATTCATTGTCACCAGTTCAAAGCCATCTAGAAGAGGCAGAAAAAGAGTAGGAAGAAAAAGAGAAACAGAGAAGAGATGAAGCAAAGGCATCCATCAGGCTGCCCTGGGAAGTTTGGCCATAGGCTGGCCTGGGTGTTTCCTCGTGGATTTGAATTTGTAATGGAAGCCTGGAGAACTTTACCTGCTACAGCTCTGGTTTTCCTCCTTTATGTTTGTAAAAATTTTAAAGGAACAAGAGCAATGTCCTAATCGTGGAAGTAAGGTGGTGTAGAGGTATAAAATTTTTCTTTGATTTTGGCCCTGAATAACTTCTGGTTGCTTTCAAAATTCAGTAGATCAGTGATGGACATGGAAAAGCTTCTGTGATTTCCTGTAAGTACTTCATGCACCTTTATGAGGCACATACCTCAAGAAATTTTATTTACTCATTTTTAATACAGTTTTTTCACATCCAGCTGAAAGAAGGAAAGGAACAATTCATCTGTAACTGCTAGGATTTCTTATCTTCTGTCTGATTTTGGGGCTAGTATTGAGAAAAATCCTTTATTGTGGCAATTTAGAAGTAGGAATCTTATGTTCATACTCAAGCAAGCATACCTGAGATTTATGTAATGGTTCTGACCCGCCTGAACTATGCAGTTTAGACCACTTTTGATTTCAGTAGTAGTGTGATATCCTTAAACAGTAACCCCCAAATTCCTCAAAATGGTAAAAAGATTGCAAATGCTAACTATTACAAGTGTTAGAAGGTGGTAGGAAGAATATCCAGGAGCTTTTATTTGGTTTTCTTTATTTTTGTTTCTTAAATTTTCTTTAAAGTTGTTAAGTAATTTTGTCTGCATATTACACCATGATCTTGGTTAGTTTACAGTTGTTAAGTTTCATGGAGAGAAAATGCTGGGTACTGAAGACTTCTTCACCTGTCAGAGAAAATCATAACAACTAGTGGCTGGATGTTAAAACCAAATTAATTCAAGTTAGAAATAAAGCACACGTCTTTACTGTTGTTAGTGTTAATATTGGAATTGTTTAGATAGAGAAATGGTGCATTCTCTACCTCTTGATATTTCCAGATCAGTCCTGGATGTTTCTTGTGAAAGGTATGATTCAGTCAAACCCATTTATTGCAGATGCAAGTATAGGAGTAATTTGGTATATTGTTTAGTTTGAGGAATGTGCAAAGGCAGACTAAATGCCTCAGTGATTTCTCTTGATCTTGAAGTATTTTATTAGACAAGTCTGTTCAAGTGGAATATAAATATTTTAAGAATTGAAGTTTTACAAAGAACTATTTTTGTTTTTGAAAGCATCAGTTTCTCCACTGAGGCAGTGTTTTGCCACAAACATGTTGTACTTTATGTTGATAATTGCCTCTGATTTTAGTTTTTGCCCTTTAAATTGTCTTCTATTAGCCCTAAATGAAGAGTTTGATTAAATTGTATCTGTCTCTAATGATTCTGCTTTAGATGACTATATTGTATTTTTCAAGATCTTTCTACATATTTAATTGCTTGAATCTTAAGCAGCTCTGAAGGCCTGCAGTCTAACATGATTTATTGGGAATATTGCTTTAATGATGTTGCAGAGGCACATGGTTCACAGCATAGCTTGAGAAAGTTTAAATTTTAAAGTTTGGGGTTTTTTTTGTTTGGTGTTTTTTTTGCCTTTTTTTTTACGTTTCTACTGCGTAAGTTTTGGGACATTTGGAAAACAAGGGCAAAACTTTTTGTCAGAGAATCGTGGGATGGCTGAGATTGGAAGTGACCCATACCTGATCTGAATCCCTGTTTAAAGTAGTGTCAGCTAGATCAGGTTGCTCAGGGCCATGTCTAGTCAGGTTTTTAATATCTCCAGGAATGGAAAATCTTTGAAGTCTCAACTTTCTAAGCTCAGAAAAGGATTTGATGGCTGTCTGAAAAACCTCTTTGAAATTGCTAGAGGCAGCCAAACCTGGTAGAGTAGGAGGCCTGGGGAGCTCTCCTGTCCCAATTCATATATGAGAAGCTGCTGCGGCTCCCTATCCCCAAAAGGATACAGCTACCCCCAGTATGTGCACCCAAAACTAAGGTGCCTGTGGCCTCATAGACTACCATGAAGAATGTTGCCTGAACTGGAACCTACAAAAGCACACAAAGCCCTCACATAAACATGAGTCTCACGAACAGCCTGAATCTGTTCCTGCGCTTTGTGATCAGGAAAAATCTGCCAACAGGTTCACATGAAACTGGTTTTGTCACTTTTCCTCACAATTTTCATGTGTTCTTCTCCAGTTCACCTTGGTCACCCTTCATTCTCAGTCTTTCCCTTAAGCATCCCATAAAAAATTTTGAATATTCCCACAATTCACTTGAAACATCCCATAAGAACTTTTACACAGTCCACAAATCCTCTTTTCCCCTTCATCCTGTAAAAAATCCCTTACCCTTGTAGGCAATAATCCGCTATTTCACAGTCTGATGGCCTGTGAAAGAGTGTTGGCTGCTGACTTTTTGCAATGGTTTTCACAACAGGGTCAATAATTTTTAGTCATGGGAGCAGCTGATTGAGCATGCTCTAATTTTCACTGATTAGATTTTCACTGAATATGTCTACTGTTCCTCCACTCATCACTGTTCTTCACATCCTTGCTGGGTCTCTCTGTTTAATTTGCTTATCCTTCCATCAGAGAGTCTACCAAGAAATCTGCTTTTAAAGGAAGCAAATGTGGAACTTTTAAAAGAACTGACTGAAAATTTCAGGTTTTCCTTTCACCAGCCTATTCTACCTATTTAAGCAAGAAGTTATCCAGTTTGGGAACTGAAATAATAATGTATCCCTGGCTTTTCATTCAGACCATAGGAAGGATAATGTGGGGAGTTCAGGTTCTTTGAGGTTTTCTCTAATCTATACTAGGGAAGAAATATATGCTATTAATTTCATGCCTCTGTGTTCAGTATTGCTAGATTTATGCACTCAATTCCCTGATGGTCCCAAATGGATCAGATACAACAAAGTTGCATTTCTGTTCACAAAGACCACCTGATACAGTTTTATGCAGGCTTTCTGCAAGCAGTGGGATGGATGATATGTGATCTAGAATAATGCCTATATGAAAAAGTTAGCTCTTCAAAATTTTGGAATCCTTTTGAACTACGGAGTGAATATTTCAAAGCTTTGTTTCGTATAGCTGACTTATTTTATTTCCATCTTTGGTACCTTTTTACTTAATATCATATTGACTTTTTCATGGAACCTTAGTATAAGCTGCAGTTCTGGAGAGTGAAAGTGTGTGGGAGGAATGGGTACAAGAAGTAAGTGCTCCTAGGGAGTGGGAGAGCTACAAAAAGGGAACATTAAAAGTAACTAATTTGTATTTTGAAAGCAAATAAGCATACTTCAACTGCTTTCCTTTAATTCTCAGGAAACATCTTCCTTGATATATTGCTCAATATTTAGTTCTATATAATTTGCAGATAAATTAATTCCTCCACTTAAAAGTAATATGATGTTAATTAAGTAGGACTTAGAAAGGCAGTTTATGTTCTACTTTAACCATTTAGTTGCCACTTAGACTTTTTGATTAAACACGTCTATAAATTTATTAAAGGTCACTCATTGACTGATGTCTTTAGTTGTTAATTTGTAACACTTTTCAGGAGCACAGCTCCTGAAATTTGATTTGTTTATTCATTATGGGTTGTGGCTTTTGAAATGTACCGTATTTGACCTTTATATTTGACACTGGCAAAAAATGATACAAGTTTGCTGCTTATCCTGGACCCAAAGCCTTCTACTTTGAAAATAAAGGTCACCTGAGGTCATTAATTAGAGTTGCTATATGTTAGTAAGGAAAATATTCATAAATTAGTTTCAATGAGTAAGTAGCTGAAATTAGCATCTTTTCCTTGAGTTAGAAGATGCTGATTAAGGGTTTACAGGGTGACTTTCATTTCTTGCTCTTTTGAAATTCATCTAATCTCACTGACTTCAGACCTTTTGTAATTGCTCATGGATAGTTTGATGTCTCATGAAGCTAGCAGTTAGATCACAGGGCTGAAACACAGATAGAGAACTTCATCTACAAAACCATTGTGTCATCATTAGTGGTCTTACACAGGCAGAAACATTACTGTGATACTAATGTATCTTACTTACCAGTTTTTCAGAGTTTAAGGTATGGAAAAATTACTTAATTTCATTTTGGTTATATATTATAAACTATATACTATACTTCAAGTATGGTGAAGTTTAAAAGATCCCTTTACTGCTTAAAAAGTTCTGTTATAATAAGACAAACAGGCAAAGGGAAGTGAGTGCCTTATGGATGCCATATATAAAGTCATATTGATTAAAAAAAAAACCTGTAATAATATATATGCTCCCAGTAAAAAAAAAAAAAAAAAAAAAAAGTGTTGCTTCCTAGTTGGTAGAACATAATCCATTAAAAAGAGTCCATGTAAGTTAAACAAAAGTAATTACGGTTTTAAAGCCTAGAAAACCTTAATTTGTTTCCTTATTATCACCACTAATAGTGTTAGCATTACTGTTTTTATGGGGAGAAACAGATCTGTGCTTTCTGTAAACCCTTAGCCTGGTCTGTTATGTGTAGCAGAAGACTGTTTCTACTGATAATATTAGAAAGACTCTTTTTTGGTTGCCTGTTACCTGATCAACATCACAAGCACATAGGTACAATAGGACTATATTGTCATCTAAGTAATAAAATGTGTTTGTATTGTGTGTGTTTCTGTTCTGGAACTAAAAGTTTTGCAATTCAAAGAAATATTCTGAATTTAGCGGATTTCATAATGGTTGCTCCTTTTGAAGATGGAGGGTTCACAGAGCATTCTTAAATGGAATTTACAGACCACTGTTCATCTTTCTTGGAGACCTGATATAGCTGGGAAAATGAAGTTCATATCTTCTCTGTATCTCAACCTTTTGTGACTCCTGGCAAGTTAATATGTGAAGGAAAGCCCCATTAGCCAGTTGATTCTGTCTTTTTCCTGTATTATCTTTGTGTGGCTTTTATGTCTGGGTGGAAAACCTTTACTTTGCTGATAGTCAGAAATGGTCTCTTTATTGAGTGGTGCTTGCGTGCTGTAGAAAACCAGAAAAACTTTGTAACAATCCAAAAAACAACTAGGAAAACTTGAAAAAGTCTTTCCCTTTGAATCAGGGGCCCACGAGTTGCCCAATGTGGCAACAATTTGCATAGTAGATCTGAATGTCTACATGGATTATATTAAAATATAGTTCTGAAATGGCTGATACCTGATCTGCATATATTATGAAGACGCCTCCCACTACTCCATGGTAAAAATTGACTGTTTACAGAGCTTCAAATTCTCTGTTGTTCTATAAAAAAGATCAGGCTAAAAAGAACCCTTGCTAAGGAAATTTAAACTAGAGTCATGATCAACAATATTTTGGAGATTTTAATTTTATTAGTATTTAGTTAGTATGAGAAAAGGTTTTTAGAGTTGTCAAACAGAATTCAGACACTACTGAGACAGTTTTTTTCAGAAAACTCAAACTCAAATTTATGATATGACTTTGTGCCAAAGATGGATTACATTTTTAAGCAAAACTTCAGTTATGATATAACTTCTCCAATATTATATGGATAAACAACTAAATTAAATAACCTGATATTAAAGGAAAGAGTAATTCTGAATTTAATTGTCCATATTAAAATGAAAAAGAAGCAGGCAATTCTTTTTGAGTGTAATACGCAGCTGTAAGTAAAACATTATTTTAAAAGGATTGTAACATGCTTTCTGTAGTATTCAATTCTCTGATGAAAGTGTAGCTGATGACTGGAATGTTAAATTGATATTGAGGGAAAAGTAATTTTCAAAGAAAGTTTGATACTCTTTTAAAAGGAGCACGAGCACTTCTAAATGTCTGTCTTACTATAACATAACTTTGTAAATTTTATGCTTGTAGAATTGATAAATAGATTTTTCATTTAAAAAGTAGCTCTCAGAAATAATGGATTAGCAATTGCTAACTTTATTTTTTTGTTTGCTTGTTTGTTTGTTTAGGTTTTCTTTTTCTTAAGTAACCTTCATCAAAATGTCTGTTACAGTTTTAGCAATAGCTGAAGCAAAGCTAAACCGTCCACATTCGAATGGCTAGCAACTAAATTCTCTAGTGATAGAAAAATACCTACATGTTATCCCCTAACATTTAATTTGAACACATAAATGCCTGTCCGCGCTAGAGAAAGGCACCCAGTCTCTGAAGGAATCAGCCATTGTAGAGATGATTTATTGCAGTCTGGATGCCGGGAGTTCACTTGTAGATCCAGATGAAATCAAATGTATATGACCCATGTGGTGGAAAATTACATGGAGTGCACCACCATCATAGGCCCACTCACTGACAGCAATAACCTGGAATGACATAGTACCACCAACAGTGGATGAAATGATTTGTCAACTCCGAGAGTTCAAAGACAACCTCACCCCTTCCATCATTTCAGCTATGGAAAAACTATCCCAGGAGTTCAGACAATTGAGAGGCAATCTATCTGATCTATCCAGCTCCTCACATGTACCAACGTATGTCTCAGGTATTAACGAAAGTTGTCCTACTGCTCGAGAGAGAAGATAAATGAGGTATACGCTACAGACCACCCTATGGTTTTACCTGCAATATCACAGAGAAGACATGAGGAAGTGGAATGGAAAAACTACCTCAGCTCTTGAGGAACCGGTGAGTGAACTGAAGAGAAGAACAAAGGTCAAGGACGATCATCCCATGAAAGCTGCGGCTTCAGTCTCTGTTGAGCAGGTTCCCAGATGGAGTGGAAGAGCTGATTTTACTCCAGCTCCTGTGATAAAGAAGACTAATGCCTGTCTACAAGACATGAGTGACCAATGTTGTGATCATTACTAGAGAGGCCTTGCCTCCAGCCAGGTGGAGATAGGGGAAAATTTGATTTACTGGACTGTGTGGATTAGATGGCCTGGCACATCAGTCCCACTGAAGTATAAGGAAGGCTCTAGTAGATACCGGTGCACAGTGTACCCTGATTCCAACAAGCTGTCAAGGGGTGGAACCTGTCTATGTTTCTGGAGTGACAGGTGGATCCCAAGAGTCGACTGTACTGGAGGCTGAAATCAGCCTGACTGGGAGGAAATGGCAAAAAACACCGCATTGTGACTGGTCCAGAGGCTCCATGCATCCTTGACATAGACTACCTCAGGAGGGGGTACTTCGAAGACCCAAAAGGGCACCGACGGGCTTTTGGTATTGCTGCTTTGGAGACAGAGGAAATTCAGCAGCTGTCCACCTTGCCTGGTCTCTCAGAGGATCCTTCTGTTATGGAGTTGCTGAAGGTTGAAGAAAACGAGTGCCAATTGTGACCACAACAGTGTACCGGTGGCAATATCCCACCAACTGAGACTCCGTGATTCCCATCCATAAGCTGATCAATAAACTGGAGAGTCAAGGATTGATCAGTAGGACCCACTCACCATTTAATATCCCCATATGGCCAGTGCGAAAGTCTAACGGAGCATGGACTAATGGTAGATTATTGTGGCCTGAGCGAAGTCACACCACCCTTGAGTGCTGCCGTACCAGACATGCTAGAACTTCAGTATGAGCTGGAGTCAAAGGCAGCCAAGTGGTATGCCACCATTGATATTGCCAATGCATTTTTCTCAATTCCTCTGGCAGCAGAGTGCAGGCCACAATTCGCTTTTACTTGGAGGGGTGTCCAGTACACTTGGAACCGACTGCCCCAGGGGTGGAAACACAGCCCTACCATCTGCTATGGACTGATCCAGACTGCACTGGAGCAGGGGCAAGCTCCAGAACACCTGCAGTACATTGATGACATTATAATGTGGGGCGAAATAGTGGAAGAAGTCTTTGCGAAAGGGAGGAAAATAAGCCAAACCCTGCCGGAAGCCGGTTTAGCAATAAAATGGAGTAAGGTTGAGGGACCTGAACAGGAGATTCAATTTTTGGGAATAAAATGGCAAGATTGACATCGCCAGATCCCCAAAGACGTGATCAACAAGATAACAGCAATGTCGCCACCAACTAATAAGAAAGAAACACAAGCTTTCTTGGGTGTTGTGGGGTTCTGAGAATACACATCCCGAATTAGTTTGATTGTAAGCCCTCTCTATCATGTGACCCAGAAGAAGAATGGTTTTATATGGGGCCCTGAGAAACAGCAAGCTTTCGAGAAAAATAAACGAGAGATAGTTCATGCAGTAGTCCTTGGACCAGTCCGGACTGGGCCAGATGGAAAAAAATGTACTCTACACCGCAGCTGGGGAGAATGGTCCTACCTGGAACCTCTGGCAGAAAGCTCCAGGGGAGACTCAAGGTTGACCCCTTGGCTTTTGGAGTCAGGGATACAGAGGATCTGAGGCCAGCTACACCCCAACTGAAAAAGAGATACTGGCAGCCTATGAAGGGGTTCGAGCTGCTTTGAAAGTGATTGGCACTGAAGCACATCTCCTCCTAGCACCCCGGCTGCCCTTGCTGGGCTGGGTGCTCAAAGGCAGGGTCTCCTCTACACATCATGCAACTGATGCTGCATGGAGTAAGTGGGGTGCACTTGTTACACAACGAGCTCGAATAGGAAATCCCAGTCGTCCAGGAATTGTAGAAGTCATCATGGACTGGCCAAAGGGAAAGATTTTGGAATGTCACCAGAGGAGGAGGTGATGTGTGCTGAAGAGGCCCCACCATATAATAAACTGTCAGAAAGTGAAAAGCAGTATGCCTTGTTTACTGATGGGTCCTGCCATATTGTGGGAAAGCATTGGAGATCGAAGGCAGCTACATGAAGTCCCTGAAGACAAGCTGCAGAAACTGCTCAGGGAGAGGGTGAATCGAGTCAGTTTGTGGAGGTGAAAGCCATCCAGCTGGCCTTGGACATTGCTGAATGAGAAAAGTGGTGAGTACTTTGTACTGACTTATGGATGGTGGCAAATGCCCTGTGGGGGTGGTTGCAGCAATGGAAGCAGAGCAGCTGGCAACACAGAGGTAAACCCATCTGGGCTGCTGCACTGTGGCAAGATATCGCTGCCCGGGTGCAGAGCCTGGTGGTGAAGGTACGCAATGTAGATGCTCATGTTCACAAGAGTTGGGCCACTGAGGGACACCAGAACAACCAACAGGTGGATAAAGCTGCTAAGATTGAAGTGGCTCAGATGGACTTAGATTGGCAACATAAGGGTGAATTATTTTTGGCCCTGTGGGCCCATGACACTTCAGGCCATCAGGGCAGAGATGCAACATACAGGTGGTCTCGGGATCAAGGGGTGGACTTAACAATGGACACTATAGCTCAGGTTACTTGCGACTGTGAAACGTGCTGCAATTAAGCAAGCCAAATGATTAAAGCCTCTTTGGTATGGAGGACAATGGCTGAAGTACAGATATGGGGAGGCCTGGCAGATTGATTATATCACACTCCCACCAACCCGACAAGGCAAGCGCCATGTGCTTACCATGGTGGAAGCAATCACCGGATGGCTGGAAACATACGCTGTGCCCCACGCCACTGCCCGGAACACTATTCTGGGCCTTGAGGAACATATTTCATAGCGACACAGCACTCTGGGGAGAATTGAGTCAGACAATGGGACTCATTTCTGGAACAGCCCTATAGACGTTTGGGCGAAAGAGCATGACATTGAGTGGGTATATCACATCCCCTACCATGCACCAGCCTCTGGGAAAATTGAACGGTACAATGGGTTGTTAAAAACTACACTGAGAGCAATGTGTGGTGGGAATTTCAAACATTGGCATGCACATTTACCAAAAGCCACCTGGTTAGTCAACGCCAGAGGATCTGGCAACAGGGTTGGCCCAGCCCAGTCAGAACTTTTACATGCTGTAGAAGGGGATAAAGTTCCTATGGTGCACATAAAGAATTTGCTGGCGAAGACAGTCTGAGTTATTCCTGCTTCAGGTAAAGGCAAACCCACTCGTGGGATTGCGTTTACTCAGGGATCCAGATATACTTGGTGGGTAATGCGGGAAGATGGGGAAGTCCGAAGTGTACCTCAAGGGGATTTGATTTTAGGGGATGTCGTGGTTTAAGCTCTATAAACTCACGAAGCCGCTCTCTCACTCACTCCCCACTCTTTCTTCCCTCCACTCCTGGAGGGATGAGAAGGAGAATCAAAAGAATGCAACTCCCACAGGTTGAGATAAGAACAGTTCAGTAACTAAGGTATAACACAAATCACTACTGCTACCACCAATAATAATAACGACAAGGCAGATACAAGGAAAAGGAGAATACAATAGCTCACCATCAAATATCAAGCCCGACCACCTAGTGCACCCCCACCAGTAACAATAATGACAAGGCAAATACAAGGGAAGGATACAATTGCTCACCACCCAGTATCAAGCAGTGCACCCCCACCAGTGCACCCCCCACCGTGCATCCTCACCACCCTTCCAGATCTCTGCTCTCCATTTCTACATCCTGGACATGACATGCTGTGGTATGGAATAATCTCTTTGGTTAGTCTGGGTCAGGTGTCCTGTCGCTCCTTCCTCCCGGCTTCCCCTCCTCCCTAGCAGAGCATGAGACTCACAAAGTCCTTGGCCAGCCTAAACATCACCAAGCAGTAACTGAAAACACTGGTGTTATCAGCACTGTTCCCAGGCCCAAAATCAAAAACACAGCACTGCACCAGCTACCAAGAAGAAGAAAAAATGACTGCTGCTGCTGAACCCAGGACAGGGGAAAACAGCCAAAGAACTCAATTATATGCTCTTGCCTGATATGTAGCACTTTCATAGCCCACCAACTAGATGTCTTCAGGTCACCAGTGACTGGCCCTGACTTCCCTCCAACAATCATCCCAGAAAAGACTGAGCTTTGATGAAACCACAAGAACTCAGCAGTTACCAGATGAGTTCTGCAGTGTCCTCAGCAGGCAACAATCCAACACTGCACACCGTCTCTCCTGCACTGAAAGATTATTACAAGAGATTGAGCCTGACATCATGGACCAGATGGATTCAGCAGCTTTATAGGGGTTGGTCCATGCACTAAGATATTTTATCTCTCTCTTTGTGTGTGTGTGGATGTATGTGTGTATATATGTATGTGGATGTATGTGTGTAGACAAGAGTGATGGTATAGTGAAAAATGTGAGATCTGAGCATGATGTGAATGGTATGGAATAAGGGGTGGATACTGTCCTGGGTTCAGCAGTAGCAGTCATTTTTCTCCTTAGTAGCCGGTGCAGTGCTGTGTTTTGGCTTTCAGCCTGGGAACAATGCTGATAACACTGACAGTTTTAGTTGCTAAGTGATGTTCACTCCGACCAAGGACTTTTGGAGTCTCATGCTCTGCCAGGGAGGAGGGGAAGCTGGGAGGAAGCAGAGACAGGACACCTGACCCAAACTAACCAAAGGGGTATTCTGTACCACAACACGTCATGCCCAGTATATAAACTGGGAGCAGTTACCCAGAAGGGTGCGATCACTGCTTGGGTCGGGCTGGGTATTGGTCGGCAGGTGATGGGCAGTTGTATGCTTTTCGCTTGTTGTTTCACTTATCATTATTACTATTGGTGGTAGCAGTAGTGGTTTTGTGTTACACCTTAGTTACTGGATGTCGTGGTTTAAGCTTCTCAGCCACACACAGTTTTGCTCACTCACTCACTTCCCCCTCTTTCTTCCCTCCGCTCCTGGAGGGATGGGAAGGAGAATCGAAAGAATGCAACTCCCACAGGTTGAGATAAGAACAGTTTAGTAACTAAGGTGTAACACAAACCACCACTGCTACCACCAATAATAATAATGACAAGAGAAAAATACAAGGGAAGAGTTTTTCTTCCCCCCCACTCCAAGGGGGGGGGGGGTGGGGAAATGGGAAGAAGAATCAGAAGAACACAACTCCCATGGGTCGAGACAAGAACAGCCCAGCAACCAAGGTACAACACAAACCACTGCCGCCACCACCAATAATAATAATAACAAGAGAAATACAAGGAAAGAGGATAGAACTGCTCACCACCTGACGACCGAGCTGTAAACTAAAACAAAAACTCTTCGGGGTTCCGGCCCCCAGATTTTATTTTATTTTTTTTATTTTTTTTTTTTTTTTACATCCTGGGCATGACGTGCTGTGGCATGGAATAACCTCTTTGGTCAGTTTGGATCAGGTGTCCTGTCTCTGCTTCCCCCTGGTTTCCCTCCCCTCCCTGGCAGAGCATGAGACTCAGAAGGTCCTTGGTCAGACCAAAACATTCTAAGCCATAACTGTAAACATTGGTGTTATCAGTGCTGTTCCCAGACCGAAAGTCGAAAACACAGCACTGCACCAGATACTATGAAGGAGAAAAAATTGACTGCTGCTGCTGAACCCATGACACTGGACTGTTCTTATCTCAACCTGTTGGAGTCACATTCTTTTGATTCTCCTCCCCATCCCTCTGGGAACAGAGGGAGGAAGTAGAGGAGTGAGCTAGTGGCTATGTGTTTCTGAGTTAGCGGCTGGTCTTAAACCATGACAGTGCCAAAAATAAGTGACAGCAAATATTCGAGCTTGCAGTTTGGGATAGTACTGCACACAAGGCAAGTACTGAAGGCTCTTTATTGGAGTATTCCTGCTATAACTGACGAACACCTCTCATATCAGTCTATACTGTAAAGCTGTATTATTTTTTTATGACTGTTATCTTTTCAATATGATGATGCTAAAATTGCAGCTACAATTTATCCTGGTAGGTGATGGTCCCTTCTGCTTGCCCTGGATACCAGAGGTGATAAAATTATGTTATTTGACATCCACAGCTATCAGTGATGAACACAGCAGTGTTCTGTTAGCAGAACAGCTAGCATTCCAACAAAAGAAATACAGTAGTAAATAGTGCCTTTATACTATCGTATGCATTGCTGTAAAGCTTTCAGTGAGCTATTTTCAGTCAGTGCAGAAGACAGCTACTTAAATTTGGAAGGAAAGCTATTTTATTATATATGCATTGTACTTTTTTTTGTTCCTCCTGTTATTTAGGAACAATAAGAACCTTGGCTTGTAGATACCAGTTCTCAGCTAGCTCCTCTTGGAGCATGTATTTCACTGATGTGCTCTTTTTCTTCCTATTTAATTTTTTCTGTGTGTATATAGACATATATATACATATATAAAGAGCACATACACATTCTTAGGGTTGTGCCGGGTTAGCTTGGTCCCATTTCAGGCTTTCAAATGCTTTGCAACAGGTATATCCTGAAATACAGCAGCATGAACATGTAGATCTGTGAATAAGGCTCCCTTTCTGAAATGATGGGTTATGACAAAAAATACTGTAGGAAAGGATGTTGCCAGAGAAGGCTTGCTGATGAGATTAGTGGTAGTGCTGATACTGGCTATGTTTGACATAGCATGACAGACTTTCACAAGCGCTGCTATAACAACACTGCAATTCGGTTTTAGACAGAAAGACATGAAAAGAAATAAAACAGCTGATGAGTCTATTTCTATATTTATAATATTCACTGCTCACTTTTAATGATAAGAATACCAAAAACATAAGACAATACTTTATGTAGGAAACAGTTTAGACATCTCAAATCTTAATTCCCTTGTCAGGTCCTCAAATCCAAATTATAATCTGAAAAAATCATTTTAGTTTCTATGTAACACACAAGCTATAGATTTCAAAGCTTACAATTGTTACAAGGTTGTGAAGAGGCAAGTTTGCACTGGGAGTGAAAAACGCTATAGAGTCATGGTGGCCATGTCAGGGGTGCAGCTTTTGATCTCTTTGTACACCAAGAGCTTTCTCAGTCTGAGTCACTTGGTAGGCATCTATTTACCGCTAGTCCAATTGATCTTCAGGTAACAGGCCAATAAGGACCCTAGACCAAAGTGCATTCAGGGCATGCTGAAACTGTGAAAATGAGATCTGCCTGGAATATGGTGTTATGAGAGATGGTGTCAGATATCCTTTTCTAAGCTTTAAGTTAGAAATCAAAATCCCCTAGACGCTCACTGACCTGGGTGTGAATGGATATTGAGTCCTTCAGGTTGCATACTCAAAGTGGCCAAATGTGATACTAGCAGTATCATTCTCACAGTGCCAAAAATTATAGTGACTAATGCATTTCAGCTCCACATCTGAAGGGACTCTGTACTTGGTGAAGCCATTATCTTGACCTGTATGTCCAGCAAAATAACACATGAGCTTCACGCACAATTAACTCACTGGTTTGTCAGATTCATGTATTTTGAAGAAAGATTTACTCTCTCTTGGTTTCCAGCAGTTTCCAGTTATTTGCATAAATAAGATTTAAACAAAAATAGAGTTTTATTGTCTGGTAGAAACAACCTTAAAATCCCCCAAAATCTGGCTAACCGCTTTTGTCAAGAGACTAACAATATTATTTGCAATAACATTATTAAAATTCCACTGCTTATCACTTTATTTTGAACTGCCAGCTCCACAAGCAGCAAGTGCATTTGATGAGTAGTCAAACTTACTGTAAATAACGGTTCACAACCTCTGGCTTTAAAATGAATAAACGCAACCCTGAGTTTTCTTTTTTTTTTTTTTTTTTTTTTTTTAATCTACATTATTTTAGCAAAATAATTAGCTGTGGAATCTAGTTTTAACCCCACTTCTCACTGTTCTTGCTTTGGGCCCTAAGTACAGGCCAACTGGCATTGCTGGAACCTTCAAACCTTACAAATACTAAAATATCAGAAACACATTATTCTGGGAAGGAAAGAACACCTTTTGTATTAAGCTTTTCTTCACCATGTCCTAATGCACACACCATGCTATTTACTCTTTACTGTAGCTTAATCTTAGGAAACTTAAGTCTGAAAAAAAAGATCAATTTTGAAATCCTTTGTGCCTACAGACATGTTAATTGGTAGTTGCAGCTGCATTTTTATTTTTTTTTTCTTTTCTTTGATACAGTAGTGCTTAACGTGTCTTCCTTTCTGGAATGAAAGTTAATGCTTTGTGTGAAATAACAACAGCAAATATATAGACAGGTAATTATTTCCAAAAACATGGGCTGAATTTTTTGAAACTGATCAGCTAATTAACTAAGCTATATTAAATTTAGAAGTTGCTTCTGAAAATTATGGATGTATAGTAAATCAGTATGCTGAGGGCACTCAAAGCCTGAAAGACCAAAAATGATGCCCCATTTTACCTGTAACAATCTGCTATAAATGATTTTATAAGATACAGCAGTATTTTGGAATGTGGGAAGAATAAGTAGTACCTGGCATACTTTATGTGCAGCGCAGAATTGCTTTAATAGGAAAGAAGATAATCCTTTGTGAAAAGACTTCCATTTGTAAAAGTGAAATGGTTAAAATGTTACAAAGTAGATGATTATTCTTAATTTTTTGATGGTTCTGATTTGGCAGCTCTGTTATCTAGCAAATCCATATGTAAATGGTAACTGACCAGAATACTAAATATAAGCCCCAGCTGGATATGAGGAGCCCTGAGCTCCATAGATTGTTTTTTATGACTACAAGGGCTAAAATAGATCTCAATTAGTGAGCAAAAAGCTTTCTCGGGGCTTTTCAGGTGCTGAATTCTAATAGACTATGAATTCAGTGAGGATTAAGGCCAAGTTCTGCAAATGGCTTTAGGAGTAGGAGCAGCATATCCCGAAATCTCACTTTCTCCTGGATTTAGCAGTCTGCGTGAAGTTGGAATTCACAGCTTCAGACTGGAGTTAGGCACATTAATTGTTCTGCGTGTCAAGAAACTATTGGCATTTTTCCTCTAACGCATGATGCAAAGCAGCAGTTTGTGGTCTGTGCTATGAAAACCAGCTGATGAGGGCAGAGGGCAGAAGTGGCGTGCAGCCAGCTTACAGCAGAGGTTCCCCAAACAGAGAAGCCCACAACAAAAAATAAATATAAAAATAAATAAAAATAAATAAATAAAAATAATAATAATAAAAAAAAGCTATGGTGACATCAGGTGGGGAACAGACTCTCCACCCTGGGGTATTTGTGCTTTAGTCATACTATATACAATGGAGAAACAGGATCTTAGCAAAACTTGGAACCCAGGTCACCCTCATTGTGACCCGAAGGTTTTACTCTCAGTGTTCATACAAATCTAGAATCCTTTGCTGCATCACAACACAGCACAACATGTATCTGCTGACTGACGCCAAAAGGCTGGTGGGCTGAATTACTGTCTTTTGGCTACAGAGAAGAGATTTAACTTAGACTTCACAAGGGACTTAACTTGGACTCCATTAAGTGACTACAGTTTGGAGGTATGAGTTTGGGCTGAAAGACTAAGTAGTTTTCAGGACATGTTTTGGTGGTGATAAAACTGGTGTAGTATTTTCTATTCTAAGCTTTAAAACTGGAGGCGTGTTAAGCGGTTGTTATATCAAGAAGAGGAGAAAATGAATCTTTAGCTATTGATTAAAGTATCCGCAGACAAAAAATAATTATAAAAGTAAATAAATAGTTTTATAAAAACCTTTGTCCTGTTAAATGACAGGAATCTACATTCAACTAGCATAGTGTAATTCATGCTAACGGTAACAAGAAAACTTGCAGCAGAAACTAATTTTCTGCATCCACTGAACTTGCATTCACATGAAAAAAATCTAATGATTGTAATAGAACTACTGTGGGAGTAAAATTTACTGCAAAGTATGAAGTGTCCAAGAAGGTTTAACATGTGCTAAATAATATTATGCAGGTGTTACACAACACAGGTTTGTCCAATGAGTTGCTGCTGTCTGCTTTCTTGTCTTCTTAGTTCCACTGAAGCTTACTAACATTTCAAGATTTTATAGAGTTTTAACCACTGTGATCAGTTCAGAAAATTGTTAAAGACTGACACTTTTTTCTTCTATGAGTAGGTATATTCAGATGTGCATTAAGGACATTTGAATGCAGTTTGAAAAAAATGTTTGTGTTATTTTTTAAATAAAAGAAGTGAGCTTGTATTCCTTTTTCTCTAGGAGTCTAGCTCTAGCTATCTAGAGCTATCTGTTACAGTTTGCATGAAGTTACTTAATGCTTACATGATCCCTTCCAATAGCTCTGCTGTGACAGCAGTAATCTTTAGAAGGATAGAGGAGATCTTTATTGCTGTTTTCAATGCATGTAAGCCTTAAAGCATCCAGTTTACTGATTTAATCAGCATTGAATATTGATGTTAAGACAAATCCTGTCAGTCTGACATGCCTATGGTAATTGCACTGTTCTACAGAACTTTATGGAAGTAACAGGTTTTGGCCCTTTCTTGTTTTAAAGCATTTAAGCTTTTCTAGGCATATATATAGATGTATTTATCCATCATCTGTTGTATTTCAAATGTATGTGAAATTGATTTAGTTGACTGTAACAGCTACAGTGCCACTGTTGTACAAATTGAATGTGGGTAACTGGGAGCAGACTTCTCATTTGCAAGCCAATCGTTTTTGCCTTAGAGATATATGAACTTCCGATATGATACACTGAAAATATCACAGAGTGGAATATCTAGATGGTATAATATTTAATGAGCATTTTTGCATCTAAGTATTTATGTATCTTTTATACTTATTTTAAATTCTACATAAAACCAGTGTATATGAACAAAATATTTTGTTGAGCAAATTCCCTGTCCACCTACTGAAGCCAGGTATTATTAGTGGTTGGTGGTGAATCCAGTAGCCTGATAGAGATGAGATTGCTGTAGCTCCTTTTCCTGTGGTTCAGCCAGTAACTGTCATGCATTCACAAACCATGTGTTTATATTTAGATGTGTTCAAACACAAAGATCAAATCAAACAGAAATATTCAGCACTCATGCAAAACCAAACAGAACGTGGCCTCATCCTGTTAACCCCTGTGGCTGATCAGAATGGAGATCCATTAATGGAAACATATATCTATCAGTGCACAAGGCAGATTCCTCCAGCAGCCAGGCTCAGACACTTGGTCTGTGTAGTAGCTGCACTGGATCCATTTCCCCAGTTGCTGGCGCTTGGGCATGCAACCTGCATGGCTGGTACAGATCCCCGTGTCCTCTTGTGCACACAGAGACACAAACACACAGACACACTGTGGATCCTTTCAGTGGCCAGTCTTAGACAGTCTGTCCAGTGACTGGTTTGTGCGTCTTGTCTCTGGCTATCACATGCACACACTCTCACTATCAGCTGGTCTCTGGACCCCATGGTTGTCTCTCCAGCAGTCAGCCTGTACCTCTGGGTCCCTCCAGTAGCTGTCACCCTTGCAGAAGTGCACACACATATCCACCCCAGACTTATGGCCACTTCTATATCTGGCTCTTAAGCCATGTATCTTATTCCCTGACTAGTTCAGCTTGATATTTGCTGGTAATTCCTTGATGACACCCCTATACTCACAGTGCACACACAGTCTGGTCTCTCTAGTTACTGGCACCACAGATACATAGTCCCTCTGACCCACTGTCTGACTCCAGCTGCTGGCACTCAGATCCCCCTCCCTCAGACACACATAAGCCACTCACTAAGGTAAAGAGTTAGAAATGGGATTTAATAAGACAGGGCAGACTGTAGTGATGAGCGTTGGGCATTGCCAGGTATGTATACTAACGAACTGGAGTATGGATACATAAATATTTACATGTGGTCATGCCCTTTTAGCACCTTATTCATCTATTTTTCCATGTTTGCTCCTCCTGAAAACGTTTTGATCTCTCCCTTTCCCTCCTTTGACTCCTCACTTCAACCAATGATAATAATTCTTGTGCAATGCCAAAAAGCTCCTCCTCCACATCCTATCACCACCAAGCCATTGGACCAGAGCTCCCATGGGATACCCTAGACTGAGTTGGGGAGTGTGCGGGGGTTCGTGCCTCTGATGAGTTATGAGGTTTCTGTGCCTGATCCTGTACCTCACGTCTCTGTGTGAGGAGAGGAACATAACAGATATGTGGAGATGAACCTACATCCTTCTCACATTCATTATGGATGTGACAACAGCTAATTTCGAATAGCAGAACAGCAAAAAGACAAATGAGAAAGTCAGAGTAAAATCTGTATATGAAATTTTCCAGCAGTAATGCAAGTCAGTCCGTGGCTGGGCTTTAACACCCCCACCTCCACATGTGTCTAGCAACAACAGCTCTTCTGGCACAGCTGACAGACCTGTGACCACTGCAGTGCTAATGGATACCACTATAATTCACAGGTAGTGTTCATGGGATATAATCTGGTGTGACATCATACTAAATAGTGCATATTTCCGTCTCAGAAAATGCCAGTTGTATCCCCTTCAACGTAATAATTCCAGCATCTCTATTTCTGATGATAATTTGAAAAGTAGAAGAAATCATCTTTTCTTTATACATTAAAAACTGCTTTTCTGTAGGAAGCTGACTTTATGAAGAAAGTAAGTTTGCAGCTCAAAGGTATGAATGCATTACAAGCTTTCTGTAGTCATAGTACTTGCTTAAAATCATCTGTAGTGAAACTGAAGGACCTATTCGAGAAAAAGCAAATGTATTTTATGTTGTGAATCTGCTCAGCATTACACTTGGATACCCCCCCCCCCACTACCTACAAACAGATAAACTTTGAACATTATTAGCTACAAAATTAAAAAAATATCAATATTATAAAATTATCAGCTCAGAGGATGAAAGATTTGTTATACAGGTTGCAATTTTTTTGTGCAGTCCCTTTGGAAAAGTTTTCAAACGGGTTTTGATGTAAATCCAGTTACAGTACTTGTGAGAAAGAACAAGCAGAAATGAATACTGTTCAGTCCTTTAAAAGTGGTGATAATATTTTTCTGAAGAGTGCCAATAAAGGCATGATGAGATATCATAAAAGTAATACAAAGAGGTAGAAATACCAAGTGTATTGACTTGGTCTTTTGGCTCCAAAGGATTGTTGTGTATGAGGCAAAACCAATGGTGGCTCACAAGAAGCAACCATAGAGTATTTGACTTGAATTCTGAATCTTCTGCTGAGTATGGCCACAATCCTGTCTCTGGAATTTTAGGCCACCTTCTGGTTTTTAATCATAGAAGCGTAGAATAGTTAGGGTTGGAAGGGACCTCAAGAACATCTAGTTCCAAAACCTTGACATGGCCAGGGATGCCTCACACTGGACCATGTCCCCCAAGGGTCTGTCCAGCCTGGCCTTGAACACTGCCAGGGATGGAGCATTTATGACTTCCTTGGGGAACCTGTTCCAGTGCCTCACCACCGTCACAGTAAAGAACTTCTTCCTTGTATCTAACCTGAACTTCCCCTGTCTAAGTTTGTTGTGGTTTAAGCCCAGCTGGTAACTCAGAACCATGCAGCCGCATACTCACTCCTCCCCCCCCCGCCCCCTCTCTGTTCCCAGAGGGATGGGGAAGAGAATCAAAAGAATATGACTCCAACAGGTTGAGATAAGAACAGTCCAGTAACTAAGGTATAACACAAAGCCACTACTGCTACCACCAATAATAATAATGACAAGGAAAATAACAAGGGAAGAGAACACAACTGCCCACCACCTGCCGACTGATACCCAGCCTGACCCAAGCAGTGATCTCACCCTTCCGGATAACTGCTCCCAGTTTATATACTGGGCATGATGTGTTGTAGTATGGAATATCCCTTTGGTTAGTTTGGGTCAGGTGTCCTGTCTCTACTTCCTCCCAACTTCCCTTCCTTCCTGGCAGAGCATGAGACTCCGAAAGTCCTTGGTCAGCGTGAACATTACTTAGCAACAACTAAAACTGTCGGTGTTATAAGCATTGTTCCCAGGCTGAAAGCCAAAAACACAGCACTGCACCAGCTACTAAGAAGGAGAAAAATGACTGCTACTGCTGAACCCAGGACAAGTTTAAACCCATTATCCCTTGTCCTGTTGCTACAGTCCTTGATGAAGAGTCCCTCTCCAGAATCCTTGTAGGCCCCCTTCAGATACTGGAAGTCTGCTATGATACTAGAAGGCTGCTGTGAGGTCTCCAAGCAGCCTTCTCTTCTCCAGGCTGAACAGCCACAACTTTCTTAGTCTATCTTCATACAGGAGGTGCTCTATCCCCCTTATAATCCTCATGGCCCTCCCCTCTGAACTTGCAACAGATCCGTGTCTTTCTTATGTTGAGGACACCAGAACATATAGGAATACATTCCTGGATTTTCAGGGAATAATATTTGATTTTGATACTTTTATATTGTTACTCTAAGTAGCTAATGAAAGGGCAATGGAAACGGCTTAAACACTCCCAAATCATCATGTTTATGGCTTCATGATATGCTGTATCTGGGGTTGTTAGTATATGTAGGTGCTTTGTTTAGTGCAAAATATGGTTGACTGCTGGTCTAATCAGAACAGATACTATTTTAAGGGTGCAGTCTAAATCTTCTGAATTTAGGAGCTTGTGCCTTAAATGACAGCTTCTGAAATCAGGCTGAGAAATAAATATAGATTCTTAGTGGATGTAATGGCTTTAGAAGTGAAGCCCGAAGAAATAGAATTCAAACATGCATTGTGAAGTTATGAGATTTTCTCTTTCTGTGGTCTTCCAGTACCTGAGCAGACTGCCTCAGCAGCTGTAAGTATCATATTTTTGATCAGACTTTTTCTTTATATAAACCTGTCATGAAGTTGCATCATATTTTTAGTGGGTGGGATAATAAACATGGGATTAGTTCTCTCTTTCTGACTGTTTCTCCAATTAACATACCTCCCTGTTTCAGAGGCACTTAGTCCTCAATCAGGTATCTAAACAGCTGTTATTTCATGGGTGCACCTTCAGCATTCTGACCTGAAGCAGTAGACCAGTTCTGAAGTTAACCTTCCAATCATTGAATTTATTGCACATTGTTTTGGTTCAAAGGGCAGTTTTGGTGCACACAAACCCGCTGTCCATTAGAGGGAATTAAACTGGGAGTTCTTCTTTAGCTGTGCATTTCACCACTGAAAAGTTCCTACTAATGACTGAACTTCATAACATATATATGGGGATGATGTTTAGCCCAGGGGTCCAGATTAAAGGTAGTCTAAAATAAAATCACAGACAGTGCAGGGTGTTGTTGCTGGGTCCTATAACCAGCTGTTTTGATGCACTGGTCTACCTCTGTTGTGCTAAATTACTTACTAGCATAAATTAGGTCAATAAATACCTTTAGGTGTATATAATATGCAGAAACACAAGATTTTTCTTTAAAATTTATGATATTGTAGAATATTACTTTTAAAATGTTATTTTTCTTCATAGAAGCTGCAAAGGCTTCTATGGAGATGAAGGTACTGAAAGCAAAGTATTATGTGTTTGATCTTTCCTGACCTAATCTGTAGCTCATTTGACAGTTACGGAGATGATGGGCAATCTTTGATGAATTTGTTGCTGTCTCACTGAGATAGAAAGTCAATCCAATTCTCCATTTCTCAACTCTTTGTCATAACAGTTAGTGCCAATGTCTTGTCATCAATGTTCTCAAGCAGGCCTTTTATATGTCATTCAGTATATACTGAATGGAGACTGCATACAACAAGAAGGTAGATAACAACCATGTCAATATTTTAGGGTTGAGTGCACCAGGACTCAGTGTCAAAGCTCAAAAGTGTATATCAAGTTATTTTTTTCCTTAAGAATATAGAAGTTCTCTATTTGAATGATACATGAAAGTCATGCTGATCTAGCAACATTTTAAAATATCATACAATTATTCTTGGATATTAAAAATGTAAGGTAAGTACAAGTTTTGAAGTTATATCACTGGGCACATGTGGCATACAGTTAACCTACTGAATACTATCTATAAGCACATTCATGAGGAAGGCACTACAGAAAGTAACCTCTTTAATTTAGCAGCAAAGGCATAATGAGATCCAAGGATCTTACTTCAAGGTGAAGCTAGATAAATTCAAGGTTGAAAAGAAAGCCTGTATTTCTAAAAGTAAAAGTAATTAATCTTGATAAAATCTTATCTAGGAAAACTGTGGATATTCACTGCATGAAAACTTTAAATAAATCCAGTGTCTTACAAAAAGAGGTATTCTAATTAAAAAAAAAAAAAAAAAAAGGAGATGGGTTTATATGGATTATGATGGAGAAATTACTGAGGAAATTTCTATGGTGTATGAATATAAGAGACCGGACTGTATGATTGTTGTGGTTTCTAGGACTCAAAGGCTATCTGCTAGTAACTTAATCAACGTTTGTATTCTAAAAAGAAGAAAAGACTTTATCACTTTGTGTCTTAGACAAAGATTTAAGGAGATAGATGCTGTTCTTCAAATTACAGTGCTTTTGTAGACAAATGTTGAGAATTAACAAAGTTGAGATAAGCAGTAATAAGCTGTTATAATACTTTGATTCATGAACAAAAGTCACCAATTTGGTGTATTTTTCTGATGTGCAGAAGTGTCAAGTTTCTATGATGACTTTGAATTAATGAACAAACTACCACTGATTATTAAGTCTGTTCTTCTGAGGTGGGTTAGAATGTCAAAAGTCTTGCTATAATGCCAGGAGCTAATGAGTAATTTTTGCAGTAGAATAATTACTAATATTATATTTATATTACAGTGTTATAATTTATGCATTTATTCTGCAGTACTGCCCAAGTTAACCAGGTTAAAATGGGTTGATTAAATTATTTTATTATTGTGGTGAAAAAGTAAAAGTATTTCTGAGCTTTTTATGTTACAGGATATTTCTGATTTTAGAAACAAGCAAGATACAGGGAAAGAACACAGAATAAGAGTATGAAATGGAAAATATAAGGAAATTCTTTTTTAATACAGTGTGCATATATATAATAAACCATATGCATATGGGTTATACATATATAATATGCCATTTGGAAACTTTCTACTTTTTCTTTTTTTTTTTTTTTAAAGAAACATACAAAAGTTCAAAAACATTTCAAGCATAGCAAAGCAATATAAAACATCAAATACAAGTCTCATTGGTTTTTTTGGCATTTTTTCAAAGGATAAAAAAGCGTAATTTTTTTTGAGATAATTTTTTCACAGCTATTTGGTTACTTCAAAAAGATGTAATTGCTGGGCAAACCAAAGCAAATTTTGACAAATTCACCAAATGCAGGAACTTGGAAAGAATTTAAGTACTTGAAGTGGAAAAGCAGCATATTTTGAAGTCTTAGTCTAAACTTGGGAGGTCCAGAGCTCCCACAGAGCTCTTTTTTATATTTGACAGGACTGTAATCTGTAAGCACTTCAGTTCTTGACCTTAAAGTTGCCCAGATGCTTGTATCGCTGTTACTGCAGTTGTCAGAAGTATCTCAATTCTGGTAGTTCAACAATTCAGCCTAACTCAGGGATCCAGAAACTAGATACCTACTGACTTCCTCCTTTGAGGGATATGATCTGCTAAGCTTCCTTAGACTTACATATTACTCAGCACGAAGTGATAACTGCTGCTTTCTTTTAATGCATAGCTAAAGGATAAATTTCCCTTTTCACTTAGAGATTTGGTTGTTTTAATATGACAGTGTGAACCACGGTTAATTTCCTCCTTTCCTGAAAAGAAAAATAAAATCTTATGCTGATCTCTTTAGACTCTATTTGTTTTAGACTCTGTGAACATCAGTGTATATGTTTGTGAGGAAAAATATTTTCCATCTCGAATACCAATCCCGTATCTCCAAGATGAATTCCTGTAGCAAAGGAGCTAGAGACCCTGCCTGGAGTACTGCATTCAACTCTGGGGTCCCCAACATAAGAAGGATATGAACTTGTTGGTGCGAGTCTGTAGGGGATAGTGAAAACATGGGGTTATGATGACGTGGCAAGAAACAGGATGAAGGAACCCGGAGCCTGGCACCATACAACAGGGAGGTTAGAAAGCCTCTGTTGATGAAGTAAAATTTCTGAACAGGTATCAACAACCAATCATGAATAAAGTAACAACCTGTTGACCAATAAGTTTGTATTATGCTACGCTTGACCAAAAAGTTTGTATTATGCTATGCTTAACCAATGAGATTGTTGGTGGTAGCAGTAATGGTCTGTGTTATACCCTAGTTACTAAACTGTTCTTATCTCAACCTGTGGGAGTTGCATTCTTTTGATTCTCCTCCCCATCCCCCCCAGGACTGGGGGGACAAAGAAAGGGGAGTGAGTGAGAGAGCGACTGCGTGAGTTATAGAGGTGTCATGGGTTCAGCAGCAGCGTCATTTTTCTCCTTCATAGTAGCTGGTGCAGTGCTATGTTTTCGACTTTCAGCCTGGGAACAGCGCTGATAACACCGATGTTTATAGTTACAGCTTAGAATGTTTTGGTCTGACCAAGGACTTTCTGAGTCTCACGCTCTGCCAGGGAGGAGGGGAAGCTGGGAGGAAGCAGAAACAGGATACCTGACCCAGACTGACCAAAGAGGTATTCCATATCACAGTACATCATGCCCAGGATGTAAAAAAAAACTGGGGACAGGAACACGGAAGAGTTTTAATTCACAGCTTGGTCGTCGGGTGGTGAGCAGTTGTATCCTCTTCCCTTGTATTTCTCTTGTCATTATTATTACTGGTGGTAGCAGTAGTGATTTGTGTTATACCTTAGTTACTGGACTATTCTTGTCTCGACCCCTGGGAGTTACATTCTTTCGATTCTTCTCCCCATTCCCCCCTGCCTCGGGGTGGGGGGGGAGAAAGAGGAGGAAGTGAGAGAGCGACTGCGTGAGTTATAGAGGTTTAAACCACGACAGCTCTTTTTGGCACAAACCGTACTGGAGGCTGAAATCAGCCTGACTGTGAGGGAATGGCAAAAAGCACCGCATTGTGACTGGTCCAGAGGCTCCATGCATCCTTGGCATAGACTACCTCAGGAGAGGGTACTTCAAAGACCCAAAAGGGCACCGATGGGCTTTTGGTATTGCTGCTTTGGAGACAGAAGAAATTGAGCAGCTGCTTTTTTGGGTGTTGTGGGGTTCTGGAGAATGCACATCCCAAATTACAGTTTGATTGTAAGCCCTCTGTATCGTGTGACCCAGGAGAAGAATGATTATAAATAGGGCCCTGAGCAACAACGAGGCTTTGAGAAAAATAAACGAGAGATAGTTCATGCAGTAGTCCTTGGACCAGTCCAGACTGGGCCAGATGGATAAAATGTACTCTACACCGCAGCTGGGGAGAATGGTCCTACCTGGAGTCTCTGGCAGAAAGCTCCAGGGGAGACTCGAGGTCAACCCCTCGGCTTTTGGAGCCGGGGATACACAGAATCTGAGGCCAGCTATACCTCAACTGGAAAAGAGATACTGGCAGCCTATGAAGGGAATTGAGCTGCTTCAGAAGTGATTAGCACTGCAGCACAGCTCCTCCTAGCACCCCGGTTGCCCGTGCTTGGCTGGATGTTCAAAGGCAGGGTCTCCTCTACACATCATGCAACTGATGCTACATGGAGTAAGTGGTGTGCACTTATTATACAATGAGCTCGAATAGGAAATCCCAGTCGTCCAGGAATTGTAGAAGTTATCATGGACTGGCCAAAGGGAAAGATTTTGGAATGTCACCAGAGGAGGAGGTGATGTGTGCTGAAGAGGCCCCATGTTGGGAGCCAAAAAGAACTGTCGTGGTTTAAGCCTCTATAACTCATGCAGTCTCTCTCTCACTTCCTCCTCTTTCTTCTCCCCCACCCCGAGGCAGGGGGGAATGGGGAGAAGAATCGAAAGAATGTAACTCCCAGGGGTCGAGACAAGAATAGTCCAGTAACTAAGGTATAACACAAACCACTGCTGCTGCCACCAATAATAATAATGACAAGAGAAATACAAGGGAAGAGGATACAACTGCTCACCACCTGACGACTGAGCTGTGAACTAAAAACTCTTCCGTGTTCCTGCCCCCAGTTTTTTTTTTTACATCCTGGGCATGATGTACTGTGATATGGAATACCTCTTTGGTCAGTCTGTGTCAGGTGTCCTGTTTCTGCTTCCTCCCAGCTTCCCCTCCTCCCTGGCAGAGCATGAGACTCAGAAAGTCCTTGGTCAGACCAAAACATTCTAAGCTGTAACTATAAACATCAGTGTTATCAGCGCTGTTCCCAGGCTGAAAGTCGAAAACATAGCACTGCACCAGCTACTATGAAGGAGAAAAATGACTGCTGCTGCTGAACCCATGACAAGAGGCTTAAACCACGACATAAAGAGAGGCACTTTTCAGCTGATCTACATTCCAAAGTTTAAATATTAGTAGAAAATGATCCAAAGTAGATAGTTTATTTGAAATTATATTTTGTTATATATTTAATTATTGGGGAAAAATAGTCTTAATGAAGCTTCCTTTATTTCTACTTATTGTTTGCATGAAGGATATATTTCAGTTGATTCTTAGGGAGAAATTCAAATTTGGAAGGATCATGCCATCTGTCTTCTGAAGTCACACTTACTTGAACACTACTAACTTAGTAATCTCTGTAAAGTTTCCACTTTTTCTTCCTAATCATCTTTGCATGAAACAGGTCACTCCTTGATTTCATTCCTGCCTCCTCTCGTGTTCATTTAAAGGTTTTTTGTTTTCTTTGTTTTGTTGTCGTTGTTGGGGGTTTTGGTTTTTTTTTTTTTTTTTTTTTTTTTTACAATCTTTATCTTTTATGACTCAAGTTCTGATGCACTACATTCAAACTGTATAGATGACATTTGTCTCTGTAATGTTTTTCCTACAAATTCTTAAATAAAAATGAATTTAAATTCCTGGTTTAGGTGCTAAAAAGTACAACTGATGGGGGAATGGAGGAATCATAGCTTATTCTTTTGACATAACAGGATAAAAAATACATTTTTTATGTCAAAAAATCTAGTGTGCCTGTAATAATTTGCTGCATACCTGCAGTCCATTTTCAAAATGTCTTGGATTTGTCTGGTCAAGACTAATAAAGAAGGTAGTCAGCCATGCCAAAAATGGTGAAGAAACACCATTTAACGTGGCATTTTTGTTGCAGCAAACTCACTAACTTCATCTCTGATCACAGAATATATCAGATTTTAAAAAAAAAAGCAGCCTTGAAAAGATTTGTTTTGAGGAGTCTTTTTAACATCTGGGTAGAATTAGACCTTTACAAAAACATAGAGATGCTATAAAATACTCCTGTAAAGGCAGCATATATTTTTTATCTCTGAGATACTGTGGCCATATTGGGAACAAATCATAGATTAAATTGCTTGTTTCACTGTGAAGGAAATATTTGTGGACTATATGTCACATGGATTAAGTTGTGGATGCTCCGTCTGCGCAAGTGCTCAAGACCAGATTGGATGCTGCTTTGAGCAACTTGGTCTAGTGGAAGTTGTCCCTGCCTGTGGCAGAAGGGTTGGAACTAGATGGCCTTTAACATCCCTTCCAAATGATACTATTCTATCATTCTATGCTGTCCATCATATTTGAAAAATGATGGCAGTCAGATGAGGTTCCTGACAAATGGAAAAAGGGAAATATAACCCCCATTTTCAAGAAGGGGAAGATGGAAGACCCAGGAATTTACAGACCAGTCAGCCTCACCTCTGTGCCTGGCAAAATCTTGGAGCAGATTCTCCTGGAAACCATGTTAAGGCACACAAAAAACGAGGTGGTTGGTGACAGCCAACATGGCTTCACTAAGAGGAAATCCTGCCTGGCCAATTTGGTGGCCTTTTATGATGGAGCTATGGAACTGATGGATAAGGGCAAAGCAGTTGACGTAATCTACCTGGATTTGTGCAAAGCGTTTGACACTGTCCTGCATGACATCCTTGTTTCTAAACTGGAGAGACATAAATTTAATGGATGGACCACTCGGTGGATAAGGAATTGGCTGAATGGCTGCATGCAAAAAGTTGTGGTCAATGGCTCAGTGTCCAACTGGAGACAGGTAATGAGTGGTATCCCTCAGGGGTTGGTGTTGGGACTGATCCTGTTCAACACCTTTGCTGGTGACATGGACAGTGGGATTGAGTGCACTCTCAGCAAGTTTGCTGATGACACCAAGCTGTGCTGTTCTGTTGGTACACTGGAGGGAAGCAATGTCATTCAGAGGGACCTTGACATGTATGTGAGGTGGGCTGATGCAAACCTGATGAAGATTAACCATGACAAGTGAAGGTCCTACACCTGGATAAGGGCAATGCCAGGCACAGGTACAGGATGGGCTGAAATTCCCGGCAGCGTTCAAGACTAAGCTGGACAAAGCCTTGGGCACTTGGTCTAGTGCAGGGTGTCCCTACCCATGACAGGAGGGTTGTAACTATATGATCCTTTTGAACCCAAACCATTCTGTAATTCTATGATTCTACATTTCTATGATTCTAGAAGTCTGTAATTCTATGACTGTAGGAATGCAAATGTCACTACTATCTTCGAGAAGAGCAAGGAAGGCCGAGGGAGCTATAATGAAATGAATGGGTTGGTAGATAAAGGGAGGGCAGTGGATATTGCCTACCTTGACTTCAGCAAAGCTTTTGACAATGTCTCCCACACGATCCTCATAGAGAAGGTAATGAAGCAGGGGCTAGAAGAGTGGATAACGAGGTTGGTGGATTGAAAACTGGTTGCATGACCAGACCCAGAGGGTGGTGATCAGTGTAATGAAATGCATCTGGAGGCCAGTAAGTGGTGGTGTACCCTGGGAGTCAGGAGTCAGTACTATCTCTAATAGCATTTGGCATCTTTATTAATATTCTGTATAATGGGGTAGAGTGTACCCTCAGCAAGTTTGCTGATAATACGAACAGGGAGAAGTGGCTGATAGACCAGAGGTTTGTGCTGCCATCCAGAGGGACCTTAACAGGCTGAAGAAACAGGCTGACAGAAATCTCATGAAATTCAGCAAAGGGAAAGGTCAAGTCCTGCAACTGGTGAGGAGGAACCCTAGGCACCAGTATATGATGGGGGTGGGAAAGCATCTTTGTAGGGAAAGATGTAGGGGAAGATTCCAGGGTTCCTGGTGAACAGCAAATTTAATATGAGCCAGCAATGCACCCTTGCAGCAAAGAAGAACAATGCTATCCTGGGCTGCACTAGACAAAGTATGGCCAGCAGGTCGATGGAGGTAATCCTTCCCCTGGTGAAACCACACCTGGAGTACCATGTCCAGTTCTGGGCTCACCAGTACCAAGGGACAGGTAGTACTACTGAAAAGAGCCCAAAGAAGGACCATTAAGATGGTCAAGGGGCTGGATAACCTATCATATGAGGAAAAGCTGGGAGACCCGGGATTGTTTAGCCTGGAGAAGGCTTGGGGGGAATCTTATCAGTGTATGTGAATATATGAAGGGAGGGTGTAAAGAAGTCAAAGCCAGACTCTTCAGTGATGTCTAAGGAAGTTACAAGAGACAATGGGCACAAACTGAAATACAGGAAATTCTACTTAAACATAAAGAAAATAATTTTTACTGTAAGGGTTACTGAACTCTTGAACAGGTTACCAAGGGAGGTTGTAGGGCTGCCTTTCCTGGATATATTCAAAAGCTGCCTGGACATGGCCCTAACCAACTGGTTTTAGGTAACATTGCTTTAGCAATTAGTGATATTAGTGATAACTGAGATATACACATTCAGCTAGTTTGGGAAGGTGTTGGAGAAAACATGCTGTCATTCATTTCACTTTTTTGAGTTTTTTTAAAGATTCAAGCTCTGGATCTTTCTTTTAGTTTCACTCAAGTTTTCATGAGTTTTTTGTCCCAACTGTGTGTTGCACAAGGACCAATAGTCAATTTGGAAAGAGTTTTATTATTTATTCATTGATTACTTTGTTCATATTGAAGGCATATTATCTACAGGAAATGAAAGCCTGTATCAGTAGAATGATATCCAGCCTATTAGGAAAGCAAATAACACAGATTTTGTGAAATAGGGTTCATCACAGAAGAAATAGTGCAAAAAGGAAATCTTAAGGAAGCATAAATCCAAAAATGCATGATGGAATTATTAAGAAAAAATAAGTTTTTATATTTATGAACAAAAATTAAAAATGCATTTTATCCCTTTCCAGCATAGGAAGAGATTTCCTATTTTGATCATGGATTAAAATGTTAGAAAAGATTTAACTACATGCCCAAAAAGTTTCCTTGTAGCCTCCACAGTCAGGTCTACTCTACAGGGAGTATTTTGTACTTGAAAATGAAGGGACATCCAGTGATGAAAGCATTAAGATTATCAGTAGAATATCTAAGTTTAATTCCTGTCTCTATCACAGATTTTTTGTGCAACTTGTAGAAATGCAATTGTTCTGTGCTACAATACCTCATCTTTATTCTTCAGAAGAAAAAACGTGTCTGTCTTGTCTGTAAAGGCTTTGAAGCAGAGACTATCTCCTTGAATGTATTTTCTAGCATAAAGTACAATGGAACCTCTGATTTGTGTTAGGGCCTTTCAGTGTTACTGTGATACTAATAAATAGTAATTAGTAACAGATGTTTTGTCTGCTTTTTTTATAAAGGATAAGTCCATGAAAGAAAGCTAACTTTTCCCTGTAAGGTGAATAGAACTTCAAAAGTCAAATTTTAGCTATTATTCTAATGAAAAATGAGATGCTTAAAAGAGTATAGCTTCATAAACTTCTTCTGTTGCCTTCAAGCTGCATTAGAGTCCTTACTGTGATTTTAGAGTTTGAGCACACCAAAATATTAAAAGCCCCCACAGCTTGCATTTTTTTCCCTTTAGATGTACTGTGAAGATGGTATGAAAACCTTCCCCAGAGCCTCCAACCACCCCTGTTGTTATAATAAATAAAAAAAGAGCAAGACTTATGAAAATGCCTGTGATATGCTGTGAGATTTATCAACTAGTACCTATCAGACATCTTTGCCAGCAACAGTGTTTTGCAGAAAGTCAGACAAATTAAGGCACGTTGCATTTGTCTTTATTTTGGCAATGCTCTAGTTCACAGACCTCACTTTTTTAAGCAAGAAGGAAACTTTATCTGAATTAATTCCAACAGTCTCAGCACGACTAAAGAATTCTTCCTGGCTGTAGACAGAATCAAGAATAAACACACCCCAAATTATTAGGGTAGTGTTTTGTTTATAGTTCAGTGATTTGAAGGAAGAAAACTGCTGTCTTAATAGTTGTAGTTAACAATCAAATAAGAATGAATCTCAAGTGAACGATTTTGGAATATTTCATAAAGTAACTCTGATGGTTTGAAGTGCACAGACAGTTAAGAATTGTCAGTGAACTGCTTTAACACTTAACTGATTCTTATCTCCCCATTTGCTGTACGGCATAGTGAGTGCCTCATATCAATAGTAACTTTGGAAATGAATGACAGAAAGAACTTACTAGGCCAGCAAGCATAGAAGAAGAAATAAGTTGTATATAGAGCAGCTAAATTTATACTGAGTTAGAATTATTCCCTGAATCTCTCCTGCAGTTCTGTGACATCCCAAGATCCTAAAGGGGAGAAGGAAGGCATTTGGCTATTTATATTAATGTTAAAGGAAAAGCAAATTAGAAATAAATTTTAAAAGCAACACTTTATTAGATGAAATGGCTCTGATTCCTCCTATCATCCTTCTTATCATTAAAGTCTTCCTATTTTGTCTTTTGCCATCTTGCTTTCAGCATTCTAGCTGCTTCTCTGCATGTACTTTTTTTATCTATTTTAAGACATTTAGCATTTCTGCTAAATTAGTGAGTGCAGGATACCTCTACCTCCCATCTTTCCACATGCATACACTTTCCCAACACTCCTTTATGTTTTCCCACCATTCCCATTAATGGTAATTGCTAGTTCACTTTCCTTAAGCCTGAAAGCTTACTGTGAGAGGCATGCTTTAAATGTCAGCATATTTCCTTGACTCAGCCTCATTTTCTTCTACTGTTTGCCAGTTCTGCTTATACAAGAATTGTTGAATCTAATGCCCTAAAGCTCTCTTATCCAGATCCTCATCAAATGTAAATTTACCCAACATCATTGGAAGCATTGAAGCTGAAAACCTGTCTTTCTATTATTATTTTAAGCTGTTTTACCTTTCAGACTGTAATAGCTGCAAAAAATGCAAAATGGCTCTCTTGACCACATCGCTGCATGGTCCCTGCATGACCAAGCAGACAGTATCTGTGTATTTGTCCTGAGTGACCTAAACTTCCCTTCACCTCTTGTGCACTCTCTTCTGATGTCAGAAGCTCCTCGCTACTTTGAGCAGGTGTCCTGCCACCTTTGCTTGATTTCCTGCGCATTGGGATTGACTGCTTTTCAACTTGGAAGAGCTGATCCACAAAAATCAAACAGCTCTCCCGGATCTCTCTTTTCTCCAGAATGCTGCCCACAGTATTCTTTCAAACAGATCCTTCAACTATTAAACATTCTCTTCCCTGCCTGGAGAAGCATATGTTCTGTAGCAACTTCTATAAGCTAGTCTCATCTACACTGTTTTATCAACCTATATATAAAGTAATAACTACTGTTTATCTTTTATACCACTGCTGCTGATAATATTTTAATTGATTCTTCATGTTGAAGAATATAATTCAAAAAAATTCACCAAATCTCACTACACCAACTTTCTGCTCCATAAAATAATTGAAAACAGTATTTATTATTTATCTTGCATGCCATAAAGAAGCATTGATTGAGATAAGACTGAAGCTGTGTTATGCTGTGCATTATAAAAGCATGTTAAAAGAGAATCATAGAGTGGTTTGGGTTAGAAGTGACCTTAAAGATTATATAGTTCCAATCCCCCTGCCACAGGCGGGGACACATTCCACTAGACCAGGTTGCTCAAAGCCCCATTCAACATGGCTTTGAACACTTCCAGGGACAGAGCATACAGAAATTCTTGGGGTAATCTATGCCAGTGCCTCATCAGCCTCACAGGAATTTTTTTCCCTAATATTTAATCTAAATCTTCCCTCTTCCAGTTTAACGTCATTCCTGTTGTCCTGTCACTACATGCCTTTGTAAAAACTCCCTCTCTAGATTTCTTGTTAGACTTCCTTTAGGTACTGGAAGGCTCCTCTAAAGTCCCCTTCTCTTCTCCAGGCTGAACAACCCCAACTTTCTCAGTCTGTCTTGAAAGGAGAGGTGCTGCAGCCCTCTGACCACCTTCATAGGCATCCTCTGGACTCGCTTCAACAACTCCATGTCCTTTGTATGCTGGGGTCCCAGAGGTGAACACAGTACTCCAGATAAGGTCTCGTGAGAGCAGAGCAGAGAGGCAGAGTCACCTCCCTTGACTGGCTAGCCATGCTCCTTTTGGTGCAGCCCAACATGTGGCTGGCCTTCTGGGCTGCAAGCACACATTGCTGGGTCATATTGAGCTTCTTGTCAATCAACACCCCCAAGTCCTTCTCCTCAGGCCTGCTCTAAATGCATTCTTGTCATTGTTTAAGCCTACTCATAACTCAGAAAACCACGCAGTTTCTCTCTCATCCCACCCTTCCTCCCCCACGTCCCGCTCCCAGAGGAATGGGGTAGAGAATTGAAAGAATGTAACTCCCACGGGTTGAGATAAGAACAGTCCAGTAACTAAGGTATAACACAAGCCACTGCTGCTACCACCGAAAATAATAATGATAAGGGAAGTAACAAGGGAAGAGAATACAACTGCTCACCACCCACCCACCGACTGATACCCAGCCCAACCAAGCAGTGATCTCACCCTTCAGGGTATCTGCCCCCAGTTTATATACTGGGCATGACGTGCTGTGGTATGGAATGCCTCTTTGGTTAGTTTGGGTCACGCGTCCTGTCTCTGCTTCCTCCCAACTTCCTCTCCTCCCTGGCAGAACATGGGACTCAGAAAGTCCTTGGTCAGACAAAACATTACTGAGCAACAACTGAAAATATCGGTGTTACCAGCAGTGTTTCCATGCCAAAAGTCAAAACCACAGCACTGCACCAGCTACTAAGAAGGCGAAAAATGACTGCTACTGCTGAACCCAGGACAATTCTTTGTAAAATCATGACAACAGTTGAATTGACTGTGGTTTTATTAATGAAAGTTACAAAGACTTCCTATCTTTTTAGCTGCTCTAACCCTGCTTATAGTGTCCTCATATTTTCTTCCAAATTTTAAGGCTTCTCTCTACTTCCCTCTGAGCTCCCAAAGTGATTGCTAGAAATCTATTATGCATACTATAGTGAGAGATTCAGTAACCTACAGAGCTGTAAAAAAATACACATTAAAAGATGGTCCCTGCTTCAAACCCCTCCTCGTTTGTTATTTCTTCTCAAATGTCATGGTGCTAGCAATAAAACCCATCATCCCTCCTTATCACATTTTCTATCGTCACACCAAGGAGGTGGTATAAAATCCTGGTACTTTGATCAAGAATTTGTCTGCTCATTATGATACTGTGACAGACTATGTCTCTTTCCACTAGTGGTTGTGCTTCTTCGTTACTGGCTCCATCACCTTTTATCTGAACCACAGATAATAAAGTAATAGCAATCTCCGGAACAGCTTTTCCCATTACTATACTTTTCTATCTGTAGCTGTATTTAGAACACACACAAGTTCTGTGGTGTCTGATGACATATACTTTTAGCGTCCCCAGATTTCAGTCTTGGTTTCTGTCAGTAATTTCATATGCTGTTATCTTCTCAAGAAAAAAACAAACACATTTCTGCAGTACAAGTATATAGCACTCCTGGCTATATGCAGTAAGGTGGGTATTTTCTCAATAATTACGACAGACTGTCATGCTCTTCCATTTATGTGATGTTTTTACCTTACACTGTAGTTCACTTTTTTCTAGCAAAAGTTATCTAAATCTTGATTTGCATGAAATGTGTTCCCTAAGCCTGTTCTCTAGCCTTGCTAACACCAGAGCATCCTTTTACTTTTACTCTTACCTCATTGTCCTTATCTTTTCTCTCAACAGAATTTGAAAGCAAAAATGTAGCTTCAACTCAGCTCTAAGAACTAGCAGTGTTTATTTTTGTACGATGACAGCAGTATAATTTACTGATTATATATTGCTACATTTAGTTAGTACTTAGAAATTAGGCTTTGTGGATCTGTGACCTCTTGTTATGCAATTGTAAATATATGACAAAAAATTTGTTCTGGTCCTAAGGACCTTTATTCAGTAACACTGTACTAAGTTTACCATTTCATTATTTCCCTATGATTTATATCACCTTTCATAAAAAGAAGTTGTTTTGTTTTTTTTTTTCTGAATAGAAATCACATCTGAAGCTGACTCATTTCACATTGTTAGGCATTTTTTATCATATTTTGGCCTTGGTAGTAAGCATAATGAAGTGTACTGCATATTAGACTGACATACTGACTGTGCCATAAGACTAAGTAATGTAGTTTGGGTAGATTGTTATGTCCTCAGATCTGTTAGAGATACTGTATACATAATTGTGTAGAGGGAAGTATAAATAAAATTGTGATGCATTTTTTATTGACTGACTATGAAATAGTGCATTCCAGGATGACTACAGTAGCATTTGCAAAGCTGAAGTAAAACATATCACTTGTTATTGATTTAGACATTTAAATTTGTATTTCTACTAGTAGGACAGTATATTTTTCGAGTGATAATGAGAATTGGCTGTGGGTGTAGAAGACCTTGATGTGAAGGATTTTTGAGCTAGACTAGCTGCGGGGAGAGCTTTGAGATAGTGCAGGAATGTTGCTGGGAAAGCTTTGAGATCGTAGAGGAATGTTGCAGGGCAAGGTTGGCAAGATAAGAAGGAAGAAAGAAGCCAGGAGCCAGTATTCAATGAGGGGATGACAGCGAGAAGCAGGCATCCAATCAAGGCAACCAGTGAGCAAGATCTCAACCAATGAAGAAGTGAAAATACCCACGTGAACATCGATAGCTAGACAATTGTATTAACCGTTTATGCATGCAGGCATTTTGCATAACCTATATTAACTCTGGATTTTTGAGAAATAAATGATTTCATTTTGTAACCAGAAACAGGGTCTGTGCCGTACGTCTCCACAATTGGCTCTGTACCATTTTGATCCTACTCACAATTATTACCAAAACAATGCATTGCAATCGCAGTACTCAGAATTTTAAATATTCCTTTCCATGAAGATGGATTTACTCAAAATCTCTGCCTTCAGTAATAAAAAAATAAAATTACAAAGAAACAAAAAACCTGTGTAATAATTTTTTTTTTTTTAAATAATGGTTCATTTTTTCAAGTAAAAGAGAATCCCATCTTTTCTGATGGGAATCCAGTCAAATTTATACTAGCGTTTTCAGATTAGGCTACTGAAAATTTGCCAGGAACTGAAGGTAAAAGTCATGACATGTTAATGAAAAGACCATCTTAGAGGCAAGAAAGAGAAAAATAAAGAGTATCTCCTGGCTTTCTGGCCAGACTTTTCTAAAAGTGAAGTTAAGCTTCAAAGTTATCATTGCCCTTTGACCATGCCAGAGCTGTTTGAATTCAGTGTGAAAATGTTCTCTGATGACAATTTTATAACTTTTTACAGCAGTGAAGAAAATGTTGAAGGAAAAAAATAATGATTATTCCACAAACCACATCTTGGCATTAGACCTGACAGTCTCATTTCTGTTCCTGCCTCTGACTGGCTGACTGTGCTTAGCAACTCATATAGCCATTTTAATTATAAGTTATTACCTGTTTTATGACCAATTTGGTGACCTTCTATGAAGGGGCTACGGAACTGATGGACAGGGGCAGAGCGGTTGATGTCATCTACCTGGACTTGTGTAAAGCCTTTGACACTGTCTCCCATGACATCCTTCTCTCTAAGTTGGAGAGACATCAATTTGATAGGTGGACCACTCGGTGGATAAAGAACTGGCTGGATGGCCACACGCAAAAAGTAGTGCTCAGTGGCTCAGTGTCCAGCTGGAGACCAGTAACGAGTGGTGTCCCTCAGGGATCGGTGTTGGGACCAATCTTGTTCAACATCTTTGTGGGTGACATGAACAGTGGGATTGAGTGCGCCCTCAGCAAGTTTGCCGATGACACCAAGCTGTGTGGTTCGGTTGATACATTGGAGGGAAGGAATGCCATCCAGAGGGACCTTGACACGCTTGTGAGGTGGGCTGATGCCAACCTCATGAAGTTTAACCATGCTAAGTGCAAAGTCCTACACCTGGGTGGGAGCAATGCCAGGCACAGCTACAGATTGGGCGGGGAGGGGATTGAGAGCAGCCCTGCGGAGAAGGACTTGGGGGTGTGGGTCGATGAAAAAATGAACATGAGCCGGCAGTGTGCGCTTGCAGCCCAGAAGGCCAACCGTATCCTGGGCTGCATCAAAAGGAGTGTGACCAGCAGGTCGAGGGAGGTGCTCCTGCCCCTTTACTCTGCTCTCGTGAGACCTCACTTGGAGTATTGTGTGCAGTTCTGGTGTCCTCAACATAAAAAGGACATGGAACTGTTAGAATAAGTGCAGAGGAGGGCCACGAGGATGATCAGGGGACTGGAGCACCTCTCGTATGAAGATAGGCTGAGAAAATTGGGGCTGTTCAGCCTGGAGAAGAGAAGGCTGCATGGAGACCTCCTAGCAGCCTTCCAATACCTGAAGGGGGCCTATAGGGATGCTGGGGAGGGACTCTTCATTAGGGACTGTGGTGAGAGGACAAGGAGTAATGGGTTTAAACTTAAACAGGGGAGGTTTAGATTGGATCTGAGGAAGAAATTCTTTACTGTGAGGGTGGTGGGGCCCTGGAATGGGTTGCCCAGGGAGGTTGTGGATGCTTCATCCCTGGCGGCGTTCAAGGTGGGGTTGGACATAGCCTTGGATGGCATGGTTTAGTGGGAGGTGTCCCTGCCCATGGCAAGGGGGTTGGAACTCGATGATCTTGAGGTCCTTTCCAACCCTTACTATTCTATGATTCTATGATTTACTTAAATTGACAAATAATTGGAACAGGGACTGTTTCTCAATGTGTTTGCTCAATGCCTTTCAGTAGGATAATCATTTTAGTTGAGGTTTCTCTTCCCTTCTCCAAAACAATAATCACAAGCACTTCCTGTGTGATTATTAAGCACAAAAAGAGTTTCAAGTACTTTCCTGTAGACATTTTAATATTTTCTAAGAGTTACACTGCAGAAACCTTCAGTTTGCTATTGACTGAGATACGTTGGTGACATGGGTGACCAACAACTTCAGGTAACCCACAATTCCGTCTTATATTTCCTGCAAGAGATGAATAGAGAAACCTAACTCAGTCTAGTGAGTGATAGTGAAAGTTTAATTTGTGAGGGAAAGAAAATATATCTAATCATTTTTTTATACATTCAGGGAAGCTTTTAATTAATACAATTTTTGAATGTCTAACTGTGGAAGTGTGTGAACTTTAGATGTTTCCTATGTTGGCTAGTTAATCCACTTTTTTTGTTATTTGAACTTGCTGAATCGGTTGATAAAGAATGATCAGCAAATATAACTGAACAAATTGCTTTTCCCTCAGCTGAACTGTATGAAAGACCCCAGAGACAAACCAAACAAGCCCAGCATGGTCCCACAGGAATCCAGAAATTTGTTTGGCCTTTTAAAGACTGTCTTCTCTGGGGAACAAATTTTTGCAGCTGCTTTTAAAAGTTGAGGGTTAAAAGCATTTTTGCTGCTGAGAATGCACATCATAGTATATGTTATGCTTTAATGTGCATTTTAAAATGAAGATACAATATAGCTTTTCAGAATCTTTAGAAAGAATCACAGACTTGCTTCTGAGGTCAAATGAATTCAGAAAGGTATTTTCAGGCAAAGCTGACTGACGCTCCGAATTTCCATTCTGGAAGTTTTAATTTTGAATGAGAATGAATAGAACTTCCTCCATTTTCCCTTCACTGGAGAAATAACTGCGTAAAACTGGAAATGCTTTGTTCTGTTTTTTTTTTTTTTTTTTTTTTTTTTTTTTTTTGGTGGGGAAGGAGGTATTGTGTTGTCTTTTTTCCTCAGGGTGTTTGGGCAACTAGGATAGGAATAAGTAGACAAAAGTCTTAGGGCTGAAGATACAGTGATATGAGAATAGAGTTAGTACTGAAAAAGGTTATTATATGCTACCTTTAAAACTGTGTTACTATTACGGTACTGATATGCTGTCCATCACTCTTTAGGATCAGTGAAGATATTTCCCATTCTTTCCTGTACCATAGCTCATCTTCAGCAATTGTGCAGTTCTTGTGATGAAGAGCGCTAGGGAATAACTTATTCCTGAAAAGACTCTTCTGTGAAAGAGGAGCTACAAACAGAAGAACCTAGGCATTCTATTTCCTGGCATGTGCTTTAGTAAATGAGCAGTGGTGAAAAATAAGATGTCTGTCCTAACGGGTTCAAACTTAAACAGGGGAAGTTTAGATTGGATATGAGGAAGAAATTCTTTACTGTAAGGGTGATGAGGTACTGGAATGGGTTGCCCAGGGAAGCTGTGAATGCTTCATCTCTGGCGGTGTTCAAGGCTGGGTTGGACAGAGCCTTGAGTGGCATGGTTTAGTGGGTGGTGTCCCTGGCCATGGCAGGGGGGTCGGAACTAGATGATCTTAAGGTCCTTTCCATCCCTAACTATTCTATGATTCTAAGATTCTTTGTCTCCTGAACTAAGTGCCCATTCAGACACTTAAACCTTATGTTGTTTTCTTTCCCTCACTAAGGAAAGTCACAGTTCCTCACTAAGCATGGGTGTCCTAGTTTTGCCTGAGATAGAATAAATTTTCTTCCTTGTAGCTGGTACAGTGCTGTGGGGTTTGGATTTAGTAGGAGAATAAAGTTGGTAACACACCAGTGTTTTAGTTGTAATAAGTAATGCTTACCCTTATCAAAGATCCTTCAGTCTCATGCCCTGCCAGTGAGGAGGGGAACAAGAAGTCATGAGGGAACAGAGACAGGACACTTGACCCAAGCAAAAGGGATATTTCATAGAATAGAAAGTCATGCTCAGTATATAAACTGAGTGGAGGTGGCCAGGAGGTGCCAATCACTGCTTAGGGACAGGCTGGGCACTGATCAACCGGTGGTGAGCATTTGCATTGTGCATCACTTGTTATATTTTTTTATTCTCTTTATGTTGTCACCTCCTTTTAATGACATTATTACTGCTGTTGTTGTTGATGATTATTTCAATTATTAAACTGTTCTTATGTCAACCCAAGGGTTTTACCTTTTTTCTCTCATTCTCCTCCCCATCTCATCAGAGGGTAGGGAGTGAGCAAGCAGCTGCCTCACACTTAAGTGCTGTCTGAAGTTAAATCACAACAATGGGAAAATGAGGGGTTATCCCAGAAAGGCATTCTTATCCTTTTTGTGAGGTTACTGAAGAAAACTTCATTTAGGTTTTCTTGTATATACCTCTTAAATAGTACCTATCTTTGCATAGTGTAGTTTTATTGCACAGCTGCTGTGAAATGTTTTGTCTAATTTTTATTCCCACCACAGCTAGCCTGAACATGGATCAATAACCTGAAATATACCATTCAACTCTGTAAAGCAGCAATATTCTAGGAAAAAATTAAAATTATGTATTTTGGAACATATAAGAACTTTGAATTCTAATGGAAAATGGGGAAGATGAACATTTTAAGTCCATTTCTGAAACAGTAATCGTAGTTAATGATATAAATCATAACTCATTCTCACCTAAATGGTAGGGGTAATCCTAGTAGGTATAACGTATTATTCCTCAGAGAGTGAAGTAATACTGAATACAGTGATCTATTATCTTAGCTGTATTCTCTGTATTGGAGGCATATCAAATTTTCAATATATTTTAGGTGGGATTTTGATGGTCATTGTCCACAATAATCTGTTAACTTTAGCTCTCAAAAAATAGGCATCAGGTTTAACCAAATAGTTATGCTCCCTGCATAGTCAGAGGTTGCAGGAAAACATCTACCAAACCTACAGACTTATACAATGAATGTAGCTCTCTCTCTAACTTATACATGTTAAATATTAGGTAAAACCATTGATGCTCTATGCTGTGATAATATAGACTCTGTCCTTTTCATTTTCTTGTGCGTCTTATACCAATGTCCCTGGAACTCAGAATTTTGCAACTCATCTGTGTGCTATAAATAATTTTCCTTCCCGTTACTAATATATACATTGCCTCTAAATTGTAATTTACTTTCATATTAAGTAATGTGATAATAAAAACATTATTATTATAATAACACCAGCTGCAGCACATGCTCATCTGCAGGCCCCAATGTCTCCTGGGATGTACCTGCTCTGACGTAGGACCTGTGTGGTCTGTCGTCCCTTCAAGGGGTGTACCTGCTCTGGCATGGGTCCCTCAGGAGACTCAGTTCTTTTGGAGGAATAGATGTGTGTGCCTGCTTCATCATGGAGCACTTCCTCCTTCTTTGGTGTTCTCTCTCTTGTTTCTCACTCTGTTCCCTCCTCCTGTCTCTCATTGTCTGCCCTTACTTAAATAGGTTTTCACAGAACCACCACCAACTTGGCTAATGGTTCAGCTTTGGCCTGTGGTAGGTCTGCTGTAGAACTGGCCTGAACTGGCTACGCCTGTCACAGGGCAGCCACTGATCCCTTCTCACAGAAGCCACACCTGCAGTCTGCCTCATACCAAAACCCTATGGCCTACACTCAATATATTAATGACGAGCACTAATCAGTTGCCTGAGACTGGCCTCTGGTGTTATCTGGCACATCCTAAGGTACCCTGTATGTCCATACGGAGACAGCATCTATGTCACAGAACCTGCAGTAGACCTGCTAAAGCAGCAGCTGAGGGTCAGAACACTAGTTGCCTGTGTGTAGACAACTGAATTGCACTCCAGAAGTCCTTGACCAGATCCTATTATTAATTTGCAGAAATCAGGTGTTCCAGCATTTAATTCTGAATGTCTCTAAATTTCTGGTGTTTCTAGCCTAGAAAGATGCAAAGTAACACAAGTTTTTACACTGTGTTAGATCTTGGCTAAAGAGAATATAGAAGTATCTTATGCAGAAAGTGAAAGTGTTGGAGTGTAAGCAGGTTACTAGCAGAGTTCCTCAAAGCTTGGTTCAGAATTCACGTCATTTAATATATTCGTTTATGACTCTGGCACGAGAAGTAAAAATGTTTTAATGAAATTTGCTGATGGCATAAAGGTGAGAAGAACTATAAATACAAAGCAGAACTTGAATATTGTGCAGAGTTAAGAGACCTTGAGGACTAGAGTAATAGAACTGGAATAAGATTTAATAGTATGAAATAAAACGTCACAGAATTTGCCTTGTCATCTTACCCATCATTAACTGTTCAAAAAAGTCAGAGGCCTACATTAAGCTGTTCACCTGGGCTTCGTCAAATAATCATGGAGAAATGTCCCTACAAGGACACTTAACCTATGCTAAAATAGTTATCTAAGATAGGTTGTATTGGCTTATAGAGATGTCTTTCTCACTACATTGCTTTTGGAGGAAAACTAGATGTTTACTAGATCCCTATGAATCCCAGCTTCAGGCTTAATGTTATATGCTTATAGCTCTTCAGCGGGAAAAAGAAAATCCATTAACAACCACCAAATCATGAGGAGCTATCAATGTATTACAGCTTCAGAGAATATAAATATGGCTCTTGGATACATCAAACTTAATATTTCTGCGGAACAAAAGGAAAGGATGAATATCCCTGTAGATATTCCTTGTGGGATATCTTCTAAGACCTTCACCATTAATATTCAAGAAATAGAAATGAATTGAAAGAAATGCAAAAAGTAACGAGGGAAAAAAAATTTAGAAGATGACCCTACAAGAATATTTTCCATATAGCAGATTTGAGGTTAGAGGTCTGAGAGTTTGTGCTGATCTGAGTCAATGTACATACCAAACAGAACTGTTCCACGTGTCATAGCGCCGACAACGAGTAGGGTTGAAAACCATAACAGCTATATTAATGCAAGACTGTGCCTCACAGCAAGGCTTGATTAGCTTGGACAAAATACGTCACCAGCTGAGGTGACTCTTGTTTTCAAAGCTGTCATGGCAGTAGCCAGTGCAGCATGTAGACAGTAGCCAGTAGCAGCCCTCTTAGTCTTACAGTTGCACAGTATGGAACTTAGATTAGCCATTAGAACAGAAAGTTGAGTTTGTAAGTGGTCTGACAATTTATCAGACATTTTTCAAAAATATTGAAATCTGCTTTCAAAAGTCTTCCTTCAGTGTCATACCCACTATCTATGTATGTATTTAGTTTTTCCATAGACTAAAGGTGTTAATACAAGTATCAGTTCTTGACTAGTCCTGTTTAGAAACAGAGCCACCCCCACAACACAAAGTTAGCTTCATGTTGAGTGTTGGGTATATGGGGTATGGCACAAGTTGCTGCTTTTTAAGCAGTTAAATATTTTGTGTAGCCCAGCTTCTGCAGGTATTCTTTAAAGCATTATAATTTCTGTAATTTTAAAGATTTCCATTTTCCTTCAAAAACTGTTCTGCTTACAGACACTTTTGATTTTCTTAAAACCTTTCAGATTACTTCTGCCTAATTTAGTAGAATTTTCACTTTGTGATTTCATTACAGTAATAGCATTAAAAATACAATTGTTACTTTGAATATTACCTGAGAAGGAAACAATAAAATACACAGACTGAAAAAGTCCCAAGACAGTGGAAATCGCTCCCTTAGTGGCTCCAAAACTGGCTAAGACTTGGAAGGGCTTTTTTGATCTACACTCACCAAAGATCTGACCCATATTTATTGTCAAAACACTGTGCTGTAATCTGCAAAAATATATGAGAGAAAAAAATTGGCTGACAAAAGCATTTTTCTTTAGAAAAACTGTTTAACTCAAAAGCTCAGGTAGCTTTGCATATTTCTAGTAACCCATGGATGACATCTGAAAATTAAGTCTGACCTGAAAGTTGAGGGAGAAGTGCTCTCAAAATAGATTAAACTTATTGTAGGGGTGGGAAATGAACAGTGCTGCCAACTAAGAGAAATATCTATTTGACTCTGTCTTGTGTTAAGATGCTACCTCGAACTTGCAGATTGAGGAGAATTAATAACGTGTCTTGGAAATACACTATTTTAATGAATGACATTTACTGGAATAGAGCCAGTTGTATTTGCTTTCTTTCTGTTGTCAGCATTTCAACACTGAACATGAACTCTACCAAGGCAAACTGTCAGAGTAAGTTATTTCTAGTCTGTAATGAATGCTTCTATCACGTTATTATTGAAAATAACAGGTCTCAAATGAGCATGGTATACATTGATTTTTTTTTCACCATGGTACAGATTTTTTTAAGGTTAGAATGAGCGTGAACACCTCTCTAACACTACTTTAACCAAAAAAGACTGAAGATAAAATTATCTCTATAAAAACTAGACAAATTCTGCCCATATATGTACATACACTCTACAGCTGAGGTTTTGAAAAAAAGTAGGGCAAAATTTTCTAATAAATAATAAAGGTAAGCTTTACAGACATTAAATTATCTGAAAATTTAGTCACATAAAATTAATAATGTCGAGAATAAGATGAGGGTAATATTTAGGTGATATTAAAATATTGCGCAACAGAAAGTTTTAAAAAATAATAATTTAATGAAAATGGGAAAATATAAAGCTTAGATTTAATCAAGTATGTTTAATTGCCTAGACTAAAAAGAAATAAAGAAAATGAGGAAGCAATTTTTACAAGCATATAAAACCAGACTGTGAGTTTGAAAGAAATGTTTTGGGTTCATACACTTTTTGCAACAATTTCCTTGCCAGTGTGTTCTCTCCTTTCCCCTTGAATTACTATGCCTCCTTCTCCCCCTTTATAGACCAGATTGAATATTCCATATTTTGTGATTTTTTTCTAAAGAAAAAAAATTTTTTAAAAGAATACTGTTTACCAGTTTCAATGAATTTTGTCTCTAGTATTTTACAACGGATTAAACCTTAATTAAAATACAAAGAACATTTAGTAATGAAGGAGGAGCTATGTAGATATTTACTTCCTAAATAGCCTGAGGTAGATAGACTACTTGATTGAATTTCCATAGTTTATACAGCAAGACATAGATTCTAATCTGTACCTCTCTGGCAGTTTCATAGTGGGACGAATTTCTTTCTCAAACTGTCTGTTTCTCTCTGTGAAGAGGTATGTTAGGACTGCTAGGTTTTCCTCAGTGCTAGTGTTTTCTTGAACCATAAGGTAATGCTCTTGGAATCTTATGTGATTATGATGAAGTCATGACACCAGCTCATGGCAACCTGAAAATCTTGGGCTAGCACCCCAGATCTCATGGAGTATCTTCCCAGACTAAGCCTGTGTCTTAGATTTAGGGGTTCTGGGTGGAAAAGGGCAAAGCAGATGCAGCAACAAAATGCATAATACAGATGTATGGTCCTCAGGACCATTTTTCTTGCTTTCCTTATCTATTTCTATCACACCAAATTACTCGCTAATGCAAACACAGCCTAAGATACTCAGATTATTCCACACATTGAGCTCCACAATTTTGCCTTGCGATTTTATAAAACTATCATAACTGCTAAGCCAACTAATTCTCAAATGTGCTTGACTTTTAATTTCTATTTATAATGACAATAAAAGATGTTTCAGCTATTTATTAAAATATCGTTAAGTCGTGAAAATGTGGAAATTTTCTCAGCACAGCCTTAAGGACTATATGTTGAGAAGACAGGCTGCTGTTGTATTTGACAATTGTTAAGCCAAGTGTATACACATCCATAGAATCATTGAATCATAGAATAGTCAGGGTTGGAAAGGACCTTAAGATCATCTAGTTCCAACCTCCCTGCCCTGGGCAACCCATTCCAGTGCCTCACCACCCTTACAGGAAAGAACTTCTTCCTCATATCCAATCTAAACTTTCCCTGTTTAAGTTTGAACCCATTATCCCTTTTTATCTCACTACAGTCCCTAATGAAGAGTCCCTCCCCAGCATCCCTATAGGCCCTCTTCAGGTATTGGAAGGCTGCTAGGAGGTCTCCATGCAGCCTTCTCTTCTCCAAGCTCAACAGTCCCAGCTCTCTCATCTTATCTTCATACAGGAGGTGCTCCAGTCCCCTGATCATCCTCGTGGCCCTGCTCTGGACTTGTTCCAACAGTTCCATGTCCTTTTTATGTTGAGGACACCAGAACTGCACACAATACTCCAAGTGAGGTCTCACGAGAGCAAAGGGGCAGGATCACCTCCCTCAACCTGCTGGTCACGCTCCTTTTGATGCAGCCCAGGATACAGTTGGCTTTCTGGGCTGCAAGCGCACACTGCCGGCTCATGTTCATTTTTTCATCGACCCACACCCCCAAGTCCTTCTCTGCAGGGCTGCTCTGAATCTCCTCCCCGCCCAACCTGTAGCTGTGCCTGGCATTGCTCCGACCCAGGTGGAGGATCTTGCATTTGGCAAGATTAAACTTCATCAGGTCGGCAACAGCCCACCTCACAAGCGTGTCAAGGTCCCTCTGGATGGCATTCCTTCCCTCCAACTTATCAACTGAACCACACAGCTTGGTGTCATCAGCAAACTTGCTGAGGGCGCACTCAATCCCACTGTCCATGTCCCCCACAAAGATGTTGAACAAGACCGGTCCCAACACTGATCCCTGGGGAACACCACTCGTTACTGGTCTCCAGCTGGACATTGAGCTACTGAGCACTATTCTTTGCGTGCGGCCATCCAGCCAGCTCTTTATCCACCGAGTGGTCCACCTATCAAATTCATGTCTCTCCAATTTAGAGACAAAGATGTCACGTAAGACAGTGTCAAAGGCTTTACACAAGTCCAGGTAGATGACATCAACTGCTCTACCCCTGTCCATCAGTTCCATAGCCACTTCATAGAAGGCCAACAGATTGGTCAGGCAGGATTTCCCCTTAGTGAAGCCATGTTGGTTGTCACCAAGCACCTTGTTGGTTTTTCATGTGCCTTAGCATGCCTTCCAGGAGAATCTGCTCCAAGATTTTGGCAGGCACAGAGGTGAGACTGACTGGTTTGTAGTTCCCTGGGTCATGCATTTTCCCCTTCTTGAAAATGGCGTTATATTTCCCTTTTTCCAGTGGTTGGGAACTTCACCTGACTGCCATGATTTTTCAAATATGATGGACAGTGGCTTAGCAACTTTATTTGCCAGCTCCTTCAGGACCCGTGGATGGATTTCTTCAGGTATCATTGACTTGTAGATGTTCAGGTTCCTAAGGTGGTCTCAAACCAGATCCTCTCCTAGGGTCCTCACACAGAAACAGTGCTCAAAATAAAAAAAAGAAATAAAAATCAATATGAATAATTTTTCAGTGGAATAGTGTAAAAAACCGTTGAGGGTAGAGATCTATTTGGCAATGTGTAATGTAGAGCAGTTTATCCAGCAATCTGTAAGCATTCCGAGGTATATTTTGTTAGTCCATGATATGTCTGACATCTAACCACCCAATGCACTCAACCACATTTCCTATTCAGTTGTCCCCGTACATGAAAGTCATCATAAAATAGTAATTTGTAATTATTCAAGTTCTAAAACCATGGCAGAATTTCTCTGTAAAAGTTCTAGAGATTACTAAAGAACTTACCAAGTCATGACACCAGAGAAATATTCACTAAGACTAATTCTTATTCTTCTTGTGTAGAAGGTGATTGGGGATTAGACCAAGTATAGACTAACCAAAAACCCCCAAAATAGCAGTGAAGGCTAAAGACAGACTAAAAGGGTAGCATATCAACTTTAAAAATTGGAACATCACAGCACATTGTTGCCATCAGCAAGCTTAAAAAATTGCTTCAGCCTCTTGCTTGCAAAGATAAGACAGAAAATAAATCCAGTCTGGGGAAGCTTGTCAATGGGAAAGAAGGTTTTGCCTCTCCAAAAATATGCCTGAAGATCTTTCCAGGTCTTGAGGGCTACTCTTTCTTCCTACAAATCTTCAGAAGTCAGCACTGAGTGAGGAGAAACCAATACTTTTCATTCGCTGCTCCCCTGCCACATCTTTTGTTGCTGTAGCATGCCATCCTTCTAAATTGTATTCTCTCACTGTTGTCTGACTGTGACATGAGATCACAGAAAATAGAAGCACCCATGAGGGATTAAAAGAAACTATGAGGTGAAAAGTGAGAAGACTTGAAAAGAAATGGCTCCTCTGAACTTTAGTCCTTTGTTTTGTACTACTCGTCTCCACTAGCGTCCTCTGCCTTCAAGAGAACTATATACCATCTGATCTTTTTTGAGTCACTATCATACTCCAATAATTCCATGATTTACCACATTCTTTCACTTTGGAGTGTGCATAAAATGTGCTCCAAAAGAGAGTATTTGTACAGTTCAAGTAACTTTGGAGAATACCTAGAAAGTCATATTACTACATCTAGGATAGTTTTCTAAAGGTTTGAAAGGGACTCACATTTATGGTAGTTTCAGGAATAATTTTTAGATATGCACCCAATCTCTTTGGAACAAGAAGTCTACACATTTCATAGGCAACACTTCTGCCACTTGAACATGTTTTATATGTATATATATATATAACATGTTAATATAACATATATATATGTGTATATATATATATATAGTGTGTAGCATGTGTTTTTTATGTACTGGCATCACACACTTGATTTCTTTTCTTGGGTCAATGGGGTCATAGAGTGATATACTACATATTTTGTGACTTTACTTTTGTTATGTTGATGTTGCAGCTTCAGTCTTTTAGCTATCAGTGCTACACTAATTTTTATGTACTGAATAAAAGCTACAGACAATCTGACATTTCTGGAGCTAAGGCAGGAAATCCACAGCAGAATTTGTTATAACAGTTGTATACCTAATAAGCAGTTTTGGAAACATGCTATCTGTACTTCATATGCACTGCAGTTTATTGATTTGGCTTGAGGAATCCATCTCTTAACACAATTTGCAAGATATGCAGTTTCCTGATTACAGGGGAACCTTCAGGCAACTACTTGATTTCAAATGTGAACATTAGATTGGGTGTTTTCAAAGCCATTTTTCTCTCCATCGCATGTCACTACTTCTACCTGCCAACATTTTATCAACGTTTTCAGTAGAAATTCCATTTCATAGTTGCTTCTGGAGTTTATTCCAACAGCTGAATAGCCTGAACATGTTCAACATCATAGGTCAGAAGGTGCCACTGTGTAGAGCGGTGATAAGGGGAAAAAAGAAAACCTCCAAGAAAGTCAGTTTTGACTTGTTTTGTCTGGTATTTAACAGCCAGCATTTTTTGTTATCACTGTGTCCCAAGTGTTATAATTAGAAATATAACATTTAGCTTTATAAGGGTCTCCCTTATTTCAGAGATTCCTATTTCTGTTTAAGACCATACTAATAGTGTAGTTAATTGGAGAAACATGAATAGTTGGCATTCTGCAAAGTAATGAACTACTACAAAGTATTCTGGATTTTACAGCCTGTTAAGAACCATGCCTGTATGGAAGGCATACTTGCAAAGCATATTCATGCTGTTGGAGTGTAAAATCAGTAGAAATATTTCCTAAGAAATTGATTTATTTTGTACTTTTGATATTACAAGGAACAAAAAAAACCCCATTAAACAAAGAAAACAAACAAACAAAACCAAACAAAATACACATAAAAACTTGTAATTTTTATCTTAATTTAAAAATATTTAGAGTATCACTTGGAGTATTGTGTGCAGTTCTGGTGTCCTCAACATAAAAAGGACTGGAACTGTTAGAACAAGTGCAGAGGAGGGCCACGAGGATGATCAGGGGACTGGAGCACCTCCCGTATGAAGATAGGCTGAGAAAACTGGGGCTGTTCAGCCTGCAGAAGAGAAGGCTGCGTGGAGACCTCCTCGCAGCCTTCCAATACCTGAAAGGGGCCTATAGGGATGCTGGGGAGGGACTCTTCATTAGGGACTGTGGTGAGAGGACAAGGGGTAATGGGTTTAAACTTAAACAGGGAAAGTTTAGATTGGATCTGAGGAAGAAATTCTTTCCTGTGAGGGTGGTGAGGCCCTGGAATGGGTTGCCAAGGGAAGTCGTGGATGCTTCATCCCTGGCGGTGTTCAAGGTGGGGTTGGACATAGCCTTGGATGGCATGGTTTAGTGGGAGGTGTCCCTGCCCATGGTAGGGGGGTTGGAACTCGATGATCTTGAGGTCCTTTCCAACCCTAAACTCTTCTATCTATATATCATAGAATCATAGAATTGTTAGGGTTGGAAAGGACCTTAAGATCATCTAGTTCCAGCCCCTCTGCCGTGGGCAGGGACACCTCACACTAGATCATGCCATCCAAGGCTATGTCCAACCCCACCTTGAACACTGCCAGGGATGAAGCATCCACGACTTCCCTTGGCAACCCATTCCAGGGCCTCACCACCCTCACAGGAAAGAATTTCTTCCTCATATCCAATCTAAACTTTCCCTGTTTAAGTTTAAACCCATTACCCCTTGTCCTCTCACCACAGTCCCTAATGAAGAGTCCCTCCCCAGCATCCCTATAGGCCCCCTTCAGGTATTGGAAGGCTGCTAGGAGGTCTCCACGCAGTCTTCTCTTCTGCAGGCTGAACAGCCCCAGTTTTCTCAGCCTATCTTCATACGAGAGGTGCTCCAGTCCCCTGATCATCCTCGTGGCCCTGCTCTGCACTTGTTCTAACAGTTCCATGTCCTTTTTATGTTGAGGACACCAGAACTGCACACAATACTCCAAGTGAGGTCTCACGAGAGCAGAGTAGAGGGGCAGGATCACCTCCCTCGACCTGCTGGTCACACTCCTTTTGATGCAGCCCAGAATACGGTTGGCCTTCTGGGCTGCAAGCGCACACTGCCAGCTCATGTTCATTTTTTCATCGACCCACACCCCCAAGTCCTTCTCTGCAGGGCTGCTCTCAATCCCCTCCCCGCCCAATCTGTAGCTGTGCCTGGCATTGCTCCCACCCAGGTGGAGGACTTCGCATTTAGCATGGTTAAACTTCATTAGGTTGGCATCAGCCCACCTCACAAGCGTGTCAAGGTCCCTCTGGATGGCATTCCTTCCCTCCAATGTATCAACCGAACCACACAGCTTGGTGTCATCGGCAAACTTCCTGACGGCGCACTCAATCCCACTGTCCATGTCACCCACAAAGATGTTGAACAAGACCGGTCCCAACACTGATCCCTGGGGAACACCGTTACTGGTCTCCAGCTGGACACTGAGCCACTGAGCACTACTCTTTGCGTGTGGCCATCCAGCCAGTTCTTTATCCACCGAGTGGTCCACCTATCAAATTGATGTCTCTCCAACTTAGAAACAAGGATGTCATGTGAGACAGTGTCAAAGGCTTTACACAAGTCCAGGTAGATGACATCAACTGCTCTACCCCTGTCCATCAGTTCCATAGCCCCTTCATAGAAGGCCAACAGATTGGTCAGGCAAGATTTCCCCTTAGTGAAGCCATGCTGGTTGTCACCAAGCACCTTGTTGGTTTTCATGTGCCTTAGCATGCCTTCCAGGAGAATCTGCTCCAAGATTTTGCCAGGCACAGAGGGGAGACTGACTGGTCTGTAATTCCCTGGGTCATCCATTTTCCCTTCTTAAAAATGGGGGTTATATTTCCCTTTTTCCAGTGGTTGGGAACTTCACCTGACTGCCATGATTTTTCAAATATGATGGACAGTGGCTTAGCAACTTCATTTGCCAGCTCCTTCAGGACCCGCGGATGAATTTCATCCGGTCCCATGGACTTGTATACATTCAGGTTCCTAAGGTGGTCCCGAACAAGATCCTCCCCCACAGTGGGCCCAGGGTCCCCACCCTCACCGTCCCCGCGTCTGCCTTCCAAGACTTGGGTGGTGTGGTCAGAGCATTTGCCAGTGAAGACTGTGGCAAAGAAGTCATTAAGAACCTCAGCCTTCTCCAAATCCAGGGTAGGCAGTTCTCCCGATAGCTTCTGGAGAGGGCCCACGGTGTCCCTAACCTGTCTTTTGTTGGCAATGTACCTATAAAATCCCTTCCTGTTATCCTTAACATCCCTAGCCAAGTTTAATTCTAAGTGGGCCTTAGCTTTCCTAACCTGCTCCCTAGCTTCCCAGACAACATCCCTGTATTCTTCCCAGGCCGCCTGACCTTGCTTCCACTTTTTATAAGCCTCTTTTTTCCTTCAAATTTTGCTCAGCAGCTCCTTATCCATCCAAGGAGATCTCCTGGCCCTCCTGCTGAACTTCCTTCTAGTTGGGATGCATCGCTCCTGAGCTTGCAGCAGGTGATCCTTGAATATCAACCAACAGTCTTGGGCCCCCCTGCCCTCTAGGGCTGTATCCCATGGAACATTACTGAGCAGGTTCCTGAAGAGGCCAAAGTCTACTCTCTTGAAGTCCAGGGCAGTGAGCTTGCTGCACGCTCTTCTCACTGTCCTGAGGATCTCAAACTCTACCATCTCATGATCGCTGCAATCAAGGCTGCCCTGGGGCATCACATTCCCAACCAGCTCTTCCCTGTTGGTGAGGACGAGGTCAAGCATGGCACCTCTCCTTGTCGGCTCCTCTATTACTTGCAGAAGGAAGTTGTCTTCCACGCAATCGAGGAACCTTCTGGATTGCTTGTGCCGGGCCGTACCATCCCTCCAACAGATATCAGGGTGGTTGAAGTCTCCCATGAGAACAAGGGCCTGCAAGCGTGAGGCTGCTCCTATCTGCCTATGGAGCGCTTTGTCCAGCAAGTCCCCTTGGTCAGGCGGTCTGTAACAGATCCCCACAGTAATGTCTCCTGTCACTGTTCTCCCTTTAACCCTGACCCACAAACTCTCTGTCGACTGCTCACCTGTCCCCAGAGAGAGTTCCATACTCTCTAGCCTATCCCTAACATGAATAGCAACTCCCCCTCCCCGTCTGCCGGGCCTGTCTTTCCTAAAGAGCCTGTAACCTTCCATTCCAACACACCAGTCATAGGAGCCATCCCACCATGTTTCTGTGATGCCTATGATATCATACCCCCGTAGATGTGCACACATCTCTAATTCCTCTTGTTTGTTCCCCATACTACGGGCATTTGTGTAGAGGCATTTGAGGCGAGTTCTAATTGAAGCCAGCTCATTGGCTGGAGCAGCTGGAATATCTCTACATTGCTCCGAACGTTTACTGTAGGTGCTGCCAACCAACAGGGTGTGTTGGGATGGAATGACGCCCCCCTCCCCCAACACATCTAGTTTAAAGCATCCTTGACCAGTCTGGCAAGCCTCCTACCAAATCCACTCTTCCCCTTCTTTGTCAGACCAGCTCCACCAGCTCCCAGTAGACCTGGCCTACTAAATTGTGTCCCACGTTCAAGGTACCCAAACCCCTGACTATAGCACCACCCTTCTAACCATTTATTAACCTGCCCAATCCTCCTAGCCTTTTCAAGGTCCTGCCCTGTATCCTGGAGAATTGACAAAAAGACAATCTGAGCTCCAGAGCCCCTAACCACCTCTCCCAGAGCTCTGTAGTCCTTCTTTATGGTCTCCGGGCTACTGCTATCTATATCAGTACCACCCACATGTATTACCAGGAGTGGGTAATAGTCAGTGGGACCGACTAGAGCAGGCAGCTTCTCAGCCACATCCCTGATCCATGCCCCTGGTAGGCAACACACCTCCCTTGAGCCTGGGTCAGGCCGGCAGATGGGTGTCTCTGTGCCTTTCAGATTAGAGTCCCCTACTACTACGGCCCGCCGCTTTTTCCTGGCAGCACCAGTAGTGACCTTCTTTACCAGTGCACTAGCTGGTTGCGCCTGGTGGGAGCGCTGTTGCTCATCAGCCCCCTGCAGGATAGCAAAGCGGTTCTGGGTGGGGACAACAGATGTAGGAGGAAGCCCCTTGCTTTTAATTACCCTCTTCCTCCTTTTTTTGTTGTTTTTTTTTCTGTTACCTTTTCCCAGCTTCCTGGGTTAGCAGCCTCCTTTCCTGCATGGGCAACAGTAGACACTCGAGGCCCTGGAACAGTTTGGTCCCGGAGCAAGCAGTGCTGCTCCCCCTCAGCTTCCCTGACACCTTTCAGCCTGGTAACAGCTTCCTGCAGTTCAGCCACCTGCTGCAGGAGGACCTCCACCAGGGAGCACAGAGTACAGCCCTGCACATTGCTCACCCTTCCCTTAGGATACCCCGAGCTCTGCACTACAGCCTCCCTTCCCGTCGGCTCCGTCTGGGTGCCTACGCTGGCCACCACCGGCGCAGCCAGAGCCTTGCCCGTACGGCGAGTGTTCACTGCCCCGCTCACCTGCCCACGCGAACTGCTTCGAGCCCGCCCTGTTCGCCGCGCTCCGGGTCGCTCGCGCTCCCTGGGGCAGGTTTTTAACCAGTCAGGTCTGCCGCCGGTCCTCCTGGCGCCGCCCCCTCTGAGTCAGCCGCTCGCCTCCGCGGAGCTGCAGGCTCCTGGGCAGGCCTTGTCGAGGACTTGAAGCTCCCTCGAGGCAAGTTGCTGCTCCGAGCTGAAGCTTGTAGACGCCGAGCCTCCCCCCCCCCCACCCCCGATCAGGCGCTGCAGACCTCCCCTCGCGAGACAGGCACGTTTCTCAGTACTTTCATTATACTGGTGAAAAGCTAAGCAGACTTTAATGCGAGGCAAATTTATACTTTACTGGCAAAGTAAGTTCAATTATTATTCATTGTAGAGCATTATATTCCCTAGAATATCATGAGGAATCTCCTGGATTTCAACATTTTCTTTAGAATACAGAGATTTGACTGAGATAAAAGATTTGAGCAATCATGTTCCCAAATTGTTATATCAGTCATTGTATCTTCCTAGATCATCATTTATCATATGATACTGCTCACTTCAGTATTAGTTTCAACTAGTGTCCTTTTGTCCAAAATCACATTTCTTTTAGTGAATGTAAGTAAGAGTATGTTCATTACAGTAACTACTTTTAACCTTGTGGATAAAACCAATAAATACAATACTATGATTTTATCATCATTGTCAAAGTAAGGGAATTCCCCGTATTTGTTGAGTAAAAATGGAAGCAGTTCACTTACTTGGGCAAAAGTCTTTGTATTACACTTTTTCTACTGAACCAATTGAATTTTTTTCAGTTATTATTAAACTTATTTGCAATAGAAAAAGTTTGATAGGCAGAATAAAATAATTTCAACTTTTAAAACTTAACCTACCCCCAAAAAAACTTCAAGATTTTAACATATTTGTCTAGTAAGTATAAAATTAGGATTCCTGCAGTGAAACCAAAGAGAGATATAGGTGAAATAATGCACAGGTGCAGGATCAGGTAGGAAGTAAGACGATCAGTGGCTCAGCTACCTTAAGACAGAGGCATTCCTGAATACGACCAGAAAGTTAAAATGTTTCTCAAATAACAGAGAAAACCAAGAAAGGATGCTATTAATGGCTTTTCTAGCTTTATATGAAACTGAACTTGCTTAATACCTGGTTTTGATCACAGCTCAAATGTGAATACAATACAGTTTTAAGTATTCAGGAAACAAGAGGCTTCCTCAAGGCTTTTGAAAAGGTTAGTTCTGTGACTCTCTCCCTGCTGAAAGTATGCAGCCAAGGGGCAAGTTTGCAAGAGGAGATTGACTTCTCAAGCTAGCTTAAAAAGAGGTAAAATGTCCCTAAGGCAAGGTGTTTCAGGAAGAAAAGCATCAGCTAATTAAACTTAATTGGGTTAGCTTGGGTAGTCTGATTAGCATAACTAATTTAGGCCTCTGAGTCGGCCTGAGGGGCGTGTGTGTTTTTCTTAGGGATCCTGTGAGGGAGGTGTTTGGGACTCTGAGGTGGGAAAAGTAGTTCATTCTCTAGGTCAAGGGAGAGTCACTATACATGAGAGAAAAAGACAATGTACAGAAATGCAGAAGATTTAGCATAGCTGAAGGCTATATACTATTTTGAAACTGGTATTCGTTGAGGAAAAAATAGATGGGTTAGTCAGAAGTTTTTAATACACCTGGAAAGCATCAAGAAGCAGCCTAGCCAGCCTGTTGCACCGGTCCTTGACAATGCTGTGATCTAAGTAAAAATATGGAGTATAGTGAATAGGGGATAGGACTAAAACTGACTGTATAGCAAAGTGGTAGAATCTTCCAACTTGGAATGGTCTGGGTTCAACTGTAAAAAAAGCTGTTGCCTACAGGAGGTGGAAGCAAGGACAGGTGAAGTTCACACTGACTGGAAAAGGAAAATATTACCCCTATTTTTAAAAAGGAAAAAATGGAGAGACCCAGGGAACTACATGTCAGTCCATCTCACCTCAGTGCCTAGCAAGATCATGCAGCAGATCCTCATGGAATCTGTGCAAAGGCACATGGAAAATAGGGAAGTGATTGGTGAATGCCAACCTAGCTTTAGTAAGAGCAAATCGTGCCTGACTAATTTGGTGGCCTTCTATGATGGGATTAGAGTTCTGGTGGATAAAGGAAGAGCAAGTGACGTCATCTACCTGGACTTCTGCAAAGCATTTGACAATGTCCTGCACAATATCTTTGTCTCTTAATTGGCAAAGCATGGATTTGACAGGTGGGCTACTTGGTTTTAAGGAATTGGCTGGATGGTTATACCTGAAGAGTTGTAGTCAACTGCTCAATGTCCAAGTGGAGACCAGTAACAAGTAGTGTTCCTGAGAGGTCAGTGTTGGGATTGATCCTGTTCGACATCTTTGTCGGAGGCACAGTAGGATTGAGTGCATCCTCAGCAAGTTTGCCAATGACACCAAGCTGTGTGGGGTGTTCAACATGCTAGAGGGGAGGGACCTTGACATATGCTTGAGAGGTGGGCCCATGCGAACCTCATGAGGTTCTACAAGGCCATGTGCAAGGTCCTGCACCTGGGTCGGAGCAATCCCAAGTGCAGGCACAGGTTGGGTGTAGAATGGATTGAGAGCAGCCCGGAAGACAAAGACTTGGGGGTGTTGGTTAATGAGAAGGTCAATATGAACTGGCAATGTGAGCTTGCAGCCCAGAAAGCCAACCGTATGCTGGGCTGCACCAAAAGGTGTGTGTCTAGAAGGTTGAGGGAGGAGATTCTCCCTTTCTACTCCACTCTTGTGAGACATTACCTGGAGTACCGTTTTCAGCTCTAGGGGCCCAATTGTAAGAAGAACGTGAACTTGTTGGAGTAAGTCTAGAGTAGGGCCATGAGGATGATCAGAGGACTGCTGAATCTCTCCTGTGAAGGCAGGGCAGAGTTGAGGTTTTTGTGCCTGGAGAAGGGAGGGCTCCAGGGAGACAAGTCTTCTAATAGCTAAAGGGAGCCTACAAGAAAGCTCTAATGGGACTTTTTACAAGGGCATGGCGTGATATGACAATAGGTAATGGCATTAAGCTGCCAGAGGGGAGATTTAGATTAGATATGAAGAATAAATTCTCTACTGTGAGGCAGGTGAGGAATTGGAACAGGCTACCCCAGGAAGGTGTGGATGGCCCATCCCTGGAAGTGGACTCCAGGCCAAGCTGGGTGGGGTTTTGAGCAACCTGGTCTAGTGGAAGGTGTCCCCGCACAGATTCTGTGATTTTATGCTGTTGCAAAAAGTGAATGAAACACTGATTTAAACTCTTTTCTGAGAGCTTTGTGTTCTGTGCCCTTAGCTTTTGGGTAAGAACCCTTTAAAAATAAAAGCCTGTAAGCACTAAAGATTTTTCTCAAATGGCAGAGAAAAGAAAAATGAGGATCACTTAAGGGAACTCCTGGTTTTAAAAAGTGAACTCACAAATATGCATATTTTATCTTTGATCACAGCAGTACTTCGATGGAGTAGATTGTGTAGTTGATTATTCTTATATTAAACGAATATGTCATATTTTTTTGGGGGCCTAAAGAGTAGGTTATCTGAATTGTCTGCATACTTCAAGGTTTAGTTTGAAAGCTTTGTGAATGTGCTAAGGATTTAATTTTCAACATCACTGTGGATGACACAGTGGTCAATTGTGTCTTTGCCATCCTCTGTTTTTATCTAATAAATGTTCTTACTGCCAGGCAGATGTCCTCTTGCTATTTGTCTGAGAAAGTAACTATCTCTATTGTTAAACTTACTCCCCACCAGATTGGTATGAAGTATAGTTTGGAATCCCCAAGGGGAAAAAATCTGTTCTGCAGTGCATTATGCTTTACTTGTATACTCATGTGGGTTCCTTTAATATTCTCAGATCTACACTTTAAATCACTGCTGTTTCAACTGCAAGATAAATGTAAAAAATAGGAATTGTGCCCTGAAAAACCTTATAATAAGTCTGTATACACATTTGAGACTATAAACTATTGTTAAAAATTAGATATGAGGATTTTTCGTTATTTATTTGAATGACCAGTAGTATCTGAAGTTAATGAAGGTTAGTTAGCATACAATTTTGTAAGCAGGGATTCTCCTGAGACCTTATGATTTTTGGCTGAATATGATAGGATGTTACCTGCAATAATGAAAAATAATGATGAAATGTTAAAAAGAAATTTGTAATTTATCCAAATGATTTATAAAATTGAAATAGTCCTTTTTACTTACACTTAATTTCATTTAGAATTTTTTATAGCTGACTTTTCATGTCCACCCAATCGAGCACCCCTCAAAGTGAAGTTTCATGTGCTAAATAATGATGAAGGTTTTACTTGATGGTTCAGTGAAGAATTTGGAAAATTCTGTAAAAGCCCCATAAATTAATCTGCTTATTGTAAGAAACTCTCTGAAACTTCTTGGTTTCATTCTTACCTGAAATAACATAAAACAGTTTTACAATGCATTATTTTTCTCCTAGTGCTAGCTGGACCTGGATGATAGAAAAAGGCATGAAAATTAGAATCAAAGAAAAGCTGATGTACCAGAACCAAAAGAAATAAATCCCCCACTTTTCTTTTTTTCTTTCTTTTTTTTTTTTTTTTTTTTTTTTATTTTTAAGAGATTTATGTTTAGGTCAATTCTTGCCCAGTTCTGCTTCAGAGCTGTTTAGATGAGATTTTACAAAAGGAAGGAAGGAGAAACACTGCTAAATGTCTTAGAGAAAGGTTAGCCACTCAACATGAGTAAACTGTGGATTGCTACACCACAAATATATATGACATGTTGAAAAATGTTTTAATGAAGTAGCAAAGGTCTGCTAGAGCGTGAATTAAAAAGAAACATGTAGCAATGTAGTAGACTTTGAAAAGACAGATGGATTCCTTTATTCTTTGATATTTAGAGAAGAATTCGAACCGTAATGTTTCACGTCTTTGTTTTAAGCTCTGTGGCAACTAAATACTGTTCAAAGTACATACTCCAAATTCCAGGTTTGGCACTTCCATTATGTGATGTATAATTGCATTTGCTCGATGCAATTAGAATTTAAATTTGTGCTGCTGAACAGGATAGTGTTATTTTGTTTTTCCTGGGAGGTAGTGTAAAGCAGTGTGTTTTGTGCTTGCAAAATTTGCCATGACAGTGCTTCATAATAGAACCAATTATCAGGAATGCTGTTACACATAGCCTTCCAGACCCCAATTTAAACAGAAGCAAGTGACAATTCCTTCTGTGAAACATTCTCCATAAATCAGCCATATGTGAAGGCCTACATGCTTATTGAGGATATAACAAGAAACATTAAATTCTGTTCAAAAAATGTGTTTTGCAGGTGCTCTGATTAACTTGAAATCTAAAGGGAAGCAGCAGATATTAACAGCACTTTCCAGAACTGCTTTCCATATATGTTTAAGAAATATCAAAAGTATTTAATTCTTTCAAATTTCATAGAATCATAGAATCATAAAATAGTTAGGGTTGGAAAGAATCTTAAGGTCATCTAGTTCCCACCCTCCTGGCATGGGCAGGGACACCTCACGCTAAACCATGTCACCCAAGGCTTTGCCTAACCTGACCTTGAACACAACCAGGGATGGAGCATTTAGAACATCCCTGGGCAACCATTTGAGTGCCTCACCACCCTTACGGTAAAGAACTTCTTCCTAATATTAAATCTAATCTTCGCCTGTTGAAGTTTTAACCCATAACGCCTTGTCCTATCACTACAGTTCCTAATGAAGAGTCCATCCGCAGCATCTTCATAGGCCCCCTTTGTCACAGTTGAGACAGACAAAAGACACATCTACGCACCTTCAGTGACTTAGTAGGAAGAAAAGTAGGTAGATCCTTTTGTTACTACAAACCACTACTTATATACCTTTTCTAGCACACACCTGTCTTTTTAGCCATTGGTTAATATTAGTTAGCAATAGCACATGATTGGATAACCCTTTACCACATTACTAAAGTCCATTGTTTTGCAAAGTTCTGCCTTTGTTGCTAGTTGCTCCCCTTATCTGACTCACTCCTCCAGATGCCTTCTACTTTCACACTTGGATGCCTTCTGCTTTCCCACTCGGATGCCTTTGGTGCCTCATTTCTCATGGATACGCCACACCCTTTCAGACACTGGAAGGCTGCTAGGAGGTCTCCACGCAGCCTTCTCTTCTGCAGGCTGAACAGCTCCATCTTTCTCAGCCTATCTTCCTATGGGAGGTGCTCCAGTCCCCTCATCATCCTCATGGCCCTCCTCTGGACTTGTTCCAACAGTTCCATGTCCTTTTTATGTTGAGGGCACCAGAACTGCACACAATACTCTGAGTGAGGTTTCACAAGAGCAGAGTAGAGGGGCAGGATCACCTCCTTCAGCTTACTGGTCAGACTTCTTTTGGTGCAGCCCAGGATACAGTTGGCTTTCTGGGCTGCAAGCGCACACTGCCGGCTTATGTTCATTTTTTCATCGACCAACACCCCCAAGTCCTTCTCCGCAGGCTGCTCTGAATCTCCTCCCCGCCCAACCTGTAGCTGTGCCTGGCATTGCTCCGACCCAGGTGGAGGACCTTGCATTTGGCATGATTAAACTTCATCAGGTTGGCAACAGTCCATCTCAAAGCGTGTCAAGGTCCCTCTGCATGGCATTCCTTCCCTCCAACGTAGAAACTGAACCACACAGATTGGTGTCATTGGCAAACTTGCTGAGGGTGCACTCAGTCCTACTGTCTATGTGTCTTGGGTTCAGCAGTAGCAGTCATTTTTTTCTCCTTATTAGTAGCTGGTGCAGTGCTGTGGTTTTGACTTTCAGACTGGGAACAATGCTGATAACACTGATGTTTTTATTTGTTGCTAAGTAACGTTTACTCTGACCAAGGACTTTGAGTCTCACACTCTGCCAGGGAGGAGAAGAAGCCAGGAGGAAGCAGAGACAGGACACCTGACCCAAAGTAGCCAAAGAGGTATTTCATACCACAGCACATCATGCCCAGTATATAAACTGGGGGCAGTTACCTGGAAGGTCTAGATTACTGCTCGGGTTGGGCTGGGTATCGGTAGGTGGGTGGTGAGCGGTTGTGTTCTCTTCCCTTGTTATTTCCCTTATCATTATTATTATTGGTGGTAGCAGTAGTGGTTTTGTGTTATACCTTACTTACTGGACTGTTCTTATCTCAACCTGTGGGAGTTACATTCTCTCCATTCTCCTCCCCATCCCTCTGGGAGCCGGGGGAGGAAGGTGAGGGGAATGAGCGAGTGGCTGCATGGTTCTGGGTTGCCAGCTGCGCTTAAACTATGACAGCATGTGACCGAGAAAGATGTTGAACAAGACCTGTCCCAGCACCAATCTCTGAGTGACACCACTCATTACTGGTCTGCAGCTGGACTTTGAGGCATTGACCACAACTCTTTGCATGTAGCCACCCAGCCAGTTCTTTATCCACTGAGCAGTCCATCTATCAGTTGGTGTCTCTCCAGTTTAGGGACAAGGAGGTCATGCAGGGCAGTGTCAAAAGATTTGCACAAGTCCAGGTAGATAACATCAACTGCTCTACCCCTGTCCATCAGTTCCGTAGCTCCATCATAGAAGGCCACCAAATTGGTCAGGCAGGATGTCCCCTTAGTGAAGCCATGCTGGCTGTCACCAAGCACCTTGTTATTTTTCATGTGCCTTAGCATGCCTTCCAGGAAAATCTGCTCCAAGATTTTGCCAGGCACAGAGGTGAGACTGACTGGTCTGTAATTCCCTGGCTCATCCATTTTCCCCTTCTTGAAAATGGGGGTTATATTTCCCTTTTTCCAGTCATCGGGAACTTACCTGACTGCCATGATTTCTTAAATGTGATGGACAATGATGATTCCAATATAAAAAGAGGATTTCATCTCCAAATGATTTAAAATAGATGCTGCCTACTTTCAGCACAACAGGGGATGTTATAACTGATCCTTTTACGTTTAATTTTCTTGTGTTATATGAAATGATAGCTATTGGTTAATCTTTATTTTTAATGGGTACCCTCAATTAAAATACTTAAAACCAAATGACTAACCCCACCTTTTGACTTAGAATTCATCTTCTTTTTTTTTCCTGAGGTTTCACTTTCTTAAAATGACCCAGAAGAAAAATAGTTCACCCTCAGACACGCTTGGGAAATTTTAGGTGTAATGCTCAGGGCAGCCTATTACTTAAGCAGTGTTTAAGAAAACCACGCCCTTTATCATTAAGCTGTCTAGCTTTGAATACAAAAATCCAAACACAGACTTGTAAGTGAAATCTAGTTTTGCATTCATTGGATCTAGGTACTTTTAGGGTTTACAGTGACACAGTGGAATACGGAAACTTCAGGGAGTTCTCTATTTCATTAGTCTTGCTTTTTTGTTTTTGGATGTTTGGAATTTCTTATGCATGTGGTTATGTAGGTTTTTTTTATACTGTATTGCGATTACTTGCAGCTTGAATTTTTTTCTCAGAGGGCAATAAGAGCAATAGGCAATTAAGAATAGAATATTTTAGAAAAAATAAAAAATAACACAGCAAGTTGACAACAAAAAGCAAATTGAACAATTTCAGGCACTATTTTACTGTATAGATTTCAGAAATAATAAAATTGTTTTTTAAAAAATTGCATTTTTATTTTAAGTAGAGACCTTAATGAGGTTTTTGCTATATTTTTAAGTTGCTCTGACTGCTATGCCTACTGGAAATAGATGGGAATAGAGCATTTGAGAATGTAGGAAAGTATGCTGTCTGAGTACTTTCTTTTTCTGAATTTTCTTGACCAAAACTCCCAAACACTGTATTTAAAATTAGTAGTTTTCTAAAGATAACATACTGTCTTAAATGAACAATATTTTCTGATGCAAATTCCAAAAATATTTATTTTAATTCATTCTGGTTTTATGTCTGACTAGGTCAAAGTTATATTAAAAGTTCTATGAAAGAATGAGGAAATTCCTTCCTTTCCACTTTCAGTTCAGGGAATTCAATGATGATAAAAACGATGTGCATTTGTTTCCTTGGCACTGGTAAATTAAAGACTTGTGAAGACTTATTTATGTGCTTTAAATCTAAAATGTGAAATAGGCATTAACTAAGTCTAGCTTTCCAAAACACTTTAAGCATTGTTTTTTCAAAGCAGAAACACATGCCAAAAAACTGCATCCACCCTACATACAGCCTCTGCAAGCATGCCAGTGTTTAATTTATGAGTCTCAGTTTATACAACTGTATAGTTTTTCACATATACAAAAGAGCAATTTTACTTTTTTTTTTTTTTTTTTCTGTGGTTCACCTATTTAAAAGGAGGCATTACTGCTGTCTAACACTGCCTAAATTCAGAATCACAGAATCATAGAATGGCTAGGGTTGGAAAGGACCTAAAGATCATACAGTTCCAAACCCATACCATGGGCAGGGACACTCTCCATGTCAGCCAAGGCTCTGTCCAGTCTGGTTTTGAATACTGTCAGGGATGGAGTATTCACTGTTTCTTTGGGCAATCTGTTCCAGTGCGTCACCATCCTCACAATAAAGAACTTCCCCCTTATACATAATCTAAACTTCCCCTGTTTAAGTTTAAACACATTATCCCTTGCCCTACTGCTACAGTCCTTGATGAAGAGTCCTGTCCAGCACTCTTGTAGATCACCTTCAGATACTGGAAAGCTGCTATGAGATCGCTACACAGCCTTGTCTTCTCCAGGCTGAACAGCCCCAACTTTCTCAGCCTGTCTTCATACAGGAGATGTTCCAGCCTCCTTATCATTCTTGTGGCCCTCTGGACCTGCTTCAACAGCTCCATGCCTTTCTTATGTTGAAGACACCAGAACTACACACAGTACTCCAAGTGGGGTTTCACAAGAGCAGAGGGGCAGGAGGAGAGGTGCCATGCTTGACCTCATCCTCACGAACAGGGAAGAGCTGGTTGGGAATGTGACGCTCCAGGGCAGCCTCGATTGCAGCGATCATGAGATCCTCGAGTTTGAGATCCTCAGGACAGTGAGAAGAGCGTGCAGCAAGCTCACTACGCTGTACTTCAAAAGAGCAAACTTTGGCCTCTTCAGGAACCAGCTCAGTGAGGTTCCATGGGATACAGCCCTAGAGGGCAGGGGGGCCCAAAACTGTTGGTTGATATTCAAGGCTCACCTGCTGCAAGCTCAGGAGCGATGCATCCCAACTAGAAGGAAGTTCAGCAGGAGGGCCAGGAGACCTCCTTGGATGGATAAGGAGCTGCTGAGCAAAATTTGAAGGAAAAAAGAGGCTTATAAAAGGTGGAAGCAAGGTCAGGCGGCCTGGGAAGAATACAGGGATGTTGTCCGGGAAGCTAGGGGCAAGGTTAGGAAAGCTAAGGCCCACTTAGAATTAAACTTGGCTAGGGATGTTAAGGATAACAGGAAGGGATTTTATAGGTACATTGCCAATAAAAGACAGGTTAGGGACAACGTGGGCCCTCTCCAGAAGTTATCAGGAGAACTGGCTACCCTGGATTTGGAGAAGGCTGAGGTTCTTAATGACTTCTTTGCCACAGTCTTCACTGGCAAATGCTCTGACCACACCACCCAAGTCTTGGAAGGCAGACGCAGGGACAGTGAGAATGAAGACCCTGGGCCCACTGTAGGAGAGGATCTGATTCGAGACCATCTTAGGAACCTGAATGTATACAAGTTCATGGGACCGGATGAAATCCATCCACGGGTCCTGAAGGAACTGGCAAATGAAGTTGCTAAGTCACTGTCCATCATATTTGAAAAATCATGGCAGTCAGGTGAAGTTCCCGATGACTGGAAAAAGGGAAATACAACCCCCATTTTTAAGAAAGGGAAAATGGATGAGCCGGGGAATTACAGACCAGTCAGTCTCACCTCTGTGCCTGCCAAAATCTTGGAGCAGATTCTCCTGGAAGGCATGCTAAGGCACATGAAAAACCAACAAGGTGCTTGGTGACAGCCAGCATGGCTTCACTAAGGGGAAATCCTGCCTGACCAATCTGGTGACCTTCTATGAAGGGGCTATGGAACTGATGGACAGGGGTAGAGCAGTTGATGTTATCTACCTGGACTTGTGTAAAACCTTTGACACTGTCTCACATGACATCTTTGTCTCTAAATTGGAGAGACATGAATTTGATAGGTGGACCACTCGGTGGATAAAGAACTGACTGGATGGCTGCACGCAAAGAGTAGTGCTCAGTAGCTCAATGTCCAGCTGGAGACCAGTAACGAGTGGTGTTCCCCAGGGATCAGAGTTGGGACCGGTCTTGTTCAACATCTTTGTGGGTGACATGGACAGTGGGATTGAGTGCGCCCTCAGCAAGTTTGCCGATGACACCAAGCTGTGTGGTTCAGTTGATAAGTTGGAGGGAAGGAATGCCATCCAGAGGGACCTTGACACGCTTGTGAGGTGGGCTGATGCCAACCTAATGAAGTTTAACCATGCTAAATGCAAAGTCCTCCACCTGGGTGGGAGCAATGCCAGGCACAGCTACAGGTTGGGTGGGGAGGAGATTGAGAGCAGCCCTGCGGAGAAGGACTTGGGGGTATGGGTCGATGAAAAAATGAACATGAGCCGGCAGTGTGCGCTTGCAGCCCAGAAAGCCAACCGTATCCTGGGCTGCATCAAAAGGAGTGTGATCAGCAGGTCGAGGGAGGTGCTCCTGCCCCTTTATTCTGCTCTCGTGAGACCTCACTTGGAGTATTGTGTTCAGTTCTGGTCTCTTCAACATAAAAAGGACATGGAACTGTTAGAACAAGTGCAGAGGAGGGCCATGAAGATGATCAGGGGACTGGAGCACCTCCCGTATGAAGACAGGCTGAGAAAATTGAAGATGTTCAGCCTGCAGAAGAGAAGGCTGTGTGGAGACCTCCTCGCAGCCTTCCAACACCTGAAGGGGGCCTATAGGGATGCTGGAGAGGGACTCTTCATTAGGGACTGTGGTGAGAGGACAAGGGGTTATGGGTTTAAACTTAAACAGGGGAAGTTTAGATTGGATGTGAGGAAGAAATTCTTTCCTGTGAGGGTGGTGAGGCCCTGGAATGGGTTGCCCAGAGAAGTCTTGAATGCTTCATCCCTGGCTTTGTTCAAGGTGGGGTTGGACATAGCCTTGGATGGCATGGTTTAGTGGGAGGTGTCCCTGCCCATGGTAGGGGGGTTGGAACTCGATGATCTTGAGGTCCTTTCCAACCCTTACTATTCTATGATTCTATGGTTCTATGACCTGCTGGTCACGCTCCTTTTGATGCTGCCCAGGGTACAGTTGGCTTTCTGGGTTAAGAGTGCACACTGAAGCTGGCTCATGCTCAGTTTCATGTCAACCAACACCCCCAAGTCCTCCTCCGCAGGGCTGCTCTGAATCGCTTCTCCTCCCAACCTGTAGCTCATGTAGAAATGCCTCAGTATTTTAAAAAAACATCATATAAAAAATGACCAACTTAGAAAAGGGATGGCTTGGGATATAACCATCAGAGCTAACCTCTCAATATTTCTGGAAGCTCAAATTCACACACTGTTGTTTCAGTAAATTGTTCTTGTGAAGCAGACACTTTTATTTCCAAGAAGCTCACTCCCTTTGTGGTTTTGTATTGTTGTCATTCTGAGAAATACTGAGAATGAAGATATCACTTTTTATTGCCATTTTCTTGTTAAGAGGGCACAGAGAGAAGGAATAATATTTGAAAGATTTTTCAGTTATCCAGAAATAAGTTTTCTTTTCCACACACTTAAGCAACATGCTGCTGTGTGCAGTCTTCTCACTTCGACTTTTTCTGTTTACAATGCACGTGGTTTCATTTTAGAAGTGCCATAGGTATACAATAATTTTTAAAATATTTTAAAGCATTTTCGTGGTAAAGTGCTTGTGCAACAAAGGAGTGATCTGAAGCTGACTTAAATGAGAGGGTAACTTATCATAACCTACCATATGATCTTCAAAACAGGTCCTAAATATTATTTCTTTCTCCTTTTTTTAAAAAAAAAAAAATAATTCAGAAGCTGTTCTGGAGATAAGAAAATAAAATAATGATTGCAAAATTATCAAAAGTTTCAGACTCCGAAATGGTAGAAGTATGAGGTCTGCCTTTGAAATCATTACAAGTTTAAAAGAATTGGGCCAGGTTTTCTTACTGACTGCTAAATAAATAAATTAAAAAAAATGTGCTTTGCTTTCTTGCCAACCCCTTATGACAAAGACCATGTCATTTTCCCTCACTTTACATCTGACCTTTTCGCATGTATTACTTTTAAATGAATCTGATTGACAAAACAAACATCACATTTGAAATCAGCAAACTATTAGAATGTCATTGTATAATATGTTATTACAGTTTGGCAACAGGCAAAATATTCAGTATTTGTTAGGATTCTTCAAAGTATTTAGTTGCGCAGAAGCAGATATCACAATCCTGCTCTGGTGAGCATTGGGAAGGACGTGTTTTTCTTCTCCAGTACATGACCAACAGAGGTCATAAGAGACATGATGTGCACTGCATTCTTCCACTGCCTTTATGAACTGAAAGTGTTTATTTTCGCATTACCTGCTTGGCTTTTTTGCACCTGTGTTACTAGTTCTCTTACCTGTACCTGTTTCTAACACCCTCATTGTCCTACTTGGTCTCTGAATGGCCTCCTAAGTATTTTTCTTTTTTGTTACTACTTGAACCATTTTTCCTCTTCCTATACCTTCAAAATTTTATGCTAGGGACAAAAACTGTGTTCAAAGTGTTAGAAAGCATTTGCCCTTACTGCAATGAAGAGCAACAAACAACACCTAGGTGGTTTTGTTACCCTTTAATCCAGGGTCAAAAAGGAATAGAGAAAGGCACCATAGCTGGAGACTGGAAGTATATTTGGATATGATATCTTCTGCTTCCATGTGCCTCCATTCTCTTCACCACTGAGCTAGGTCACCGGCTTAGATATCCCTTGTTACTAACCACTAAGCGATTTCTGTGTTTACATGAACTATCTTTAAACTGGACCCATGAGTTTTACAAAACTGTGGAAAGTATGTAGCATGAACCTGCTTTCCATAGTTTTATTAGAATTCATTTAGTGGTAATTTTGGCAATACAGTCTTCTGTGGAGGAATTTTCTACTTTCTCTCACCATGTTGCTGGCACTTCTTCAAAGTGTTTGATTAGAGGTTATGTCTGCAGTCAGTGCCTAACAGAATGAAATACTAGTTTGCAAGGTGTTTCTTGTGTTCTCCCTTCATCAATTTCTATTGTATGCTATTCTTTTGATCAGGGATACTTAACACTGGAAAGCAGTTTGCATGCAAGTTTGCAGGAATTTACTCTTCTGTATTATTTTCACTTCTTAATCCCAATTATAGTTTTAAGCTATCTGTAGTTGAAGATAACTATGTAGCAATCATATGCATTTATAGGAAGGATGAAAACTGTTGATTACACATTTCTATTATATTTTCACTTGCTTTGGGTTTTGTTTGTTATTAGGCAAGTGGATACTGCATACAGAGATGCTTTTGTTCAGGCTTTTTTTTTTTTTTTTCTGACGAGTAAAAGAAATATCTAATATCTTGAAAACAGTTTTTCTGCCTACACAACAAAATCAAATCCTGTAGCTGATGGGGTGCTGTGCTGAGGAGACCATGACCACTTCTTCTGTATTTACACCAGCATCTCTGATCAAGTCAAAATACCCCGAGTTATTAGACATGTTTGAGCAGCCCCGCATTGCATTTTCTAGGCAGTCTTCCTTCAGAAACTCGTAAAAATAGAAATTTATAAGAGAAAGAACATTACACTAGTGATGCTGAAAGGGAAAGAATCGCTTGGCCAGCAGTCCAAACATTGGAATGGGTACTTTTACAAAATCTTATATGAAACTCATCAATTTGCATTGAGTGCAGCTGGAAAACTGCAACTACAGCAAAGACAAGAAAGTCAACACATTAAAATAATGCATTTCAGAACTCACTATCAGTTTCTCAGCTAGATCTCAGATCCTGTTGTGTGGATTGCCATTCTGAGATACTGATTCTACCTGATAATTATGTATGAAATGAAATTTGGGAAAAAAATCTCCAAAGGACTTTGAGCTACAGGTGTAATAATTTTACATGTAAGTAACAGTGTACTCTATGTCGCAACTGATATACCAGATTATGGACATCTATGTAACATCCTTTTTAGAAAGAAAATATGTGATGTGTCATAATTCAGAGCACTAACTATCTAAATGCAGATAGTTTCTTAGAACATTATATGGATATGTATGCTGCATTTTTATGCCAATGCCCTCAGCATGGGCAACAAACAAGAGCAGTTACAAGCCATTGTGCAGCAGGGAAATTTTGACATAATTGTCATCACAGAAATGTGGTGGAATGATTCACATGACTGGGAGGCTGCAATGGATGGCTACAGGCTCTTCAGAAGGGATAGGCAAGGAAAAAGGTGGCGGGGTTGTGTTGTATGCCAGGGAGTGCATTGACTGCCTTGAACTCAGTGTTGTGGGTGAGAAGGCTGAATGTCTGTGGGTAAAGATCAGAGAGAAGGTTAACCAAGCTGATATCCTGGTAGGAGTCTGTTATAGACCACCTAGCCAGGGTGAAGCTACAGATGAAGTGTTCTTCAAACAACTGGGAGATTGCTTGCCCTTGATCTTATGGGGGACTTCAACCTACCAGATGTCTGCTGGAAGTACAACATAGCAGAGAAGAAACAATTAAGCAGGTTCTTGGACGCTGTGGAAGATAACTTTCTAACCCAGCTGGTTAGTGAGCCAACTAGGGGAGATGCCTGGCTAGATTTGCTGTTCCAAAAGGAAGGAGCACTGGTGGGTGATGTGATAGTTAGAGGCCATTTTGGGCAAAGCGTCCATGAAATTATCATATTTTCAAGCCTTGGAGAAGTCAGAAGGAAGGTCAGCAAAACCTCCATGTTATACTTCTGAAGGGATGACTGGCCTGTTTAGGACACTGGTTGGCAGAATTCTTTGGAAAGTATTACTAAAGGAGTCCAGGAAGACTGGATGCTCTTCAAAAATGAAATCCTCAGGCACAGTAGCAGACAGTCCCTATGTGCCAAAAATCAAACAGGAGGGGAAGAGAACAGCCTGTCTCAACAGGGTGATATTGCTTGAACTCAGGAAAAAAAGTAGAATTTATCACCCGTGGAAGAAGGGACAGTCACCACATGAAAAATACAAAGATGTTGTTAGGTTATGTAGTGAGAAAGTTTGAAAGGAGAAGGCACAGATAGAACTAAATCTGGCCACTGCCAAAAAAGATAATAAGAAATACTTTTACAGATATATTAGCAGTAAAAGGAGGGCCAAGGAGAACCTCTGTCCTCTACTGGATATGGGAGGATGCCTAGTGACTGAGGATAAGGAAAAGGCTGAGGTAATTAATGATGCTTTTGCCTCAGTCTTTAATAGCCACACCAGCAATCCTCAGGGTACTCAGTTCCCTGAGTTGGATGGCAGAGATGGGGAGCTGATTGAAGTCCCCATAATTCAGAAAGAAAGGCTTAGTGACCTCTTGCTCTGCTTAGATGTATACAAGTCTGTGGGGCTGGATGAGTTACACCTAAGAGTGCTGAAGGAGCTGGCAGTGGAGCTTGCTAAGCCACTCAGCATCATCTATTAGCAGGTCCTGGTTCAGTGGTCAGGTCCCAGAGGGTTGGAGGTTGGCCAAAGTGACACCTCTCTACAAAAAAAGTCAGGAAGGAAGTCCCTGGAAACTACAGGCCTAGAGCTCTGTGCTGGGGTAGGTCCTGGAGCAGATAATCCTGCTATCACATCCAGTTGGTGATTGGTTACCAGTGGTGTCCCTCAGGGTTCAGTGTTGTTTGATATCTTCATCATCTTCATTGATGATCTGGGTGAGGAAGAAATTCTTTACTGTAAGGGTGGTGAGACCCTGGAATGGGTTGCCCAGGGAAGTTGCGAATGCTTCATCCCTGGGTCCAAGGTGGGGTTGGACATAGCCTTGGATGGCATGGTTTAGTGGGAGGTGTCCCTGCCCATGGCAGGGGGGCTGGAACTAGATGATCTTGAGGTCCTTTCCAACCCTAACTATTCTATGATTCTATGATTCTATGAGGGGATTGAGGGCATCTTCACTAAATTTGGAGATGATGCCAAGTTGGCTGGGAACATTGATCTGCTGAAGGATAGGAAAGTTTTGTAATGGGATCTGGACAGTCTGGATCAATGGACTGTGGCCAATGGTATGAGGTTCAACAAAGCAAAGTGCTGGGTCCTGCACCTGGGCCACAGCGACCCCATGCAATGCTACAGGCTTGGTGAAGAGTGGCTAGAAAGCTGCTCAGCAGAAAGGACCTGAGGGTGCTCACTGATGGCTGCTGAACATGATCCAGCTTGTACCCAGGCAGCCAGGAAGGCCAACGGCATTCTGGCCTGTGTCAGAAATAGCATAGCCAGCAGGGCCTGGGCAGTGATCATCCTGCTGTAATGGGCACTGGTGAGGCCACACCTTGAGTATTGTATTCAGTTCTGGGGCCCTCACTACAAGACAGACATTGAGGCACTAGAGCAGGTTCAGAAAAGAGCAACACAGCTGGTGAAGGGCCTGGAGAATAAGTCTTATGAGGAATGGCTGCGGGAACTGAGGCTGTTTAGTCTGGAGAAGAGAAGGCTCAGGAGGGACCTTATTGCTCTCTACAACTACCTGAAAGGAGGTTGTAGTGAGGTGGGTGTTGGTCTATTCTCCCAAGTAACAAGCAATAAGACAAGAGATAATGGCCTCAAGCTGCACCAAGGGAGGTTTCTGTTAGGAAAAATGTCTTCATCAAAAGGGTGGTCAGGCACTGGAACAGGCTTCCCATGGCAGTGCTGGAATCACTGTCCCTGGAAGTGCTCAAAAACCATGTAGATGAGGCCCTCAGTGATATGGTTTAGTGGTGGACTTGGCAGTCTTGGGGTAATGGTATAGGTAACTGCAAAGGCATAATTATTTATGTCGGTATAAGTATGTCCTGTTCTTCAACATAGTCAGCCTTCTAATTTCCACAGTTTAAAAAAAAATCAGAAAGAACATAATTTAATTCTTTGTGTTATAATGACACCTTTTCTTTGATCTAGAGACTAAAAAATAATACAAACAGGAAAGTAACCAATAAACTTAGAAGAATATTATTCTATAGACATGATTTCTGAGACCAATAACAACATACTGTGAGACTGTTAGGGTCCATGTTGTAGAGTGAGCGTTAAAATTAGGAAAAAAGTCTAGAAATAAATGGAAGAATATTTTTATTTTTTAAAATTTATTTTAAAGTTATAAAATCACTATATTTAGCTTTCAAATAGAGCAACCAACCTAATAATGCTATGTAAATAATTGGAAAAGAGATTTCTGATGGTAAAGGAATAGTAAACATAGACTAAACATTTTATATTTTTTTTTTTAGCAACAGATTTGGAAACTTAGAAGCTGGTCTGCCATTTAGATCAGGAGAGGGTGCCTTTTTGAAACTTGTTGGCTGACTTTACGAGCTGAACTTAGCAGAAAGGAATAGCTGGAGAATATGTATGAACTATAACCATCAGGACTGATGGTTGTGAACATGATGATCAGGAATCACTTAAAACACTAAAAAATCTTTGCCAGAAGAAAATTTGAGTCTGCAGGGCTTCAAGAACGCATATCATTACCAGGTAAATATCTGCCTAAGCAGTACCCATAATCCCTTTGTAGTTCCAGCCTCCTAAATGAAGGGCTGTACTTATAGAAACATGGTATCCCAAGAAAGACTTGTAACCAAAACTGTTTGGATAGTGGGGTTTGTAGGTACAAACCTCTGCCAAGATAAAATATAGACACATTTAGAGCTAGTTCAGATACAGGAATCATCAGTAGTGCTTTAAATGTGTGTTTCATTAACTTGCTAAGGCAGGAATCAGCTGAGAAATTATCTTTTTGAGAGAAGGTTTGACTTCAAATCAACAGATGTCTGCTCATTTCCTGGAACCATTCTCTAGTGGCTTTGTCTGGGTAACTGCGTTTTATGTGTTTTTGTTTTCTGTGTGAAATGGGAGTAATAATTAATTCCTGAATTGGAAAGTCGTTGAAAAGTTTTGTGAACACAGTTCTAGATGAGTGGAAACAAAACTGAATGAACTGAAATGCAGTCAAAAACGGAATGAAAGCAGACCTTGATCTGTTTGCAGGAAAAATTGAAGAGAGGTGCAGAGTTGAATGTTTTTATGCAAGCAACATAAAATAATTTATATTTCCACCTGAAATGTTTTTAGAGCGCGTCTTTCAGGTAATGCTGGAGGCTTCAAAAAATACCTATCCATATTAAAAGCAGAAAAAAAAAGCAGAAAAAAAAAAGCAAACAAAAAGAAAAAGCATTCACGTCCAAAGTATACTATAAGAAGGATTTAAAGCTTCTATTTTTATATCAATACCCCTCTCAAATCTAAATTTTATTTATACATTATTTTAATTAAACATTATAGGAATCAGAGTAGAAAACTAAGGTCGTGCCATGTTGACAGATACTAATGCACATGTATGCTACCAATCAATGCTCCTTGAGAACCTGAATTCCCTATTCATAACATTACCATCTTTCTGTTAGTTTGTTAGTTTTTTGGGTTTTTTTTGTCCCATCTTTATCAGTAGAGCAGAGAGTTGGTTGCAGTTAGGACCTATCAAGATGGTGTACCAAAGAGCTTATATTTGAGCATCTCATGAGCAACAAAAAGCTGGACTTGACCTTGCAGTGTTCTACGTAACTTTTCTGAGCTTCTGAATATTCCTAATTTCTATAGAAGTCAAAGGGAACAGAGGGTGTTGTAAACATGAGCTAATCTGTAACACATTTAGTGAATGAGCAGCCCATGCTGTAAATTTCTTCAGACTTTTAATGGAGAGATATTTAAAAACATTGATTAATGAGAATTTAATAATTGCCCTAAGGAAAAACATGAAATGCTTAACATCATCAAGGGCTGAGCACAGATCATAGTCAATGCATTTAGTGTCAACAAAACAATCAAATTGTGAAAGTAAATAAAGGCTTTCTCTCAGGCAAAGCTGTAAAAGTAACTGAATAAATACAGCATGAGAAGTAGGCAATCGATTTTTTGAATCATATTTTGTGAAATTTCAGACCCATTTCCCATAGTAGTATCAAAGGGGACATCCAGGAGGGAGGGCATGAGCCTTGGCTGGTTAAAATCCCGCCCCAGGGAGAGCGAGAGACCAGGAGGGCGGCAAACAGGGCGTGGCGCGGCAGTTTGCGCGGCAGCTCTCTCAGGCAGGGCAAACGGGCAGGTGAGCGGGATGGTGAGTGCCTGGTCTGGGAGCTCTGCTCTGGCTGCCCCGGCGGTGGCCAGCATAGGCACTCAGAGCCGATGAGAGGGGAGGCTGCAGTGCAGGGTGTAGAGAGCGCCTGTGCTGCTCTCCTGAGGAGAGGGTGCACAATAGGCAGGGCTGCACTCTGTGCTCCCTGGTGGAGGTCCTCCTGCAGCAGGGGCTGAGCTGCAGGACACTCTCAATAGGCTGAAAGATGTCAGAGAAGCTGAGAGGAAGCAGCACTGCTTGTCCCAGGCCCAAACTGTGCAAGGGCCTCAAGCATTCATCATAGCTCATGCAGGAAGGAAGGAGGCCGCTAACCCAGGAAGCTGGGATCTAGCAACAAAAAAATTAAAAAAAAAAAAGGGAGGAAGAGGACAGCAAGGGGCTTCTTCCTACATCTGTTGTCCCCACCCAGAACTACTTCTGAGTTCTACAGGGGGCTAACAAGGAAACACACACCTTGCTCCAGGGACAACTGGCTGATGCACTGGTAAAGAAGATCACTACTGGCGCTGCCAGGAAAAAGCAGCAGGCCGTAGTAGTAGGGGACTCTACTCTGAAAAGAACAGAGGCATCCATCTGTTGGCCTGACCCAGTCTCAAGGGAGGTGTGCTGCCTACCAGGAGCTCGGATCAGGGATGTTGCAGAGAGGCTGCCTGGTCTAGTAAGTCCCACTGTCTATTACCCATTTCTAGTGGTCCATGTCGGTGCTAGTGATATAGAAAACTGTAGCCTGGAGAACATAAGGAAGGACTACAGAGTCCTGGGAATGGTGGTTAGGGGCTCTGGAGCTCAGATTGTCTTTTCATCAATTCTCCAGGATACAGGGCAGGACCTTAAAAAGGCTAGGAGGATTTGACAGGTTATTAAATTATTAGGACAGCGGTGTCGTAGTCAGGGGTTTGGATATTAAGAACATGGGAATTGACCTGGGAGGCCAGGTCTACTGGAAGCTGGTGGAGCTTATCTGACAACAAACGGGAAGAGTGGTTTTGGTAGGAGTCTTGCCAGGGTGGTTGCGGCGGGAGAACATGGACAACGCAGCAACGACCAATGTGATCAAACGTTGACAATTTATTAAACGCAAGCACCACCTTTTATAGAAAAGTTACAAAGTACTGGAACAGTTGTTATCTGATTGGTTAACTTATGAAACGTCCATAGCAACAGGCTCAGGCCTTGCAAGCAAGGCCTGCTCCATGGTAACCTGATCCAGTGCTGACATCCTGCTCAGTGCCTTTGTGGTGACCTGAACGCAGGTGCTCAGTGCCTGATTGCGGTGCTCAGTGCCTTTGTGATAAGCCTGCTCAGTGCCTCCCCAAGGCAATGTCCTCTTCATGTCGGCAGGTAGGCATCCTTTGTTAACCCTTTCAGTAGCCTGTGAAGCCCTCAGCTCACTACTCGAGTGAGGCTAAGTCAGAGGCTGGATTGCTCACATGTTCACTCTCAACAAGAAACACTGCAACAGGTAGTGAAGAAATCTTTAAACTAGATGTGTTGGGGGAGGGGGACATCATTCCATCCCAACACACCCAGTCAGTTGCCAGCACCTATAATATATGCTCGGAGTACTGTAGAGACATTTCAGCTGCTACAGCCAATGAGTTGGCTTCATTTGGAGCTTGGCTCAGATGCCTCTAAGCAAATGCCCGTAGTATGGGAAACAAACAAGTGGAATTAGAGATGCGTGCACGTCTACGGGGATATGATATAATAGGTATCACAGAAACATGGTGGGATGGCTCCTATGACTGGTGTGTTGGAATGGAAGGTTACAGGCTCTTTAGAAAAGACAGGCCCAGCAGACAGGGAGGGGGAGTTCCTATTTATGTTAGGGATAGGCTGGAGAGTATGGAGCTCTGTATGAGGACAGGTGAGCAGTTAACAGAGAGTTTGTGGGTCAGGGTTAAAGGGAGAACAGTGACAGGAGACATTACTGTGGGGATCTGTTACAGACCGCCTGATCAAGAGGACTCTGTGGATGAAGCACTCTATAGACAGACAGGAACAGCCTCACACTCGGAGGCCCTTGTCCTCATGGGGGATTTCAACCACCCTGATATCTGTTTGAGGGATGGTACAACCTGGCACAAGCAATCTAGGAGGTTCCTCAGTTGTGCAGAGGGCAACTTCCTTCTGCAAGCAGTAGAGGAGCTGACAAGGAGAGGTGCCATTCTTGACCTCATGGCCACCAACAGGGAAGGGCTGGTTGGAAATGTGATGCTCCAGGGCAGCCTTGCTTGTAGCGATTCTGAGATGGTCGAATTCAAGCCCCTCAGGACAGTGAGAAGAGAGTGCAGAAGCTCACTGCCCTGGACTTCAAGAGAGCAGACTTTGGCCTCTTCAGGAACCTGCTCAGTAAGGTTCTATGGGATGTAACTCCAGAGGACAGGGGGGCCCAAGACTGTTGGTTGTTATTCAAGGATCACCTGCTCCAAGCTAAGGAGTATTGTGCCCTGACTAGAAGGAAGTTCAGCAGGAGGGCCAGCAAACCTTATTGAGCTGCTGAGGAAAATTCAAAGGAAAAAAGAGGCTTATAAAAGGTGGAAGCAAGGTCAGGCAGCCTGGGAAGAATACAAGAATGTTGTCCAGGAAGCTAGGGACCAGGTCAGGAAAGCTAAGGCCCAGTTAGAATTAAACTTGGCTAGGGATGTTAAAGATAACAGGAAGGGACTTTATAGGTACATTGCAAATAAAAGACAGACTAGGGACAATATGGGCCCTCTCCGGAAGCTATCAGGAGAACTGTCTACTCTGGATTTGGAGAAAGATGAGATTCTTAATGACTTCTTTGCCACAGTCTTCACTGGCAAGTGCTCTGACCACACCACCCAAGTCTTGGAAGGCAGACGCAGGGACCATGAGAATGAAGACCTTAGGCCCACCGTAGGAGAGGATCTGGTTCGAAACCATCTTAATAACCTGAACGTACACAAGTCCATGGGACCTGATGAAATCCATCCACGGGTCCTGAAGGACCTGGCAAATGAAGTTGCTAAGCCACTGTCCATCATATTTAAAAAATCATGGCAGTTGGGTGAGGTTTCCGATGACTTGAAAAAGGAAAATATAACCCCCATTTTCAGGAAGGGGAAAATGGATGAGCTGGGGAACTACAGACCAGTCAGTCTCACCTCTGTGCCTGCCAAAATCTTGGAGCAGATTCTCTTGGAAGGCATGCTGAGGCACATGAAAAACAACAAGGTGGTTGGTGACAGCCAGCATGGCTTCACTAAGCGGAAATCCTGCCTGACCAATCTGTTGGCCTTCTATGAAGGGGCTACAGAACTGATGGACAGGGGCAGAGCCGTTGATGTCATCTACCTGAACTTCTGCAAAGTGTTCAACACTGTCCTGCATGACATCCTTCTCTCTAAGTTGAAGAGACGTCAATTTGATAGATGGACCGCTAGGTAGATAAAGAACTGGCTGGGTGGCCACACGCAAAGAGTTGTGGTCAATGGCTCAATGTCCAGCAGGAGACCAGTAATGAGTGGTGTACCTCAGGGATTGGTGCTGAGAAAGGTCTTGTTCAACAAAAATGAACATTAGCCAGCAGTGTGCGCTGTCAGCCCATAAAGCCAACCGTATGCTGGCCTGCATCAAAAGGAGCGTGACCAGCAGGTCAAGGGAGGTGCTCCTGCCCCTTTACTCTGCTCTCGTGAGACCTCACTTGGAGTGTTGTGTGCAGTTCTGGTGTCCTCAACATAAAAAGGACATGGAACTGTTGGAACAAGTGCAGAGGAGGGCCACGAGGATGATCAGGGGACTGGAGCACCTCCCGTGTGAAGACAGGTTGAGAAAGTTGGGGCTGTTGGGCCTGGAGAAGAGAAGGCTGCATGGAGACCTCATAGTAGCCTTTTAGTATCTTAAGGGAGCCTGTGAAGATGCTGGGGAGGGACTTTTTAGTAATAGAATCATAAAATCATAGAACAGTTAGGGTTGGAAAGGACCTTAAGATCGTCTAGTTCCAATCCCCCTGCCATAGGCAGGGACACCTCCCACTATACCATGCCACCCAAGGCTGTGTCCAGCCTGGCTTTGAACACCACCAGGGTGGACAAGGGGTACCAGGTTAAAACATAAACAGGGGAAGTTTAGATTGGATATAAGGAGGAAGTTCTTTACTATAAGGTTGGTGAGGCACTGGAATGTGTTGCCCAGGGAAATTGTGAATGCTCCATCCCTCGTGATATTCAAGTTCAGGTTGGACGAAGCCTTGGGTGGCATGGTTTAGTGTGAGGTGTCCCTGCCCATAGCAGGGGGGTTGGAACTGGATGATCTTCAAGGTCTTTTCCAATCCTAAGTATTCTATGATTTTATAATTCTATAAATATTCTTGGAAAGTACTACGGGACTGTGGTTATAAAACAATGCATCTTTTTACTCTTTGTTTCTTATTCCAGAAAGAGCTTCATGCAAACATAGGGATAGAAATGTCTGAAATACTTTTTTAAGTAACTCCAATATTTCCTAGAACTGGATAGAAATAATAGTTTTCTTCTGTGGGATATTCTGGTATCTAAATGTGTGCCTTTTTTCTGTACTCTAATTAAATATATATTTTTATTTGCAATGTAATATTGATTAATTAAATGTGGAAATATGAAAGTTAACATTTATAAGACATTGTCGTATTTCTTTTTGTGATAGTAAAAAATGAGTTCTAAAAGACAGTTTGCTCTGGTATAGAACTGAGCTTTCCTATTGCTCCTTGTTTGGTTTTCTCTTTTTTCAAGATGAATTTAGTGAAGTGTTGAACCAGATGTTCCACTGCCATTTAAAAGCATAAAGATCAAATTTTTGGGCTTATGATAAAACTTTCACTTTTCTTGATATTCTACAAGTGTTCAAGACGAAACCTAGTTCAATTATTTTGATGTGAGATTATGGTATCAATGATGCCTATTGTGAAATAGATATAATAGTTGCATTTTTAATCTCTATAAAGAAACTGGAGAAGATACATTATGGATTACCAGGTCATGGATATATTTTGTTGGTAAATCCTAAGCTTTTTTAAAAGCAATATATGTGGGTTTATGAAATGTACACAAATTTACAATATGAATATTGAGCTTACAAATACTACAACACTATAAACACATTTCCAAACCCAGTGAAGAATTTATTTCTGATATTGAACATGATTAATAAGATTTTTTAAAGGAATAAATCATTGAAATCTCTATTAAAAAGTTGCTTAGAAGAGAACTTTGTCAATATCCAGATGGTATTTGTAAGTAAATGCGCACGTCAGCATTCTGCAAAAGCTGAGGAGAAAGAAAATAAAAATAAATCAAAATAATGTCCACTATGAGTGAAAAGTAGCAACCAGATTGTGAGGTAACATTACAGCCATTTATTAAAAGCTTAAATAGTCTGAATTTATCCCCAGCTGTAATAAACTAGGTTACACCAGAGCTGCACCAAGAGAGAGAAAAATACACATTTTCTACATCCTGCCCTTCATTCTGGAAATTCTTCAGTCTGAGTATCAGATAAGCTATGCAAGTATATTAAACCTGAATGCTCATTCCTCAGTTTCTGTTGAAATTTCTCTTCTTTTTTTTTTTTTTTTTTAATGTCTGAATTATAAACAGGGTGGCTTGCTGCGGTTGGTAAAGAAATGTGTAATAAAGCGTTCAGCTAAGAGTATGAAGACATTTGCATGAATGGCAAAAGAAGGAGAAAATCTGTTGAGGTGAGAAGTCACTGTTCCATACACATTTGGATTAAGCATTGCCAGTTCTTTTTTCACCACTGGTGAATGGTATTAAAACAAGAAGCTATAGAAGAGAATGTTGGGCATAAATGGAAACAAACTGGTGTATCTGTGTTATCTGTGTTGTCTGATAAGCAGTAGAAAAAAAGATACAGTCATAAATCATGCCTGAGACATAACAGAATATATAAAGTGTGCAGGAACTAAAAATAGCATACAGTGACATCAGAACATGACAGAATGCATGAAAGGGACAAATGCAGACTCCAGTCTTGTGTTTAAAAACTAATCATACAGAGAGCAGGGAAAAGAAATGAGGGCTAAAACTACAACATGAGGAATGATCTTTCTACTTTAGTTATCTGAATGCACAGGAATGCACAGCTGCCTATTGACAAGTGTGGTGCACTGAATTTCTTGTCATGCTTTTGTTGATTATGGAGGCCTTTAAACTGCTTGAGCTATATATTTTTTTCTGCATTTCTTAAAGACTCTGTATTAGCAATAGTGGCATTTTGCATAATTTTGGAAGACACAGACATTCCCAGTCTGTGATTAATGTTCTTGGACAAAGCAAATGGCCCAGTAAGGGGCCTGTTGTGATGAGATCCTCCTAAAAAGAGATAGTTATTTCAGAGTTTTAAAGCTGTATTAAAATTATAATTAAATTTGTAAATGGGGATGCTTTTCTAAAAAAAATGACAGTCAATTTGAACAATTATATATAGTAGTATACCTTTAAACTTTTGAGAGTTTCCTAAAGCTAAATGTAAGGAAGGATCTTTATGAGAGAAGAATTTTCCATCATAGTGTTTGGGTAGCAGCACTCACTGGGTAATGTGCAAAACCATTTATATTTTCCATATTCTTGGCTGACAAGTGGTTGACTGAAGATGAACTTGTGACCTACAGATGGATGCTATAGAAATTAATACTAATTCCTGTTTCACTGGTTTTTTACCTTGTGTATAAGTGGCTGTTTAAAATAATAGAGAGAAAAACTGAGAAAGTAACATGTATTTTGGCAAATGAGGTATTCAAGATCAATCTATCCTCTGAAATATATTGGTTAGGTCTTTATGGTTTGGACCTGAAGTCTCATCCCAAACTCATATATAGCATGCATGCTAACATGCAAAATACATCCACATTTGATGTATTTGAACTGAAAAACAGTAGCAGCTTTTTTTGTTGCCCCAGGCTGCAATTATTCTGTTTCTCCTTCCTTTTTATGTAGAGACTGTTGCTTGTTCTAGCTCTACCATTTAACTTTGCTGTGGTAGGGAACAGAAGAAAAAACACCCACACCTTAAGCCATGATCTCAGCTGGAATGCAGACATCAACAGCTGTGAGACTACTGTGAGACGTCCCCGTTGTCTGAGCAATGCACGACTGTGAGAAAGCTTCCTCTTCACTTTATGTCAGTGCTCCATTGAAGCCTAAGCTTCCAGCTGTTTACTCTGAGTGGGGTTGTGGAGAGACTTATCTAAGTATACTTATTAAATTGCCCCCTTCTGTAATAAAGATGCCTTAGGAGTGAATGTTTTTTTCCAGCAAAAGCTATGAAAGGACTAAATGAAGCTATTCACCTTTCTAGCAGAATGAAGTAGAAAAGAAGTAATGCTTCCTTTTAACACCAGTCTCAGCTTTAGGGTGATGACCAGCATCTGAATAAAAGCATAACAAATGCCTACAGGCTCTCAGGAGAGCTGGATACCTGTTTAAATGACCTCCTTAACAGCTCCATCCCAATGAAAACCATTGTAATTTTAAGCTTTTTATGGGACATTTTATTGGTTTGAATTGGCATAAAGGCAAAGTCAGATATTAGGCCACAAGAGAAAGAATTAGTTATAAACTTTATTGCAGGGCGTAACTACACAAATAGTTAATAAAGTTTGATTTTGTTGTTTGTTTTTTTGTAACCCAGAAGAGATTATAGTTTATTCAGACCAGAATGAGTGATATATTTTTTTATATATATTTTTAACAATAGAACATTCAGGCAAAAGTAAAAATTAATTTTTTAATAGTTGCTTCAAATTCACTTTGACAGAAACATTCAACATTTTAAAATTGATACAGTTTTCCAAACAGCAATGAGTAATTCCTAATTGTGACATGCAAAGTAGAAAATGTTGATTTCTTTTCTAAAGCTGACATTTTTACTTTGCAAAATTCAAAACTAACTTATGTATCTATGTGGCTTTGTGTGGTCATACATGTCCTTATTCTTTGAACTATGAAATAAGAAGAAATGAGTGAAAGTTTTGATCTGAAAATACAGAACACAGAAATACAAAGCAAAATAATCAATCCAGACATTTTCTGGAGAGGGAAAAAAAAAAATAGAAAGAAAAAAAATGTGCACTTTTAGTTTTCTGAAGTCTAGGTATTGAGAGAAGTTGTACCCAAGATAGTTCCACTGACCCTGGAGCAATTCTGTATGTATATTAACAAGAAGGAGACAAATTTGTGTCTGGAATCTTTCTTTGAAGTTATTAATTTCTAGAACTAAAATTGTGTGACATTTACTGCTTCTCTGAAGTTACCATGAAGTCTTCATCATTATTCATTTGTGTTTGTCCCCTACATTTTTTTGCATTCAGCATGTTGTTTTTTGGGTTTTTTTTGTTTTGTTTCCTTATTACTTTAGAAACTTTAATTGAATATGTAATCCAGTACTTGTCAATTTGTTAAACCCACGTCCTGTTGTTATTGGAAATGCCACCTTGCATATTCACATAGGTCATACTGGTAATTGAGGTCAGGATTTATACAAGCAGACACTGTCAGGAAGTAAATTTTTTGTAAACACTAATGAATGTAATATAGTCTGAATGCTGATTCCCTGGAACCAAACCAAGCATCTTCTCTTCTGTGGTTTCCATTCTCTAGTGTTAATACTGTTATATTGCTATCAGCTTGTTTTATGAAGGAATTGAAGCCGGAGAAAAACAATAGTGCATTAACTAACTTTACTGCCTGGACATATGGTAAGCCATAGGATCATTAACAATAACACATTAGCCTCAGTGATGTTTCTGAAGGCTCTCAGGGATTTCATCTGTTGTTCCATATTAAAGATACACATATTGTCTCCTGTCACCTTACAGATCATACTGAGTCTACAAAAATCACGCTTACCCAAGTTTTATTCATTTGGAAACTTACATGGAACAGCTGCACACCATAAGCAGGATATTTCTGTCATCATTTTCTTGATTAGTCCATTAGAAATATTTCCCTTCCATAAGGCAAAGGCCTTTCATTCAATTTGATATTAGGTTGTCATATGGTAGTCATTCCAAAGAAACAATGTCAAGATTGATTCAGTGGTTTGAGAGTATGCACTACTCATACCATTAGACCTGGAAACAACTTTGTTTTTTGTCTGACTGGTATTGCCAATGAGCTAACTCATATCCCTGGCACAATTTGGCCACGGTAAGACAGGCCACATAAGCCCTCTAAAGTTACTGTGAGTTGTTTACAGATAGCTCAAATATTTTTCTGCTATGTTGAGGTCTGCAGTACCAACACATTTAGGTATAATGGCTCAAAACCCCTAAAATGGGTTGTTAAATCTAAGGAGGAAATATTGAAAGTAATTAAGCAAGAGTGGAATTTATATAAAGAACTAACGTGGGAAAGTATGAAAGACTGTAGACCGGGTAAAGATTAGAAAGAGCCAGAGCGTGGCAGTTCCTGTTATAGAACATTCTTTCCTAGGGTTTGGCCCTAAATTTCTTCCTACATACTACTTAGTTTTCGAGTTATGTTACGTTTATCAACAGCAAAGTAATATACATTTATACAAGGTTTCACATATCTTTTCTTTCTGACAGACAGTGTGAGACATTCTCTGTTTTGGCTATTCTTTCCTACTCACATCCGTCTCTTCCTGCCTCCCTGTTTGTTTTGTATTTTAAACCAGAATCATGTCTTTGATTTGGTCTATACAATATGTTTTGCAATATATACACAAAAACACACACACAGATACATACATATTATATAAATAACATATAGAAATGCATTTAGAATATTTAAACACTGTGTATATACTGTGGTACTAGGCAGCAATACTTGGAGAACTGACCTGGTGGCAAACTGTAACTGCTGGGGAGATGATTGTGTTTGCATTGCGGACATCTTAAATCAGCTTCATTACGAAGAAAAGGTGACTGGAACTGTCAACTGGCAATCTGATTCTGAGTATCTCATCATGAGCTGGTCCACAGAGCTAACTTAGAAGCACAGTGATAGCAGATGAGGTCAGGTGAACTGAAGATACATGAGATGGAAAAAAAGCTGTTGTATATAACTAATAAAATTGATACATATTTGTCAGTAGGTTTAAGCACACAATAAAAAAGTAATTCCCTCAATGCCTTTGTGAATTTGAAACCACGGTTTTGATTCAAATACCAGGAAATCTAATACTTTTCTTAGTAGCTTCAGTTTTTTCCACAGGGACTTGAAAATGGCCCTTATGATAGTGAGGTATGAACAAGAGAATGATATGTGAGGAAGTTCTTCTGGCTAATGAAGCATTTCAGATTGTTTCCATGCAATCTTCTCTTCATGAGCTATTTACCAAAAGCTGAGAGTTGATACCTGGTATTCATCTTGATAGCTGGTATCCCTTTTAAAAAGTCTTAAAAAACCCCAAACAAACCCCCCCAAAACCTAGTCATTTTTACTGCATGTTGAAAGTCAGTATGCTGAAGTAATTGCAGCTAATACAATTAAAGTAACATAATGAACTCTTTTTAAGTTAAGCATGCAATTTAATTGTGTTTTTCTTTCAATTTAGGATTAACTAGACAAGCTAATATGAATACTATTATCAATTACATCTAAAATCTTAGATAAGTGGATATTGACTATAGAGGTCAAAATACTTAGGTAGGACAGCACTCCTCACTGATTCATTGCCCTTTTGAAATCTGTGGACAGCTTTCTATTAGCTTTAATGGAACCTGAATCAGTCCCTTGTAGAGTTAAATACACAGCCTAGTATTCATAATTTTCTACCTCCTAAGAAGTCTGTGTTCACTGGGTTTTTCACCTGTCACTTGAATGCACAGAGATGTTTGAAAACTAAGAATCACAAAAACTTGTGATATGGTTGTGATAAGTAAGGAATACTAGCAAGTATAATTAAAATTTTCAATTCATCCACAGAAATATAGATAGTAATGTTTATTCAATTTTGCATAATATTCTTTTGATTAGAGTGCTAACCTAGGAAGTGGAACCTAGCTTCTCAGTCACTGCTTTAGCCTGAAATCTTTAGGTTCATCATTCAGTAAGACTGAGAGCCATAGCACTTGTACATGACAGGAACAGTCTCTCATTTCTCTACCTGAACTGAAGGCTTACATCCTAACAATAGACAAGGAGGGACTTCTAGACTCTACAATGCAAAATGAACACCATCCTTAGTAGATTGTTTCCCTGAACAAGTGTCAGAGCAATTCCTAAGCCAAGTACCTATTAATTTGCAGGATTTCCTGCTTTCTTGCTTGATTTTCTCTCTCATTGGCTTAATCATCATGGTTTTTCACACGATACATACTGACACTGAATAGTTGTTGTTTCTTCTTCTTCTCCTTTCTCCTTCTTTCTCCATTTTCTCTTCTTTTGTCCCTTTCGCTTTTCTCTGATATTATGGGAAGCCTAGACATCTACCTTAAGCAGCTTGGTCTGATGTTCTGGTGCTACATATCTTACCTCTATGTGCTGTCATGACTAAAGTAAAAATATGTAGTCTTGCTTTACTTTAAGCGACTTCTTATTTTAGTGACTATCAATTTTATTGCTCCCACAGGTTGATATGAAATATTGGATTAACCTGTTTTAACGTCTGTATCTCATGCCAATATATCTGAATAAAAATACATGGTCTCCCGGAGGGTTGGGTTTCTTTTTGCCTTTTCATCTTCATTTGTACTATCAAATACTGTCTTAGTTTAGGCATGCTTACAGCTATTTTGCATTTACGTAATGACAAATGAATATGTAAGCCATTGTGAACTGTTTTGTATTTCTGTCTTAAATACAGACCTAATGAACTAAACTTTAGTGCTTGTAGCAGTCACATTAGTTTGATCCATTTTTCCAGCCTGGTTCCAGTTTCAAAGTTCATAGTGTAAAAAGAAATTACCCTCTGGAAAGTTTCTTTGCGTTTGTGAGATAGTAGTTGTTTAGTAATTATAATTATGACTCCTTAACCTGTTTTGAAAGCATTTGGCCTCCTATTTCTCAGTTGCTGTAAGTAGCTCCAAAGTCTTTGACCAGTAACAATATTTTGAGCTAATAATTTCATGGGTTCAGGAGAGGATTCTGTCAAAGCTTTCATAACAATTAATGTCACATCCCAAGCTTATGCGTATACATGTACTGGGATTTTGATATTGTTAAGAGCTGCTTTGCTTTCATGACAGTTATAATTACTGGGTACAAACTACATTCGCGAGAGAACGTGAATTGAAACTGCAGCTAAATGACTTCTAATAGACCTAACCAGAACAACAGGAAAAAAAATCTGCAGTGTAATTAAGAATTACTGTTGCTTGGCTGGTTCTAGGTGATTGTTTCTTCCCCAGGCAGAAGTATGCAAAGCTTTAGTGTTTCCAACAAAAATTACATTTGCCACTTAACTTTTTATTTCAGGACTTTTTTCCAAAATATGTTATAGTTGATAGTTATCCATAAGACTCACATTTTGAAGGATTTCCATTTCTTTTTCCAAAGTGTTGCTGAATCAAAGTGGTTCTGAAATGCTTTATACAACATGAGAAGGCATATAGTTTTCCTAGTTGAAACATCGCAAGATTCATAATAAGATTCATCAAATGTTGTCTTGTAGTTCCTTAACAACAAACCAATCTCATGGTGGAAGAGTATCTGAAATAGATTACAAGATGCTTGTTTTATTTGTTTAAGAAGCTTTCTCTTTTAAGATACAAGAAATGTTCTCCATCGTTGCTTGGGTGATGATGGAATATAACATAAAATACAAAAAGGTAATATATAATAAATATTGCACTAGATGTTTTCTGGTGTGTGCCTCATGGTGTTTTAGCCTTTTCAAATAATAAAACTTGATGTACGCTATAAATGCATTACTCTCTGCAGCTCTTTATTTCATTCTCTAAAAGTCGGAGGAGTTAATTCTAGATGCCCAGTGAATGAAAGTAAACAGAACTATTTTCTCAGATGGTCACAGAAGTTAATTCTTGTCATTACTGGCTGACCATGAACCCAGTAATAAAATTTCAGTCTTAAGACCCAATAGAATTGCCATCGATCTCTAATTTGTGAAGTTATTTACAACTATGTGTACCAGTAATTTACATCTACACTGAAAACATGTAACTAACTGTTTTGCAGAAATACAGTAAAGACAGCTTGCACTGGAATTTTGGCATGTCCACAAGACCCAAGATTATTTTGGTTATATGATGCTGGTAAAGATCCATTTCACTACAGCCTCTAAAAATTTGAAATTTTTGGAAAAATGGAATACTATGAACCAGCTGAGATAATTAGATCAGGCTTGCAGGAGGTATTTATACTATGATTGCTTTCTTGATGTAAAGGTTGTTAGGTCTGAAAGTTTCTGGGATTAGTTTGTCATTTTATCAGGTTACTTTTTGAAGCTCTTCATCTCCCCGCACTGCATATTGCTCGTAAAATTCTGCAGCTTAATGAGCAATGGATATGTCAGAGAAAAAGTAGCTGATATAAAAGTCCTTCCTACTCTATAATTTAGTGATTTATGTGCTTTATACTGTATAAACAGCTACATCTTTTTTGTAGCAGAGACAGTTTTGTAGAATCATAGAATGCTTTGGGTTGGAAGGGACCTTAAAGATCATCCATTTCCAACCCCCCTGCCACAGACATAGACAGCTTCCACTGCACAAGGTTGCTCAAAACACCATTCAACCCGGCCTTTGGGATGTGTCATCCACATCTTGGGGCAGCCTATTGCAGTGCCTCCCCACCTCAACAATAAAGAATTTCTTCATAATGTCTAATTTAGTAGCTTTTGTTTTTTTTGACCCATATTCTGCTGCAGAGAAAGCTTAAATGAACTTGGCTGGACCTAAAGGATCTATTGATAGGTGATAGAAAGAGACCAGAAAAGACATTTGAGAGAACTTTAGGACTCTGAGTTTGGAAAGGACCTCAGCAAAGCATCACATTGAAGGTTAATGCAAGACCTTGCTTATTACAGTGAGTTTTGTGCACATACAAATTTTCACCACAATTTAAAGTTTCTCACTTCTGGGAGGTTACTTTAATCCTTATCCTTTCCTAAAGAATATCTGTAATAGGGTGCCTGGAAAAGAGTTCCTTCCTCCCTTTTGTTTTTCAATCTCCAATTTTCAGCACAAAAACTTTTGGCAACAAGTCTCCCAAGCTTCCTAATTCCTGGATTATTAGTTATTATTGTAATTTTTTAACTGCTAGTATTTCCAGCTGTTACTTTCATTCAGTTCCTCATAGTTCTATCACTGCAAAAGATGTAGAAGAACTAATACCTATCCAGTCAGTTCATGGCACTCAGATACCATATACTATATTCTATACGCTAATCACTCTATACCATAATTAACCACTTTTCCAGAATGAAGACTCCCATCTGTTTGGTAATTTATTTCACAGAAGCTGAACAATATCTTTGAGCTTTCTTGTCTGAACCTTTTACCTATCTGCTGTCGCTTCAAATGTCTTTGCCAATTGTATCTGAGATATTTTAATCCATGCACTAATGCTGACAAACCTTGAATCAAAAAAATCTTTTAGTGCTGACCTAATGATTCTTTAAAATATTGAAGGACTCTTCCTCCATGAGACCACATGGCATCATTTTGGGAATTTATTCTCTAAACTCAGCAGACACTACCCTGAATGAAAATCTACCACTGTGTCAGTTTTTAAAAGGCAAACACTGTCATCTGCTGCAGATCCTGTCCACCTCACCAAGTGTAGGCTTGCTTAAAATATTATCCAATATTGATTTAAATGAGACATATTCCATTGAATTAAATGTTTTTTAGCAGGCCCGCTGATTTTAAATTGGAAAAAGATCTAGAATTTTATTCATAATACTTACTACAAATTCAGTATTTTAAAAGATATAGTATACATTTTGTAATATTAATACATTTGTTTGTCATTTGGAGCTATGTAAATCAGTCAATGCTTGAGAAAGTGTTGTACTATTCTGTTCTGAGGGTTTTTTTTGGTGGACGTCCTTAATCTCAACATTATGACTAGCTCCTTTAAATTTCTGAGTCATAATGGTAATTTAATGTCTGTGCTACACTAAAAATATCCAGCATGAATGAATTAATGAATATTAAAAATGTAATCAATGCCTGGAATTGGAAAACTTTGCCTTTCATAGAGAATAAGTTTTAACACAACAAAATACTGTATGTGGAAATGACATCTTAACACTGGAGTATAGAAAGGAAGTTTTATTAAAGTGATTCAAGTTCCATCTCCCTGTACTGCAGTGAAAAGAATCAAAACCAACCTCCTTTCATCTAGGAAAAAAAAAGAAAAGAAAACCTGAAAACCATGCTTGGATCTATGGAATAGAGGGTTGACGGACAGGTAAAAGAGGAGTTGGAAGCTAAAAGAAAAGAATATATTAAGTATCAAGAGACTACAGGAAAGAGTGTGAAGGACATACTAAAAGGGAAATGTTCCCCCACCAACACTTTGCGACTGTAAGAAAAACAAATATCTATCTTTTAAGAATGAAGAGCTCACATCAAAAATTAGTTTGTTTTGCTTATATATTTGAAAGATGCAACTATGTATTTATGTTTCCTGAGTTCTCCTAGATTTGTCTGCCTGTCTGAGAAGGAAATAGCCATTGTACAACCCAGAATAGCACATAATTGCGGGGGATTAAGGAACAACGTAATACTGACCAATGTGATCAACGCTGAACAATTCATCCTGCGCAATCGTGCCCCCTACAGGAAAGCCCCAGAACAGCAGAACACCCGACAACACCCGACCTGCCAATCCCCCCCAGCCGAGTGCCAGCAACAGTCCAATGACCGGTCAACCAGCACAGCACGCGTCTCAAGGCCACAGTCGCCAGCTCCTCCTGCACATCTCCCCCAGCAGCCCTCCGTGCCAGCCTTCTCACGGCTTCTGCACGTACATGAACTCTAGTAACCCCCAGGCGAGGCCTCAGTGCCTGTGGGTCACTACCCCACAATTGTCAAGCAGTTGTCTGGATTGCTCACATGCCTGTTCACAGCCAAATAGCTCTCCACACATAATGAGTCATAAATTCTTAGGAATTTGTAACTTTCAAATCACTAAAAGAAAATACAGAAAAGGTTTTAGAAATTATCATATGCCTGAATGAGAATGAGAATAAAGGAACAAGCTCAGTCTACAAGCGGGATTTTTCACCATTCTTCCTGGAAGATTGCTGTTCTGTTGTATGCAGCATGCCAAGCACTTAAATTTATTTCTATATCCTCACCAATTTACATTTTTTTAAAATCTATGTCTATGTACCAGTAATTCTTACAAGAAAACGAGTTTTAAATGACTAAACAACTGCAAATAAAGCATACCATTTTCATTAGGCCCACAAAAGCAATCATGTGTAGGCATACTTTTGTAAGTAAATGGCACATATAAGCTGATTGTTTGGCAGGGTTGTCTGGGGGACCAGTGTAACCTGTGCTAGGGTACTCATTATGGAGTAAAGTGAACTAAAGGGGGAAATCTAAAAATTACTTTGGGTTGTATGGGAAAAAAGTAGATCTCTCTTTTTTCTCATATTTTTTTATTTTCTTAATTTCCTCGTAGTGTCTCTTTTCTCAGCAGGGGTTCATAAATGGTATGCACTGTCTAGCCAAGGATGTGACAGGTCCTACTGAAACATATTTCAAAGCATGTGACTTTTTCTTTTGCCCAAGTGTGACTCTGGAGTCAGAATTGTCACTGCAGCTATTGGCATTGTGCAAGAACTAATCTGAATAAACAGGTGAGATTTAGCTCATGGTATTATAAGGCAGCAAATCCAGTATAGGGTAACAAAAAGTCTGCAGACTGATTTGTAGATTTGTCTATCATTGAATGGAGGGAAGAAAGGAAGGAGACAAAGGAGAAAGTTACATAGCTAAAATTAGATATGATGACAGATAGCAAATCTCTAGCCTTTATCAAATGGGTTAAGCCTCTTTCCTGATGGTATTTAGGGTTGCAAAAGGAAGTCTCTGCCTCAAAGGCAAAACTATTAATGCTTTGTGTGGGAGAACTATGCTGAAAGTCTAAAATTTACTTGGTAACCTGATGAGATTCTACTAAGCCTTTCCTGTTCAATTCTGAGCAGACAAACGAGAGGGCTATTGTTTTATTTACAGGAAAGAATTTTAGGGACTTAGTTTATACTGAAATTTAGTTTGGGTTTTCATGAGGGTTTTTTGGGTTTGTGTTTGTTTTTGTGTTTAATTTTTTTTTTCTCCTGTTCTTTCTGTTCTTCACCTCCTCCCTGACAGGTAAAAGCAAGAGAAACTGAAAATATGTTTTGACCTTAAGCATTTTCAAAACTTCTACAATTATTGAATTCAACCAGTTGAATCCTAGTTTGTGGGATGATTTTTTTCTGAAAAAGAAGTCACATTTCCAGAACATTTTTCAGAAATTGCGAATTAAGGCCATTTTTGACAGGCCACAGTGGAGCAGGAAGTGGGAATAAACAGAAAATCCCAAGAATGACAGACATAAGAAAAAAACCCCGCATTGAAACTTGTGCTTATTGTGGCAAAGACTGTTGTTATGTCAACTTGCAGTAGATGGTGCTGATGGGCTGGAAGGCATAAATTAATTCTTTAGGGTCATACTCTGATGAGGCTGGTTTACGGTAGCATATAAATAAGGCACTATTTGGTGTAAATAACAATAAACTCTGTTTGCTATTCACACATTATTGTTAGTACATTAACTATTCCTTGGATTTTAGCTGATTTAGCTGATATTAATGAGGATGTCATACTTTTCATCCTTCCCTAAGAGATAATTTTTTCACAGGGGAAGATATCAGTGGAAAAGTTATTGTTATTGCCTACAGTTGGAAATGGTAACAGGGAAAGACTTCTTCATACATGGAAAAAGCAGGCTGTAGATTTGATGAGAAAATTGAAAACCATGTCTATAGTACCACTAACTCTGCTGGTGCCTTGTATGCTTATTGCCATTCTTTGGAGTGTGCAGCTCATTTGCTCTGACAGGGAGGAATCTCTCCCATGTTTGCTGTGCCATAAAAATGCTGAAAACATACTGCTGAGCTAGCCAGTTGGTAATACCATTACTGGATACCTGCTATAGTCCCATCATATTAATTGCATCCTCTATCTTCAGATGATGATGAGGGGAAAAAAGTCTCCTCAAATCTAATTTGTTTGGCTGGGACTTATATTTACAGCTCAGTGAAACTACATCCACCATAAAGGCAGAAATTACTTTCTGAAACACATAACAGAAGGAAAAAGAACTAACGTGCAGAAGAATTAGTAACACGTGCAGTAGCAACTATGAATACACATATAAAATTTATTCTGACAGATACTGGATCGTCCACTTTTCAAATAAAGTATATGAATATAAGCAGGTGCTGCATAATTAAGAAAAATACATCAGGTTTCAAACAAAATTAACATTTGTCATAGCTATTACTCTTTTAGGACATGGGATCATTCCAAATGAGAAATGTAAAGAGCAGAAATAGATAAGCTGAGTGACTGAACTGAATTTGCTAGACTGAATTTCAATGTTAGATCAAAAATTAAAAATTTTGTCCTACTGAGACCCATTTTTAACAGGGAAAAGCTAGACTTTGAGTGACTTTCTCCTTATCTACTACCTATAGCTGATCAAGGCCAAACCCCTGACCAATTCATCAGAAGGTTTTTAAGCACTTTTAACTCATGAGAAGAGTGCTCTAAATAAGGAAATAAAGCATTCTTTAGGATGAGGCTTTCATCTGTGCAACTTTTTGCACATTGTATAAATTGTTTATTCTACTGCTCTTCATGAACTCTGACAAATAATTACTTAGGTTTTATGTCAATAAGAATTGAAATGTACAAAACTCCCCTCTCTTTTCTATTGTTCATCAGATGTATTTTGATCAAAATGTGAAGCTTTTATTTCATGCCTGTGTGTTATCTCAGCTTTCCTTTGTGTTTCTTTTTGTTTGTTTGCTTGTTTTCCCTTGAAAGAAGCAGTGTGCAAGTAGGTGCACTAGACTAGGATTCTGGAGATCTGTCACCCACTTTCTGGGAGATTTCTGGCCTCTAAGATTCTAACTCCCAACCTCTCTGCATTATGCATTTGCTAGCTGTTACAGTGTTAAAGACAAATCTGTGCATGAAAAGCACTGAATAAATCTGTGATGACAATAAAATCTAATACACTATTAAGCCTACTGCTATCACTTGGTGAGATACCTGTTATGTCTTAATCTGTCTGCATATTTGCAGAATACTACCTTAGCTATCTGGACTATAAAGCTGAAAGCAGGTTGTATATTATAGGAAGTAATATTTCCTCTACAATTTCCTTCTGAGAGTGATAAAAGGTATTAACTTTGTGTGTGAGTATCATTTAAATTTTGCTTTCCTTTTTTTTTTTTCTCCCCAGTTATCAACAGTAAATTAAACCACTTCTTGGCTTGTTTTTACAGATGAAGAGAGAATTAAAAATGGTGCATGAGGGAGCTTTTTATTCCTTAGGACCCCACAAAAGCCAATTTCAGTGCAATGAACCTTCCAAAAGAAAAGTAACAGAACATTTAAAATGTTTTCCTCTACAATTCTATTTATAGTTTCTTAATCTGTTTTTAGGAGTATGTTTTTACATTTGTACACATATGAGAATAATTGGATTCAAAAGTACTTAATTTTGCTCTCCCCTCAGTTGTATTATATTTAAATTAATTGAATTAATTAATGTGGCTTAGTGGCAGCCACCAAGCATGTCTGTGATGTTGTGTCTTTGTCAGCAGTTTACTTATGTCTTTACTATTTAATTAAATGGGAAAGAGCGAATGGCTGATGTACTGTTATGCATGGTATGTAGGACAAACCGCACCTGCCACCTTGTATAAAATCTGCTTAATGCACATGATGAAAGCATACATGCATATAGCATATGTGTATGTGTGTAGATATTGTGAAGAATGAATTCCTTGCCAAGGTATTTGCAGCTCTTCTTACTTTTTGAACACCAACTCCTTATCTTGCATTTTTTTTTTCAGTTTATTTACAGAATTTTTAGTCTGCTTGCCCTAGTTTAAGAATCTCCTGAGCAAGCAGAATGAAGATCCAGTAAACAAGCTGAAGAAAACTTGCAATAAGATACTGAAATATCCAGGAGAAACAAGAGCTTTAGAGCTCAGAAGGCAGAACTAAGCTTTCAACATCATGGATTTTACACAGTGTGTGAAATATTTCTCTGTATACTGTAAATAAGTTATACCACTCAGCTATTATTGTCTTAACATATATAAAAAAATAAACTAAAATGTTGATATCCACAAAATTCAATCTCCTCACTGGACATGACTAATCGCCTGCTTTACATCTTAAATTTACATACCCTATTCTCTACCATTAAATTTACCATTGTAGGCTGCAATATTTTTCTATTTTCATTGCACTTCAGGGCCTACATTTCAGTTTATTTTTGGCCTGAAAAACAAACAAAAGTGATAGCATAGTGAATTGATATTTCATGATTCAGTTTCCTAATTAAGTTTGCCTTTCCCTCCTTGTCATGGTTTAAGCCGCTATAACTCACCCCGTTCTCTCACTCACTCCCCCCTCTTTCTTCCCCCCAGCTCCCAGGGGGAATGGGGAGGAGAATCGAAAGAATGCAACTCCCACAGGTTGAGATAAGAGCAGTCCAGTAACTAAGGTATAACACAAATCACTACTGCTACCACCAATAATAATAATGGCAAGACAAATACAGGGGAAGAGAATACAATCTCTCACCACCTGATACCAAGCCCGATCAAGCAACAAGCCCCCACCCTTCCGAGTCTCTGCCTTCTGTTTTTACATCCTGGACATGACGTGCTGTGGTATGGAATACCTCTTTGGTCAGTTTGGGTCAGGTGTCCTGTCTCTGCTTCCTCCCGGCTTCCCCTCCTCCCTAGCAGAGCATGAGACTCAGAAAATCCTTGGTCAGACCAAAACATTACTAAGTAGTAACTGAAAACACGGGTGTTATCAGCGCTGTTCCCAGGCTGAAAGTCAAAAACACAGCACTGCACCAGCTACTGAGAAGGAGAAAAATGACTGCTACTGCTGAACCCATTACACCTCCTTTACACGAAGGGAAGAACAAGTGGGTTTTTTCTCTCCTTTCCCCATCATCTTCCCCCGCCCTTACAAAAAAGGCTGAGGCGAGTAATAGAATCATAGAATCATAGAATGGTTTGGGTTGGAAAGGACCATAAGATCATCTAGTTCCACCTTCCTGCCATGGGCAGGGACACCTCACACCAGACCATGTCTCCCAAGGCTCTGTCCAATCTGGCCTTGAGCACCGTCAGGGATGGAGCATTTACCACTTCCTTGGGCAAGCCGTTCCATGCCTCACTACCCTCACAATAAAGAACTTCTTCCATATCTCCAACCAAAACTTCCCCCTTTTAAATTTTAACCTATTACTCCTTGTCCTGTTGCTACAGTCCCTAATGAAGCGCCCCTCCCCAGCACCCTTGTAGGCCCCCTTCTGGTACTGGAAGGCTGCTATGAGGTCTCCATGCAGCCTTCTCTTCTCCAGGCTGAACAGCCCCAACTTTCTCAGCCTGTCTTCACACATGCATACATACATAGCTTCAACATCTCCTTTTAAAAAAATGCTTCTGAAGTTAGCAATGTGAAAAACCTCCCCACTCTCCACTAATGCATTCTGTAAAAGTAAGCAAGTAACAATTAAATGTTTTTTTCTGCGTTCATACTTCTATGTTCACCCTCAAGTCCAGCCTTGACCAAAGCCTGAAATAGCTTCTGAATAATGCATTTATCTCTCCGGGAACACCAGCCTACTTTTAGATCAGAAGAAGCAACGTGAACTTATCACACTGCACCTTCCTTCACATTCCTTTTGCTTGACATGTCCCCAGGCAGACTGTGTGAGACAGACCTTTCCTCTGTAAGATCCTGCTGGTTTTGGCAGCCTTCTGACATGCTGTCTCTTCATTGCTTGCACTTACTCTGGATCTCATCTGAACCATTCCCAACTGCCTATATTTTGTTGTTACCTTCCTCACCCTGTTCTCACCCCGCAGTGTAACTCTATCTTGTGTCAGGAAATATTCTCAGTTGTGAAAAAGAATGGTGTGAGAGTGAGTATAAATAGACTTTTCTTTAAATCTTTGCATAATTCACTTGCATAAGAGCATGGAGAGAGGTAAGAGGTGCAAACACGTGCCTTGTGGGCGATATTCCAGCCTCCAGGCTGGAATTATGACAAGGACATTTAGACAGCCTGCTTGACAGACTGGCTCAACAAGTCTGTTTAAATGTAAGTAAAGCTTTTGAATCATCCTACATGATTTTATCCAGATCATTCTCTGTATTTAAATATTTAATGTTGACCGTTCTGTCTTCATTCTTTCTCTAGGCCTTGTCTGAGCATCCTGTCCTTCATCACTGAAAATGAACATGTGCAGCAGGCCTAGCTGACGTTCTGGACAGATTTTGCACTTCTAAATCAAAAAATGTCTTCACATTTAACAAGTTGTGCACATTTCTGCACAACTTCTAATCCTAGTGTTGAAATTGTAGAGCTCATTATTTTGGGATATTGTGAATGTCAAAAGGAAAAAAACTCCCAAAACATCCCAAAACATCCCAAAACTACCTCCTGAACTGGAGTTCAAGAAAGGATTAGACAAATTTAGGGAGGAGGAGTAATAGGTGGCTAATAAGCAAAATGGTAGAAGTACAGCTTCTGGCTTAGAATAGTCAAACCTTGATTGATTGCAAGAGAAATGATATTCCCAGGGATTGTTCACTCTGACATTTCCTCTGTTTCTTTTTTAATTTGACAGCTTAATAGAAACTTTAGCAGTATCTTGCATGATGAAATGTTTACTTAAGCCAGTCCAATTAAGGTCATACTTGTTCTAAAAAGAAAGCATGAAACTCATTTTTAAAGATTGTATTTTTAACAAGAGGTTTAGTAGCTTTATGCTGTCTTTCAAGCATGTTACATGACTATGAAAAACATCAGTGACACTTTAAGTACAGAAACTTAGTTGAATCAAAATTAAAACAGAATGGCCTCAGTATTCACAGAAGCAGATATATATATACATTTGGGGCTGCAAAGGCTACATAAATGGATACATCATGCATAAAAAATGAGACTTATTTTCCCATTGCTCATTATAAGGCAGTGCTGTCTAATGGAAATAAACTAGGTTAGTAAACTGTTTCTTCAGCAATTTACCTTCACAGTTGATTCCAACTGGAACAATAAGATAAATAATCAACAAATATTTCCAGATAGCAAAATTACAGACAAATTAGATTTTTCTCCTTTAAAATTGAACATCACATTTGTAAAACCTTTCTTCTACTTCACAATGCTCTGTTGTAACTCCTTTTGGTACAAGTTATTGCAGCCTAAGTGCCTTGCTAGGAAAAATTACACATAAAGGATATTTATCCTCTGGAAAATAAGTTAGCATTTTGACCTTGTTTTATTTATCTAAGTCGTTTTATGAAATATTTTCAGTAGAGTCACCTAATTAAACCCAGGGATCATGACCTATAGGATGACTTGGATTTTCAAAACAGTAGCAGAAAAATTCAAACTCAACTTATTATTTGTTTACTGTGTATAAAAATGGAGTATAAAAAAGTGCATGCTAGGAAAACTTATAGGACATACTGTTTTAAAATATGTTGAAAATGAGGTAATAATTAATGAAATCTTTCAAACCACAGGCATTCCATAATATGGCATAGAAAGGTCTTCTCATTCCTACTGAGGAAGTTCTATTAATTATAGGCTTATAAATTTTTAGTGTATGTTCCTTTGAGACAAAATGTTAAGGCATTTTTCAGACACAGATGCTTACATAATTGAAGGATAATTTATGGGAATATCAGATGACTACATGCATCACCGCTACCTCCACAAACTTGCTTATCCACTTACACATGGCACCAGAACTCTCTTTCCCATCTTAAAACTCATATAGCTCAGGTTATAATAATTTGAACAAATTCTGTCCCCTTCTTTCTCCAAAAGGGGGTGGCTATCATGTGTACTAGGAAAAATCCCCCTACTAGGCACAGTCCTCAGCCTACTCTATTCCCTGAGCTATTCCTTGGTATTTCGTTGAAGATTGCTATTTGTCCACACAAGCAGTATGGACAGCCAGCCCTACAGCCTGTGTTCACATCCTGGTCAGTTTGCTAGTGCAGCTGTAGTCTGAGAAAGCTCCAAGGACCTATCTTTTGAACATAGAATGTAGTTGTAAGATTACAAACCTTATACTCTGTGTGTTTGATATTCCTGGGGGACAAAGAATCCTGAGTTCCGGACTTGCGCATTTTATCTACTAATTCTTAATGCAGAAGATAAGTATGCCATCCGCAAAGTACACAACAGAATCAAATTCCCCCTTGCTGTTTGAGAATAGTGTAATGTCTGGCAACATTCAATTTTTATTGTACATCTGCTGACTGTTTAGCCTGTCACTTATCCTTTCTACCTGGTGGTTCAGGCTCAGCTGTATAGATTAAGATCTCCTGAAAGTTGATATATAACATTACCTTTTGGAATATTCAGACCATTTGCTAAATATTAAAGAGAGATGCATTCATATTTAAACAATTTAGTTCTCTTTAGGACTATTGATAGCAGTGTTAAAACATACTCTTCCACTTAATTCTCTCAGGCATGAGTTATTCCTATATGCGGAGCTCCTGTATGCTGGAAATAGTCACTGTCAGAGAAAACAGCATTTTTGAAACTTATTTACAAAGCTTCGCAAGTCTTAACATCTTAACAGACCACTATAGAAGAGAGGTGTGAAGTTTACTGAAGTCCAATTGATTAAAGTCACATGCCAATCTTAGCTGAAAAGCAAAGGAAAGAGGTATTTATAAGTATTTGGAGAAGTCTTTCAAACGGAGTTGGCATTGAAATACCCCTATCTTTGTCATATTGGAATAGATCTGGAGGTTATTTAAGATAACACAGATCCATAATTTTTGAAAGTACATCTACGCTTACAGGAGCTGAGACTCACCCTGTGAATTTTAGAGCACAGCAGGGGCTTATTTCACATCCATAAAATATGGTGTTGCTGCGGAGTTAAAATTATTGCCCAAAATCATGTATTTTTTTTACTGGAGTGGTATCAATCATTTGGCTCAAGATATCAAATTTCTCTGGAATATGTTTAGCAAAAGTTCAGGGAAGACTGACCAGTTGGGGAAGATAACCTGATCTAAGTAGAGCAACAGACCCTTCCAGATACAGGAAACAGCACAAGACTAGATAAAATTAATAGCAGCCAGGGACTAGGATGCAGCATAGGGCCATTTTTCAGAACTCCCGGGTAACTAGGAAAATCCTCTGCTTGAAATACAAGAATTAATTTATTTAATTTCAACCACTATTGAATGAGAGTTGAATTTATCTATTTACACTAAGTGTTGGCATGCATACCATTTCCTTTACAGATGAAATGATGCAAGCCTTCAGAAAAGAACCTTTCACCATCACACTTGGTTATTATTTAGCTCAAGATAAATAGCTGGGGGTAGATGTGAGAGGTGCAGCATGAAGAAGAACTAGCAAATGAGGCTTTATTTTGGAATTATTAAAATAATATTAACTCACAGACAGAGATTTTGGGTATGGGAATATAGAGCAAAGGAACCCTAATAAAAATTTCAAAGTAATTTACAGTATTGTTCCTGACCAATAAGCTCCAAATGTAAGGGGAAAGCTTATTCTTTCTGAACCTGCGGCGGGAGAACATGGACAACGCAGCAACGACCAATGTGATCGAACGTTGACAATTTATTAAACGCAAGCATCAGCTTTTATAGAAAAGTTACAAAGTACTGGAACAGTCGTTATCTGATTGGTTAACTTGTGAAACGTCCATAGCAACAGGCCCAGGCCTTGCAAGCAAGGCCTGCTCCGTGGTAATCTGATCTGGCGCCGACATCCTGCTCAGTGCCTTTGTGGCAACCTGAATCGGGTGCTCAGGGCCTTTGTGGAAACCTGAATGCAGGTGCTCAGTGCCTGATTGCGGTGCTCAGTGCCTTTGTGGTAAGCCTGCTCAGTGCCTCCCCAAGGCAATGTCCTCTTCATGTCGGCACGTAGGCATCCTGTGTTGACCCTTTCAGTAGCCTGTGAAGCCCTCAGCTCACTACTCGAGTGAGGCTAAGTCAGAGGCTGGATTGCTCACAACAAGAAACTTTGCAACAATTCCCTCTTTTTGTTTTTGAGCAATCCAAACGTGTTGCATAGCTTCAGATAATGACCCTTTAACACAACTAAATGTAATTCTACACATAATCAACATGACAATCACAAAAACAAAATTTTTTGATTCATACAACACATTCCTTCAAAGTCAGTACAACCATGACCCTGTGCTAGCAGCAAAAATCAATGGCTGCACAACTTTGCAGCAAAGCATGTCAGAAAAGCTAAAACATCAAAGAGCAGAATTCCCAACAAACAAGTTTTAAAGGGATCTGTGGCTGGCTGCATGACAAGGCAAAATGCATCTTTGCCAGTTTCATTTTGCCCAAGTGATCCACTGATTTACTTGCAGATTTATTCCATGCACAAAACTTGTTATAACATTAACAAAATTTAACAAGATTAACCCAACAAACTTAGTCGGACTCGTCATGATCCATTACAGCATCCACAGTGGGTGGCATCTTCCACGGAGTCCAACGGGCAGGTACCCAATGAATCCCTTTATCTGTAAGTAAACACATATATCCTCTGCCTGCTAATTTAACCTCTGCAGGACCTTTCCATTGTCCTGTATTTAAATCTTTGTACTGAACTAGGATTTTCTCAGTTTTATTATCTGTTACTCCTGACTGCATGGCTAGTCCATGAATGACCATAGGCGGTTCATTCCTATCCCCTGCTAATCGCAAAAAATTCAATACATACAATGCTTTGGCCAGTCTCTCTGCAGGTGGGAGTACCTCTCCCCCTTTTTGTTTTAAAAGAAGAGATTTTAGGGTTTGGTGTGCCCGTTCCACTATAGCTTGTCCAGTAGGGGAATGGGCAATGCCTGTAATATGTTTAATTCCCCATGTTGTGCAAAGCTGTAGAAATCGTCGTGATGTATAAGCAGGACCATTATCTGTTTTAATACTTTGTGGAACTCCAAGCACTGCAAAAGACATATAAAGATGGCGTTGTACGTGTTTAGCTGTTTCACCTGTCTGAGCAGTTGCCCACAGTGCCATAGAAAAGGTATCAATACAAACATGAACATATTTAAGTCGACCGAATTCTGGAAAATGGGTAACATCCATTTGCCACAGTTGCAGTGGTTGCAAGCCTCTAGGATTAACTCCGATTCCTAGACCAAATCCAATTTTTTGACAGGATGGACAAGATTTTACAATGCCTTGTGCATCACTTAGAGGAATGGCAAACTGCCGTGCAAGCATTTTTGCAGATTGATGCAAAAAGGAATGTGATTCACGGGCTTGTGCAAAACTATTAATGGGCGGTCCAGCCCAAGCAGGAGAAACTAATACATCAGCCCTATTATTACCTATGGCTAATCCATAGTTTGATTGGTGGCTGCGAAGATGGGTAATAAAATAGGGAAATTCACGATTCTGCAATAAACGCAACAACATTAGTAACAATTGATATAACCAGTTGTTTTTGACTTCTTTTAGAAGTGATCCTTCAATTCTGTGTACAACTCCAACAACATACAATGAATCAGAGACAATGTTAAGTGGTGTATCATTCCATTTTTCAAAGGCCCAAATAACCGCTCGCAACTCCAAAGTCGGCAAGGAGTCATCAATAGTACCATTAATCAAATGTCTCTCCCACTGCTGGTTGTTTTGCCAGACACAAGCAGCTAATTTAGAACGCTTGCCAGCGTCTGTAAAAACAGTAGTACCTGACACAGGTGTTTCTGAATGCTTTGGAAATGTTTCAAACTTCTGATTACTCAACATTGGCAACAGTTTATATGAAGGATAGACATTGCTTATTTCACCTTCAAAGTCTACTAAAGCACTTTGTAGGGACAGAGAAGTGTGTAACAACCACTCTAAATATTCTTGAACAACAGGGATAACAATTTTTTGAGGATTTTTCCCAGATATTTCCAATGCTCGACTACGTCCTTTCATAATTAACTGAGACAAAATTTCTGGTTTTGTGGTGATGGTTTTCTTTGGTGTAACAGGAGTAAATATCCATTCTAATATTCTAAGGCTACAGGCAACACTACTATCCCATTGCATAATAAGTGCAAAAGGATATGTGCGCTGATTGTCAATATTAATAATCATTAGAATTATGGGAAGTGATAACACAATTCGCTGAGCATGATTATGACAAATTTTCTCACTGATAATGTCAAGCGCCTTTTGTTGTTCAGGGCCTAAAGACCGGGACTCATCAGCTTTTGTAGAGGTTCCTAACAATTGTATCAAAGGTTTCAAATCATCATTAGTAATGCCAGAAATATTTCTGACCCATTGAATATCCCCGACCAGTTTTTGCACATCATTAAGTGTTCTAACTGTGGAGGTAATTTTTATCTTCTGAGGTTGAATTGCACTGTGGGTAATAACCCAACCCAGATATTTCCATGGTGTAGAATCCTGAATTTTTTCAGGGGCAATTCTCAGACCTCTTGATTCTAAGTCAGATTTTAAGATGGTCAAAATCTTATGCTTTTCTAGTGTTTCTCCACAAATTAATATATCATCCATATAATGATAAATAATCAACTGTGGAAACTTTTGCCGAAAAGGTTTCAAGGCCCAAGCAACAAACTGTTGACATATCGTTGGTGAGTTTTTCATGCCTTGTGGCAACACAACCCAATGATATCGTTTTGCTGGCTCAGACTTATTGATTGAGGGAACAGAAAAGGCGAACTTTTCCATATCCTCTGGATGCAATGCAATTGTAAAGAAACAGTCCTTTAAATCAATAATTAGAATTTCCCAGTTTTCAGGCAACATGACAGGTGAGGGCAGACCAGGTTGCAAAGTTCCCATACCTTCCTCTTTATCTTGGTACGTGTGCTCGTGTTCGTCGGTGCGGGCGCGCAGCGGCAGGCACAGGAGAAGCAGCAGGAACAGCGCGGAGGCCGCGCACAGCTGCAGCCCGGGCGCCAGCACCTCGGGCCTCGGCGTCCGCGCACACGCAGCAGGCTCCCCCCCGGAGCCAGCCCGCGCAGCCAACACCTTGAGGAGCCGCGCCGCCCTGCGCCTGTGCGCCTGGCCGGCTCCTCCGCCCGCTCCTCCGGTGCCCCCCCTCCGGGGAGGGTGGAAGCGCCCCGACCGCCGGGCTGGCGGCGCGCGGCGAGCGGCGGCGGGGGGCAGGTGCCGGGGGCAGCCGCCGCCGCGGGGCCGCGCTTTGTCCGCGCCGGCCTTAACCGGGCCGGGGCCGCCGCCGGCTCTGGTCGGTCCTGTCGGCCCCTGCGTCGGGACTTACCCCGCGCCCCGCCGCCTGTTTCCATAGACAAAGTACAACCTGGACCAGATCCCTCTCTTGGCCCAAAAGTATTCAGCTTCTCAATTACCTCCTGTAACAAAACTTTCGTCTGATCGTCCTCCTTGGGCTCTCTGGGGGTTTTTCCCCCCGGGGTGGTTGCAACAGAAGTTTTAAGGGAGGACTCAGACGATGAAAAGGAAAAACAAACAGGTTCCCTTGGCTGGCAGCAATCTGCGTCCTGTGGGCTAGCCAGTTCTTTTTCAGAGTTACTACTGATAGCTCCGATAACATCTTTACTCCTCTTTTCATTCTTTCTTTTGTCTTGTGGTGGGTTGTGAAAGGCACTCTTTGCAGTTTTAGTTAATTTTCGAGGCCCCGGGGCAGCAAGACGGTGCTCAAAGGGATTCGCGGCAGCAACGGCAGGCAGCACTAAAGGCTCATTTTCCCGCTGGGGTATAGGAGGTGAAAGAGCACTTGCAGCAGATGCTACTGCAGCTCGCTCTGATTTCATTGTCCGTAAAGTCTCACGAATAAGCTTCCATAATGTGGAACATTTCTGTGCTTCCTCTCCAGCCTTGCCGCCATCGCTAACAGTGTCCCATAGCTGCACCACTTTGGCCTCCCAAGTATAGAGTTCAAGAGCAGTGCCTACACCATCTAGTAACCCTTCATCTTTACTCCATTGTAACAACACCCTCAGGGTGTCCTCTTCATATTTAATCCCTCTCTTAGAAAGGATATGTTTGAGGAGCTTAACTACTGCCTCTTCTTCCTTTGAGAGTGTAGACCCCATCTCCTCTCCGACCGCTCACCTGATCAGGGTGAGATTCCGTCACAGCGCGCTTCCAGCCTCTTTCAGCTCAGCAAGACTCCACTTCTTGCAGGGGCAGCAAGGAATTCACTTCTTACTGCTTCTTCTTCTTGCCGGGGCAGCAAGGATATCCGGCCGGCTTTCCCGCTCCCCTCCTATTCCAGCCGTCTTCAAAGCTCCGGAAAGCGACGACAAGAGGGTCCCTGTTCGGGCGCCACTTGCGGCGGGAGAACATGGACAACGCAGCAACGACCAATGTGATCGAACGTTGACAATTTATTAAACGCAAGCATCAGCTTTTATAGAAAAGTTACAAAGTACTGGAACAGTCGTTATCTGATTGGTTAACTTGTGAAACGTCCATAGCAACAGGCCCAGGCCTTGCAAGCAAGGCCTGCTCCGTGGTAATCTGATCTGGCGCCGACATCCTGCTCAGTGCCTTTGTGGCAACCTGAATCGGGTGCTCAGGGCCTTTGTGGAAACCTGAATGCAGGTGCTCAGTGCCTGATTGCGGTGCTCAGTGCCTTTGTGGTAAGCCTGCTCAGTGCCTCCCCAAGGCAATGTCCTCTTCATGTCGGCACGTAGGCATCCTGTGTTGACCCTTTCAGTAGCCTGTGAAGCCCTCAGCTCACTACTCGAGTGAGGCTAAGTCAGAGGCTGGATTGCTCACAACAAGAAACTTTGCAACATGAACCTTGTAAAATCTTTCCTTAAATAGAAAAAATGTTTCAAAACTTGCAAAGATTTTATCTGATAAAGACCCTGAATACTTTGTTGCTTATTTTTACGTTTTTACTTTGTGGAATAAGTTTTTAAAAGCTTTTAAACATTATCTATGCAATACTGTATATTCATACAGCAAATATATTATTGAATCCGCTAAATTTATTTGGATAACCTGGATATAAATCGGTAGCATGAGAAAATGTTGGTGACCATCTCTTCATAAATATAGTTTAGAATAAAGTAATAAGTTAAAAGTTAAAAGTAAAATATGAATCCTCATTCCAGTGTTCAACAATCTTACTGTGCTTGGATTTTAATTCCTTACTTTTAAAGCTTGGGTAGAAGGTATAGATTCTGAATTGAAAATAGGAAAAAAATTATTACACAGTGGTTTAGCTTGTTACAGTGGCCTTTCTTTATGGAGGATGAAAAAGGAATAAGAACAGGTACCCACTTAGTTCTTGTACGAAAATAAAACCATGGTGGCTGCTCTGAATTTAAAGGCTTTAAGAGGTGACCTCGGAGATTTCTGCTGCAAACGACAACTAATGCAAATACCAATCAACTGTTTTCCCTTCCTGGTTCCTGGTTTTGCATCTCTTTTATGAAATTTGATGGTACTGCAAATACTATTGGTTAGTGCTAGACTTATCTGTGGTTAATTCTGTTCATGCAAGAAAAATTTCTTTCTTTACCTGAGGGTGCACAGTCCAAACTGGCAAGAACAGTGAAAGTCCTAGGAAAGAAAATAACAGGAGAGACAAGAGTTTATTCTGCAAAGAGCTTTATCCTTCTCTTCCTCAACAATGGTAAGAACATAAGTTTTTATTTTTTTTTTTTTTTTTTTTTTTTTTTGTAAAGATGTGGCTGGGTGGAGAATTGGATTAATTTTGGAATAAGATAATTGTGATGTTCAGTTGTGTCTAAACGGTGCAGTGCATCACTCTGCTGCAGTGCATCACTCTGGTGGAAAATAGATAAGTCCAAACAAGTCAGCAAAAAATAGCCAGTAAATAGATGCAAGTGCTTATATGCAGCTCAGATGTAAAGGGAATATGTTGCATTAAGGTATAGCTGTAGAGCTAATCAGCCTGTCAGAATTTAATGGTAACCAAGTGTCTTAAATTCTTAAATTCTAGATAATGAAGTCAGAGATCCTTACATTTCTTTTAGCGCTGTCTCCAGGATTCTGGTTTTCCTGGCTACACAACAACGGCAATGATGACAATGATGATGATGTGTCACAGCAACTGGAATTAGGAGCTACGGTTACGTACCCTCAACCAGAGATAATAGATATTCCAGTTCCTGGCAGCCTGGCTTTACTATTAGTTGTTATTCAACAGATAACCACCTTGCTCTTCTTCCATCAACATGGTTTGTTTGTTTTGTTGGTTTTTGTTTCTTTTTTTTTTTTTTAAAATAAAAGTGGGTGTGACTGCTGGGCTTTACCTTTGTCTCTGTGAAAGAAGCAAAGGTATTTAAGTATTCATACTATGCTGGACATCTCAGATAAGGATGCAGGAGCCAGGGGCCTCCCTTTACCGATTGATGGAGGGTGATTTTGGAAATAGGCTAAAGCTGGTGTTTAGAGATTATGGGAAATCACAGGCTGTGCAGAGCAGCACCTAGCGGCACTTCAGTGTCTCTAGGGTAAATAGCACTGCAGAGCAGGCTTTCTGGATCACCTTTTTGGACATCTACAGTCTGTCAGATTCCCACAGAATATAGATGCCCCACAGAGACAGAGCGTGGGTAGTCTGGGTCCCGCCATAGTAT